>OX451740.1:628273150-628873150 GCA_948472305.1 Vicia faba
CGAGCTTTCACAACTTATTATTCACATCTTCAGATCTTTAAGTTCTTTTGCAATTGATTTAAAATTTGTATATCACTTTCAACTTGAAATTCATACACTTTACTTGTGTTTTCTTCTTTATTGATGAGACTTTAGATATTTTATTTTTTATTTAGTTATAATTCTCAAAACTAATGGAAGACATTGCATGTACAACACAAATAAAGAGAGTATACTCTACTTTCCTTGAGAGTATACTTCTTCCCCCTTTGTCATTATCAAAAAGGCAGTAAAAAGAGGAAGAGAAAAATAAGCAGGTACATAGAAACACATCTAACTCTTACTAGCAAGAAGAGATACTAGTTTATAATATATGGTGGAAAAGTCGATTAAAAACAAGAAAGATAAAATATAAAGCCCAAAAAAACTGAAAATAAATTAAACATGACAACTACTCATTAATGCCATCATCATCATCATAATTAATAAGGAGTCTAGAAGGAATTTTTTCTCCAGACTTAATCACTTGCTTTTTCAAGAAGGAAACTTGATTGGATACCCAACAAAGAGTTATGGCATTGTTTTGAAGTATCATGATGTTTTCTTGGTAGCTTGCAAGAATTCAGGACAATAATGCTAATGTTTAAGGAGTGTGAGGAATATCAAAGTCAAAAACATCGAAGTTTATTGGGTCATGTTCTATGATTTCATAGTTGTCACTCAATTGTATTTGGTTTAGAGAGTTCCTTCCAAATCATTGAGCATGTTTAGTTTAATTATTCCCCTTCTTAATTTACCTAATCATAAAACACAATTTTTGTGATCAAACCTTTATATGGTAACCATGCATTACTCCTTCTTCGAAAATCTAACATATGTTAAATTTCCCCACTGACTCACTTGGCCTCAATGTTATGGGATTGAATCCAAGTGACCGCAACGTCGGTTTTCAACAGTTCCTCATGGTTGTATTTTCCTGGAAAAATCACACGAGATACCAAATAGAGAATGACATGATAAGATTCTTTCATGTACCTCACATTTATAGGAAGTCTGTGACTTGCTGCTAGATTAGTAAGAAGGGACTGAGTAGCAGAGAGTAAATTGATATTCCCAATAACAGACAAAGCATCAATAGAGTAAAGGGTTCCAACAAGAAGTAAATTACAAAGTTTCCCAAACTCCTCAATAGTGAGAGAAATTTGAAATTTTCAAACTTCTAATATGACTACCCCTTCTTTGAATTGGTGGTTATAATCAAACATCTTGATTAACCTGTGATACATATTTTCTAATTTACTGGAGATGAAATCATTAACTCTTACTTGACAGAGAATTATGAAGATGTCAAACTTTCTAGGATAATTTGCATCAAGGTAAAGAGGTTTGAGAATATGAAAGTTGAGAAAGTATTTTTCATGGAAATACTTTTGGGCTCGAGAAGTGAATCTATGGACTTATATACACTTCATGATGTACTACAAAAGTAACAAACCCTCCTTTGTGCCATATGAGGATGATAACGAAGATGATAAAAAATAATCAAGTAGTAACAAGAAGGAAAGCAAGAAGGTCAAACAAGAAGGAATATGTGATGAAGAAAAGAGTGGAAGAATAGTACCTTTATAGTAGCTTTGAAATCAATTAGGATTGATTTTATCAATTTTCATTAAGTGTAATGAATTAGGATATGATATAATCAATTAAATCATTATTTATAATTGATTCTTCTTCAAAGTTGTTTGATTTTTTATTTATCTTTGATATTAGTTGTTGAAATTCTGGAATATCAGACTTCATATGTCCTATGACATGTTGAGACATTTGATCTAACTTAAACATACATGAAAGATATAAACAATATTAAAATAGTATTGAAAAGCATAAACAACACACATGAACTATTAACCTAGTTCGGAGCAACTCTCCTACTCTGGGGGCATTACCAAGCTAGGGATAAGTCCACTAAAATACTATCAATTCATAGACCATCAGCAAACATCCAGTTTACAATCTAATAAATTTATCACTACCCTTACTAGACTTCTATCTAAGACTCACCTAGATATGAGGCCTTTCTCAATCCCTCATCAATCACAAACAACGATTGGACACAAACAGGAAGACACACTTCCATGATAGAAAAACAGAAAACACACTTCCATGACAATACCTAGTCAAGACTCAAAGCTAAACTCCATTGTTTACAACTATTATCCTAACTAATAACAACAACTTATAGTTGCTTACAAGCTTCCTCCAAGAACAATACTCACTCTTTCTTCACATCTTCGAGAACAACAATACCAACTCTCCTAGAGAGTGGTACAGACTCAGTCCTAATGATTACATCTTTTCAAAACATGGCTGGTTCCTTTACCTAGGTTACAATGATTCTATTTATAACCTATCTCACAACTGGATTTGGGCTTCTAATCACATCATATCAGCTGTTACAAATCAGTAGAAACTTCTGCTATAATCAAGGTCTTCAATCATTAGTTTCCTAAAATATCTCCATATTTAAAAACTGCATATTCTTCAATATTCTGACTTGATTCTTTTGGACCTATAAAAAAACGCCACATAGGATTGCATAATATTCCTAGAATATTTTACATATGTTAAATCATAACTGAATTCACTAATCCAGCTCAGCTCAGGCGCGGTATCGAATGACCCTGCATAGGAAATCTTATCTAACATGTTGCTCTAGATTTTGAAACATTTCAACTCAACATGTTTATTCATAGGATAGAACTTCTTGCCCAACTTGTTCCTGTTAGCAAGTTAACACATCCCATCTAACATATTGTTGTCTTATTTATTTTACAAAAACTAATGCCAATCCTAAAATTAGAGAACTAACAATCTCCCTCTTTGGCAAATTTTGGCCAAAACAAATAATATAAATTATAACCAAGATCATAACAATAAACAAAAATTACACTCATCCGTAATAGTCCTCAGAAACTATTGAACACAACAACATAGCAACATGGAGTCAATCTTCACAAGCACAATGATGTTAGGACATCATATTCGATATCATCTTCATAACAACTCCATTGTAGCAAGAACTTCAACACCAAAGAACAACAACCTCAGAATAAAGGAGTAGAAAGTCCTGAAGTTATTTGATGTACATGAGGAAGAAGATAGGTAACACTCCCCCTCAACCCAGGAACCTATTCCTGTCATAGATGAATAAGTCTTCCTTCCATATGGTGGCATCGGAGAACCATGAAGAAACCACCAATAAACCTGTGGCATAAAAGGAAACTTCAAAAGTATCCAACCACCACCCTGGGTAACTCAGAACACAGGTCACAACTGTGTTCATAACTTAAATCACAAGTCACAAAACAAAAACACATGCACAAGATCGAACATCTTTTCTGACATTTGTGTACATCATCTGGAAACACAAACTCCAAACTGAACATCTAAGCAAACCCTTTCTCCCCCTTTTTAGCCAAAATTTGGCAAAGAAGGCATTCAAAAAACCATACCCAAGCACAAATTACCCATACCCGAACAAAACCCATAAATATTATGGATACACAAAACACTCACAAGGTGAAAGAGGAAAGGAGTAACCTCTATAAATAGTTGGGCATTTACTTAAGAAATAATGATCCTTGATTGAAGGTAGGGAAAACACAAGAAAGGGGGGGTTTAAATTGTGTTCATAGAAAACATTCCCCATTAAAATTCTAAGAACTCAAATGATAATAGAAATACAGACAATAAAGATAAAGGACACAAGTATTTTATCCAGGTTCACCGTTAACTAGGATACTCATGTCCACCCTCGCAAGGATAATTTCACCTTATCCAAGGACTTAATCCACTATAACCAAACTGATTACAATCACATGGGCAACCGCTGATGACTAACATACAATGACACGTTCAGGGATCCAACTGGATATAACGTTCATTGACGAAATATAATCTGGTCCCTCAAGATCTCCTATCTGGATTTCCTTGCAATGATATCTATCAGGGATCTCACAAGAGTCTAACCTTCACTCGGTCCTCTTTGATATGACTACCATTGACCCAATAGAATCTGATTCCTCATAATCTCCTATTAGGATTTCCCACAATGACCAGTAGACATTGTCTTCTTGAGATCATACCTTCACTCAGTCTCTAAAGGAACTAATCAACAACAGTTGATGGGGTTTCTTGTGTTTACGTGAATGCTTCTTCTAAGTAGATACACAAGTGTTTTAAGCATATATTATTTTACACTTCTTCGAGCAGCAACTCAAGTGTTAAAACAATTTATATGAAGAGATATGAACAAAAACACTATTCGAGCAACAACTCTAGTGTTCATTACAATTTCCTACAAAGATGTATATGATCAGAAGTTGAGTATCATCTTGTAGTTTTCTTCTTCATCTTCTTGTGGAGCAAGCTACGAGCAACAACACCTTGCTTCTTCTGAGATCTACCAAGATGTATGTGATTGGAAGTTGAATAGCATCTTGTAGTCTTCTTCTTTCTTTTATCTCTTCTTAAGTGGTCTTTAATATGTATAGCATTGCAACTTTAACATCTTCAGAGTCCATTGCTTTCCTTCCACGGGATGAAGCTTGTTAGCCAATGGTAACGATTAAACCGCTAACAACAATTTATCTTTGAAGCTTTGATCTTCTTTTATAGCCCCTGACAGAGAGAGAGAGAGACATTGTGAGGACATAACAGACTTTTCATGCACCAATGGTTAGTTCCCAATGGATAAAATAAGGTGTAAGAGTTTAGACCATATAAAATAATATTTATGTATCTTGTCATTGTTCAATGATAGCTTTCCACCTTTTCCTCTGAATAATATTTTTCTATTAAGCTTGTAAAAAGAGATCTGTTAAGTAAAGAAAGATAGTTGTAAATCCAATTGTTTATTCCCAACTGTTGTACCCCAAATTTTGACCTAAGATACCGTCTTCCATCTGCATCATTCGCATTGCAAGAGTTTTGACATATTTTATCAAATTTTCAAAACAGTTTAAAAATTCATAACTTTTTCGAGTCGGAAGCTGTTTATTTGTTGAACGCTAAATTTATTAACTGATCAAGACTTAAACAATGTTCATTAATTATTTATTATCTTAAATTCAAATAATTGGAATTTATTTTCGATTATTACGTAATTTAAAGACTCATAAATAATAAAAAGAATATTTGAGAAAAGGTTTATTAATGGGTCAAATAATGTTTATTAATTATTCATTATCCTAAATTTAAATAATGGGAACCTGTTTTCCGTTATTATATAATTTGAAGGTTTATGAATAATGAAATAAACCTTTGAAAAGGAGTCTATTAATTGATCAAGCAATGTTTATTTAATTATTTATTGTTCTAAATTTAAATAGCTGAAATTCTATTTTTCAAGTTATTATAATTTAGAAGAATTAAAAATAATAATAAAATAAATAATTGAAGTTATTAATTGATCAATGATGTTTATTTATTTGTTTATCATTTTAAATTTAAATGATTGAATTTGATTTTTAATCATTATATAATTTAAAAAATTATAAACAATAAATAATTGGAAAGAAAAAGAATTAATTGAGAAATAATAGAATTTTTATTCACTTTATTCTATTTATTACAATTGTCATTTAAATGTTGTGTTATTACAAAATATTTATAAAGACAATTACATAAATGCTTAAAGTAAATAAAAAACTATTTTTCTAAATTCTAATTCTAAATCTTCAATCCAATGCTCTTGTTCGCTCATTTAATTTTACCTGCGAAAACGATTAAAAGAAAGAAATTAGAATTCAAATAAATAATTAAAATGCAGAAAATAAATTCAACGTTCATCATTAAAAGCAATGGCCGGAATCAGTTACTCTTTTTTGCAAATCACGGGATTTCTCCCGGTTCACAAAAAAGAGAGGAATTTTTAAATGAATGCACAATTAAAAAATAGCACATTTTCAAAATCAATTGCATTTTTATCAAAAAAACCCACTGCATATTTCAAATATGCATAAACTCATTTATTGGTCAAAGCTGCATAAAACATATGAAACAGCATGTGTAGTTCACAAACAACAAGCCAACGTTAACCTGCAAAGGAGAGATATGCAAGACAAAAGAAAATGCCATTCCAACAATATGCAATTTCAAACATGTGCAGTCTTAAAACAATGTATGCAAGCAACCTATTTCCTTTTTTCATCATATTCCAGCCTATTGCTTTTTCAGACAGCAGTACAGCATATCACATTTATGTATCATTTCTGTACTGGAGAGAGAAGAGAGAAGAGGTTCAGTTTTGCAGGTTTTTGGTTTAAGCATGAAATGGGAATAAAGTCACTTGTAGCAGCATAGGTGCAAGCATCAGGAAAATAATTAAATACTCAAACCTGAGCCATGACAAAGAGGAGCAACGGTCATATGAGAAAAAAACCCCCTTCAGGAGGATAAGTTTTAGCTTGCATAAGTAGACTACACAAGACTACCAACAAAAAGATAACATAGTCCATGTTAAAACTGCATGCTATCAAAACAAAACAACATAACCTCCATTCTGCATAATCCCAAACGACATAACCTCCATTCTGGATAATCCCATTCTGCATAACCTCCATTCTGCATAATCCCATCCTGCATATTCTAAAACCTGCATATTCAATAACCATTCTGCATACAAAACATATTCCTGCATATCTCTACAAAACATATTCCTGCATATCTCTACAAAACATATTCCTGCATATCTCTACAAAACATATTCCTGCATATCTCTACAAAACATATTCCTGCATATCTCTACACACCATATCACTGTAAAACTAAGAAAATATAGTCCATTGCAAACCAAAACCATTCCTAAACAGAACCTACAATCAAAACCATTCAAAACCATTTTTTTCAAGGCTAAACCACATAACCGGCATATTGCAAAACCTGCATATTGCTAAACCGTTTCTAAGCATATTGTCAAACCATCCAGCATACTGACCAAAACCGAATAAACCACAAAAACCATTTATTCAATATTTCAACCAGTTTCTAGACGAAGAAGAAGGGAAGAATTAGTAGCAGAAAACAAAGAGCGAGAAGTCTTCGGAGCTTACCTAACTTCGCCGGAATTGTACCGTCGGACTAGCTCCGACCATGTGAGTTTCTTCAGTTTTTTGCATAAACCTTTATATCTTTGTGTTGCCTTTGTCTCACTTAATAATGCTCTTTAATTTCTTGAAATCATGTGAAATGGCCATTTAATATCGTTGCTAATCATCAATGAGCCTGCAGCAATACATTAATCCCTGTTATACACCGACAATAACTCGATTGATAAATTTCAAAATTCAATAATGTCGCAAGACCAACGCAATCATATAAACACTGTTACTTTTAAAGTCAACTCGAAATAATAAACAAGTTCACAAATCTGTTTCTTCTCTTTAATCAATTTCTCATTAATTCAATCAAAATGGCAAAAGAGATAAGAAATTCCATACAAGCATCATGGGTGAAATAATCGAGAAGGGTGTGTTTCAATGTCCTTCCCTAACAGCCAGCATAGTACAATTGTAACCATGGCAACCTTTCCTTAACCTTTCCTAGCACTAATTAACTAACCTACTAACAGGGTTTATTCTAACACTAACTTCCAGTTTTACTAACATTTTCTAATTCTTATTTTTCTAAACAGATTTAACATTCAATTCAGTAGATAACAATTAAGAGTGTGAGATTTCACTAACTTGACTTTCATTTTCGGTTTCCATGACCTCTTAACCTTTTTTTTAATTAACTTCTTAACTCTTGAATAATATCCTCTACCAGATTGCTAACCAAACCAACTGCAACCTTCATCTTTTTTAACTCACCCTAATTGAAATTAACTTCTCATTTGCCCTGCCAAGCACCAACCTGCATCATACATGAACAAAAATAGTCCAATAGTGAATAATAACACCAACCATTTAACACTTTTAACAACCCCGTTTCTATTTCACTAACAAAAATGAAGTCCTTAACTAGTTTTCATAGTCTAGTTACTAACTGTCGAACTTTCTATTAACATTGAACTAGCATTCAATTAGCTCACAAATTATTGGATCCATAATAGTCCTTAGCAGTAACTTCGCATTTTATTCATTAACTTACTAACTTTCTATGACATATTTTTTTTCAAACCAACAATTACTAATAGGTTAACATTTCTGACTCTCAAAATGACTTTGAAACTTAACTCACCAAAATGTGATCATCACCACCAATCAACTCCGCACAACCACCCTGTCCAATTCCCTCCGCCATCCTTCCATCTCCCAGTTCTCCATCTACTCCCTTTGCAAACTGCTATCAAAACAAACAACAACAGTTAAAGAAGCAGATTTGAAAAGTGGAAGAAGAATCAGTAAAATCCAAATGCACACTCCGTCGTACCCGGCCATCCCTCTTCAATCTTCATCATCCCTCGCTTAATCGCCATTTTCATCAACCTGTTTCAACAGTCACAACGATGTTTCAAAAATCTGGAAATCATCACAGTACACATAATTCATAAAAAAAACTCATAAGAGGTCTCAAGAACTCACCTCTCAAATTGCTAACCATTCTTGATCTACAAATTCTTCCTCTAAAAAAATCATTTATCAAAAGAACAATCAAATCCATCAACCGGCTCACCTCGGCTTGATACTCAAACTTCTCGCCGGTGGCCTCTTCTGGCTCTGCAACAGCAACCTCACAACGCACGGAAAATCTTCCGTTTCGTCTTCCATCATGGTGCTTACACTTCAACGATGCTGCGTTGGAAGAAGAACATTTCCTGCGAGGTTGAGAGGGGAGAAAAGCGGTTCTGAGAGAGGGAGAAGATCTGGAGAGTGAGAAGGAGGAGGAAGAAGGGAGGGTGGCGAGAGAGGCGGTGGCCAGTGCACAGCATTCTTAGGTTTTTTTCTTCCAGCTTCGTGTTTCCTTTCCTGGGTCCGGGTCCTCCCAACCGCTCCACATTTCCCTTAACCCAGCCCATGTTCCTTTTAACTTAAGCCCATCTTTTGTTTGCTATTTAATTAATTCTATTCATTTTCTTAACCTATTTTAATTTTAATTAATTAGTTTCTTAGAAATAATATATAGTTTTAAATAAATAATTTTAACATTTTACCCCAAATCTTATTTAATTTAAGTTTAGGTTATTTAATAATTTTTGTCTTCCTTATTTCTAATTCAATTTAAATTCATGGTTTGTAAGTTTTATTTAATTTAAAAAGATATTTAATATCTCTAAAAAACATATGAAAGTAAAAATGAGAAAACTAAAAGACATTTTATTTTTTATTTTATTCCCCTCATTTTGATTAAATACCAATATAAAAAGGACATAAAAAATAGAAACATATAAAATCTAAAAAACATTTCTCTTAATTCTCATTACCTTTTATCATTAAAAATGCGTAAAAAAGTGAAAACCAATTAAACTTTTTCTTTTCACCTATTAAACAAAAATCATATAAAAATGCATGTCCACATTTAATTGTTGTGTATCATTTTCTGTCAATTATTTCATTGTACTTGTTTATTCTGTTTGCACCAATCCAAAGGGAATTGTCTAATTTTTGTTGACTTCATGTCTTCAAAAAACGATCGAGCGAATACTCTCATTCATTAAAAACTTAGGTTAATTTTCCTCAAATATTCACCTTTCTTCAAAATTTCAACATTTTCAAGACTTATACCTTTTAAGCCAAAACTTCAACGTTAGGTTGTCGTATCTTCAAAAACCCGTCCGTATCCCTCTTTCGGCCAAAACGATTTATTTTCAATCAAGCGATCAATTTTTAATAAAACAGATATTTCAAAAGGTTCCTATAGAGTACTATAGATGCATTGGGTGCTAATACCTTCCCATTGTATAACCAACCCCCGAACCATAAGATCTCTTTTCAAAAACGCTTTGTATTTGTATTTTTATTTACATTGCATATTTAGGGTTTTATTTCGCTCTTTTCCCTTTTCCTTTGGAAACAATAAAGCGCGGTGGCGACTCTTGCTTTTTGCGAGACGAATTAATCAATAATTCGATCTCCGATTTACCCCGCTACATTTTTTATCGCTACAGAATTGGCGACTCTGCTGGGGATAGATTGACCTCTTGCTGGTCCATCCCTAAATGGGTTAAGCCTAACTTGTCTTATCTGTTTTACTATTATTTGCTTTGCTTGATTATGTGTTTAAATTTGGGGTGTTTGGGTTTTTGCAAAGGACGAATCCTATACCCGGATTAAGTAACACTTAAGGAATAGGACAGGCGGTATAGTCATGTTAACTTTGAGGGAGTAATCCCGAAGAAGGAGGCATGAGATCCCCCACTCAATGGAAGGCCCTCTTGAACTTAATATTTGTTTACCGAGTAATCGGGAAGACATTATTATTTTTGACCTAGGAGCCCGAGAAGTTGAGGACCGTAGAACCCTAACCCATCTTGGCCTTTTTAGGTGTAGCGCGGAGACTATAACGGAGTAATTCGGAAATAGTTGTTACGCGATGCTACGCTCGGACGAGTTTCTCTTGAGAATATTGCTAATTATCGAGTAATCAAGACGTTGGCAATATCCGAAGGAGGAATGTAGACTCTGGGAACTCTTAGAACCTTGTCTTACAGGTGTGATTAAACCCTTAGTAAATGCCTTGGGGATGTTTTTACCCTTGACTCCATGCTCGTGACGTTGAACCTTTTAACCCCATGTTTTTGACCT
Source organism: Vicia faba (assembly GCA_948472305.1). Lineage (NCBI taxonomy): Eukaryota > Viridiplantae > Streptophyta > Magnoliopsida > Fabales > Fabaceae > Vicia > Vicia faba. The sequence continues at coordinate 628,283,875 of OX451740.1, forward strand.
TGCTTGTGGTTGTTGCATCGCCATGCATTCATGCATCCATAAAACTCTTTTCACTTGACTTTGAAGGAGTTTGGAGGTCTTTCTTTGTAAACATCACTAGTTTCGTCAAACTCAATGGATCTTGGGTGTCGATAGGGCGAAAACCCTAATCCACCAAAATGGATGATTGATCTTGACGACAACTTGATCAATGTTTGGAGCCAATTTAAAATTCATCTGTTATCTTCATACTTGGATGTTTATAACTTGATATCTTGAGTTCCTTGAAAGTCAAATAAAACTCTCTTTTGCATATCATACATCATTCTACATTTTCTTTGTCTCACTTTCAAAAGTCTTTTTCCGAGTCTCATTTTTTCCTTCGGTCTCACCAGTACAACACTGACGCTAAGAGGACAATGGAGAATATCAAGCAAGAGGTTTCTGAACTCCGCAGAGAGGTGACTATTCTGAAAGCTGGTTTGGATCACTTAACTGGTTTGGTGGAAATTCTGCTTGCCGCCCAAGTCAATCCGTCTAGGAGGGAGGAAGCAAGGATAAAAGTCTTCACGGAAACTCTAAAATCTTTTTCTCATGAAAAGGTGACGGTTAATGCACCCAACGACTTTCCTGACAAGGTGAATGTGGGAGTGCGTCTAGAAGAAGATGTCGGAAAGGGATGTTTATACGAAGTGGGTAGCTCAGTTATTGGTGTGAAGAAGTTTGATAATGACTTTTCCAAGAAGAGAACCAGAGGAAGGGATAATCATCACCAGAATCATCACGTTCATCAACAGAATCAGCGAGTTCCTAATCAGAGGAAAACCCAGTTTGATTCAATTCCAATCACCTATACAGAGTTGTTCCCTATCCTGATGCAGAGGAATTTGGTTCAGACCCGACCTCCACCGAAGGTCCCTAAGAAGATACATTGGAACTACAAAGCTGATTTGGCTTGTACTTTTCATCAAGGTGCTCGTGGGCATGACTTGGAGGGTTGCTTCGCTTTGAAGATTGAGGTTCAGAAGTTGGTCAGAGGTGGTATCTTGTCGTTCAAGGACGTTGGTTTTGAAGTTCAAATCAAACAGGCGCCGAAGAGTAAACACGATTGAGGGTGACTTTGAGTTTTTGAAGATGTTTTCGGTTGTTCAAGTGGAAAGCCTTCCCAGATTATTAACTTGTTTTCTGCTTTTGTAGCTTTTCTTATTTATCGAAACATTGTTTGCATGTAAGAACTTGTTTGCGTCTGAATGATTATTTTAATACAATGAGTATGTTTGTCTTGAAGAAATTCATTCGTTTCACTCATATTTGCTTTCAAATTTTAAATTTCTTTTTGCTTTATGATACCAACATGTTGCCCATTCTCTTTCCTAGGCAGAGATTGAAGGGGGGGATGATGATCTAAAGGACACAAAATCTTCGGTTGCATGCTTTTGAATAAAATCTTGTTGATGATGTACAGGCATTGTTTCAAATTCCTAAACACCGGAGATATAAGGAAGATAATCCCTTGCTAACCCCTTTTGAGCCTTTGAAGCAGAAGTTTCTTTTCTATACGAAAAAACCTTGAATTTTAACCTGGGGCAGGGTAGTTTTCAGTTAATTTGATTGAGTGTTCAAAATTCGCAAGGAAGATGTTGCCGTCACAAAATCCTTTGAGAGATGAACACTCATGTTGAATTAACCGAACATAGAGTCGGAGAACATCATGAAGAATGGGTGGGCACCAAATATTTCGAGCCTTTAAATCTTTTTCTAAAAAAAAAAAAACATAAATCAGACCACATTACAACCTTCAAAAGTCCTAATTGAAGCAAGGTCATTCTGAAAGCATACTTCAATGAGATAGTGTTCCTGACTCCCATGAATGTTTATGTTGGTAGCATATGTTTTTCCTATACAAAAATAAATGATGCTCTAACTCGCAAAATTTGTGCGATATCTTTTCAAAATCCTCAAGACTTATATAACTGTTGCATTAGAATTCTCATTCTCATTATAAACTTTTTCTAACTGCAAAACATTTGTTTGATATCAAGGAAGCTCACATAAACACCAGTGATGAGTTTATTCTTTTAAGGCTTGAAACTATGTTGAGTAATTGGAGAATCAATTCAAGAAAATCATATCCAGGGGCATGTCAGTTGAAGACCGTAAGCATGGACAAGTTGCTTCTCCTAGTTAATGCTTTTCCCAACTTGTTTGCTCATTTGGGGCAAAATTTCGAAGACTTTGTTATGCCAACTACAGTCAATCCGGGGCAATCACGTCAAGATTTGATAAATTTCTCTAAGAGTTTGAAGACACCAGAGCATGGTGAATGCCAGGTCTTTTGTAAACCCTCGTTAGACGATTTTTCTCGCCATCAACCTTTTAGCTTGGGGCATTCTAGAAGTGAAACTATTCGCAAGAATCGTCGTGCATCATGCAGCTCGTCAGCAGTAATTTGGGGCATCCAATATTAGTCCCAGGGGCAATCCAGATTTGTCAGGATGTGTGTTATGTATTGCACACTTTATCAGAGGGCGGTGTTCCCAGTATCTCCAGCTGAGCATGACTCTTTCCAGCTGAAGCATTTGTTCGTGTTGTTATCCTTTCAATGGGTTGTCAGCAGTAGAGGACTGGACTTTGGGTTTTCTACTCGAAATATCTTCCTCTCCAAGAGATTTAAGCCTTGTAGAAGGATTTTACAGCATTGTTGGCTTTTGTCTTCTATCTCCAGTGATGTTCCCCTCCTTTTGAGATTAGCCGAGCTTCGGGTTGTACTGTGATGTCTTATCATCTTCTGTCCATCTCCCCCGTCGGTTTTTGTCAGCATATACATGGCATTCATTTATTCATTTTGTAATCTCAAGCCTCAACTCAACTTTAGTTTTGATGAAAGACAAACAAGCTAGTGTGATGAAAGACAAACAAGCATTGTGGAAAGAAGGAAAAGAAGTGGAAATCATCTTAAAGCATCATTCACTCAAAGCTTCAAGGAACTTGGCAAGCAATCAAGTATATCAATTCTCAATTAAACTACATTGATTAGAAATGCTCAAAAATGATATACACACTTGCCACATCACTTCAAGTATATTTCAAAAACAATTTTTAAGTTTTTCTCTGCTGTAAATCGATTAACATCTTGTGTAAATCGATTTACACATGCTTTTTCAAAAACTGTTTGCTCCTGCCAGCAATCGATTGACATGTTGTGTAAATCGATTGATCACAGAACAAACTGATTTTTTAACACTTGCAAATCGATTGACACTACATGCTAATCGATTTACACTTCAAACTTTTTGAAATTCTGAACGTTACAAACACGTGCAATCGATTTGCATGTTATGTTAATCGATTTGCACATTGAAAATTTTGAAAAATCTGAAATGGTTTCAAGATATCCTTCATACCTTTTCTCCAATGGTTGCATGATCAAACATTGCATCTTGTCAAGTTTTACAAACAGAAAAGTGTCCTTTTGGAAAGGTATCTTGATTACTATATATTGCAAAATATTTCAAATCATAAACATCTCTTCTCTTGCAATAAAATCTGAACTTTGTAAAATATTCAAACTTCATATTTCTTAACTTTTAAGAACAAAGATTTTCTGCACTTTCACACATATAAAGAACAGAAATCTTTGAGCATTATCTAACCATTGTGTTACAGTTTGAATTGCTTACAAGAGAAGAAAGAAGAAACTTCAAAGAAGTCACTCTAAGTGATCAACATCTTTCAAGAAATCATACTTCATAAAAACATACAAAGTGTAACTTATTTCCAGGATTGTTGGAATTAAGTATTAGATTATTTTTGTTCCTTGTTGTCCATTGTTGGAAACAAGAGGTATCTTTTGAGAGGATTGTTCTCATTAGACTTATTGGAAATCCAAGAGGGTGTTCTTGGTTATTTGTTAGGTTCTTTAGTGGATAAGACTAGGAAGAGTCTTGTAAAAGTTCTAACAATATAGTAAAATCTCTTGCGTGTTTGCAAGGGGACTGGACGTACTTCCGGGTTGTGGAAGGAACCAGGATAATTCTCCGTGTCTCTTTACTTTCTGCACTTTACAGTTTTCAAAGCACTAAATCAAAACCAGAAAGTATAAAATAAGTCAAAAATCGACCATCACCTAATTCACCCCCCCTCTTAGGCGCAATCTTAATCTTACAATTGGTATCAGAGCAGGTTATAGGTAACCTGCTCCTAGAGATCCAGAATGGCTTCCGCAAATCATCAACCAGTTTTCAGAGATGGTGGTAGTAACAACAAGCCTCCTCTATTTTGTGGTGAATATTTTGACTTTTGGAAAATACGCATGAAGGCGCATTTAGAAGCACAAGGAGAGGAAGTATGGGATGCTGTTGAAAATGGTCCATTTATCCCAATAACGGTAATCAATGGCGTTGGGTCTGCAAAGCCCAAAACTGTATGGGACGACGATGATAAAAAGAAAGTTCTCTATGACAAAAAGGCAATAAACCTTCTTCAAGGTGCTCTCAGTATGGACGAATTTTTTCGTGTCTCAAACTGCAAAACGGCAAAGGAAATTTGGGATACCTTGGTTCAAACTCATGAAGGAACGGCTGAAGTAAAAAGATCAAGGCTAAATACCTTGAGTCAAGAATATGAACTATTTCGAATGCAGCCCGGAGAATCCATTCTTGACTTACAAAAGAGATTTGTGCATTTGACAAATCACTTAATTGCTCTTGGTAAAACCCTGTCAAATGATGAACTCAACTTGAAAATCCTTAGATCATTGACTAGGGAATGGCAACCAAAGGTAACGGCAATCTCGGAAAAGAAGAGTCTCTCCGCAATGACTTCCGCTACATTATTCGGCAAACTTCAAGAATACGAAACGGAACTCGGTAGACTTGAAAAACATGAGAATCTAGAAAAGAAGTCCAAAAACATTGCCTTAAAAATTGATTCAAAAGAAGTGGTAAAAGAAGACAATCCGGAAGAAGATGAAAATTTCATGCTTCTAGTGAAAAGACTTGGAAAGTTTTTTGGCAGAAATGACAAAGGCGGATCTCATGCATATAAGAGAAAACACTTCAAGAAAAGAGAAGCCTCCACATCAACTCAAGATGTCTCATGTTATGAATGTGGAAAGCAAGGACACATCAAGCCAAACTGTCCAAATCTCCCAAAGAAAAATGGATTCAAAGGAAAGGACTCAAAACAAAAGAAAGCCTACATAGCATGGGAAGATAATGATATGAGCAGTTCATCGGAATCGGAAAGCGACGAATGTGCAAACTTAGCCTTAATGGCATCGCATCACTCCGACAATGAAGAAGAGGTTAGTAATGAATTTAATCTTTTTGATGATGATGTTCAAGGTGCAATTGATGAACTCTTGAAAGAATGCAAAAGTTTATACAAAAAGGTGTCAAAACAAGAAAAAGAACTTCTAAGTTGTCTAAAAAAAATTGACACCATGACTAAAGATTTTGATCTTCAAAAACAGAATTTTATAAAAGAAAAGGAAAACTTTGCATGCTCCAAGTGTGAATCAAATGTCTTTCAAATTGTTCAATTGAAAAGAGTCATTGAACGATATGAAAAAGGACAAATAGGATTGGAAGGATTACTAAGCCAACAACGTTATCCAAATGATAAAAGAGGTCTTGGTTATGTGAATACTAAGAAACCAAGTAACAATCCCACTGTTTTTGTAAAGGCTAGTAATAGTTCCAATCCCAAGAAAGTAGAAAAGAAGCAAGTTGTTCATAATCATCAAAAGAAAAAGGCTAATGTATCTAAAAGAAAACAAATTCCTAGATACAAGAGCAAATTTGTTCCAAACTGTTTTTACTGTGGTATTATTGGACACACACCAAATGCATGCTATATTAGAAATTTCAGTATGGCTAGTGGACATTATGCATGGGTGAAAAAGGGAACTAACTATGAAGGACCCAAGGCAACTTGGGTACCTAACAAGAAATAATTTGTTTTTGTAGGTATGCTTGAAATCCACTTCAAATGTTTGGTATCTTGACAGTGGATGTTCAAAGCATATGACAGGAGATGTACACCAATTTTCATATCTAGTACATAAAGCCAAAGGGTATGTCACCTATGGAGACAACACCAAAGGAAAGATTCTTGGCGTTGGAATAGTTGGCACACCTCCATCCATTCAAATTGAGGATGTTCTCTATGTTGAAGGATTAAAGCACAACCTTCTTAGCATAAGTCAACTTTGCGATAGAGGGTTCAAGATCAAATTCAACAAAGAAGAATGCCTTATTATGGATGAGGCAACCAATGAGGTAAAACTCAAAGGTATAAGATCTAACAATATTTTTGTGATTACTCTAGATGATTTGTCTATGAAGGTACAATGTCTTATGGTAAACAACAATGACGCTTGGTTATGGCATAAGAGGATTGCTCACATTCACATGGAGCACTTGAACAAATTGGTTAAGCATGACTTAGTTATTGGTCTACCAAAGATGAAGTTCATCAAAGACAAATTATGTAGTGCATGCCAAAAGGGCAAACAGACCAAATCATCTTTCAAACCAAAGAATGTGGTTTCAACAACAAGACCACTTCAATTGTTGCACATGGATCTTTTTGGTCCATCTAGAACAAGAAGCTTCGGAGGTAACATTTATGCATTAGTTATTGTAGATGATTTTTCCCGTTTCACTTGGACTTTGTTTTTAGTACACAAGAATGAAGCATTCAAGGCATTCAAGAGATATGCAAAACAAGTTCAAAATGAGAAGTCATCAAAGATAACATCAATCCGAAGTGATCACGGTGGAGAGTTCCAAAACAGTCTATTTGAAGAATTTTGTGAAGAAAATGGGATCTTCCACAATTTTTCAGCACCAAGAACTCCACAACAAAATGGAGTAGTTGAAAGGAAAAATAGGTCTTTGGTGGAACTTGCTAGAACCATGCTAAGTGACTCAAGTTTGCCTAAATATTTTTGGGCGGATGCGGTAAGCACAGCATGTTATGTAAGCAATCGCGTGATCATAAGACCTATTCTAAAGAAAACTCCATATGAGATCTACAAAGGAAGAAAACCAAATATCTCTCACTTTCATATTTTCGGGTGCAAATGTTTTGTCCTTAACAACGACAAAGACAATCTCGGTAAGTTCGATGAAAAATCGGATGAAGGTATCTTTCTTGGTTACTCCCTTTCTAGCAAAGCTTTTAGAATTTACAATAAAAGAACTTTAACTATAGAAGAATCAATGCATGTTTCTTTTGATGAATCTAACACCTCCAAGGAGGAAGTTGCTATTTGTGATGATGATGATTCTATAGATTTATCTCATGAGATTTCCTGCGGAGATGGCAAAATTGTCAATCCTGAACAAACACATGAACTTTCACATCAAAATGAAAATGATGATGATCTTCCTCAAGAATGGAGAACTCATCGTGATCATCCAATTGACAATATAATTGGAGATATTAGCAAAGGAGTATCTACTCGACTAAATCTTAAGGATGCATGCTTAAATATGGCGTTTGTATCTCAAGTTGAACCTACTAAAGTGGCTCAAGCACTAGAAGATGATCAATGGATCCTTGCCATGCAAGAAGAGTTAAACCAATTCGAGCGGAATGAAGTTTGGGAACTTGTTCCTAATCCAGGAAATAAACGTATCATTGGAACCAAATGGGTTTTCAAAAACAAGATGGATGAAAATGGAATAATCACTCGAAACAAGGCAAGACTAGTTGCTCAAGGATACAACCAAGAGGAAGGAATTGATTTTGAAGAAACTTTTGCTCCGGTAGCACGTTTGGAAGCAATAAGACTATTACTTGCATATGCATGCTCATTGGACTTTGAACTTTTTCAAATGGATGTAAAAAGCGCATTTCTCAACGGATTCATAAATGAAGAAGTCTATGTAAAGCAACCTCCCGGATTTGAAGACTTCAAACATCCTAATCATGTCTTCAAACTGAAGAAAGCTCTCTATGGGCTGAAGCAAGCACCAAGGGCTTGGTATGATAGACTAAGCGCATTCCTATGTGAAAAAGGGTTTGTAAAGGGTAAAGTTGATACCACTCTCTTCATAAAAAATGTTAATCATCATACCTTACTTGTACAAATCTATGTAGATGATATTGTTTTCGGTTCAACTAACCAAAATATGTGCAAGGAATTTTCGTCTATGATGCAAGGAGAGTTTGAGATGTCTATGATGGGAAGATTGAATTTCTTTCTTGGTCTTCAAATTAAGCAACTCAAACATGGTATTTTCGTGAACCAATCAAAATATTGCAAAGACCTTATAAAGAAGTTTGAGATGGAAAGTAGCAAAGAAAGTGCAATTCCTATGGGATCCGGCACCTATCTTGACCCAGATGAATCAGGAAATTCTATTGACATAACTAAGTATCGTGGAATGATTGGCTCACTCCTTTATTTAACAGCAAGTAGACCTGACATTATGTTCAGCGTTTGCCTATGTGCAAGATATCAAGCCAATCCTAAAGAGTCTCACCTTGCAGCAGTCAAGCGCATAATAAAATATCTCAAAGGAACAACCAACGTCGGATTATGGTATCCAAAAGGTAGTATGTGCAATCTAGTTGGTTATTCTGATGCTGACTATGCAGGTTGCAAAACTGATCGCAAAAGTACAAGTGGAACATGTCACATTCTTGGAAATGCCTTGGTTTCATGGTCATGCAAAAAGCAAGCAAGCGTAGCTCTCAGCACTGCCGAAGCAGAATACATTGCGGCTGGAAGTGGATGCGCTCAAATTCTTTGGCTAAAACAACAATTACTTGACTATGGAGTAAACCTTGGATGCATTCCTCTTCGATGTGATAACACAAGCGCGATCAATATTACGAAAAATCCAGTTATGCATTCCCGGACGAAACACATTGACATCAGACATCATTTCATCCGAGACCATGTACTCAAAGGAGATGTCGAGATCACATTTGTGGACACTCAAAATCAACTCGCGGACATCTTCACAAAACCACTTGCAAAGGATGCATTTTTCAAAATTCGTCGTGAACTTGGAATCCTCGATGAACAAGATATTTAAGGTGCACTCAATCCTTGACTATACCTTAGTGTACATATATATGTGGTTTGACATTGTTTCAAATGTTAAAAATAATGATTTTTTAAATTTTCTCTTTAAGTAAATCGATTTACACAATATGTCAATCGATTTACTACTGAAGCAAATCATTTCTTTTATTAAAATCTACTGAGTAAATCGATTTACACCATATGTCAATCGATTTACTACTGAAGCAAATCATTTCTTTTATTAAAATCTACTGTGTAAATCGATTTACACAATATGTCAATCGATTTACTACTGAAGCAAATCATTTTTTTTATAAAATCTTGTGTGTAAATCGATTTACACAATATGTAAATCGATTTACCACTGAACGAAAATTACTTTTTATGAAAAATGTTCTGTGTAAATCGATTTAACCAAGGGGTAAATCGATTTACCACAGAATCTGAAGCATTTTTTATGTATTTTCTCTATGCAATGTATTTTGTTTTAACATGTGATACTTGTAATGAGCTTTTAATATATTGGTCAAACATTCATTGTCTCTCAACCTCCCACCTTTCTATTGCCCAATCAATAAAACCTTGACCAAATTACAAAATTAAAGTCTCATAAAAGACCTCACTTACCCTACTATACTATTTAATCTCACCAAAACTCCCTCACTATCTCATAACACCAACACACTCTCTCACATAACAAAAGAACTCTATATCTCTCTTTTCAAAACCCTAACAAGATCCATGGCTCCCAAGAGAAAAGCCTCTGCCTCAGAGAAAGGAAAGAAGCCAGCTTCGTCATCATCTGAAAACTCTGTGCTCGAGTACCTCACGGATCCACAGCGGGACAGATTCCTCAAGCATTTTCAAAAGAAAATCGTCTCTACTCCAAAGTTTGGTATGTTATCTACTTTTCCAGATGAATGCTTCTCATTTCAAAGAGATTTCATTGCTTATGGGTTAGAACCATTAATGTCTTCACATGGTTTCTATTACCCGGATCTGGTTAAAATTTTCTACAGCAACATGTGCTATGACAACAACAAGTGTTATACATATGTCCTTGGAAAAAGAATCCCTCTGTATTCCAAAACTCTTGGCAGAATCTTGAACATTCCATATTCTGGAAGTACCCTTTATGATCCAGAAGATGCTGCTTGGGAAAACTATCAGAAGCGAGAATTTTTCTATAGCATTGGCAGGTTATCAGAATCTGAATACCGTGCCAAGCGGATTCGCAGTCTTGGCGGGGTTACTCCAGCTAGGGATACATGGAGTGCTGGAAATTTCCATATTGATGATAGGTTGTTTCACTACTTTCTGGTGTATATTTTGTTTCCTAGAGCAGGGAATCATTGTACGGTGACCGACCTAGAGCTTCAAATCATCTATGCAAGGAAAAATGGAATCCCGGTCAATTGGGCAAAATTGATTGTGATGCATATGCTAAAAGTTGCCGCAAGGGCCACTTTTCTACCATATGCATATTTCATTACAAGGATTATGGAAGCTTATGATATAGATTTCACTGGATTTGAGCGAATTGAAATGGATCCAATCTCCACTAGGATCTCCATCAAAAATGTTGATTCAAGGATGGGTGTTCATTTCAATGCTGAAGCAAAAACCATAACTTACATTGGAGAAGATGTGGTCGGCGATGAAGGTCAAAATGCAGATGAAGAAGACCATGAAGTTCCTCCTGCTGCTGCTGCTTCTGGTCCCACAAATCAAGATGTTATGGATTTCATGACGCAACAGTTTGCTTCTCTGAATTCTAACATCAATGCTCGATGGACGGAGATAAATGACTCTACCTCATCTCGGATAGATGCTTTTCAGAATGATGTGAACCAACAATTTTCATATCTTTATTCACATCTTCATATCCCTCCATACGACCCAACCAATCCTGCACCTCCGCCTCCTCAATACACCGAACCACCTCTTCAACAACAATTTCCTTATCAAGGACCTTTTTAAAATGTTCTTGATCAATGTTCTTAAATTCTTAGTATAAGTATCATTATGGATTTTGTCTTGTTTTATTCTGTTCATCTTATGTATTGTGTTCTTAAAACTTTGTTCGATAATCTTGAAAGTTTTGTGTTTTTCATTCATGTTCCTATACATTTCTTTCTGGTATACTTTCTTGTTACATCTTTCCCTTCTTTTTGATAATGTCAAAGGGGGAGAAGGATGTAATAGCACTTTATGGTTGTTTGTTTTCATTGTCTTTACAGAGCAAACTTTCAAAGCTTTTTCTCCATAGGGGGAGAAATCTTCTCAGGGGGAGAAAACACCTTTTGCTAAAATTCTGATCAACACATAAAGGAAAATGGTTTGTCATCATCAAAAAGGGGGAGAATGTAATCTCAAGCCTCAACTCAACTTTAGTTTTGATGAAAGACAAACAAGCTAGTGTGATGAAAGACAAACAAGCATTGTGGAAAGAAGGAAAAGAAGTGGAAATCATCTTAAAGCATCATTCACTCAAAGCTTCAAGGAACTTGGCAAGCAATCAAGTATATCAATTCTCAATTAAACTACATTGATTAGAAATGCTCAAAAATGATATACACACTTGCCACATCACTTCAAGTATATTTCAAAAACAATTTTTAAGTTTTTCTCTGCTGTAAATCGATTAACATCTTGTGTAAATCGATTTACACATGCTTTTTCAAAAACTGTTTGCTCCTGCCAGCAATCGATTGACATGTTGTGTAAATCGATTGATCACAGAACAAACTGATTTTTTAACACTTGCAAATCGATTGACACTACATGCTAATCGATTTACACTTCAAACTTTTTGAAATTCTGAACGTTACAAACACGTGCAATCGATTTGCATGTTATGTTAATCGATTTGCACATTGAAAATTTTGAAAAATCTGAAATGGTTTCAAGATATCCTTCATACCTTTTCTCCAATGGTTGCATGATCAAACATTGCATCTTGTCAAGTTTTACAAACAGAAAAGTGTCCTTTTGGAAAGGTATCTTGATTACTATATATTGCAAAATATTTCAAATCATAAACATCTCTTCTCTTGCAATAAAATCTGAACTTTGTAAAATATTCAAACTTCATATTTCTTAACTTTTAAGAACAAAGATTTTCTGCACTTTCACACATATAAAGAACAGAAATCTTTGAGCATTATCTAACCATTGTGTTACAGTTTGAATTGCTTACAAGAGAAGAAAGAAGAAACTTCAAAGAAGTCACTCTAAGTGATCAACATCTTTCAAGAAATCATACTTCATAAAAACATACAAAGTGTAACTTATTTCCAGGATTGTTGGAATTAAGTATTAGATTATTTTTGTTCCTTGTTGTCCATTGTTGGAAACAAGAGGTATCTTTTGAGAGGATTGTTCTCATTAGACTTATTGGAAATCCAAGAGGGTGTTCTTGGTTATTTGTTAGGTTCTTTAGTGGATAAGACTAGGAAGAGTCTTGTAAAAGTTCTAACAATATAGTAAAATCTCTTGCGTGTTTGCAAGGGGACTGGACGTACTTCCGGGTTGTGGAAGGAACCAGGATAATTCTCCGTGTCTCTTTACTTTCTGCACTTTACAGTTTTCAAAGCACTAAATCAAAACCAGAAAGTATAAAATAAGTCAAAAATCGACCATCACCTAATTCACCCCCCCTCTTAGGCGCAATCTTAATCTTACACATTTACACTTGCATCATGCACGCACAATTGTATTTGTTGATGTCCTTGAGTTCGTACACCTTGGTTGTGTCTTTTCAAATAGCACATTTGATCTTTCCAAATAGAGTGCCAACTTAAGCATAAAATGTGCCTCCTTTCTAATTCCCCAACTGAGCTAATCCTCGTGGATGATTTTTGATTTAGCTTACCTTGTCCATTTCTGGATAGGATAATTTCCCCAATCGATTTACTTTCTCATTGGGAGGAGTCTTGTTTGACTGTTTTCTCTCTGGTTATTCCCGGATGAAGTTGTTGCCTCTTGCATAGGCTATCTCAGTGATTTTCCCCAGTGAGTTTGCGACCAAGACGACTGGTGCATTTATTTTGCACGTTAAAATATATGATCTCCTCGGGAAGGATTGATTCAGGGTTCTCTTTGATGAAGATTTTATTCTCTGCCAATATCATCGCAGTTTCCTTCTGAATTATGTTGGAAAACGACAAGCGGTAGCTCTTCATGAGCAATTTGTACGTTTACTTGTCAAAAGCGCCGAGCAGCAGTTCTTCATGAGCTACTAGTGCGTCATTTTATTTTTCTGAAGCGCCGAGCAGCAGTTCTTCATGAGCTACTAGTGCGTTATTTATTTTCTGAAGCGCCGAGCAGCAGTTCTTCATGAGCTACTAGTGCGTCAGTTATGACTTTGTGAAAACGCCAGCAGTTCTTCATGAGCTACTAGTGCGTTATTTACATCTTGTCGAAAGCGCCGAGCAGCAGTTCTTCATGAGCTACTAGTGCGTCATTTTATATTTTCGAAAGCGCCGAGCAGCAGTTCTTCATGAGCTACTAGTGCGTTATTTACATCTTGTCGAAAGCGCCGAGCAGCAGTTCTTCATGAGCTACTAGTGCGTCATTTTTTATTTTCGAAAGCGCCGAGCAGCAGTTCTTCATGAGCTACTAGTGCGTTATTTACATCTTGTCGAAAGCGCCGAGCAGCAGTTCTTCATGAGCTACTAGTGCGTCATTTTATTTTTTCTGAAAGCAACAAGCAGCAAACTCTTCATGAGTTACCAGTACGTTATTACTTTTCTTTGGAATACAGCAAGTGGTAGCCTCTTTATTTGAGCAGCTTGTATGTTATTGGTATTTTCTTTTCTGGAATACAGCAAGTGGTAGCCTCTTTATTTGAGCAGCTTGTATGTTATCGGTATTTTCTTTGGGAATACAGCAAGTGGTAGCCTCTTTATTTGAGCAGCTTGTATGTTATCGGTATTTTCTTCGGACGACAACAAGCGGCAGCCTCTTTATTTGAGCAACTTGTATGTTATCGGTATTTTCTCTGGACGACAACAAATGGCAGTTTTTCTTTATTTGAACAACCTTCGTATCTACAGTCTCATTACCTCAGCATTAATGAGTATATCTCTGAAAATCTCGCAGAGAAGTCTGTTACGAATCTCCACCTCCAGAAGTCGGTAGTCCGTTATCAGCAATTTGATACTCTCTGTCTACCGTCGACCTTGAGTTGCGAACTCACTGTTTTGGGTCAAATCTGTTATGGCCTATGCAAGATGCTCTCTTTGTTAGGGTTAGAGGTTGTCTTCCCTCGATTTTATTCGCTGTCAGGAGTCTGTCGTTTGAAGTCGATAGCTCGTTTTCCCCAGTAGCGTATAATTCATGCCGCTGTGCTTTGTTGGCGTTCGTTTTTCCCCAACATTTGTTTTGTTTCATACAATATCTTTCTCTGTGAATTCAACACTACATTCATATCACCGCATGATGACAGCATCTTAGGACAAAATTTGCGTAATTATGTATTTAAGTACCTTCAATCTCGTCGAGACGAAGACTTTAATCTTCATATCTCCGAATAGAAGGAACTTAAATAGGGGCAGCTGTTGTACCCCAAATTTTGACCTAAGATACCGTCTTCCATCTGCATCATTCGCATTGCAAGAGTTTTGACATATTTTATCAAATTTTCAAAACAGTTTAAAAATTCATAACTTTTTCGAGTCGGAAGCTGTTTATTTGTTGAACGCTAAATTTATTAACTGATCAAGACTTAAACAATGTTCATTAATTATTTATTATCTTAAATTCAAATAATTGGAATTTATTTTCGATTATTACGTAATTTAAAGACTCATAAATAATAAAAAGAATATTTGAGAAAAGGTTTATTAATGGGTCAAATAATGTTTATTAATTATTCATTATCCTAAATTTAAATAATGGGAACCTGTTTTCCGTTATTATATAATTTGAAGGTTTATGAATAATGAAATAAACCTTTGAAAAGGAGTCTATTAATTGATCAAGCAATGTTTATTTAATTATTTATTGTTCTAAATTTAAATAGCTGAAATTCTATTTTTCAAGTTATTATAATTTAGAAGAATTAAAAATAATAATAAAATAAATAATTGAAGTTATTAATTGATCAATGATGTTTATTTATTTGTTTATCATTTTAAATTTAAATGATTGAATTTGATTTTTAATCATTATATAATTTAAAGAATTATAAACAATAAATAAATAATTGGAAAGAAAAAGAATTAATTGAGAAATAATATAATTTTTATTCACTTTATTCTATTTATTACAATTGTCATTTAAATGTTGTGTTATTACAAAATATTTATAAAGACAATTACATAAATGCTTAAAGTAAATAAAAAACTATTTTTCTAAATTCTAATTCTAAATCTTCAATCCAATGCTCTTGTTCGCTCATTTAATTTTACCTGCGAAAACGATTAAAAGAAAGAAATTAGAATTCGAATAAATAATTAAAATGCAGAAAATAAATTCAACGTTCATCATTAAAAGCAATGGCCGGAATCAGTTACTCTTTTTTGCAAATCACGGGATTTCTCCCGGTTCACAAAAAAGAGAGGAATTTTTAAATGAATGCACAATTAAAAAATAGCACATTTTCAAAATCAATTGCATTTTTATCAAAAAAACCCACTGCATATTTCAAATATGCATAAACTCATTTCTTGGTCAAAGCTGCATAAAACATATGAAACAGCATGTGTAGTTCACAAACAACAAGCCAACGTTAACCTGCAAAGGAGAGATATGCAAGACAAAAGAAAATGCCATTCCAACAATATGCAATTTCAAACATGTGCAGTCTTAAAACAATGTATGCAAGCAACCTATTTCCTTTTTTCATCATATTCCAGCCTATTGCTTTTTCAGACAGCAGTACAGCATATCACATTTATGTATCATTTCTGTACTGGAGAGAGAAGAGAGAAGAGGTTCAGTTTTGCAGGTTTTTGGTTTAAGCATGAAATGGGAATAAAGTCACTTGTAGCAGCATAGGTGCAAGCATCAGGAAAATAATTAAATACTCAAACCTGAGCCATGACAAAGAGGAGCAACGGTCATATGAGAAAAAAACCCCCTTCAGGAGGATAAGTTTTAGCTTGCATAAGTAGACTACACAAGACTACCAACAAAAAGATAACATAGTCCATGTTAAAACTGCATGCTATCAAAACAAAACAACATAACCTCCATTCTGCATAATCCCAAACGACATAACCTCCATTCTGGATAATCCCATTCTGCATAACCTCCATTCTGCATAATCCCATCCTGCATATTCTAAAACCTGCATATTCAATAACCATTCTGCATACAAAACATATTCCTGCATATCTCTACAAAACATATTCCTGCATATCTCTACAAAACATATTCCTGCATATCTCTACAAAACATATTCCTGCATATCTCTACACACCATATCACTGTAAAACTAAGAAAATATAGTCCATTGCAAACCAAAACCATTCCTAAACAGAACCTACAATCAAAACCATTCAAAACCATTTTTTTCAAGGCTAAACCACATAACCGGCATATTGCAAAACCTGCATATTGCTAAACCGTTTCTAAGCATATTGTCAAACCATCCAGCATACTGACCAAAACCGAATAAACCACAAAAACCATTTATTCAATATTTCAACCAGTTTCTAGACGAAGAAGAAGGGAAGAATTAGTAGCAGAAAACAAAGAGCGAGAAGTCTTCGGAGCTTACCTAACTTCGCCGGAATTGTACCGTCGGACTAGCTCCGACCATGTGAGTTTCTTCAGTTTTTTGCATAAACCTTTATATCTTTGTGTTGCCTTTGTCTCACTTAATAATGCTCTTTAATTTCTTGAAATCATGTGAAATGGCCATTTAATATCGTTGCTAATCATCAATGAGCCTGCAGCAATACATTAATCCCTGTTATACACCGACAATAACTCGATTGATAAATTTCAAAATTCAATAATGTCGCAAGACCAACGCAATCATATAAACACTGTTACTTTTAAAGTCAACTCGAAATAATAAACAAGTTCACAAATCTGTTTCTTCTCTTTAATCAATTTCTCATTAATTCAATCAAAATGGCAAAAGAGATAAGAAATTCCATACAAGCATCATGGGTGAAATAATCGAGAAGGGTGTGTTTCAATGTCCTTCCCTAACAGCCAGCATAGTACAATTGTAACCATGGCAACCTTTCCTTAACCTTTCCTAGCACTAATTAACTAACCTACTAACAGGGTTTATTCTAACACTAACTTCCAGTTTTACTAACATTTTCTAATTCTTATTTTTCTAAACAGATTTAACATTCAATTCAGTAGATAACAATTAAGAGTGTGAGATTTCACTAACTTGACTTTCATTTTCGGTTTCCATGACCTCTTAACCTTTTTTTTAATTAACTTCTTAACTCTTGAATAATATCCTCTACCAGATTGCTAACCAAACCAACTGCAACCTTCATCTTTTTTAACTCACCCTAATTGAAATTAACTTCTCATTTGCCCTGCCAAGCACCAACCTGCATCATACATGAACAAAAATAGTCCAATAGTGAATAATAACACCAACCATTTAACACTTTTAACAACCCCGTTTCTATTTCACTAACAAAAATGAAGTCCTTAACTAGTTTTCATAGTCTAGTTACTAACTGTCGAACTTTCTATTAACATTGAACTAGCATTCAATTAGCTCACAAATTATTGGATCCATAATAGTCCTTAGCAGTAACTTCGCATTTTATTCATTAACTTACTAACTTTCTATGACATATTTTTTTTCAAACCAACAATTACTAATAGGTTAACATTTCTGACTCTCAAAATGACTTTGAAACTTAACTCACCAAAATGTGATCATCACCACCAATCAACTCCGCACAACCACCCTGTCCAATTCCCTCCGCCATCCTTCCATCTCCCAGTTCTCCATCTACTCCCTTTGCAAACTGCTATCAAAACAAACAACAACAGTTAAAGAAGCAGATTTGAAAAGTGGAAGAAGAATCAGTAAAATCCAAATGCACACTCCGTCGTACCCGGCCATCCCTCTTCAATCTTCATCATCCCTCGCTTAATCGCCATTTTCATCAACCTGTTTCAACAGTCACAACGATGTTTCAAAAATCTGGAAATCATCACAGTACACATAATTCATAAAAAAAACTCATAAGAGGTCTCAAGAACTCACCTCTCAAATTGCTAACCATTCTTGATCTACAAATTCTTCCTCTAAAAAAATCATTTATCAAAAGAACAATCAAATCCATCAACCGACTCACCTCGGCTTGATACTCAAACTTCTCGCCGGTGGCCTCTTCTGGCTCTGCAACAGCAACCTCACAACGCACGGAAAATCTTCCGTTTCGTCTTCCATCATGGTGCTTACACTTCAACGATGCTGCGTTGGAAGAAGAACATTTCCTGCGAGGTTGAGAGGGGAGAAAAGCGGTTCTGAGAGAGGGAGAAGATCTGGAGAGTGAGAAGGAGGAGGAAGAAGGGAGGGTGGCGAGAGAGGCGGTGGCCAGTGCACAGCATTCTTAGGTTTTTTTCTTCCAGCTTCGTGTTTCCTTTCCTGGGTCCGGGTCCTCCCAACCGCTCCACATTTCCCTTAACCCAGCCCATGTTCCTTTTAACTTAAGCCCATCTTTTGTTTGCTATTTAATTAATTCTATTCATTTTCTTAACCTATTTTAATTTTAATTAATTAGTTTCTTAGAAATAATATATAGTTTTAAATAAATAATTTTAACATTTTACCCCAAATCTTATTTAATTTAAGTTTAGGTTATTTAATAATTTTTGTCTTCCTTATTTCTAATTCAATTTAAATTCATGGTTTGTAAGTTTTATTTAATTTAAAAAGATATTTAATATCTCTAAAAAACATATGAAAGTAAAAATGAGAAAACTAAAAGACATTTTATTTTTTATTTTATTCCCCTCATTTTGATTAAATACCAATATAAAAAGGACATAAAAAATAGAAACATATAAAATCTAAAAAACATTTCTCTTAATTCTCATTACCTTTTATCATTAAAAATGCGTAAAAAAGTGAAAACCAATTAAACTTTTTCTTTTCACCTATTAAACAAAAATCATATAAAAATGCATGTCCACATTTAATTGTTGTGTACCATTTTCTGTCAATTATTTCATTGTACTTGTTTATTCTGTTTGCACCAATCCAAAGGGAATTGTCTAATTTTTGTTGACTTCATGTCTTCAAAAAACGATCGAGCGAATACTCTCATTCATTAAAAACTTAGGTTAATTTTCCTCAAATATTCACCTTTCTTCAAAATTTCAACATTTTCAAGACTTATACCTTTTAAGCCAAAACTTCAACGTTAGGTTGTCGTATCTTCAAAAACCCGTCCGTATCCCTCTTTCGGCCAAAACGATTTATTTTCAATCAAGCGATCAATTTTTAATAAAACAGATATTTCAAAAGGTTCCTATAGAGTACTATAGATGCATTGGGTGCTAATACCTTCCCATTGTATAACCAACCCCCGAACCATAAGATCTCTTTTCAAAAACGCTTTGTATTTGTATTTTTATTTACATTGCATATTTAGGGTTTTATTTCGCTCTTTTCCCTTTTCCTTTGGAAACAATAAAGCGCGGTGGCGACTCTTGCTTTTTGCGAGACGAATTAATCAATAATTCGATCTCCGATTTACCCCGCTACATTTTTTATCGCTACACCAACGGTCACAATGAGAGTGGTTATCAATACAATATAAAGGAGTGTTCTTACGCCACCCTAGAGGGTAGAGGTCATATTCACTTTATGTACCTGTTGCACAACATCACACGTTAAACATTTGAACTTTCTTCTTATCTTCAGAGGCTTTGGATATTTGAATGTTTAATGTTGAATCTTATTATAGAATAATCTTTCTTATGAGCCTCAGAACCTAAGTCTCGGAGTCTTCAGAACTTGTCATATAGAATCTTGTTCTTTAGAGTCTTCAACACTTGGTTGTAAGAACTTACTTTTCTTCATATCATCAGAACTTGTTCAAAATAACCTCGTCTTCATAATATTTATAACTTGTAACACAAGTAAAGCTTTAGAAGGCCTCCAAAGTTAAACCACAAAGCCACAATCAGAACTTCTTATACTAACGTTCCTAAGACACATTGCAGAAGATTAGTTCCGAATGTTGACTTTAACGAAACATGTAACCACATGTTTTCTTATAGAGTGTATGTTCAGAAACTAATGACATCACACGCCTTGTACCAAATTCATAATATTATAGCAGTAGCTACACACTAGATGGAACCATTAGTGTATACAATTGTTCTATAAGATAACATGTTAAGTTATCATCAAAATCTCAAGGCCAGATATAGGAAACACTTCTTTTTCTTACAATCTCCCCTTTTTGATGATGACAAAACCATGTATTTTAATATAACAACTTATACATGGTAATCACCATAACCGACAAATTCAGAGTTAAGCTTACAACTCCCCCTGAATCTGTTAAACCCAAAATTCTATTTAAGCTTGCTCAGAGTCTCCCCCTCAGCCCAAGACTCACAAAATAAATTTTGAGTATCAGAATATAAGAAATAGAGAAGTAACACTTCTCTACAGCAACTCATCAGAGTCTGACTAGAACGCCTGGTCTTCATCTGAAAACCTAATTTCTATCAACACTTGATGAAGAATCAAAACTTAATTTGAGCCTGATTGAATAATGCCGCACATTATGTATCAGTGCTTTTGGACCATGATTCTGATATCACAACCAAAACACTATACTTCTCAAGCATCAACATTTGATCTGATATTCTTCAGTGTATCAGACGTTCAGACAGTTTACAACTTCTAAATAGAGTGTACATTGATGAAGCACATGTATCAGAGCATAAATTCTGAGTGGCATCTCTGTATGAGAGTGTGCATCAGAATGCTGACTTGGCTTCCTTTCAGGAGAGCACAACTTATGAGCTTTGAGTCTGAATTTCATACTTTCAGAAAGTTAAAAACTTCTAAATATTATGATATTAAGCAAGATTACATTACTTTCAGTAAGTTTATAACTTTTGAATTGTGTTTGGTATATTTGTTTGAATATTCATATATTTATAAGATTTATAACATCTTAGATATAAAATCAGAGTTGACTTTATCCATGCATAAGGATCTTCTTCTTCAGCCAGTCTGGATTTCATACTTTCAGAAAGTTAACAACTTCATAATACTATGATATCAAGCAAGATTACCTTACTTTTGGCAAGTTTATAACTTCTGAATTGTGTTTGGTACATCTGTTTGAATATTCATATATTCACAAAGTGTACAACTTCTTAGATATGAGATCTGATTTGATATCATCCATAAGGTTTTCAACCTTAGCAATAGGATCTTCATCTTAAATATGTCTTATAATACTTTGGTGAACTTGTTTAGAGTTCCCAGATTGAAATATCAAACAAACAGTTAGTAGTAACAACATTTTATATGTTTGTTATTTGTTATCAAAATCATATTTTACTTTCTCCCCCTTTGTCATAAATAAAAAAGGTGATAGGGAGATAGAGAGAATTAGATTAAGAAGATAATCAACTCAGGAAATGACATTTATTAATTTAAGCAAGAACAAAAATATTGATGGACCAGATGAAGTAAATGGAGATAGAGAGACTAGATAATAAGTAGAGCATATATGCAAAGAGAATTTAAATCACACATATTAAAATGAAAGAATAGAAAGGTAATAGAGGTAGAGAAAATTTAAACAGAGAAGATAATCAACACAGGAAACATAACTCATTAATTGAAAGGGAAAGTACACACAATTAGGGAAAATAAACTAAGGCAAGCAGACACAAGGAAACTCAAACACTAAGAAGACATCATTCAATCCTCAAGGACTTCACACTTTTTCTTCACCAGACCATTTGAAGGATAGTTCTTCGGGTACCTAAAAAGAGTCCTTTCCTAAAGAATATTTTAGATAGAACTATTCCAAAAGGTATGAAGGTTAGATACATATATCCCTATTTCAAAAGATAACATATGACATACAAACAATTATCATGATACAAGAAGAATAAATATGATGAGGGGTTTAAGCTAATAAAACTATCTTAACATGTATGATGAAGGTTTAAGGTAAAGGATTATCTTGGTTGTTTTGATCAAATACTAATAAACTCCTTAATCAAGTTATTGAACTCCATTTGTTTTTCAATAAAATATTTAACCGATTCTTATTTCTTCTGCATATTCTACATAGACTTTAGAATCTTAGGAAATGGGCCAGAACTTCTGTTGGAGAATTCTTCTATCTCAACTTGATCCTTTCTTGCAGCTTCTATTTATGCGGCCTTCTTTTTAGTTGTTTCCTTTTCAGATTCTCTTTGAGCTTTCAAGACTAGAGCCTTTTTTGTTGTCTCAGTCAAATACTCTTCCTTGGTCTAATTTGACAATTCTTGTAATCTTAGGAATTCAACATTCATCCATTTGTTGAACTCATTCCAGTTGTTTCTTATAAGAGATGAATTAGTGCTTAAGCCAAATAGGTTTCGAAGTTTCCAATTTATGTTAAAGCATCTTCTATGAACAATGAGATGCTTTCTTCAAGATCTAGTTCTAGTACATCAGAACTTTGATGGAGTGGGGAGGTAACATTGGTTGTGGGAAACACTATAGAAGATGAGGGAAGAGGTAAGACAATTTTACTAGGATCAGAGCTGGAGAAAGAGACATTAGATTCATTCATATCCATAGATGAATCTATCCTTTTATTTTTCTTCTGAGATGTTTCAGGTTCTTGAAACATGGCATTTATCGCTGAATTTTTCTTTCTAGATAAATTCTCTTATAGGGAAAAGAGATGTGGTTTCTTATAACATCGTCTTCTTTATTCTTCACCATCTTCTTCCATGCAGGAGTTTCTAAAAGGAAACATTTCCCTTAGACTTTCATTTTGATACTGAATTTTGAACTGAGGGTTTTTTCTTGGTAGGCTCACATTCATAACCTCTTCTTCAGGTGGTTTGGATACCTTTTTCAGAATTCCCATTTCTACCAGGTTCACGGAGTTGAAGGGTTCAATAATGGTCATCTTAAGGTCTTTTTCATCTAGATCCTTTAGATCGATACTCTCAGTGATGATACTGGATAAGATTCTTCCTGGAGGAATATAACTTTTCCTTCTATCACTTCCATCTCTAGTTGTTCTCACACTATCTCTCAGATGATGGAAAATAAGAGATGGGAGATTTATACAAACGCCTAAGGAAATGAAGTAAAATATGTATAACAAATCTCCAGGACCAGTTGATGCATGCTTCCTTTGAGGTACTTGGATTATTGATGATTCAAAGATTTTGGCCTAAATCTTTAGATAATTATGAAGACCATCACTCTTCGAGGCTTTATGTGACTTGAAGATGACTGGATATACTTCCATCATTTTTGATCGTTGATTGTTTGCCTCATAGCACCTCATTCCTTTTCTACCAAGATTAATAACTTTGGCGATGATTTGTTCATTAACGATAACCTTATTCCCTTTAACAAATGATACCACTTGGAAGGTTGATGACTTTGCATGTATCCAGAAGTCTTTCACAAGGTGAGGAAGAACAGGTACGTTGAGAAGGTTGAAGTAGTTTTCCTATTCTTGGTTTGTAACATCAGCCAAAAGATCAAAGTCGTTATCTTTGATGTTTTGAAAATCTACTAAGCATTATGTAATACGGTGGCAGAACCGACTGTTTTTACTGGTTTGCATTTTGCGTTTTATGTTTGCAAAATGTCGCGGTAAGCAAGAGTCGCCATCAACTTTTATTTTATCCAATCATGGAAAAGGAAAAAGAACAGAAAAAACCTTTTTTCGAGATTTCTGAGTACGGGGGTAGATTATAGAAAGGGAAGGTGTTAGCACCCTTTCTATCCATGGTTTTCCATGGGCTCTTAGGTACTTGCTCATCTTTTTAAAATTTCTTGTGTGTGTGCTTGCTTTGAAAATGTTTTACTTCGTGATAACCCTTGTATCAGTCCTCAAGGGTGTGACAAAGTTTGTTTTTGAAAATTGTTTTGAAAGGTGTTTGTGTGAAAAGTTTTGTTGAGCAAGTACTTAAGATTCTACCTACTCGAAAAAAGATTGTTCGTTCTCGTTTCCTTTAGACATCGCTATCCTACTATTAAGGAGTAGGTAGCACCGTCGTTGGAGTTTGTAAGGGACGTTCGAAAGGGACAAGTACAACCACTAAAGAAACAGTTAGAAAACTTTAATAGTAACCCTAGAGTCTTAAGATCTTTCTGAGGCAACATTTCTGAGGCAACATGATAAGACATTTTGATCTTTTAGACTGGAGGGTAACCACTAAAATCTCCTATGCTTAATGACTATTTACCGAAGGCAACCGAAGTGAGGTAAACCCTAGCAGTGAATATGTGCATGTGAATTTTTTCAGTTAATTAGTCTTTGCACATTAAGTGATCTACCGTTTTAACTTCAAGTAATCTTCCCATACAATCCTATTAACCATGCATCTAACAGTTAAATATTTGCAGGAATTTAAAGTGCGAGAAAATAAACCTAGCCATTACAAGGCTTTGGCAGTTACATAATTATCTTGACTGAAATAAAAAATGTGGAAGTTTAAAAACCCTAATTACTATTACAATCCCGGAGCAATTACAATAATAATAAAAGAAATAAAATGTGCGCGGCAAATTAAATGCGAGAAAAAAAAATTGAAAACCTAAAAATCTAATTGAAAAAAGATTTAAGTTATTTTTGAGAAAAGACTTAATTAGGTTATGTACAATTAAAACCCTAATTCTAATCATTTTTTAATTATAAAAAGAAATTGAAATTAACCTAATTTAAGCTAAATTAAATAATTCAAGAAAGTAAAATATTTTAAAAAATTTTTTTATGTATTTTTAGTGGTTTTTATTTGAGGAAAAAAAAACAAATTAATTACAAATTTAAAACCTAATTTCTAATTAGTTTTAATTAAAACAAATAATCAAATAAAACTAATTAACCTAATTTATTTTAAAAAAATATTAATTTGAATAAATAACACTTAATTCTGTATTTTGTGATTTTTTTTAGTTTAATGAAAAATAATTTTGTTGTTAATTAAAAAAACAATTAAAGAAAATAATTAAAGAAATTAAAAAAAAGAAAGAATAATAAATTGGGCCGGTGTTGAATGTCCCAGGGGGGGTGTGATTCTAAATTCCCCAAGTCCAATAGCCATCCAAGCCCAGTCAGCGCCTGGTTCCATGTGACATTGACCTCGGGGTGTATCATGGTCTCTCATTGCTTATGCATTGGATTTGATACTATGATTGATCAAGTGGTTGGATGTTGGTGACGTATGGTAGACGTCTGGGTGGGAGATACATAGGATCTATTGAGAGAAAATAAGAAAATAAGCATTGTTGGGACCTGGGATCGAACCCAGGTATTTATGCTTACCACTGAATGCCCTTGCCAGCTGCGCTATTGTGACTTGTTGTTAGTACAATGAAAACAAAATATAATATAAAGAAAACAAATAGCTGAATCCCACGCGCGCAAATTTCAAATGGGCGAATGGATGATTGCCACGCCACCGTCTTCTCTAGGGAACCATCGTATTAGGTAGATGACTTATACCTACGGACAATGTCTGCAACTACAAGTATGTGAATTTCAAAAATCAACACAACGCAAGATAAATAAGATTAAAAACCATGGATCAACAGGATTTGGTCCTCTGATCATCATGGTGTCCTTCATTTAGGCTAATTGTTCATGTATTCAAAAACCCTAAAACACATGTGGAAACCCTAACAATGGCAAGTACAAATATAGGCTTCAAAAATGCAATTAAACTATTCAGTCAGCTTGCAAACATGATGAAGATCACAAATATGTCAATCAAATATGCTAACAATGCAGGAATTGATGTAATCGTTTTCAAAAAATAAGGCAAACCGTGGGAGTGATTGTATGTGTTTCTGGGCGCGATAAGACTTGCAAATGATCCAGTTGGCTTCAGAGATGCTCCAGGATGCGATTGGCAATGTTGGAATGGCTTGAATTGGCCTGTAACCTGAAATCCGATTCACACTTTTCTTGGAAATTTTAGAGTTTGGTTCTTGCTTTTCCATGACTGCAACCCCTATCTTATGCGTTGTACATGTTCCATATATATGTTAGAATGAATTAGGGTTATAAAATTGGCTTGTATCTTTGCAATTATGGAAGATTTGATTTGATTTCCATGCCATATGTAAACTTTCTATTTTGAGCCAAATCATCCCTTTCTTGTACCAATTATGCTTGATTCGTTTTGGTCTTGATATCTCAGCATATTTTGATTGCAAACCTGTCAAAAAATCAAATCAAAACATATCTTTGATATTATTCACCAATTATTTGATTTAATTCAATTTTTAATTAATAAAAAATCAAAATAAATTGAAAAATGAAGCAAATAATGCATGGGTGAATATTTGTGTCGTGGACCATATTATAAATGAGGTGTAAGCATCAGAAGTTAGGCCCATTTAGCAAAAAATGTAATTTTGAGCCCATTTGACTTTTGGCAATTTTGCAAAAAAGGTCAACTTTGACAAGACATATATCTTCCAATTTTAACCCTAGAGAGGTGTTCTTGGACTTTTTAGAAAGCTTAGGATGTCCCCGAAGCAACCCTTTTGGTCTCATCTCAATTGGGTCTTCCATGTTCATGTAAGAAGCTTTGACCCAAAAGGTGTTTTTGTTGACTTTTCAAAAGGACCCATAATTTAGAAATTCATATATTTTTGGGTGCATATTTTGAACTTATGGGATGAAGATGAGTTGTAGGGAATTGCATCATCTTCAAAATGAGCCTTCGATGGAAAATTTCTGATGAAATATGAGAAAGTTATGCTTGGTCAAAGTTTGGTTGACTTTTACTAAGAAACCCTAATTTAACAACTTTTGGGTTTTGATGAATTTGGAGCATTCCTTGTGGAATCATGATCAAACCTTGATAAAATGATGAAAGTCACTTCAAAATGTTAATGTTGACCAAAAATCTTGAAGTTTGACTGTATGTGGGTCACAATTGACTTTTGACCTAATACAGTCGATTCTCAAGCACTTGAGCAGTTGAGTGAGAAAACTTATTGTGCAAGGCATGAAACTTGACATGGAGGGTCTTGAGAACATATTAGGACCAAGGAGATAATATGAGGCCTTTGTGGTTTACCCATCTTGATGAAAATGGAAACCCTAATTTGAGACACACTGTCTTAGGAGAGAGTTTGTCTGGTCAACTCTTGGGCAAACATGATCCAATTGAGGGTCTCTAGGAGTATGTATTGAGTAAAATTAGAGGGAAAATTTTGGGGTACAACAGCTTCCCCTGCTCAATCTTCTTAAACCTGAGGATGTTGATTGGCTCGTCTACCTTTCGTGATCTGAAGGTGGAAGATGATTGAACACTAGTGTGCCCATAAATTTGCACTCACATGAGTGATACTTGATTGGTGATATCAAGAATGGGCTTATGGATGCCATTTGGAAGTTTCTAGAGAATTGTCGGAGACGGGCTTAAGGATGCCATCCAAAATGTGGCGGAATACCGTCGGAGATAGGCTTAAAGATGCCATCTAGAGGATGTTGGTTTCTTGGGACATTCCTTCGATGAGAGTTCCTGTTCCTGTTATTGATGAGTAATCTGCTGAGGCATGTTGGTATCTGTCTTGGGAGAAATAGAATTTTAGGAGCTTCAGTTGTCCGTTACTCTACTGGGGAAATAACTCTTGCTTGAGGAAGCGGAAGTGAACTGCATATCTGGTCAGGGTACAAGCTGCACTGCAACTTACTGGGGAAATGCGAAACCGATCGTGTTTGATTAGGTCCCCGTCTTACAGTGTTATGAACTGTTGTCTGGAGATAAGAGAGAAGAATCCTGGATAGTAAGGTTATGAGAAGGAACCTGGATAATAGGGTTGCTTCGAAATGAAATCCAGGGTAGTAGGGTTATGAGAAGGAACCTGGATAGTAGGGTTACTTCGATATGAAAGCCTGGATAGTAGGGCTGTGAGAAGGAACCTGGATAGTATGGTTACTTAGATATGAAAGCCTGGATAGTAGGGCTGTGAGAAGGAACCTGGATAGTAGGGTTACTTCGATATGAAATCCTGGATAGTAGGGCTGTGAGAAGGAACCTGGGTCGTAGGGTTACTTCGATATGAAAGCCTGGATAGTATGGCTGTGAGAAGGAACCTGGATAGTAGGGTTACTTCAATATGAAAGCCTGGATAGTAGGGCTGTGAGAAGGAACCTGGATAGTAGGGTTACTTCGATATGAAAGCCTAGATAATAGGGCTGTGAGAAGGAACCTGGATAATAGGGTTACTTCGATATGAAAGCCTGGATAGTAGGGCTGTGAGAAGGAACCTGGATAGTAGGGTTACTTCGAAATGAAAGCCTGGATAGTAGGGTTGTGATAAGGAACCTAGATAGTAGAATTACTTTAATATGAAAGCCTGGATAGTAGGGATGTGAGAAGGAACCTGGATAGTAGGGTTACTTCGATATGAAAGCCTGGATAGTAGGGCTGTGAGAAGGAACCTGGGTAATAGGGTTACTTCGATATGAAAGCTTGGATAGTAGGGCTGTGAGAAGGAACTTGGATAGTAGGGTTACTTCGATATGAAATCCTAGATAGTAGGGCTGTGAGAAGGAACATGGATAGTAGGGTTACTTCGATATGAAATCCTAGATAGTAGGGCTGTGAGAAGGAACCTGGGTCGTAGGGTTACTTCGATATGAAAGCCTGGATAGTAGGGATGTGAGAAGGAACCTGGATAGTAGGGTTACTTCGTATGAAAGCCTGGATAGTAGGGTTTTGAGAAGGAACTTGGATAGTAGGGTTACTTTGATATGAAAGCCTGAATAGTAGGGCTGTGAGAAGGAACCTGGATAGTAGGGTTACTTCGATATGAAATCCTGGATACTAGAGCTGTGAGAAGGAACCTGGATAGTAGGGTTACTTCGAAATGAAAGCCTGGATAGTAGGGCTGTGAGAAGGAACCTAGATAGTAGGGTTACTTCGATATGAAAGCCTGGATAGTAGGGCTGTGAGAAGGAACCTGGATAGTAGGGTTACTTCGATATGAAAGCCTGGATAGTAGGGTTGTGAGAAGGAACCTGGATAGTAGGGTTACTTCGATATGAAAGCCTGGATAGTAGGGCTGTGAGAAGGGACCTGGATAGTAGGGTTACTTCGATATGAAAGCCTAGATAGTAGGGCTGTGAGAAGGAACCTGGATAGTAGGGTTACTTCGATATGAAAGCCTAGATAGTAGGGCTGTAAGAAGGAACCTGGATAGTAGGGTTACTTCAATGTGGTAGTGTAGATTGGTTGACCCGTGTGGTTTCGGGAACTGAGTTTCTGTTAGTTGTCTGCAGATGTGACTTGCATAACTGCTGAATTTGTTAAAGCTAATCGTCTTTTCCGGAAAGATATCAGGGTTAGTTATATGCGATGCATGAAATGCAGGATGAGATGATGTTCTCAAAATAAATGAGATAATGTTGTATATGATATGTATGTGTATTGTCATGATGTATGTTCATGAAATGCTATCGGGGTATGCTCGCGTCTGGGAAAATAGATCCCTGACGGTTGCTGGAGATTTGTAAATATTCTGTCGGGAGGAGATGCTGCTTGAGAATAAACTCTGCGGGGAATGAACTTAGAAAATGTATTCTTGTAGCTGAAGTGATGAACTCTGTCGGGGATTGAGCGTCTGTATCTGGAGAAATAAACTCGCCCGCGATTATGAACCTCAGTTGGGGTGGTTACGTCCTGTTTCGGGAAAGCTGACATCAATGCCTTTGGATACTTTTACTCTGTGGGGAATGTATGTACCGATGATTATGTTCCAAAGCTGACTCTATCTCGATACCTACTGGGCAGAGTAACCGTCGGGTTTGGCACTTCTTGTTTTTTCCTATTTCTGGAATTACAAGTAATTGTCTTTTGTTTCTTATGTAAATATTTATGAGCAGCAATCATTTTCAAATGCATATATCAAAAAATTAATCATTGGACATTTTTACAAAGCAAAATAGCAAAAGAAAACAGATTGAAGCTTCTTGTGAAAATGATTTGTATTGATTTTTGAAGTTGGCCCGTAATAGACGTTTTTCCACAAGGAGGCTGACGCTCTAGTAAGAGAACGCCGCCGAAAGATAGAAATTATACAATTTGTGTAAAAGAAAGAAAAACAGCTATGTAAAACAACCCTATTGGGTTCCAAATCTACTGTTGCCTTTATATCTTCAAGTGTCTCATCACTTTGCTACTTGGCCGAAGGTTTATCAGATTGATTGGCGCCGTCCGAGCTTGATAGTCGAAACCGAAGTCTGGTCACAAGGTGATGCAATGAGACATAGTGATACGCTTCAATCCCTAACTTTTTCCTGGAACGCCCTTTCGAGTTTTCAGTCCACCGGGATACCCTTTTTTGCCTAAGCCTCCCTTTCGGGTTTTCGACTTACCGGGTGTAGAGATTTTTTCATTTTCACCCCTTAATTTTGCCCGAACCCTTTTGGTTCGCCGGGAAGCCCTTATTTTTGCCTAGTCCAGTCGACCTAGTGGGCATTTGATTAGGCGTAGTATCTTTTCACTATGTCTGCATTGACAGAGTGAGGAAGGTCGTCACCATCCATGGTGGTTAGAATCATAGCTCCTTCCGAGAAAATGTTCTTAACCATAAATGGCCCTTCGTATGTGGGGGTCCATTTGCCCCTGGGATCACCTTGCGGCAGTATGATGCGTTTGATCACCAGATCCCCGACTTGATATTCTTGATGCCTAACTTTCTTGTTAAAAGCCTTGATCATTCGCTTTTGATACGTCTGACCATGGCAGATAGCATTAAGTATCTTTTCATCGATTAGATTTAACTGATCAAGTCGGGTTTGTATCCAGTCATCTTCGTTCAAACCCGCATCCTTCATAATCCTGAGAGAAGGTATCTGGACTTCGATGGGTAGGACTGCCTCCATGCCATATACCAGAGAGTAGGGGGTTGCCCCTGTCGACATCCGTGCTGAGGTACGGTACCCATGAAGAGCGAATGGTAACATCTCATGCCAGTCTTTGTATGTCACTGTCATCTTCTATATTATCTTCTTGATGTTCTTGTTAGCTGCTTCAACAGCGCCATTCATCTTCGGCCGGTAGGGGAAGAATTATGATGTTGTATCTTGAACTGTTTACAGAGCTCGGTGATCATTGTGTTGGTGAGATTCATACCATTGTCAGTAATAATTCTCTCTGGCACACCATATCGACAAATCAGATTGTGTCGGATAAACCGCACCACGACGTTCTTGGTTATTGTAGCAAAGGAAGCTGCCTCAACCCACTTCGTGAAGTAGTCAATGGCTACTAAGATGAAGCGATGTCCATTGGAATCCGTGGGCCTGATTTCTCCGATCATGTCGATGCCCCACATTGCAAAGGGCCACGGAGCTGTCAAGACGTTTAAGGGGACCAGAGGCACATGCACCTTATCAGCATAGATTTGGAACTTATGAAAAGTTTGAGAGTGCTGATAACAATCGGCTTCCATAGTGGACCAGTAGTATCCTGCCCGTAGGATCTTCTTAGCCATGGTATGTCCACTGGAATGGGTTCTGAAGGTGCCTTCATGTAGATCTGTCATGATCCTCTCTGCTTCGCTCTTGTCTACACACCGTAGTTGTATGGTGTCATGGTTGTGTTTATAGAGGATTCCATTATTGAGGAAGAACTTTGCAGCGAACCTTCTCAGAAACTTCTTATCGTTGACAGATGCCCCTTCGGGATACTCTTGAGCCTCGAGATACCTTTTGACTTCGTGAAACCAGGGTTTGTCTGCCACTTCTTCAGTATCGATTTCACAGCAGCGTGCTGGTTCATCCAACCTCTCAATGGTGATTTGGGGAGCTTCATTGTCCCACCTAACCTTGAACATAGAAGACATGGTAGCTAGCGCGCCCGCTAACTGGTTCTCCTCTCGTGGGAAATGTTCGAAGGTTACCTCCTCAAAGTGTGGGAGCAATGTCAGTACATACTCTTTGTAAGGAATAAGATTCGGGTGCTTCGTATCCCACTCGCCTTTGATCTGACTTATCACCAGAGTGGAATCCCCAAATACATTCAAGAACTTGATCCTTAGGTCAATAGCAGCTCGAAGACCCATAATACATGCTTCATACTCCGCCATGTTGTTGGTGCAGTTGAAACATAACCGGGCAGTGAACGGAGTATGACAGCCCTCGGGACATATGATTACAACACCAATGCCGTTACCTAGTGAGTTTGAGGCTTCATCAAAATACATAGACCACCGGGATCCCTCCTCAGGTCCTTCATCCGGTCTAGGTTCCTCGAAGTCGGTTACTAACATGATGTTCTCATTCGGGAACTCAAAATTCATGGACTGGTAGTCATCCAAGGCCTGATGAGCCAAATGATCAGCCAATACACTCCCCTTTATTGCTTTTTGGGTTGTATATTGTATGTCGTACTCAGTTAAGATCATTTTCCACCTTGGTATCCTTTCGGAGAGAGCGGGCTTCTCGAAAATATACTTGATCGGATCCATCTTTGATATCAACAAAGTAGTGTGAGTCAGCATATACTGTCTCAGTCGGTGAGCAGCCCATGCCAAAGCATAACAAGTTTTCTCGAGCAATGAGTACCGTGTCTCGTAGTCGGTAAACTTTTTGCTAAGGTAGTATATTGCATGCTCTTTTCGACCAGACTCGTCATGCTGCCCCATCACACACCCCATTGAATTGTCTAGCACTGTCAAGTATAATATCAAAGGTCTTCCTTCAACTGGAGGCATCAGAATTGGTGGTTCTTGAAGGTATTCCTTGATTCTTTCGAAAGCGGTCTGGCATTCATCATTTCACTTTACCACTTGATCTTTCTTCAGTAGCTTGAAGATTGGCTCACAAGTAGCAGTCAGATGTGAAATGAACCTGGCGATATAATTCAGGCGCCCCAAGAAACCTCTAACTTCCTTCTCTGTACGGGGAGCTGACATTTCTTGTATAGCTTTTACCTTTGCAGGATCTACTTGGATGCCTTTGTCGCTGACAATGAAACCCAGAAGCTTACCAGACCTTACCCCGAAGGTGCACTTGTTCGGATTCAACCTCAGCTTATATATCTTCAAACTGTCGAACAACTTTTGGAGATGGTCCAGGTGCTCTTCCTCAGTCTGAGACCTGGCTATCATGTCATCAACATAGACTTCGATCTCATGGTGAATCATATCATGGAACAAAGCGACCATGGCGCGCTGATAAGTTGCCCCTGCATTCTTCAACCTAAAAGGCATCACCTTACAGCAGAAGGTGCCCCATTGTGTAACGAAGGTTGTCTTCTCCATGTCTTCAGGAGCCATCTTGATCTGGTTGTAGCTAGAGAACCTATCCATGAAGGAGAAGACTTTGTGTTGCACGGTGTTGTCGACCAGAACATCAATGTGAGGAAGAGGGAAGTCATCCTTGGGGCTTGCCCTGTTCAGATCTCTGTAATCCACACACATCCGTACCTTACCGTCCTTCTTAGGTACCGGAACGATGTTAGCAACCCACTGTGGATACGAAGTGACAACTAGGAATCTGGCGTCGAACTGTTTCATGACCTCTGCCTTGATCTTCTTTGACATTTCAGGATGCATACGGCGGACCTTCTGTTTAACCGGAGGACAATCTTCTTTAGTCGGCAGGCGATGTACTACGATATCAGTGTCCAAACTAGGCATATCTTCATAGGACCAGGCGAAGACCTCAACGTAGTCGTGCAACATCTGTACCAACCTTTGTTTGACGCTAAGCTCCAGATTTGCACCTATTTTAACCTCTTTTACTTCTTCCTCAGTACTTAAGTTCACTGTCTCATCCGACTCTTCATGAGGCTGTATGGCCATTTCTTTCTGCTGTAATAGCCTAGCAAGTTCTCCAGGCACCTCACAATCATCCCCACCTTCGTCCTCGGCTTGGTTGATCGGATTTTTGAAGTCATAACTGGCAATAGCAGAGATGTTATCAATGGGATCCAGAGTGGATATGGATCTGCATTATGATACGTGAGTGTGTGTAAGAGAATAGCTGTTTTGACAAAGTGAAAACAGAAAAGAAAAATAGAGAGCGCAAAAATTTTATGCAAGAAAACATCCAATGCTTTATTAATGATATATGAAATGACAAATAACGACCCTCACAAACAAAACCAATGTGCCTCGGGCAAGGCACAAGGCCTTAAAGTTTTTAATTGTTTATTACAAATCCAAAAACAAGTAAGTCAATTACTGCGGAATAAAAGAAACTGGTATAAAGTCTCTAGCCATCCAGTTACTTTGTCCACCGTTGGTAGTTGGGTAGATCTAGCTGTCGATGAGTCTTCCTCGCTGTCTTCGATGGTATAACCCCACGATTGCTGATGCCTAGGGGAGGTCCTCCATCCCGAGCGTGTTTAACAGCTCTTTGAGCCCCTGTAGTAAAGCCCAAGCCAAATTTGTCAGTTTTGTGAGTGAAATCAGGGAGCTGACCCCAATTGGTAAGCCCACCTTCTTCAACCATGGCCCTGGCATCCTCGAGGGACGCCATCTTTAGAGGAGGTTTGCTGCCGGTAGTAGTTTCAGTCGATGCCAAGATCTGAGGGACCTCTTCAAAGTTCTGACAAGGAGTTTCTATGAATTCCCCGTACATCTCTATGTAGCGGAAGGAATTGAGGTGGCTCACCATATACACCTCTTCACCCTGCACTATGACAATTTTCCCTTTCACCGGATACTTCAGAATTTGGTGGAGTGTGGAAGTAACGGCCCAGCCTCGTGGATCCAAGGGCGCCCCAGCAAACACGAATACGATGGCCTGATATCCATCACATAGAAGGTGGACCCAAAAGTCCGAGAACCCACTTTGACAGGGATGTCCACCTCCCCGTGCACCATTCTCTTCGACCCGTCAAAATCCCTTACCACAATGTTACTAGGATTTAGATTTAAACCCTCGCAATCCAACCGGTCCAACGCCTTCTTCGGCATAACATTCAGTGAAGACCCAATATCTACCAACACATGAGCCATAGTGGTGCCCCTACATTCAATCGAGACATGAAGAGAATCATTATGCTTCCTTCCCTTTGGTGTCTGTTGTAACCCAAAATTTTCCCTCCCATATTTCTCAATACATTTCAAGTGAGGTCCTCAAATTGCTCAAGGAAGTCCAAGAGTTGACCAGACAAACTCTCTCCTAAGGCAGTCTCCCTCAAATTAGGGTTTCATGTCGCATCAAGATACTTGAGTCCAAAAGGTCTTAAATTCTCACTATTGTCCTAATATATTCTCAAGATCATCCATGTCAAGTTTCAAGCCTTGCAGAGAAAGTTTGCTCAGTCAATTGCTCAAAGGCCCAAAAATCGATTGTGCTAGGGCAAAAGTCAACTGTGGCCCACATACAGTCAAACTTCAAGGTTTTTGGTCAACATCCTCATTTTGAAGTATTATTCATCATTTGATCAAGGGTTGATCATGATTCCTCAAGGGTTGCTCACAATTCATCAAAACCCAAAAGTTGCCAAATTAGGGTTTTATAGGAAAAGTCAACTCAACTTTGACCAAGCATAACTTTCTCATACTTTATCAGAAATGACCCATCCAAAGCTAATTTTGAATAGGATGTGATTACCTACAATTAATCTTCATCTCCCAAGTTCAAAAAATGCACTCACAAGAAGATATAAATTTGGACATTATAGGTCACTTTGAAAAGTCAACAAAAACACCTTTTTTGTCAAAGCTTCATACATGAAAATGGAAGACTCAATTGAGATGAGACCAAAAGGGATGCTTATAGGACATCTTGAGATTTCTACAAAGTCCAATAACACCTCTCTAAGGTCAAAATTGAGGAAGTTATGCATTGTTGAAGTTGACCTTTTTTGCAAAATTACCAAAAGTCAAATATGTCTCAAATTGCAATTTTTGTCAAATGGGCCCAACTTTTTGTGCTTGCATTGAGTTGACAACATGATCCACGACCCATGATCCATCCCACTTGCCTTTATTTTATTTTTTCCATTTATTTTGATTTTTACTTCAATTAAATCAAATTAAATCAAAATAAAATCATGAAAATATCAAAACTAATCAAAGCTTAAGATTTTGTGCATATTTCAGGTCCATGAATAGCTGGCCAAGAGATCAAATCGTGCAAGGCCTGTTTGTACACAAAAAGATTGAGTTTCTCTTGTTTTGGAAAGATTTGATACAAGTGTGAATCAAGGATCAAATCTTCATAATTGCAAGGATTTGGTGCAAACTTGTAACCCTAATTAACTCAAGAGTACATATAGAACAAATCCAGACCAAAATCACAACGGTTAGAGGCATGAGAAGCTGAGGAAAAACTTGCAAAAACTCAAGAAAAGTGGCAATCAAATTCCATAGTTCCAAGTGTTTTCAATCCATTCCAAGCACACCATTCACTTGCTGAACATTCAAGGAGTCTATCCCAATCATTAGCAAGCGTGTTCGTGCCTAGAAACACACTGGACAATTGGCCATGAAGAGTGGTACCATGATGCTCGTGAGGTCGCCACGAGTTGATTGGTACCGTTGTTATGTGTTTATCATGCTTGCAGGGAGTTTTGGAAAATCACAGGGGCTGTACCTACACTTTTTGTCCATAGGTAAAAGTCTCTAGACTTTTAGCAACGCGAGGAGGTAGAAGATGATGGCGTGGCATGGCCTGACTGGCCCATTCAAAAATTCGCGCGTTTAATATATCACTTTGCTTGTTTCTAATATAATGTTTATTTGATATTCCATATACAACAAAACGCGTTGGTTCAGTTGGTCAGGAGGCATGTGGAAAAACCAAAAGGCCTGGGTTCGAATCCCATGTCCCCCATATTATTTCATAGTTTTATTTCTTGTATGATCAGGCGCGTATACAGGCAAGGAGACTACCATACTCCATCATCTTTCAACCATCAGATTACCCATAAGCTGGATCCAAAGGACATCATTTGAAGGTCTACAATGCACCCTAGTCAACTTGCAACATGGAATCAGAAAGGTCAACGTGGACCAAGGCATATTGGGCTTATTGACACCCCGCTTTTACTTTTGATACCAGGCCCATTTCTCTCTTTTCTTCTATATTTCTTTTATTTATTTAATTTTGTTTAAATTATTTTCTAAGTCACAAATTAATTCTTTTTTATACAAAAAAACTCATAAAAATCAATTTCATCAAATTTAGGTTTTTTTATATATTTTTGTCAAAATTAATTTAATTAGTTTAATTTAATTCTAGGGCAATTTTAACCTTTTGTGAATAATTTTAAAATAAATTAGAAAATTAGGGTTGGTTGATTTAATTTTTATTTTCTTTTCTTAAAATAACCAAAATATAAAAATAGGTCAAAATTAATTATTTTTATTAATTTAAATTAATTAGTAATTAGGTTTGTATTTATTTAAAACCTTATTTTTCTCAAAAAAATAATAAAAAAAATAACCAAAAAATGACTTTTCTTTTAATTAGGTCTAGACGGGGTCAAAACCATAATTTTTTCTCGTTCTCGATTCATCGCGTGTTTATTATTTTTTGCAAATATTAATGTAACTGCTCATGGGATGTAATAGTTTAATTAGGATTTTTTCCTTTATTTATCGTTTTACAGGTTTTTGGCTATGTAATTAATCCCCCTCCCCGAAGCCTTGTAATAACGTAGTTTTATTTTCCGCATTTTAACTTTTGCAAATATTAACTGTTAGATGTATGATAATAGGATTGCATGACAAGAATGTATGTTAATTTTTAAAATGGTTAGCAAACCCTAATTGTGCAAAGATAATAATTGAAATCAAATCACTCGCACATGCGCACTCCTAGGGTATACTCTCACTTTGGTTGCCTTCGGTAAACGATCATTAAGTATAGGGTATTTTAGTGGTCGCCCTCTTGTCTAAACAAAGATCAAAAGTCCCGTTCGGAAAGGTTGCCTCGGAAATGTTGCCTCAAATATGATCTTAAGACATTAGGGTTATTACTAAGACGTCCTAACATTGCTTTAGTGATCGTACGTCCCTTTTCGAATTAACCCTTACAATTCCAATGATGGTGCTACCTACTCCTTAATAGTAGGATAGCATTGTCTAAAGGAAGCAAGAACAGAAACATTCTTTTTTTTGAGTAGGTAGATCTAGTAGGTACTTGCTCATAATAAACTTTTCACACCATACACTTTTTCAAACAAAGTTTTCAAAAACACTTCGTAACACTCTTGAGGACTGATACAAGGGTTAAAACGAAGTAAAAACAAAAACTTTTCAAAACACACAAACACGGAAGCAATTTTAAAATGATGATCAAGTACCTAAGAGCCCGTAGAAAACTACAGATAGAAAGGGTGCTAATACCTTCCCTTTCTATAATATACCCCCCCGTACTCAAAATCTCGAAAAAAAGGAATTTTTCTATGCTTTTTTCCTTTCCAGTTGGATAAAATAAAAGTCGGTGGCGACTCTTGCTTACCGCGACATTTTGCGAACACAAACACAAAATGCAAACCAGCATTTCCAAAATAGTCGATTCTGCCACCGTATCACAGAACTGGCGACTCTGTTGGGGAGTTAATAAGTGGGGATACCTTAGGATTAGTTCATCATAAATTGCTTCTCTTGTTTGATTTGATTGCTTTACTCTTGAGGGTTTTATATTGGGAGTTACTATAGATCCTAACCCGGATCTGGGGACACCTTTTAGGTAAGTAGCAATAGAATGTAAGGGAACTGTACGACATAAACCGATACGGTTGAAGCAGTAGCTACATTGATGTGGCACATTGGTTGGTACTGGTATCCCTTGTGGAGAAACGAGGAGAATACGGGTCCGCTGCATGGTGTCGTTAAGCATCAACTGACCTTAGAACCTATAATTGACCAACTTGGCCATTAGAAAGTAGTGAGATAGCCGACTTCGGTATAAAGCTGAGAGCTGGTTAATACTCGATGCTACACTCATTGAGACCATACTCTCGAGATAGTTCTGACCGCAAGAAAAGATTGTGTGAGCTGAAACCATGACCGATGGAGGATGGTCAGTGATATTGAGAACCTCTAGAACCCGGTTACTTTTGCTAGGACAGGTTGAAACCAACTGAACTTCAAGAGGGTAGTACCTAGACCCCATGCAAGCCTGAAACTTAAAGGCTCTTGTGTGACTTGTTTGCCTTTACCATGTCTGTTATCTTCTATACCTGTTGTGTGTTTTATCATGACATCATGCATCATGACATAGCATGCATACTTCATTACACTAACCATTTCAAAGACCAAGGGGATTTATCTTTGTTCTATTTTGCAGATTATGGCTTCCATGCGCAGAAACACCATTCGAGTTAACTTTGTGCAAATACCTTCTCAACTCAAAGATTTAGCCTCGAGAGTTTCTGATACTTCTTCATTCATTAGGAGACATGGTCAGCTTCTTAGCTTGGTTACCTCAAAGTTTGATGAGCAGATGATGAGTGTGCTTTTCCAGTTCTTCAATCCTGTGCATCATTGCTTTACTTTCCCAGATTATAAGCTAGTTCCCACTTTGGAAGAGTTTTCTCACTTATTGGGCATATCCATCCTTGAGCTTCCCTTCACAGGTTTGGAAGAGACTCCTAGACCAGAAGACATTGCCTCAACTCTGCATCTGAAACGGGATGATGTAGTATCTAACTGGGAGACACGAAGCGGGGTTGAAGGTTTCTTAGCTATGTTTCTGATAGATCAAGCTCAGCTATTCTGGGACAGTTTGGATTTTCAGGATTTTGAAGACATCTTGGCTCTCCTTGTTGGTGTAAGCCCTAGAGGCCAATACTTTTGGTACTTGTATCGAATTATTTATTAATAATAAAAGGCATTTCTCTATTATGTTTGCTTTCCAAAATAATAAAGTCCCTAGAATGGTTTATTTGTTTAATGAAATGTTAAGTGTGACTTAATCATGAGATCCCATTAAACATAAGACACTATTCTTAAAGTATCCATAGTCAAGCTTTAATGTGAAGTGGGATAACATTAAAGCATTAAGATTATTATGAAGATATATTGATGATCACATCTCATGGATCATAGATAAGGAGTTATCAAGTCTTGACATAGGTATGAATATTAGGAGTAATATTTATACTGGATTGACCCGCTATGAGAATACTACATAGAATGTTATGCAAAGTATCATAAGTTATTCTCATGATGATAATGGTGTATACCACCCTTCGACCTGAAACCACTATGGACCCTATATGTAGAGTCAAGTACTTTATTGCTGATCAAACGTCATCCGTAACTGGATGACTATAAAGACGGTTGATGGGTACTTCACAAAGCATGCTAAGGAACATGAGTGACCTAGATGGAATTTGCTCATCCTGCATAACAGGATAAATGTCTAAGGGCCCAATATTGAACTGGACAAGGGTGACACAGTGTATGCCTTGTGTTCAATATAAACATGAGGGCAAAAGGGTAATTATACAACACAAATATTATCACAGAAAAGGTTTGGTCAGATCACATGACATTTTCGTGACTTGGGTAACAGTGATGTGTTGCTAGATACCGCTCACTGTTTATTATATTAAATGTGTGATTTAATATAATTGCCAACGTCGCGAAAACCTACAGGGTCACACACATAAGGACAGGTTGATGAGAGATAGAATAAATAAGGAACACCGTAAGGTACGGTGCACTTAAGTGTAATACGAAAAGTGGTAAGGTACCACGTGGATAAGTGATATATGGTACATCATAAGGTATGATGTCCATAAGCTTAATTGGGATTTTAGCTTATAGCCTTAATTGGGCTTTTAGCTTGTAGCCCACACGAGTGATTCTATAAATAGATCCCTTGTGATGAAACAATTTCACTTGATGCAATTTCGTTTTTGATTCTCTCTCTCACTCAAGGTTTCCGTTCGTGATCAGCTAGTACTGTGACCGGAAGCGATCTGTTCGTGTGGACTGAGTAGAGGCGTTGTTCTTCATCAACGCTCGTGATCACGACGTCAAAGGTCTGAATCGCCACAAGAGGTAAATATTTCTATCACTGACCATGCTCATTCGTAAGGATCGCTAAAGGAAAATTTTATATTCCGCTGCGTTTTTGATTGCAATTTTCCTTCACTCCTTATCTACATTTGGTTCTTTTCCCGAATCTAGATTCCTTCATAGATGTGAATGCGGTTAAGATCTTCCTGTCTCGCAATCCTGTACCTACTCTCCTGGGTGATATTTTGCATGCCCTCTACACTCGTACTGTGCATAGAAGAGGGACCCTCATGTGTTACATGCCTTTGCTGGCGAGGTGGTTTATTTCACACCTCCCCAAGTCCATGTTGAAGAATGAGGAAGGTTTAGGATGGTCCTACAGAATAATGTCCCTTACCCATACATACATTCTTTGGAGTTCTAAGGCTATGGAAAGCATTGCTGTCATTGATCGATGTGGGGGATACCCTAATTTTCCGTTGCTTGGAATCAGAGGGGGAATAACCTACAGTCCTTGTTTAGCTTTGCGACAATTCGGTCGTGCCCGGAGAGACGGTCCTCATGAGCTACTTCTTACAGATATTGCATTTGACTATAAGAGGGACATCGACGAGCATCGCCGAAGGTTTATACGAGCTTGGGGCATGGTGAACAGGTCTAACTCTCAAGAGCTAGGACCAAAGACTTCTCTCTCTATGCAGCCTTATCTCAAGTGGGTCCGAGCTTGCGCCCAGAAGCTTGGAATGCCTTATGAAGCTGTTTTGCCAATAATTGTGGAGCCTACCAATGAAGAGGGCGTTCCTTATACAGTTCTTTATCCTTACATGCCCACTGATCTTGGGGCATTGAAGAGATCCTAGATTCAGCTGAACGAGGAAAGAGATACCTACCGGGAGAAGTATCATGAGCAAGAAAGGAAGATCTTGAAGCTCACCAGACAACTTGAGAATGAAAGGACAATCAATGACTACGTCAGCACAAAGGGGAAGCGTCCATGGGAGTTTTGATTTTTGCTTTTCTAGTTTATATTTGTCTTTCATTTACTTCATTGTAAACGCCTTAAAGGCATTGTTGAACCTTTTACAAGTTTACTCTAATAAAGTTTGTTTATTTCTTGGTTTGTAAATTTAAATCTCCCAAAGTCTTTGAAATCATTACATACGCATCCCATTATCATGCACATCATTACAGGTATCATTACAGGTTTCTCATCTCCTTCGCTATTTATTTTAGCATGAAATGTCTTCTGAAACACCTACCGATCAAGCCATCAAAGCTCTTCAGGCACAGAATGCCCAATTCCAAGAGATGTTCTTGAACTTGGCTAATGGGCAAGAGAATCTGAAGATTCTCATCCTGAAGGAAAAGAAGAAGAAGAAGAAGAATGTGGTTCTTCTGAATATGGGTAGCAGATTTGGGAATAGGTTACGACAGGAAGCCGATCTGTCTCTTTCATCCAAAGGAGAGGAAGACCAAGAAGAAGAAAAGGGTCCCAGTCTGGTAGTCTCTGATAACGATACTGATTATGATCAGGAGCAATATCCTCCTGCTGAGGATAGGTACAAACAACTAGAAGACCGACTGAGTGCTATGGAGATTCAGAAGATCCTTGGTTTGTATTTCGGAGATCTAGGATTGGTATCAGGAGTGGTGATCCCTCACAAGTTCAAAGCTCCAGTTTTTGCCAAGTACGATGGAGTGTCTTGTCCAAAACTCCATCTCCGCTTGTATGTCAGGAAAATCCAACCCCACACTGCTGATAGAAACTTGTGGGTGTATTTCTTTCAAGATAGTCTATTAGGGACTCAGCTTGAATGGTTTTATAAATTTGAAGGAGCCAACGTCTGAAACTGGGAAGACCTTGCTGCTGCTTTTTACAGACAATACCAGTATAATTCCGATCTCGCTCCCACGCGTACTCAACTTCATAGTATGTCCATGGGTGCAAGTGAAGGTTTTAAGGACTATGCTCAAAAGTGGAGAGATCTGGCTGGCAGGGTTCAACCCCCTTTATCTGATCGAGAGTTAGTTGATATGTTCTTGGGGATGCTATCTGGTCCATTTTTCAATCATCTGATCGGCAGTTCGTCATCGGGTTTTACTGAATTGATTCTGACTGGAGAGAGAGTAGAAGCTGGTATCCGAAGTGGTAAGATACATAAGGATACCTCATCAAGTATAGTGAAGAAGCCTTTCACTGGTAAAAAAGTAGTGTAGTCTACAGCCCGAGAAGCCAAAGCAGACCTGAACACCGTCAAGTGGCAAATGCGGTAGTAATATCAAGACCCACAGTTGCTCCACAATGCAACCATTAACCAAGGGTGGAAAGACCACAGAGGCAGTATACTCGGCTCAATATGCCCTTGTCTCAAATTCTACCACAGTTATTGAAGGCTAACCTGAT
The DNA here is from genome assembly GCA_948472305.1 of Vicia faba. Classification (NCBI taxonomy): domain Eukaryota; kingdom Viridiplantae; phylum Streptophyta; class Magnoliopsida; order Fabales; family Fabaceae; genus Vicia; species Vicia faba. The sequence goes on from OX451740.1 coordinate 628,327,411, forward strand.
AGCTCCGAGGGAGGCCCCGAAGAATCCCGACACCACTTCTCCTCAATATAACCCGAATGCCCGCTGCGCCTATCACTCTGATAGCCCAGGTCATGATACAAACAACTGTTGGGCTTTGAAAAACAAAGTACAAGACTTGATCGAGGCCAAAGAAATTGAGTTTGATGCTCCAGAGAAGCCCAACGTCATAACTTCCCCTATGCCCAAACACGGTCATAGAGTGAATGCTGTGGACGATGATTTATTTGTGACCTCCGTGGAAGAAATTGCTACTCCTTTGATGACAGTTAAGAAGAATTTGTTATTGGCCTGTTTATTTCCGAGCTGTGGCGAAGGTTGCCACATATGTTCAATTCTGTCTGCTGGTTGCCACTTATTGAAATCAGGTGTTCAACGCCTGATGGATAATAGAGAGATCCTGTTTGAGAAGACTATGATTTCGTTAGTTCCGATTGAAGATGTTGCCATCATAACCATTTTCGCCAATCCTTCCAAGGCTTCCTCGAGAACGCATGTTAGGATTACACCCGTTCTAAGACTCGCTCTGTTGATCATTACTATCCCTGGTCCTATCCCATACACTTCAGACAAGGCTGTCCTATAGCACTATGATGCTGATGTGTACTACCATGGAATTAAACAAGACTTTAAAGATGAGGAAGATGATACTGATGTCAGCAATATTGTCGGGGCCAACAAAGTTACCAGAAGTGGAAGACTCTTTTCTCCCGAGATTTCCCCTCCGACTGTTCAAAAGCCTATTGTCATCCCATCTACCAGTATATCAGCTACTGTTCCAATTCTTACTCCAATTATCCCTCCTGTCACCGAGCCATCTGAGACTAGAGGCAAAGAAATCACATGTGACCCTTCCCGGACGGAGGCACCTAGAAAGGTTATGTTGGAAGCCTCTAAACAAGAGATAAAGGAAATTCTGAAGATTATCAAGAAGAGCGACTACAACGTAGTTGGGCAGCTGGGGCAGACCCCGTCAAAAATCTCCATGTTATCCTTATTGTTGTGTTCTAAAGCCCATGCAAAGGCTCTCATTGCATTCCTCAAGACTGCACATGTGCCGCAGGAAACTTCTGCCGATCAATTCAAAGACCGCGTAGCTAGTTTGACTGCCGACAATGGGTTGGGTTTCTCAGATACAGATCTGACTTCTAAAGGAAGAAATCACAATGATGCTCTACACGTCTCGATCGAGTGCAGGGGCACTACTATGGCCCATGTACTGGTGGATACTGGGTCCTCCTTGAATGCTTTTCCAAAGAAAGCATTAAACCGTCTGGACTGTGAAGGTTTGATTCTGAAGCCGAGTAATATTGTGGTCAGGGCTTTCGACGGGTCGAAAAGGATGGTACACGGGGAAGTGGACATCCCTGTTAAAGTTGGCTCTCAAACTTTTGGATCCACTTTCTATGTAATGGACATCAGACCATCGTATTCTTGCTTGTTGGGTCGTCCCTGGATTCATAAAGCTGGGGCAGTGACTTCAACACTCCATCAAAAGCTGAAATATCCGACAAAGGGGAAGATTGTCACGGTACAGGGTGAAGAGGAATATATGGTGAGTCATCTCAATTCCTTTCGCTATATGGAGATGGATGGGGAATTTATTGAAACCCCTTGTCAGAACTTTGAAGAGGTCCCCCAGACTTTGGCGTCGACTGAAGTTGCTATCGATAAATCCTCGATGAAGATGGCTTATCTCAAGGATGCCAGGGCCGTAATTGAAAAAGAGGCTCAAAGGGCTGTTTGGCACGCACGGATTGGAAAACCTCCTCTACACATCAGTAATCAGGGAGTAAATGCAATTGAAGATGATGAAGAGGATGAAGAGGATTCAGATATCAACATTTGGATCTACCCTACAACCGATGGTGGCTTGAACAAATGGACGGCGAAAGACTTCATACCTGTTTCTTTTATTCAATAGTAATTGACTTTTGTTTTAAGAGTTGTAATAAACAGTTTGAAACTTTACGGCCCGATGCCTTGCCCGAGGCACCTTGGCCTTGCTTATGAGGGTTTATTATTTGTCATTTTCATATATCATTAATAAAGCATTGGACGTTTCTTGCATTACAAATTTTGCGCTCCTTGTTTTTCTTTTGTCTCTCACTTTATTAAAACAGCTATGCTCTTACACACACTCACGTATCATAATGCAGATCCATATCCACTCTGGATCCCATTGATAACAACTCTGTTACTTCCAGTTATGACTTTGAAAATCCAATCAACCAAGCTGAGGACGAAGGTAAGGATGATTGTGAGGTTCCTAGAGAACTTGCTAGACTGTTACTGCAGGAAGAAAGGGCCATACAGCCTCATGAAGAGCCAGTTGAATCGGTAAATTTGGGTACAGACGAAGACAGGAAAGAGGTTAAGATAGGTGCGAATCTGGAGCCTAGTGTCAAACAAAGGTTAATACAAATGCTGCGCGACTATGTTGAGATCTTCGCTTGGTCTTATGAAGATATGCCTGGTTTGGACACTGATATTGTGGTACACCGCCTACCAACCAAAGAAGACTGCCCTCTGGTAAAACAGAAGGCTCGTCGAATGCACCCTGAGATGTCTGAGAAAATCAAAACTGAGGTCATGAAACAGTTCGACGCGGGATTTTTAGCTGTCACTTCTTATCCGCAGTGGGTTGCCAACGTTGTCCCGGTACCTAAGAAGGATGGTAAGGTACGGATGTGTGTGGACTATAGAGATCTGAACAGGGCGAGCCCCAAATATGACTTTCCACTTCCTCACATCGATGTTTTGGTCGACAACACCGCACAACAGACGATCTTCTCCTTCATGGATGGTTTCTCTGGTTACAATCAGATTAAGATGGCTCCCGAAGACATGGAGAAGACAACCTTTGTTATGCAGTGGGGCACCTTTTGTTCTAAGGTAATGCCTTTCGGGTTGAAGAATGCTGGGGCAACTTATCAGCGCGCCATGGTCGCTTTGTTCTATGACATGATTCACCATGAGATTGAGGTTTATGTTGATGACATGATCGCAAGGTCCCAGACTGAGGAAGAACACCTTGACCACCTATATAAGCTATTTGACAGGTTAAAGATGTACAAGCTGAGGTTGAACCCAAACAAGTGCACCTTTGGGGTAAGGTCCGGTAAGCTGCTGGGTTTCGTTGTTAGTGACAAAGGTATTCAGGTGGACCCTGCAAAGGTGAAGGCTATACAGGAGATGCCGGCTCCCCAGACGGAAAAGGAAGTTGGAGGCTTTTTAGGACGTCTGAACTACATCGCCAGATTTATTTCACATCTGACTGCTACTTGTGAGCCAATCTTTAAGCTGCTGAAGAAAGATCAAGTGGTAAAATGGAATGATGAATGTCAGACCGCTTTCGAAAGGATCAAAGAATATCTCCAAGAGCCACCAATTTTGATGCCTCTAGTTGAAGGAAGACCTTTGATCTTATACTTGACAGTGCTGGATAATTCAATGGGGTACGTGCTGGGGCAGCATAACGAGTCTGGCCGAAAAGAGCATGCTATTTACTACCTTAGCAAATACTTTACCGACTGCGAGACCCGATACTCGTTGCTCGAGAAAACTTGTTGCGCTTTGGCATAGGCTGCTCGCCGGCTGAGACAGTATATGCTGACTCACACTACCCTATTGATATCAAAGATGGATCCAATCAAGTATATCTTCGAAAAGCCTGCCTTGTCCGGAAGAATAGCGAGATGGAAGATGATCTTAACTGAGTATGACATCCAATACACAACCCAGAAAGCAATCAAGGGGAGTGTATTGGCGGATCATTTGGCGCATCAGGCCGTAGACGACTACCAATCCATGAATTTCGAGTTCCCGGATGAGAACATCATGTTGGTGACCGACTGTGAAGAACCTGGACCGGATGAAGGACCCGAGGAAGGATCCCGATGGTCTATGTATTTTGATGGAGCCTCGAACACGTTGGGTAATAGTATCGGCGCTGTGATCATATCTCCAGAGGGCTGTCATACTCCGCTCACCGCCTGATTATGTTTTAACTGCACCAACAATATGGCAGAGTATGAAGCATGTATCCTAGGTCTTCGAGCAGCTATTGACCCGAGGATTAAGTTCTTGAGTGTATTCGGAGATTCTGCTCTAGTGATCAGTCAGATCAAAGGCGAGTGGGATAAGAAACACCCAAATCTTATTCCTTACAAAGAGTATGTATTGATGTTGCTCCCACACTTCGAGGAGATAACCTTTGAACACTTCCCCAGAGAAGAAAACCAGTTAGCGGACGCGTTAGCTACCATGTCTTCTATGTTCAAGGTCAGATGGGACAATGAAGCTCCCCAGATTACCATCGAGAGGTTGGATGAACCCGCACATTGCTGTGACATTGAGACGGAGGAGGTAGCAGATAAACCCTGGTTTCACGAAGTAAAGAGGTATCTTGAGGCTCAAGAATACCCTGAGGGGGCATCTGTTAATCATAAAAAGTTCTTGAGAAGGTTCGCCGCAAAATTCTTCATCAGTAATGGTTTCCTTTACAAACGTAGCCATGATTCGACTTTACTGCGATGTATGGACAAGAGCGAGGCAGAAAGGATCATGGCAGAGTTACATGAAGGTACCTTCGGAACTCATTCCAGTGGGCATACCATGGCAAAGAAAATCCTTCGGGAAGGATACTATTGGTCCACTATGGAAGCAAGTTGTTATCAACACTCTCGGGCCTGTCATAAATGTCAAATCTATGCTGATAAGGTGCATGTACCTCCAATTCCTCTGAACATTTTGATAGCTCCTTGGCCTTTTGCAATGTGGGGCATCAATATGATCGGCGAGATCAGACCTACTGCGTCCAACGGGCATCGTTTCATTCTGGTAGCTATTGATTATTTCACAAAGTGGGTTGAGGCAACTTATTTCGCTACAATAACCAAGAACGTCGTGGCGTGGTTTATCCGACACAACTTGATTTGTCGATACGGTGTACCAGAGAGGATCATTACGGATAATGGTACAAATCTCAACAATACAATGATAACCATGCTCTAAAAACAATTCAAGATACAACATCATAACTCTTCTCCCTACCGGCCGAAGATGAATGGGGCTGTTGAAGCGGCTAACAAGAACATCAAGAAGATTGTGCAGAAGATGACGATGACATACAAAGACTGGCATGAGATGTTACCATTCGCTCTTCACGGGTACCATACCTCAGCACGGACGTCAACAAGGGCAACACCCTACTCTTTGGTGTATGGCATAGAGACAGTCTTACCCATTGAGGTCCAGATACCCTCTCTCCGGATTATGAAGGATGCAGGTTTGAGCGAGGACGACTGGATCCAGACCCGACTTGATCAGTTGAATTTAATCGATGAAAAGAGACTTACTGCTATCTGTCATGGTCAGACGTATCAAAAGCGAATGATTAAGGCATTTAACAAGAAAGTCATACGCCAAGAATATCAAGTTGGGGATCTGGTGATCAAACGCATCATACTGCCCCAAGGTGATCCCAGGGGGAAATGGACCCCCACGTAAGAAGGGCCATTTGTGGTTAAGAACATTTTCTCAGGAGGAGCCATGATCCTAACCACCATGGATGGTGACGACCTTCCTCACCCCGTCAATGCAGATATAGTGAAAAAATACTACGCATAATCAAAAACCCGCTAGGTTGACTGGCCTAGGCAAAAAGAAGGGCTTCCAAGTGAACCAAAAGGGTTCGGGCAAAAGTAAGGGATGAAAAAAAAACTGTACACCCGGAAAGTTGAAAACCTGAAAAAGGCGGCTTGGGCAAAAAAGGGTATCCTGGTGGACTGAAAACCCGAAAGGGCGGTCCAGGAAAAAATTAGGGATTAAAGCGTAACACTATGTCTCATTGGATCATCTTGCAACCAGACTTCGGTATCAACTATCAAGCTCAGACGGTGCCAATCAATCTGATTTACCTTCAACCAAGTAGCAAAGTGATGAGATGCTCAAAGATATAAAGGCAATATCAGAGTTGGAACCCAGTGGGATTGTTCACATAGCTGTTTTTCTTTTTCAAAAATTGTATAATTACTATCTTTCGGCAGCGTTCTCTTACTAGGACGTCAACCTCTTGTACAAAAACGCCTATTATAGGCTAACTTCAAGGATCAATACAATTCATCTTACAATAAAATTCAAAAAAAATTGTTTTTTTTTCCTGTTTTGTTTTGCAAGAACGTCCAATGATTCACTTTTGATATATGCATTTGAAAATAATTGTTGTTCATAAATACTTACATGCGAAACAAGAGACAATTACTCGTAATTCCAGGAACAGGGGCAAACAAGAAATGTCCAAACCTTACAGTTTATCTACCCACCAGGTACATGGATAGAGCCAGCTTGAGAATATGACTAAAGGTGCATACACTCCCCACAAAGTTAAAAGATATCCGAAGACAGTGGTGTTAGCCCTCCCCGGCCGAAGTTCATAATTGCGAATGAGTCGGCAAAATTCCCCCCAAGCAGAGTTTATCTATCACCAGCACTAGAAGATTATCCCTAGTGGAGTTTTATTTCTTCCATAAGCAGAAACTCAGTCCCCAACAAGGATTCATTATCACCAGCAACAGTAATTCATCCCCAGCCAAGGTTTTTTCCAAATCAACAGATCTTCTAGCAGAGTATCTCTCTTCCCCACAGAGCCATTTTCTCGCCAATTTATTCTCCAACAGGGTTATTCTCTCGCCAATTTATTCTTAATTCATCTTCGGTCGTTATCCCCAGCGAGCGCGAAGAACTCAACTCCTTGAACTCTTCAACAGCAGTCCGAGATTTATTCTTCCCTGCTAGAGAACATCACAAGAACATTGCATATCCATACATCATGGCATACACATATACATCATACAACACAATCTCATTTATTTTGAGAACATCATTACTCAATACATGACATACATCATGACATTACATAGGACTAACTCTTTACCTTTCAGGGAAAGATACAATAAAATTCTCACAAGCTCTCTTGTTCAGTCAAATCAATGCTAAGATTCCTGTTCCAGTTCAAGTTATGAAGCCCGGATTCGACCGGATAATATCTTGATTTTTTCTCCATCCTATGAAGCCCGGAGATCGACCGGAAAATAGTTGAATCCCCAGTAAATTACTGTGAAGCCTGGAATCAACCAGATAGCAGTACAAAGCACCATGAAGCTTGGACTCGACTAGATAGTGGTACATCTTAAATTCAAGTTATGAAGCCCGGACTCGACTGGATAGTATCTTAATTTCTCCAAATACCGTGAAGCCTGGCTCGACCAGATAATGGTATAGGACGCTGTGAAGCCTAGACTCGACCAGATAACAGCAAAGCACCATGAAGCCTGGACTCGGCCAGATAGTGGTATATCTTTAACGCAAGTTATGAAGCCCGGACTCGACCGGATAGTATCTTGATACCGTGAAGCCTGGATTCGACCAGATAATGGTATAGGACACTATGAAGCCTGGACTCGACAAGATAACAGCAAAGTACCATGAAGCTTGGAATCGACCAGATAATGGTATATCTTTAAAGCAAGTTATGAAGCCCGGACTCGACCGGATAAGTATCTTAATTTCTCCAAATACCGTGAAGCCCGGACTCGACCAGATAATGGTATAGGATGCTGCGAAGCCTAGACTCGACCGGATAACAGCAAAAGACACTAAAGCCTGGACTCGACCAGATAACAGTATGAGACACTGCGAAGCTTGGATTTCGACCAAATAGTAGTTTACTTGGCCAATTACTAAGAATCCCAGAATCGATCGGATATTAGTATGCCTTAAACTCAAGTTGAAGCCCGGATGCGACCGGATAACAACTTGATCCCTTCTGAAGCCTGGAGCACGACCAGATAAGAATTGAGAAATTTCAAAGCCTGGAGCACGACCAGATAGCAAGTTTAATCTTATCCCCCCGGTAAGTCGCTGTGAAGCCTGGAGCACGACCAGATAGCAGTCGGTCTTATTTTTATCGGAAAATTACTGTAAAGCCTGGAGCACGACCAGATAGCAGTTCATTTTCACCTCCTCGACTAAGAGATGAATCCCCATCCGAGCAACGGACAACTGAAGATTCCTAAAGTTTATTTCTCTCAAGATAGAGACCAGTATTCCCCAGCGAAGTCCTCCTCAACAACAGGAATACAGGTTCTCGCAAAGGAATCTCTTATGCGATCGACACTTCTTCTAATGGCATCTTTAAGCCCATTTTCCTTCATCAGCCTCCCAAATGGCATCTATAAGCCCATTCCCGATATCCCAAGGCCAATACCACTTCATGCGAGTGCAAATTTATGGGCACTCTAGTGTTCAATCTTCTTCCACCTTCGGATCACGAAAGGCAGACAAGCCAATCTATATCCTCAGGTTTAAGAAGATTGAACAGGGGCAGCTGTTGTACCCCAAAATTTTCCCTCCCATATTTCTCAATACATTTCAAGTGAGGTCCTCAAATTGCTCAAGGAAGTCCAAGAGTTGACCAGATAAACTCTCTCATAAGGCAGTCTCTCTCAAATTGGAGTTTCATGTTGCATCAAGATACTTGAGTCCAAAAGGTCTCAAATGCTCAATATTTTCCTAATATATTCTCAAGATCATCCATGTCAAGTTTCAAGCCTTGCAGAGAAAGTTTGCTCAGTCAATTGCTCAAAGGCCCAAAAATCGACTGTGCTAGGGCAGAAGTCAACTGTGGCCCACATACAATCAAACTTCAAGATTTTTGGTTAACATCCTCATTTTGAAGTATTATTCATCATTTGATCAAGGGTTGATCATGATTCCTCAAGGGTTGCTCACAATTCATCAAAACCCAAAAGTTGCCAAATTAGGGTTTTATAGGAAAAGTCAACTCAAATTTGACCAAGCATAACTTTCTCACACTTTATCAGAAATGACCCATCCAAAGCTCATTTTTAAGAGGATTTGATTCCCTACAATTCATCCTCAGCTCCCAAGTTCAAAAAATGCACTCACAAGAAGATATAAATTTGGACATTATAGGTCACTTTGAAAAATCAACAAAAACACCTTTTTTGTCAAAGCTTCATACATGAACATGGAAGACTCAATTGAGATGTGACAAAAAAGGATGCTTAGATAACATCTTGAGATTTCTAAAAAGTCCAAGAACACCTCTTTAAGGGTAAAATTGAGGAAGTTATGCATTGTTGAAGTTGACCTTTTTGCAAAATTGCCAAAAGTCAAATATGTCTCAAATTGCAATTTTTGTCAAATGGGCCCAACTTTTTGTGCTTGCATTGAGTTGACAACATGATCCACGACCCATGATCCATCCCACTTGCCTTTATTTTATTTTTGCCATTTATTTTGATTTTTACTTCAATTAAATCAAATTAAATCAAAATAAAATCATGAAAATATCAAAACTAATCAAAGCTTAAGATTTTGTGCATATTTCAGGTCCATGAATAGTTGGACATGAGATCAAATCGTGCAAGGCCTGTTTGTACACAAAAAGATTGAGTTTCTCTTGTTTTGGAAAGATTTGATACAAGTGTGAATCAAGGATCAAATCTTCATAATTGCAAGGATTTGGTGCAAACTTGTAATCCTAATTCACGCAAGAGTACATATAGAACAAATCCAGACCAAAAAAACAAGGGTTAGAGGCGTGAGAAGCTGAGGAAAAACTTGCAAAAACCCAAGAAAAGTGGCAATCGGATTTCATATTTCCAAGCGTTTTCAAGCCATTCCAAACACACCATTCACTTGCTGGACATTCAAGGAGTTTATCCCAATCATTAGCAAGCGCGTTCGTGCCTAGAAACGCACTGGATAATTGGCCATGAAGAGTGGTACCATGATGCTCGTGAGGTTGCCACGAGTTGATTGGTACCATTGTTATGTGTTTATCATGCTTGCAGGGAGTTTTGGAAAATCACAGGGGCTGTACCTACGCTTTTTGTCCGTAGGTAAAAGTCTCCAGACTTTTAGCAACAGAAGGAGGTAGAAGATGATGGCGTGGCGTGGCCTGACTGGCCCATTCAAAAATTCGCGCGTTTAATATATCACTTTGCTCGTTTCCAATATAATGTTTATTTGATATTCCATATACAATAAAATGCGCTAGTTCAGTTGGTCAGGAGGCATGTGGAAAAACCAAAGGGCCTGGGTTCGAATCCCAGGTCCCCCATATTATTTCATAGTTTTATTTCTTATATGATCAGGCGCGTATACAGGCAAGGAGACTACCATACTCCATCATCTTTCAACCATCAGATTACCCACAAGCTGGATCCAAAGGCCATCATTTGAAGGTCTACAATGCGCCCTAGTCAACTTGCAACATGGAATCAGAAAGGTCAACGTGGACCAAGGCATATTGGGCTTATTGACACCCTCCTTTTACTTTTGATTCCAGGCCCATTTCTCTCTTTTCTTCTATATTTCTTTTATTTATTTAATTTTGATTAAATTATTTTCTAAGTCACAAATTAATTCTTTTTTATACAAAAAAACTCATAAAAATCAATTTCATCAAATTTAGGTTTTTTTTATATATTTTGTCAAAATTAATTTAATTAGTTTAATTTAATTCTAGGGCAATTTTAACCTTTTGTAAATAATTTAAAAATAAATTAGAAAATTAGGGTTGGTTGATTTAATTTTTACTTTATTTTCTTAAAATAACCCAAATATAAAAATAGGTCAAAATTAATTATTTTTCTTAATTTAAATTAATTAATAATTAGGTTTGTATTTATTTAAAACCTTATTTTTCTCAAAAAAATAATCAAAAAAACAACCAAAAAAATGACTTTTCTTTTAATTAGGTCTAGACGGGGTCAAAACCCTAATTTTTTTCTCGTTCTCGATTCATCGCGCGTTTATTATTTTTTGCAAATATTAATGTAACTGCTCATGGGATGTAATAGTTTAATTAGGATTTTTTCCTTTATTTATCGTTTTAAGGGTTTTTGGCTATGTAATTAATCCCCCTCCCCGAAGCCTTGTAATAACGTAGTTTTATTTTCCGCATTTTAACTTTCACAAATATTAATTGTTAGATGTATGATAATAGGATTGCATGACAAGAATGTATGTTAATTTTTAAAATGGTTAGCAAACCCTAAATGTGCAAAGATAATAATTAAAATCAAATCACTCGCACATGCACACTCCTAGGGTATACTCTCACTTCGGTTGCCTTCGATAAACGATCATTAGGTATAGGGTATTTTAGTGGTCGCCCTCTTGTCTAAACAAAGATCGAAAGTCCCGTTTGGAAAGGTTGCCTCGGAAATGTTGCCTCGAATATGATCTTAAGACATTAGGGTTATTACTAAGACGTCCTAACATTGCTTTAGTGATCGTACGTCTCTTTTCGAATTAACCCTTACAATTCCAATGATGGTGCTACCTACTCCTTAATAGTAGGATAGCATTGTCTAAAGGAAGCAAGAACATAAACATTCTTTTTTTCGAGTAGGTAGATCTAGTAGGTACTTGCTCATAATAAACTTTTCACACCATACACTTTTTCAAACAAAGTTTTCAAAAACACTTCGTAACACTCTTGAGGACTGATACAAGGGTTAAAACAAAGTAAAAACAAAAACTTTTCAAAACACACAAACACGGAAGCAATTTTAAAATGATGAGCAAGTACCTAAGAGCCCGTAGAAAACTGCGGATAGAAAGGGTGCTAATACCTTCCCTTTCTATAATCTACCCCCCGTACTCAAAATCTCGAAAAAAGGAATTTTTCTGTGCTTTTTTCCTTTCCAACTGGATAAAATAAAAGTCGGTGGCGACTCTTGCTTACCGCGACATTTTGCAAACATAAACGCAAAATGCAAACCAGCATTTCCAAAAAAGTCAGTTCTACCACCGTATCACAGTGTCAAATTTGTATCTAAAAAAACCAGCCCATTATCAGCAGTCAGGATGGCCACACAATCTTTAAACTGATCAGCTGAAGTTTCCTGCAGCACATGCGCAATCTTGAGAAATGCAATCAAAGCCTTCGCATGGGCTTCAGAACACAACAACAGAGACAACATGGATATTTTTGATGGGGTCTGCCCCAGTTGCTCTACCACATTATAGTCGCTCTTCTTAATGATTTTCAGTATTTCCTCCATTTCTTGCTTAGAGGCTTCCATAACAATTTTCCTAGGCGCCTCCGTCCGGGCAGGCTCACCTATAATTTCCTTGCCGCGGGTATCAGACGATTCACCGACAGGGGTAATAACTGGAGTGAGAACATGAACAGTAGTTAATGTACTAGCAGTAACAACAAATGGAATGACAATAGGTTTATTGACAGTCTTAGGGGAAATCTCGGGGGAGAAGACCCTTCCACTTTGGGTAACTCTACTGGTTCTGACAATGTTACCAATATCAGGATCAACCTCTTCATCTTTAAAATCTTGTTTGATGCCATGATAGTACACATCAGCACCATAATGCCAGGGGACAACTTTGTCCGAGACAAATGGGACAAGACCAGGAATAGTGATTATTAGCGGATCAATTCTTGGAGCAGATGTAATCCTAACAAGTCTTCTCGATGAGACCTTGGAAGGATTGGCGGAAATGGTTATAATGGCAATGTCTTCAGATGGAACAACGGGAACCAGAGTTTTCTCAAACAAAATTTCTTTGCTGTCCATCAGGCGTTGAACACCTGATTTCAGCAAACGGCAACCAGAAGGTAGAAACAAACACATGTGGCAACCTTCACCACAACCCGGAAATAAACCGGCCAACAACAAATTCTTCTTGACAATCATGAGAGGAGTCGAAACTTCATCAACAGAAGTAACAACCAAATTAGTGTCAACAACATTAACTCCACGACCGTGTTTAGGCATGGGAGCAGTTATGACATTTGGCTTCTCCGGAGCATCAACATCTATTTCCTTGGCTTCAATTAAGTCTTCTACTTTGTTCCTCAGAGCCCAGCAGTCATTTGTATCGTGTCCAGGACTCTCAGAATGATAGGCGCACCGAGCATTTGGATTATATCGGGGAGATGTAGTATTCAGATTCTTGGGAGCCTCTTTGAAGGTTGCCAAGTTGGATCTCAGCAGATGAGGTAGAACTTCAGCCAATGCCATATTGATTCGAGTAAGCTTCCATTGTGGTCTTTCCACCCTTTGTTGATTGTTGCATTATAGAGCAACTGCAAACCTAGGTATCATTACAACACTTACTGTCTGACGATGTTCAACCCTGTTTTGGCCCCTCGGGCTATAGATGGTACTGGCTTCTTTCTTACCAGCAAAAGGCTTCTTTACTGAACTCGAAGAGGCATCCTTCTGTATTTTTCCGCTTCGAATCCCAACTTCTACTCTTTCTCCAGTTAGAATCAGCTCGATGAAACCAGCTGACGAGCTGCCGATCAAATGATTGAAAAATGGACCAGATAACGTCCCTAGAAACATATCAACCAACTCCCTATCAGACAATGGGGGTTGAACTCTCCCAGCCAAGTCTCTCCATTTTTGTGCATAGTCTTTAAAGCCTTCACTTGCACCCATGGACATACTCTGAAGTTGAGTACGAGTAGGAGCAAGGTCGGTGTTGTACAGATACTTCTTGTAGAAAGCAGTAGCCAGATCTTCCCAATTTAGGACATTAGCTCCCTCCAGCTGGTAGAACCATTCAAGCTGAGTCCCTGATAGACTATCTTGAAAGAAATGAACCCACAAATTTCTATCAGCAGTGTGGGGCTGGATCTTTCTGACATAAGAGCAGATATGGAGTTTTGGGCACACTACAGGTTTATCATCTTCTTCGCTGTTTATTTCAGCACGAAATGTCTTCCGAGCAAACCATCAAGGACCTTCAGGCATAGAACGCCCAGTTCCAACAAATGTTCATAAGTCTGGAAAAAGGGCAGGAGGGTCTGAAAGCCCTCATCCTGAAAGAGAAAAAGAAAAAGAAGAAGGCTTCTGGTATTCTTAATATGGGCAGAAGGTCCGGAGAGCGGTTGAAGCGACAAGTCGATCTGACCTCTTCATCCAAGGAAGGGGAGAATCAAGAAGAACAGAAGGACCCCAGTTCTGCAGTTTCTGACAATAACACTGATTACAATGATGAGCAATATCCTCCTATTGAGGATAGATACAAGCAATTGGAAGATCGTCTGAGTGCCATGGAAGTTCAGAAGATACCTGGACTGGATTTCGAAGAATTAGGATTGGTGTCAGGAGTGGTAACGAGGGTTGAACTCTCCCAGCCAAGTCTCTCCATTTTTGTGCATAGTCTTTAAAGCCTTCACTTGCACCCATGGACATACTCTGAAGTTGAGTATGAGTAGGAGCAAGGTCGGCGTTGTACTGATACTTCTTGTAGAAAGCAGTAGCCAGATCTTCCCAATTTCGGACATTGGCTCCCTCCAGCTGGTAGAACCATTCAAGATGAGTCCCTGACAGACTATCTTGAAAGAAATGAACCCACAGATTTCTATCAGCAGTGTGGGGCTGGATCTTTCTGACATAAGAGCAGATATGGAGTTTTGGGCAGGACACCCCATCGTACTTAGCAAAAACTAGAGCTTTGAACTTCTGCGGGATGACCACTCCCGACACCAATCCTAATTCTTCGAAATCCAGTCCAGGTATCTTCTGAACTTCCATGGCACTCAGACGATCTTCCAATTTCTTGTATCTATCCTCAGTAGGAGGATATTGCTCATCATTGTAATCAGTGTCATTGTCAGAAACTGCAGGACTGGGGTCCTTCTGTTCTTCTTGATTCTCCCCTTCCTTGGATGAAGAGGTCAGATCGACTTGTCGCTTCAACCGCTCTCCGAACCTTCTGCCCATATTAAGAATACCGGAAGCCTTCTTCTTTTTCTTTTTCTCTTTCAGGATGAGGGCTTTCAGACCCTCCTGCCCTTTTTCCAGACTTATGAACATTTGTTGGAACTGGGCGTTCTATGCCTGAATGTCCTTGATGGTTTGCTAGGAAGACATTTCATGCTGAAATAAACAATGAAGAAGATGAGAAACCTGTAATGGTACCTGTACATGCAATGTTATGAATGAGATGCGCATGCAATGATTTCAAAGACTTATGGAAATTTAAATTTGCAAACCAAAATAAATAAAGATTTTATTAGCTGAATTTGAAGGTTCAAAATTCCTTTTAGGCGTTACAATTAAAAATAAATCTAAAACTAGAAAAGAAATCAAAATTCCCATGGATGCTTCCTCTTTGTTCCGAGATAATCATTGAGTCCTCTTTCTTCATGGAGTTGATTTGTGAGCTCTAAAACCTTCCTTTCCTGAGCATGGAACTGATCCCTATAAGTATCCCGCTCCTTCATCAACTGAATCCAAGACCTCTGTAATTCCCCAAGATCAATGGGCATATAAGGATAGAGAACCGTATAAGGAATACCCCCTTCAATAGTAGGTTCCACAATCACTGGTAAAACGGCCACATAGGGCATCATAAGCTTCTGGGCACGAGCTCGTACCCACTGGAGGTAAGGTTCCATAGGAATGGAAGTTTTTGGCCCCAAAGCCTTGGCACCAGATCTGTTTACCATGCCATAAGCTTGTATGAACCTCCGGCGATACTCGTGAGCGTCATCCTCATAGTTGAATACGATGCCCTCAATAAGTAACTCATGGGGACCATCTCTTCGAGCGTGACCAAATTGTCGCAGAGCTAAACAAGGATTGTAGGTTATACCCCCTCTAATGCCAAAGAGCGGGACATTAGGGTACTCCCCGTAATGGTCAATAATAGCAGTGTTTTCCATAGCTCAAGAACACTAAAGAATATCCATGTGAGCGAGTGGCATTATCCTTTGCGACCAACCCAAACCTTCTTCATTCTTCAGTATGGACTTATGGAGGTGATAAATAAACCACCTCGACAACAATGGCATGAAACACATAAGAGACCCTCTTTTCTTCATGGTACGAGTATGGAGAGTGTGCAAAATATCTCTGAGCAAGGTAGGGACAGGGTTGCGGGAGAGGAAGATCTTGATAGCATTCACATCTATGAATGAGTCCGAGTTAGGGAATAGGACTAACCCATAGATTAGAAGAGCCAAAACCTCCTCAAAATCCTGAAAATCCATATCATCCCAAAACAGCTAGGCCTTGTCTATCAGAAACTTAGCTAGAAAACCCTTGAATCCGCTTCTTGTTTCCAAATTGGATACCACATCAGCCCGTTTCAGGTGCAAAGCTGAGGCAATGACTTATGGCTTAGGAACTTCTTCTAGACCTGTGAAGGGTAACTGTTCAAGAATGGGTATATCCAACAGCTGAGAGAATTCTTCCAAGGTAGACACCAACTGATAGTCTGGAAAGGTGAAGCAATGGTGCTTGGGATCAAAGAACTGAAAGAGTACACTCATCATCTTTTCATCAAAGTTGGAAGTAACCAGGTTGAGAAGTCGACCATGGGTCTTAGTGAACGCAGAAGTTTCAGAAACCCTTGATGCTAGCTCTTTGAGTTGGGAAGGTATCTTTACAAAGCTGATTCAGATAGTATTTATATGAATGGAAGCCATGATCTGCAAAATAGGACAAAGATAAATTCCCCAGGTCTTTGAAATGGTTAGTGCAATAAGAATGGATGCTATGTTATGATGCATGATGTCAT
Organism: Vicia faba; assembly: GCA_948472305.1. Classification (NCBI taxonomy): domain Eukaryota; kingdom Viridiplantae; phylum Streptophyta; class Magnoliopsida; order Fabales; family Fabaceae; genus Vicia; species Vicia faba. The sequence continues at coordinate 628,344,022 of OX451740.1, forward strand.
GATAAACCACAGGTATAGCAAACACAGGTATAGAAAATACTGTCAAATCACACAAAGTCATTAGGTTTAAGGCCTGCATGAGGTTAAAGGTAGTACCCTCTTGAAGTTTAGTTGGTTTCAAACCTGTCTTAAAAAGTAACCGGGTTCTAAGGGATCTCAATATCACTGACCATCCTTTATCGGGCATTGTCTCAGCTCAAGCAATCTTTTCTTGCGGCCGAAATATCCCGAAAGTCTAATCTCAATGAGTGTAACATCGAGTATCAACCAATCCTCAGCTCTGTACTGAGGCCGGCTATCTCACTACTTTCCAATGGCCAAGTTTGTTCAACTAAGGTTCTAAGGTCCGTTAGTGCTTCACGACACCACACGGTGGCCCCGTATTCTCCTTGTTTCCCCATGAAGGATACCGGTACCAACCAATGTGCCACACCAACACAACCATCGCTTAAACCATATCGGTCTACATCGTATAATATCTATGATCTATTGCTATTTACCTAAAAAGTGCCCCCAGATCCGGGTGTAGGATCTATAGTGACCCAAGCAAGACCCTTTAAGAATAAAGCAAGCAAGCAAGAAAGCAATTCTTTAACATGACCTAGATCCTAAGGTACACCCCACTTATTTATTCCCCAGCAGAGTCGCCAGTTCTGTGATATGGTGGCAGAATCGACTATTTTTACTGGTTTGCGTTTTGTGTTTCTTGTTTGCAAGATGTCGCGGTAAGCAAGAGTCGCCACCGAATTTTATTTTATCCAATCGTGGAAAAGAAAAAAGAACATAAAAAACCTTTTTTTTCGAGATTTCTGAGTACGGGGGTAGATTATAGAAAAAGAATGTGTTAGCACCCTTTCTATCCATGGTTTTCCATGGGCTCTTAGGTACTTGCTCATCTTTTTAAAATTGCTTGTGTGTGTGCTTGCTTTGGAAAAGTTTTACTTCGTGATAACCCTTGTATCAGTCCTGAAGGGGGTGACGAAGTTTGTTTTTAAAAATTGTTTTAAAAGGTGTTTGTGTGAAAAGTTTTGTTGAGCAAGTACTTAAGATTCTACCTACTCGAAAAAAATTTGTTCGTTTTCGTTTCCTTTAGACAGCGCTATCCTACTATTAAGGAGTAGGTAGCACCATCATTGGAGTTTGTAAGGGAAGTTCGAAAGGGACAAGTACAACCACTAAAGCAACAGTTAGAAAACTTTAGTAGTAACCCTAGAGTCTTAAGATCTTTCCGAGGCAACATTTCTGAGGCAACATTCGAATGAGACATTTTGATCTTTTAGACTGGAGGGTAACCACTAAAATCTCCTATGCTTAATGACTGTTTACCGAAGGCAACCGAAGTGTGGTAAACCTTAGGAGTGAATATGTGCATGTGAATTTTTTCAGTTAATTAGTCTTTGCACATTAGGTGATCTACCGTTTTAATTTCAAGTAATCTTCCCATACAATCCTATTAACCATGCATCTAACAGTTAAATATTTACAGGAATTTAAAGTGCGAGAAAATAAACCTAGCTATTACAATGCTTTGGTAGTTACATAATTATCTTGATTGAAATAAAAAATGAGGAAGTTTAAAAACCCTAATTACTATTACAGTCCCGAAGCAATTACAATAATAATAAAAGAAATAAAATGTGCGCGGCAAATTAAATGCAAGAAAAAAATTGAAAACCTAAAAATCTAATTGAAAAAAGATTTAAGTTATTTTTGAGAAAAGACTTAATTAGGTTGTACAATTAAAACCCTAATTCTAATCATTTTTTTAATTATAAAAAGAAATTGAAATTAACCTAATTTAAACTAAATTAAATAATTCAAGAAAGTAAAATATTAAAAAAAAAAGACTTTATGTATTTTTTGTGGTTTTTATTTGAGAAAAAAAACACAAATTAATTACAAATTTAAAACCTGGTTTCTAATTAATTTTAATTAAAACAAATAATCAAATAAAACTAATTAACCTAATTTATTTTTAAAAAATATTAATTTGAATAAATAACACTTAATTCTGTATTTTGTGATTTTTTTTAGTTTAATGAAAAATAATTTTGGTGTTAATTAAAATAACAATTAAAGAAAATAATTAAAGAAATTAAAAAAAATAGAAAGAATAATAAACTGGGCCTGTGTTGAATGTCCTAGGGGGGTGTGATTCTGAATTCCCCAAGCCCAATAGCCATCCAAGCCCAATCAGCGCCTGGTTCCATGTGGCATTGACCTGGGGATGTATCATGGTCTCTCATTGCTTATGCGTTGGATCTGATACTATGCTTGATCAAGTGGCTGGATGTTGGTGACATATGGTAGACGCCTGGGTGGGAGATACATAGGATCTGTTGAGAGAAAATAAGAAAATAAGCATTACTGGTACCTCGGATCGAACCCAGGTCCTTATGCTTACCACTGAATGCCCTTGCCAGCTGCGCTATTGTGACTTGTTGTTAGTATAGTGAAAACAAAATATAATATAAAGAAAACAAATAGCTGAATCCCACACGTGCGATTTTCAAATGGGCGAATGGATGATTGCCATGCCACCGTCTTCTCCAAGGAACCGTTGTATTAAGTAGATGACTTATACCTACGGACAGTGCCTGTAACTACAAGTCTGGAACTTCAAAAATCAACACAACGCAAGATAAATAAGATTAAAGACCATGGATCAGCAGGATTTGGCCCTCTGATCATCATGGTGTCCTTCATTTAGGATAATTATTCATGTATTCAAAAACCCTAAAACCCATGTGGAAACCCTAACAATGGCAAGTACAAATATAGGCTTCAAAAATGCAATTAAACTATTCAGTCAGCTTGCAAACATGATGAAGATCACAAATATGTCAATCAAATATGCTAACAATGCAGGAATTGATGTAATCATTTTCAAAAAATAAGGCAAACCGTGGGAGTGATTGCGTGTGTTTCTGGGCGCGATAAGACTTGCAAATGATCCAGTTGGCTTCGGAGATGCTCCAGGATGCGATTGGAAATGTTGGAATGGCTTGAATTGGCCTGTAACCTGAAATCTGATTCACACTTTTCTTGGAATTTTTAGAGTTTGGTTCTTGCTTTTCCATGACTGCAACCCCTGTCTTATGCTTTGTACATGTTCCATATATATGTTAGAATGAATTAGGGTTATAAAATTGGCTTGTATCTTTGCAATTATGGAAGATTTGATTTGATTTCCATGCCATATATAAACTTGCTATTTTGAGCCAAATCATCCCTTTCTTGTACCAATTATGCTTGATTCGTTTTGGTCTTGATATCTCAGCATATTTTGATTGCAAACCTGTCAAAAAATCAAATCAAAACATATCTTTGCTATTATTCACCAATTATTTGATTTAATTCAATTTTTAATTAATAAAAAATCAAAATAAATTGAAACATGAAGCAAATAATGTGTGGGTGAATATTTGGGTTGTGGACCATATTATAAATGAGGTACAATCATAAGAAGTTAGGCCCATTTAGCAAAAACTGTAATTTTGAGCCCATTTGACTTTTGGCAATTTTGCAAAAAAGGTCAACTTTGACAAGGCATATCTCTTCCAATTTTAACCCTACAGAGGTGTTCTTAGACTTTTTAGAAAGCTTATGATGTCCCCCAAGCAACCCTTTTTGTCTCATCTCAGTTGGGTCTTCCATGTTCATGTAAGAAGCTTTGACCCAAAAGGTGTTTTTGTTGACTTTTCAAAAGGACTCATAATGTAGAAATTCATATCTTTTTGTGGGTGCATATTTTGAACTTGTTGGCTGAATATGAGTTGTAGGGAATTGCATCCTCTTATAAATGAGACTTTTATGGAAAGTTTATGATAAAATATGAGAAAGTTATGCTTGGTCAAAGTTTGGTTGACTTTTACTGAGAAACCCTAATTTAACAACTTTTGGGTTTTGATCAATTTCGAGCATTCCTTGGGGAATCATGATCAACCCTTGATAAAATGATGAAAGTCACTTCAAAATGTTAATGTTGACCAAAAATCTTGAAGTTTGACTGTATGTGGGTCACAGTTGATTTCTGACCTAATACAGTCGATTCTCAAGCATCTGAGAAGTTGACTTAGCAAACATCTTGTGCAAGACATGAAACTTGACATGAAGGGTCTTGAGAACATATTAGGACCAAGGAGAGAATATGAGGCCTTTTTGGTTCACCCATATTGATGAAAATGGAAACCCTAATTTGAGATACATTGCCTTAGGAGAGAGTTTGTCTGGTCAACTCTTGGGCAAACATGAGCCAATCGAGGGTCTCTAGGAGTATGTATTAAGTAAAATGAGAGGGAAAATTTTGGGGTACAACAGGTTCACAAAGAACTTTTAAGAAATCCAAATTTATAGATAGAGTAATTTCAGGAGCATCATATGGTTTTTCTTCCAAACTCTTTTGATCATTTCCATGTGATAAAGAGAGAAGATGAGGAAAGGGTTTTCGGTTGGGAGGAGAGAGTCTTTCGAGAGAAATTTTGATTTGAGAGTTCATAACTAGTTTTGGGAGCTTAGGGTTTGAACTAGAACTGAACCTAAGTAAGAGATAGAGGAGGATACTTTTATTTAAACGACATATAGAGAAAGTTATGGAAACGTGTACACAAGGAAAGTAATGATGACTGTGATACGATGGGAGAACTGATTTGAGGGTTTTGCGTTTTATAGCAAATGTTGCAGTTATCAAGAGTCGCCACCGACTTTTCTTTTATCCGAAAGGAAAGGTGAAAAAGCACAAGAAAGACCTTTGAGATTTATTTCTTGAGTTTGTGGGGTAGATTATAAAAAGGGAAGGTATTAACACCCTTTTCATCCATGGTTTTCCATGGGCTCTTAGTTACTTGCTAGATAACTTACTTTTGTTTGAAATTGTGCTTTTGTGTGGTTTTTGAAAGTATTTTGTAAAGAGGCTGTTGTTTAGGCAATCTTTGTAATGATTCTTTTTTGTAAGAATGTATACAAAGATGTTTGATCTTTTGAAAATGTTTTCAATGTTTGTAAGATGTTTGAAAATGTGTGTGTTTGTTTTTGAAAATAACAAGGATGTTTGTTTAAAAATTGAGCAAGTAATTAGGAGCAATCTACCTAGTCAAACGTCTTTCTTGTTTATTTTCTTTTCCTTTGACATTGTTGTCTTACCATTGATTTGGTAAGCAACCCTATCTTTGGATGTTAACGGGACGGGCGTGGGTCATCGTATAACCATGATTAGCAATGTTGCAAGGTATCTTAGCATTATTTTTGAGAAACTAAGATCATTTGTAAGGCAACTTAGATAGCGTCATCGAGGGACTATGATCTTGTATTTGTTTGTTATTGCTAAGATACTTTACATGCGTAATATGGCCATTTTTGTAAGGCAACCAAGTGGATTTTACTCTAGGGGTAATTGTGTGCAAATGTATTGTTTTCATGCTTGATTTAGTCTTTAATTAGGGTTTTCTATTTGGCTGGTTTTAATCTTCCCATACAAAACCTAATTACTAGCATATTATGTAAAAGCGATAAATTGCGAAATTTAAAGTTACTACGCTATTACAACATTTGTGGGAGGGGGGGGGGGGGGGGTATACAATTTATGAATGAGGATTGCAATAATATAAACCTAATTAATCTATTACAACCAAATTGAATATGTACAAATAATTGAAGAAATATATAAAGTACAAATGCAAATTGAAAGAAATGATTTTTGTGTTTGGATTTTTTATATGAAAGAGGTTTTAACCTAAACATAATTAGAGAAAAATAATTAAATCAAAATTAAATTAACTTAAATTAATTAAGAAAAGAAATTAATTAAGAAAATATTTTTGAATAAAACCATAATTCTATTTAGTTGATTAAAAGAAAATAAGTTTAAAGAAAAAGTAATTTTTGTATTTTTGTCTTGAAAATAATATATGGTGTTGTGAAATATTTTTGGCCTTTTTTTATTAAAATAAATATATTTAAATAAATAATAACCTAGTTTTGATTTAATTTATAAGGTAATTAGTAAAGATAAATAAAGTATAATTGTTGTACCCCAAAAGTTTCCCTCTCATTTATCAAGAATTTGCACATAAGATCTCATTGGGTTCAAGACTGCACTAGGGTTTGATCTGCTTAAGACACCTCCTTAGGCACTGATGACCAAAATCAGAGTTTTAGTTTGCACAAGGATTTTTGGACTATCAATGCTTCATATGACTTTCAAGGATCATTATGGACCCCCAAGATTACTCATGTCAAGTTTCAAGCCTTAGATCACACTTTTGATCAGTCAATTGAACAGTTGACCTAAAAATCAACTGTATTGGGGAAAAAGTCAACCATGATCAATTTACAGTAAAACTTCATAGTTTTTGATCCACACCAACACCTTAAACTCATATGTATCATTTGATCAGGTTTGGACCACAACTCCTCATGCAATTTGATCAAATCATCAAAAGGGCAAAATGGTAAAAGTTAGGGTTTTGACTGGGAAAGGGCAATTTCTGGCTTTTGACCTAAGCAAATGATCAATTGGGTTAAGGCATGGTCTAAAGAGTCAAATTTCATCACTTTTACCTAATGACATGGTTCAAAACATTGCAAGTCCATTGGATTGACAGATGAATTTTGCAGTCAACTTATCAAAAGTCAATTGTATACTGAAAAGTCAAACTTTGACTTTTTAGTCAAAACCAAATGCCAAAGATCATAATTCATCAAAACATGTCAAAATATGAAACTTTTTCATCAAGAAATCAAGAATTTAAGATTTTATTTTGAAAAGATGAAATTTCTTAACTTAGAAAATTTTCCAAGTATAGAAAATTTCTTATTTTTTCATAACTTTGAGCCAAATTTTAAACATGATGCAAAATGATTCAAGAGAAACTTCCAACATGAAAGTTGTAGATCTCCATGAAATATACAACTTTTCTTCACACAACCTTTCCTAAAAATTCTTGGATCTCAAGTTATAATTTTGTGAATACATGCTCATGAACTAAAAAAGACTTAGTGAAATTTGGCCCTAGTTAGGCAGATTTTTTACCTAAGTTCATGAAACTTTTTCACATAGTTCCAAGGGGAATCTTCAAAATCAATTCAAAGATGAGTTGTAGAGAACATTTCAAGCTTTAAAAAATGTCCAAGAACTCCTTGAGATCATTCTTGAGTAGAGAGAATCGAAGAGATGAAGTTGGTGTTTTGTCACTTGGATTACAAGCCATTTTGTGAAGAACACTTGGTCCAATCTTCAAGCATGTTGTACAAACCTCACTTTGCAGGCTTCTAAATTAACTTTCATTCCATAATTAAATGTTTTCACAGCTGTTGGAAGCTTTAATCCAAGCATTCAATGCATTGTACAAGAATAATTCCATTTTGGGAAGAAAGACAACATTGCCATTTTAGAAAAGCAAGCTTTATGCAAAGTCAGCTTGCATTGAGCCTTGCATTTGTTCTTTCTACACAAACACACTCTACACAATCAGAACAAGTGTGCTTAAATGTTTTAGCCACGCTACAAGCCTTGTACTTCACATTGAAACCGTGCTTGCTAGCTTTGCTTCAAAAACAAGTAACCAAGCCAAAACATGTGAGTTTCACATTCTGAGTTGTGACAAGCCTCAAAACCTCTTGCTTATAAGTATACACATAATTTTCAAGTTGACACATGGATGCTATTTCCCTGAAACTATCTCAAACATTCAAAAACCAAAATCCTGCTCAAGAACACCATTAACACACAGTTCTGAACAAAAAATCATGATCTTCATTTCCACTCGTGCGTTTTGAAAACCAATCACTCAGACACCTCCTATACATCATACCAAAGCAATCTATACCTTTGTTTCCTCACTGTAACTCCTCCATCACTATCCACCATTTTCAAATATCAAGCTTGCAGGTTAACTTGAGTAGAGATATTCAGGGACATTCAAGGCAAAGTAAGAGTTGGAATACACTCAAGGAGGTCTAGGAAAGCTAAACAGATCCTCAGACTATCTCAAAAGTTGCTCAAACTCCATTCACAACTTCATCTGCAAGAGGTAAAAACTCAAACTTCTATCTCTTCATACAAGAATCATTTGATCCTGATTTGTGAAAACAAAATGTAGATATCCTTGCTCTAAAGCTAACCATGTTCATAGTTTCCATTTATATTGATTGTGTATAGAGAATTTTGGATTTAAAATTTCTGAGAAAATTAGGTTTCAATTTAGGGCCAGTAAAATTAGATTTTATCTTTGACATTTAGCTTACACAAGTTATATGGTTGAATTCGTGGGAAGAAACACCACAACTTTCATGTTTGAACTTTCCATTTTTGTGGAGAAATGAGGAAGATACAGGTGGTCCGGCTAGGCTCAAAGTTGAAGATGAAGTTGCCTTCAGAAAATTTTTTTAATATATATTTATGCTTTGATTATATGACCGGATGAAATAGCCACCCCAGTGACAAGTGCACGCGTACTAAGGCATATGTTACCTAAAGGACGAGGGTTCGAACCAATGTGAACACCCCCCCCCCCCCCCCCCCTTTTGCATTTTTTTTCCATTTTTCTGATTTTTCTAACATCTTTTTTGCAGGTGCTGGGCCCTTTGGGCCTGACATTTTTTTTTTGTTTTTGCTAGCATACTCCCCTGTCTACTTGTGACACCTCCCTGGCCCATTTCATTTTTAATTTATTTATTTCTTTTTCTTTTAAATATATTTTCTAAAATGCCAAAAAAATCATTAAAAAATATAAAAATAATAGATTTATATTTTCATCTAATTTAAATATTTTTCCACATAAAATATTTATTTTTATCCATTATACTTTATTTATCTTTATTAGTTATCTTGTAAATTAAATTAAAACTAGGTCATTTATTTATTTCTTTATACTTATTTAAATACATTTATTTTAATATAAAAAAGACCAAAAATATGTCATAACACTACATATTATTTTCAAGACAAAAACACAAAAAAATACTTTTACTTTAAACTTATTTTCTTTTAATCAACTAAAATAGATTTAGGGTTTCATATAAAAAATCTTTTCTTAATTAATTTCTTTTCTTAATTAACTTAACTTAAGTTTAATTTAATTTAACTACTTTTTTTTCTCTAATTAAGTTTAGGTTAAAACCTCTTTCGTATAAAAATCTAAACACAAAAAAAATTATTTCTTTCAATTTGCATTTGTACTTTATGTATTTCTTCAATTATTTGTATAATATTCAATTTGGTTGTAATAGATTAATTAGGTTTATATTATTGCAATCCCCATTCATAAATTGTACACCCCCTCCCATAAATGTTGTAACAGCGTAGTAACTTTAAATTTCGCAAGTTATCGCTTTTATATAACATGCTAGTAATTAGGGTTTGTATGGGAAGATAAAATCAATCAAATAGAAAACCCTAATTCAAGACAAAATCAAGCATGAAAATGACACACTTGCACACAAACACCCCTAGGGTTACTGCACTTGGTTGCCTTATACAAAATGGTCATATTACGCATGTAAGGTATCTTAGCAAAAATAAACAAATATAGGATCATAGTCCCTCAATGACGCTATTCAAAGTTGCCTTATAAAATGATCTTAGTCCCTCAAAAAATGCTAAGATACCTTGCAACATTGCTAATCATGGCTATACGATGACCCACGTTCGTCCCGTTTACATCCAAAGATAAGGTTACTTACCAAATCAATGGTAAGATAACAATGTCAAAGGAAAAGGAAAATAAACATGAAAGACTTTTGAGTAGGTAGAATGCTCCTAATTACTTGCTCAATTTCAAATAAAACATCCTTGCTATTTTCAAAACAATCACATACATTTTAAAACATCTTGCAAACTTGAAAACTTTTTCAAAAGATACACGTCTTTGTATACATTCTTACGAACGAGAATCATTACAAAGATTTCCCAAACAATGGCCTCTTTACAAAATACTTTAAAAAACCACACAAACCATAACTTTAAACAAAAGCAAGTGATCTAGCAAGTAACTAAGAACCCATGGAAAACCATGGATGAAAATGGTTCTAATACCTTCTCTTTTCATAATCTACCCCCCGAACTCAAGAAATAATCTCAAAGGTCTTTCCTGTGATTTTTCACCTTTCTTTTTGGATAAAAGAAAAGTCGGTGGCGACTCTTGCTAACCGCAACATTTGCGATCAAACGCAAAACCTTCAAGTCAGTTCTCCCACCATATCACAATAATGAATACAAATAATTTTTTGTGTGGAAAAAATATTTAAATTATATAAAACATAAATCTATTATTTTTATATTTTTTATGATTTTTTTGGTATTTTAAAAAATATATTTAAAAAGAAAAATGAAATAAATAAGTAAATAAAAATGAATGGGCCAGGGGTTGTCAAAAGTAAGCAAGGAGGTGAGCTAGCAAAAAAAAAACAATGTCAGGCCCAAAGGGCCCAGCGCCTGCAAAAAAGCGTTAGAGGATCAGAAAATATGAAAAAATACAAAAGGGGGGTTCACATTGGTTCTAACCCTCGCCCTTTAGGTAAGAAGTGACTTAGTACGCGCGCGCTTGCCACTTGGGTGGCTGTTTCATCCGGTCATACAACCAAAACATAAATATATAAAATAAAACGAACCCTGAGGCTTACTTCATCTTCTTCCTCGCGCCTAGCCAGACCACCTGTATTTTCTTCATCTCTCCACAAAAATGGAAAGTTCAAACATGAAAGTTGTGGTGTTTCTTCCCACGAATCTAACTATACTTATGTAAGCTAAAAGTCAAAGATGAAAACTAATTTTGCTGGTCCTAAACTGAAACCTAATTTTCTCAGAAATTTCAAATCCAAAATTCTCTATACACAATCAATATAAATGGGAACTATAAACATGGTCAACTTTCGAGCAAAGATATCTACATTTTGTCTTCACAAATCAGGATCAAATGATGCTTGTATGAAGAGATAGAAGTTTGAAAATTTACCTCTTGCAGCTGGAGTCGTGAATGGAGTTTGAGCAACTTTTGAGATGGTCTGAGGATTTGTTTAGCTTTCCTGGACTTCCTTGAGTGTATTCTAACTCCTACTTTGCCTTGAAAGTTCCTGAACCTCTCTACTCAAGTCAACCTACAAGCTTGATGTTTGAAAATGGTGGATAGTGATGGGGGAGTTACAGTCTTGAAACAAAGGCCTGGATTACTTTGGTATGATGTATAAAAGGTGTTTGAATGATTGATTTTCAAAACGCACGAGTGGAAATGAAGATGATAAGTTTTGGTTCAAAACTGTGTATCAATGGTGTTTTTGAGCAGATTTATGGTTTTTGAGTGTTTGAGATAGTTTCAGGGCACTAGAATTCGTGCACCATCTTGCAAATAGTGTATGTATTTATAGGCAAGAGGTTTTGAGGCTTGAAACAACTCAGAAATTGAAATCACATGTTATGGCCTGGTTACTTGTTTTTGAAGCAAAGTTGACAAACATGGTTTCAATGTGAAGTACAAGGATTTGCAGGGTGGTTAGCAGGATGTAGATATGTTGCTTCTTGCTTTTAAATGATTTTTAGTCAGAAACAACAATGTATGGGCTCAAGAAGGGTTGACATTGTGATTAAAGTCACTTTTCCAAAATAGAAGTGGTGACTTTCTTCCCAAAATGGAAATGCAACTTGGATAATGGCTCAAATGGTTGGACAATGGCTCTATCAGTTGTGTAAACATTAAATTATTGAGTTATTAGAAAGTTTTAAGCCTTCAAAGCAAGATTTGTACAACATGCTTGAAGATTGGATCAAGTGTTCTTCACAAAATGGCTTGTAATTCAAGTTTGAAAACCCTAACTTCTTTCCTTCGATTCTCCTTGCTCAAGAATGATCTCAAGGAGTTCTTGGACATTTTGGAAATCTTGCAATGTGATCTTAAAGTAATATTTGAATTTATTTTGAAGATTCCCCTTGGAACTATGTGCAAAATTGCCATGAAGTTAGGTAAAAAATCTGCCTAACTAGGGCAAAATTTCACTAAGTCTTTTTTTAGTTTATGAGCATGTATTCACAAAATTATAACTCTAGATCCAAGCACTTTTAGGAAAAGTTGTGTGAAGAAAAGTTGTAGATTTCATGGAGATATACAAGTTTAATGTTGGAAGTTTCTCTTGAATCATCTTGCATCATGGTGAAAATGTGGCTTAAAGTTATGAAAAAATAATAAAAGTTTCGTACTTAGAAAAATTTCTAAGTTAAGAAATTTTAATATTTCAAGATGAAATCTTGAATTCTTGATTTCTTGATGAACAAGTTTCATATTTTGACATGTTTTGATGAATCATGATCCTTGGCACTTGAATTTGACCAAAAAGTCAAAGTTTGACTTTTTAGTATACAGTTGACTTTTGATCAGTTGACTGCAAAATTCATCTATCAATCCAATGGATTTGTAATGTTTTGAATCATGTCATTAGGTAAAAATGATGCAATTGGACTCTTGAGGTCATTCCTTAAACCAATTGACCATTTTCTAGGTCAAAAATCATAAATTGCCCTTTCCTAGTCAAAACCCTAATTTTGACCATTTTGCCCTTTTGGAAATTTGATCAAATTTCTTGAGGAATTGTGATCCAAATTTGATCAAATGATACATATGAGTCTAAAATGTTGTTGTGGATAAAAAATTATGAATTTTGACTGTAAATTGGCTATGGTTGACTTTTTCCCCAATATAGTTGATTTTTAGGTCAACTGTTCAATTGACTGATCAAAAGTGTGATCCAAGGCTTGAAACTTGACATGAGTAATGTTGGGGGTCCATAATGATCCATGAAAGTCATATGAAGCATTTATAGTTCAAAAATCCTTGTGTAAACTCAAACCATAATTTTGGTCATCAATGCTTAAGGAGGTGTCTTGAGCTGATCAAACCCTAGTGCAGTCTTGAGCCTAAGGAGATCTTGTGAGCAAATTCTTGATAAGTGAGAGGGAAAATTTTAGGGTACAACAGCTTCCCCTGTTCAATCTTCTTAAACCTGAAGAGTTAGATTGGCGAGTTTTGCCATTCGTGACTCGAAGGTGGAAGATGATTAGACACTAAAGTGCCCAGAAATTTGCACTCGGTGATGCAATGGTTGAGGGAATGGGATTAAAAATTCCATTTGGAGAGGTGATAGAAAGATTTAGGAAATGGGCTTAAATATTCCATCCCAAAGTGATTGTTTGTATTGTAATTTGTAAGCTGAAAGAATGAGTATCAGAATGGCGTCCCTGTCTGGAGCGTATCTGAACTGTATCTGAAAGTTGAATCTAAATGAGTATCAAAATGACATCCGTGTCTGAAGCGTATCTGAACTGTATCTGAAAAGATGAATCTGAATGAGTATTAGAATGGCATCCGTGTCTGGAGTGTATCTGAACTGTATATGAAAGCTGAGTCTGAATGAGTATCAGAGTGGCATCTGTGTCTAGAGTGTATATGAACTGTATTTGCCAGCTGTGCTATTGTGACTTGTTGTTAGTACAGTGAAAACAAAATATAATATAAGGAAAACAAATAGCTGAATCCCATGTGCGCGAATTTCAAATGGGGGAATGCATGATTGCCACGCCACCGTCTTCTCCAGGGAACCGTCGTATTAGGTAGATGACTTATACCTACTGACAGGGCCTGTAACTACAAGTATGTGAATTTCAAAAATCAACACAACGAAAGATAAATAAGATTAAAGACCATGGATCAACATGATTTGGCCCTCTGATCATCACGGTGTCCTTCATTTAGGCTAATTGTTCCTGTATTCAAAAACCCTAAAACTCATGTGGAAACCCTAACAATGGCAAGTACAAATATAGGCTTCAAAAATGCAATTAAACTATTCATTCATCTTGCAAACATGATGAAGATCACAAATATGTCAATCAAAGGTGCTAACAATGCAGGAATTGATGTAATCGTTTTCAAAAAATAAGGCAATCCGTGGGAGTGATTGCATGCGTTTCTGGGCGCGATAAGACTTGCAAATGATCCAGTTGGCTTTAGAGATGCTCCAGGATGCGATTGGCAATGTTGGAATGGCTTGAATTGGATTGTATCCTGAAATCTGATTCACAATTTTCTTGGAAATTTTAGAGTTTGGTTCTTGCTTTTCCACGACTGCAACCCCTGTCTTATGCTTTGTACATGTTCCATATATATGTTAGAATGAATTAGGGTTATAAAATTGGCTTGTATCTTTGCAATTATGGAAGATTTGATTTGATTTCCATGCCATATGTAAACTTGCTATTTTGAGCTAAATCACCCCTTTCTTCTACCAATTATGCTTGATTCATTTTGGTCTTGATATCTCAGCATATTTTGATTGCAAACCTATCAAAAAATCAAATCAAAACATATATTTGCTATTATTCACCAATTATTTGATTTAATTCAATTTTTAATTAATAAAAAATCAAAATAAATTGAAAAGTGAAGCAAATAATGTGTGGGTGAATATTTGGGTCGTGGACCATATTATAAATGAGGTGCAAGCATAAGAAGTTAGGCCCATTTAGCAAAAAATGTAATTTTGAGCCCATTTGACTTTTGGCAATTTTGCAAAAAAGGTCAACTTTAATAAGGCATATATCTTCCAATTTAAATCCTAGATAGGTGTTCTTGGACTTTTTAGAAAGATTAGGATGTCCCCCAAGCAACCCTTTTGGTATCATCTCAATTAGGTCTTCCATGTTCATGTAAGAAGCTTTGACCCAAAAGGTGTTTTTGTTGACTTTTCAAAAGGACCCATAACGTAGAAATTCATATCTTTTAGTGGGTGCATATTTTGAACTTGTAGGTTGAAGATGAGTTGTAGGTAATTGCATCCTCTTTAAAATGAGCCTTGGATGGAAAATTTCTGATAAAATATGAGAAAGTTATGCTTGGTCAAAGTCTGGTTGACTTTTACTAAGAAACCCTAATTTAGCAACTTTTGGGTTTTGATGAATTTGGAGCATTCCTTGGGGAATCTTGAAGTTTGACTGTATGTGGGTCACAATTGACTTTTGACCTAATACAATCGATTCTCAAGCATCTGAGCAGTTGATTGAGCAAACTTCTTGTGCAAGGCATGAAACTTGACATGGAGGGTCTTGAGAACATATTAGGACCAAGGAGAGCATATGAGGCCTTTGTGGTTCACCCATCTTGATGAAAATGGAAACCCTAATTTGAGACACACTACCTTAGGAGAGAGTTTGTCTGGTCAACTCTTGGGCAAACATGAGCCAATTGAGGGTCTCTAGGAGTATGTATTAAGTAAAATGAGAGGGAAAATTTTGGAGTACAACAGGTTCACAAAGAACTTTTAAGAAATCCAAATCTATAGATAGAGTAATTCCAGGAGCATCATATGGTTTTTCTTACAAACTCTTTTGATCATTTCCATGTGATAAAGAGAGAAGATGAGGAAAGGGTTTTTGGTTGGGAGGAGAGAGTCTTTCGAGAGAAATTTTGATTTGAGAGTTCATAACTGGTTTTGGGAGCTTAGGGTTTGAACTAGAACTGAACCTAAGTAAGAGATAGAGGAGGATACATTTATTTAAAAGACATATAGAGAAAGTTATAGAAATGTGTACACAAGGAAAGTAATGATGACTGTGATACGGTAGGAGAACTGACTTGAGGGTTTTACATTTTATCGCAAATGTTGTGGTTAGCAAGAGTCGCCACTGATTTTTCTTTTATCCAAAAGAAAAGGTGAAAAAGCACAAGAAAGACCTTTGAGATTTATTTCTTGAGTTCGGGGGGTAGATTATGAAAAGGGAAGGTATTAGCACCCTTTTCATCCATGGTTTTCCACGGGCTCTTAGTTACTTGCTATATCACTTGCTTTTGTTTGAAATTGTGCTTTTGTATGGTTTTTGAAAGTATTTTGTAAAGAGGCCATCGTTTAGGCAATCTTTGTAATGATTCTTTTTTGTAAGAATGTATACAAAGATGTTTGATCTTTTGAAAATGTTTTCAATGTTTGTAAGATGTTTGAAAATGTGTGTGTTTTCTTTTGAAAATAACAAGGATGTTTGTTTAAAAATTGAGCAAGTAATTAGGAGCAATCTACCTAGTCAAACGTCTTTCTTGTTTATTTTCTTTTCCTTTGACATTGTTGTCTTACCATTGATTTGGTAAGCAACCCTATCTTTGGATGTTAACGGGACGGGCGTGGGTCATCGTATAACCATGATTAGCAATGTTGCAAGGTATCTTAGAATTCTTTTTGAGGGACTAAGATAATTTGTAAGGCAACTTAGATAGCGTCATCGAGGGACTATGATCTTGTATTTGTTTGTTTTTGCTAAGATACTTTACATGCGTAATATAGCCTTTTTTGTAAGGCAACCAAGTGGATTTTACTCTAGGGGTACTTGTGTGCAAGTGTATTGTTTTCATGCTTGATTTAGTCTTGAATTAGGGTTTAATATTTGGTTGGTTTTAATCTTCCCATACAAAACCTAATTACTAGCATATTATGTAAAAGCGATAAATTGCGAAATTTAAAGTTACTACGCTATTACAACATTTATGGGAGGGGTATACAATTTATGAATGGGGATTGCAATAATATAAACATAATTAATCTATTACAACCTGTGATACAATGGGAGAACTGACTTGGTGTTTTGCATTTCGATCGCATTTATGCGGATAGCAAGAGTCGCCACCGACTTTTCTTTTATCCAAAAGGAAAGGTAAAAAAGCACAGGAAAGACCTTTTGAGATTATTTCTCGGGTTCGGGGATAGATTATGAAAAGGGAAGGTATTAGCACCCTTTTAATCCATGTTTTTCCATGGGCTCTTATTTACTCGTTTAGATCACTTGCTTTTGTTTGACAGTGTGCTTGTGGTGTGGGCTTTGAAAGTGTTTTAAAAAATCTCTTTGTAATGGTTCTCGTTTCTATAAGAACGCGTACAAAGTTTTGTTTCGAAAGATGGTTCAAAGATGTGTTTGTGGATTGTGTTTTGGAAAGTGTTTTGAAAAGATGTTTTGCAATGGTTCTCGTCTCTATAAGAACGTATACAAAAGGTTTTGTCTTTTGAAAATGTTTTGAGATGAAAGTGTTGGTGTAAAATGTTTTTGTCGTGAGCAAGCGAGCAACTAGGAGCGAATTTACCTACTCAAAAGGTCTCAAATGTTCTTTTCTTACTCCTTTAGATGTTGCTATCTTACTATTGATTTGGTAAGAAGCCCCATCGTTGGATGTAAAGGGACAGGCGCGGGTCAATTTTACAGTCATCGAAAGAAACTTACGTGACGCTTTAGCAATTTTTGTAAGGGACGGTATCGTTTTATCGAAGGCAACATCGAGGGTCATCGAGGGACTATGATCTTTTTATCGACGGGTCATTTTCTAAAACGTCCCATGTAACACCCTCTAAAACCCCGCATAAAATTTCGCAATTAATCAAAATCATATTTTCAGAGTACATGTATTAACGAGGATGTCACAATTCTCTTTTAATAAAAAAAACAAGTTCCTGTCATGCATAACATAGAAGCAACTCATACATGTTTACACAGCGGAATGTTATATTTAATAAAACCAAAGTTATAATATTTTCAATCATCAGGGATTAACACCTGAAATATATCAACATCATATTATAACTAAATACTAAGGAAATAAACGAGTCTGACTAAAGCAGCTCGACAAGCAAACGTTCCCGGAGTTACAACTATCAGAGCATGACCCGGACAATACTTAAACGGAAATAAACTAGAAACAACAAGCCTTCGCCAAGCACCTGAACGAAGCTCCTCAATCTGAAATATTCAACAGTAAGGGTGAGCATCTCAACTATACATTTGATTATACGTTCATAACAATCAATTCAGAAAACCATGAGCATCACCCAAACAGTTAGCATGTTTCATAGTTACGAAAACCTTTACAATTCATATATTCATAATATCTTACTTTTCATACTTATAATTAACATCAAACATCGTTAACAATTTAGCAACAATACATGCATACAATCAATTAAATACAACATTGGAAAATCATCCATTCATGTTATATTCAATGTAATGCAACACACCCATGCATGTGGTACCATTTTACCGCCCCATTAAATCTCGGGTCACGGATAACTCACCGTTCCATTATATCGCGGACACGGCTACCACCTCAACGTTCCATTAAATCGCGGACACGTATATTGGCCACCATGTTAATTCCACACAATGGGAATTAACAAATGCAACATGATATGTAAAGTATGTAACACTCAGCATACTATTAACATCAATAAAACATATCATGCAACATCAACAACATCAATCATAACAGGATATGGATAGCATGTAATCACTCAGCATACTATTAAACATCAACCAATCATATCAAGTTATATCATAATTCATGCTTGATAACATCATCTCAAAGCATGACAATAAAATCTACATAGTGTTGGCATCATAACATACAAACGTTATTCGATACAAGCATCCACAACACTAGGAAATCAATAAGCAGCATATTCAAAATATATAAAACACTGCACATCAAAAACAGGATCAATTCCGCACATAACAGCATGCACAGAAAACAGAATTCAGAAGCCAACACAGGAGGTTCAACACGGGTGCCCGTGTGCAGCAACACGGCCCGTGTTGCCCATACAGAAGATCAACACGGGTGCCCGTGTTGTGCAACACGGCCCGTGTTGAAATGTGTCCAGAAACACATTGTCTTTATCAATACAGGGGATCAACACGGGTGCCCGTGTTGTGCAACACGACCCGTGTTGATGAGCGCGTACATAATTTCCTGTACCTGCAGCATGCTCAGAACAGCAGCCAAACACGAAAAATACCAGCCAAAACGTGCATTTCGGTACATAACAACATCAATTTTGCATAACTCAAGGCAACACATCAATTGGGAACATAATTCCCTTCTAAGTTAGTCAATTTCCAATCTTAAGAACAACATCAATTCACTTAAGGTCTCATTTTCCAAAATCAATCAAACTCAGAATTTTCATTTTTAAAACATCCTATTTTATCAACAATTCTTTCATCAACAACAAGTTTTATAAAATTGACCTTAAGTTACGTATTACCCGTCCTTTAGGGAAATCCTAACAACATTGAGGTTATCCCTAGAATTACCTAAGGGAAACTCTCGTTCATACAAATATACTCCAAATCCACCATAGAAACCTAAAATCCTTAATTGATTCATAAAATTTGGGAACCTAAACCTTTTCTAACAAGGTTCAACCCTAAGGTTATTGATCCCTAAGAACATCTAAAAATTGGGGTTTCTCCCTACGATCATCCAAAATCAATCGTACCTAAACCCATAAGCAAAAGTAAATCGAGTAGTAGCCCCCCTTACCTTATCAAATTGCAGCTTTGAACTCTTGAGCGATTGTTCTTCGTTCTTCAGAGCTCCAATCCCAAATATCTCCAAATTCTGTTTTATCGTGAAAAAGTGAGAAATAACTTAAGTTCCAAAATATATATATCCTTATTTCTTTTGCACCCCCACTCTTTACTAACGACATCCAAGCCCAATAACTTAAAAACCCAATATTTTCTCATTTCTTTTATTCTCTTCAAATATTCCAAAATAAATAATTCTTTTATTTTATTAACTCCAATAAAATAATTTTCCCATTAAAATAAATCAAATAATTAAAACTGGGGTGTTACAACTCTCCCCCACTAAAAGAGTTTTCGTCCTCGAAAACATACCTTAGACGAACAGTTCCGGATAAGCCTCTTTCATCTGGCTCTCCAGTTCCCAAGTAATATTTCCCTCTGCTGGGCCTCCCCAAGCAACCTTCACTAATGCTATCTCTTTACCCCTTAACTGTTTCACTTCCCGATCTTCTATCCTCATAGGCAATGTCTCTACTGTCAGGTTATCTCTCACCTATACATCATCTATTTGGATTACATGAGATGGGTCTGGAATGTATCTCCTCAACTGAGAAACATGAAAAACATCGTGCAAATTTGCAAGTCTCGGAGGTAAAGCAATACGATAAGCAACTTCTCCAACTCTTTCCGTAATCTGAAACGGACCAATAAAACGCGGAGTCAACTTCTTAGATTTCAACGCTCGACCAATACCCGTCATCGGAGTAACTCTCATAAACACATGATCTCCAGCACTGAATTCTAAATTCTTCCTCCTCTTATCATGATAACTTTTCTGACGACTCTGAGAAGCTCTCATCTTCTCTTGAATCAATTTGATCTTTTCAGTAGTCTGCTGAACAATCTCTGGCCCAATTACTGAACTCTCTCCAAATTCATACCAACACAAAGGCGTTCTACACCATCTACCATACAATGCCTCAAACGTAGCCATACCAATACTCGAATGGTAACTATTGTTATAAGTAAATTCAATCAATGGCAAATAGCTATCCTAAGCTCCACCCTTCTCTAAAACACAAGCACGCAATAAATCTTCTAACGATTGAATCGTCCTCTCCGTCTGTCCATCAGTCTGAGGATGGTAAGCTGAACTCAACCTCAACTTAGTACCCAAAGCCTTCTGCAATCCTTCCCAAAACTTCGAAGTGAACCTCGGATCTCTATCTGACACAATACTAGAAGGAACTCCATGTAAACTCACTATCTTCTCAATATATAACTGTGCCAATCTCTCCATTGAGTAATCCATTCGCACCGGTATAAAATGAGCAGACTTAGTCAGTCTATCCACAATAACCCATATCGCTTCACAATTATTAGGAGTCCTCGGCAACCCGGATACAAAATCCATAGAAATACTGTCCCACTTCCATTCTGGAATAAACATCGGTTGCATAAATCCAGACGGCTTCTGATGTTCAATCTTCGATTTCTGACAGATTAAACATGCATACACAAATTCAGCTATTTCCTTTTTCATTCCCGGCCACCAAAACAATTTCTTCAAATCATGATACATTTTCGTGGCACCCGGATGAATACTCATCCCACTGCGATGTCCTTCCTCTAATATACTCTTCTTGATTTCTGCAACATCAGGGACACAAACTCTATCGCCAAATCTCATAACATCATTTTCATCAATTCTAAAGTCACCACCTTGACCTTGGTTGATCAATGTCAATTTATCAACTAAATTAACATCAGATTTCTGCCCGATCCTGATCTCTTCTAGAATACCACTAGTAAGTTTCAACATACCCAAACGAACACACTTCGGAGTACTTTCACAAATTAAACTCAAATCTCGGAATTGTTTAATTAAATCCAATTCACGAACCATCATCATAGACATATGCAAGGATTTCCTGCTCAAAGCATCTGCAACCATATTTGCCTTACCAGGATGGTAATTCAAACCAAAATCATAATCTTTGAGAAATTCCAACCACCTTCTTTGCCTCATATTGAGCTCTTTCTGATCGAAAAGATACTTCAAACTCTTATGATCACTATACACTTCAAACCTCGAACCATACAGATAATGTCTCCACAATTTCAAGACAAACACAACTGCTGCTAACTCTAAGTCATGAGTAGGATAGTTCCTTTCGTGAACCTTCAACTGTCTCGAAGCATACACAACTACCTGTTGATTCTGCATTAGAACACCACCTAATCCCATCAGAGATGCATCACAATAAACCACAAAAGATTCCACCGGATTCGGCAAAATCAGAATAGGAGCACTAGTCAATCTCCGCTTCAATTCTTGGAAACCCTTCTCACAATCGGAATCCCAAATAAACGCTTGTCCTTTACGAGTCAACTTTGTCAACGACAATGCTAACTTTGAGAATCCTTCGATAAACTTTCTGTAATAACCTGCAAGACCAAGAAAACTTCTGATTTCAGAAACAGTCTTCGGCGCTTCCCACTGAGATACTGCTTCTACTTTTGTAGGATCCACTGCAATACCATTCTTAGAAATCACATGTCCAAGAAAACTAACTTCATTCAGCCAGAACTCACATTTGGACAACTTTGCATACAACTTCTTATCTTTCAACAACTCTAACACAATTCTGAGATGTTCCGCATGTTCTTCGTCATTCTTGGAATAAATCAGAATGTCATCAATAAAAACCACAACAAACTTATCCAGATACGGGTGAAAAATCCTGTTCATGTACTCCATGAAAACACCAGGTGCATTAGTAACTCCGAACGGCATAACCGAATATTCATAATGCCCATACCTCGTTCGAAAAGCAGTCTTCTGAATATCTCCCGCTTTCACACGAATCTGATGATATCCAGACCTCAAGTCAATCTTACTAAATACACTGGCCCCAACTAGCTGATCCATTAAATCATCAATCCTCGGTAAAGGATACCGATTTTTAATGGTTACCTTGTTCAATTGCCTGTAATCAACACACAGTCTCATAGAACCTTCTTTCTTCTTGACCAACAATACCGGAGCACCCCAAGGCGAAACACTTGGACGAATAAACTTCTTCTCCAGTAAATCTTCCAACTGACTCTTCAATTCAGCCAACTCAGATGCAGACATACGATATGGTGCCATCGACACCAGTCTCGTACCAGGAATCAAATCTATAGAAAATTCCACTTCTCTCTCAGGAGGTAACTCACCAACATCATTCGGAAAGACTTCTGGGAATTCACACACAACTGGAAATTCACTACTCTTGACCTTTCCTGTTGCATCTAACGAAGCAAGTAACATAAACACAGTAGCACCTTCCTCCATGGCTTCTTGTACCTGCCTAGCAGTCATAGTCAAATTCTCGACACCAACTGCTTCTGGAAAAATCACCGTCTTAGCAAAACAGTTCAGATGGACCCGGTTGAATTCCAACCAGTTCATCCCAAGGATAATATCAATTTGTTCAAGCGGTAGGCACACTAAATCCATACCGAAACCTCTACCAAAAATCTCAATAGGACAATTCCTACATACAAGTGAAGTTGTCACTGAACCCGATGCAGGAGTATCAATAACCATGCTACCTCGCATATCAGATATGTCCAGTTTCAACCTCTCAGCACAATCCAAGGAAATGAAAGAATGAGTTGCACCAGTATCAATAATTGCAACTAAAGGTGTGCCATGAATAAAACACGTACCTTTAATCAATCGATCCTCTGGAGTAGTCTCAGATCCAGACAAAGCGAACACCTTTCCACCTGACTGATCCTTCTTAGGTTTAGGACACTGCGGACGAATGTGACCTTCTTCGCCATAATTGTAACAAGTAACAGACTTCCCTTTGCAATCAATAGACAAATGACCAGTCTTTCCACATTTATAGCACTTCTTTTCATCACTCTTGCAATCTCGAATATGATGACCAAACTCACCACACCTGTAGCATCTGATAGGAGCCTTAGAATCTCCCCCACTAGGCCTTTTCCATCCACCTGATTTCTGGTTACCTCTACCATATGGCTTGCCACGGTCCATATGTTTCTTTCCTCTTTTATCAACAGCCCCACGAGAGTGAGACGACCTAGTCTTGGTAATATCTTCTTCCAAGATCCTGCTACAATCCACCAGATCAGAAAATCTACGAATACGCTGGTACCTGATTCCCTGCTTAATCTCATCTCGGAGACCATTCTCAAATTTGATACATTTAGAGAATTCTCCAGCCTCGTCATTGTTGTAGTGCGTATAATACTTTGCCAACTCCGTGAACTTAGTAGCATACTCACTAACAGTCAGATTGCCCTGCTTAAGCTCCAAAAATTCAATTTCCTTCCTTCCCCGAACATCTTCAGGAAAGTACCTCCTCAGAAAAGCCCTTCTGAAGTTAGCCCAAGTCAGTGCCTCTCCATCCTGAACCATTTCAGTCCTTGTTGCAACCCACCAGTCGTCGGCCTCTTCTGCCAACATATGCGTACCATATCTGACTTTCAGATCTTCAGTACAATCAATCACACGGAAAATCCTTTCGATTTCCTTCAGCCACTTCTGAGCACCTTCAGGGTCATTTGTACCTTTGAACAACGGAGGATTGTTCCTTTGGAAGTTCCCCAATTGCCTATCAGCACCAATCACGCCTCCATTTGGATTTCCAGCAAGTACACCAGCTAACATCCCCAAAGCCTCAGCGAGTGCAGCATCATTTCGTTTGTTACCTCTTCCAGCCATATTCCTGAGAATTAAAACATACTCCTCATCAGAATACAGTATCGACAGTGTTACCTTGCACTAGTCGCATACAAAAGGAATGACTGACTCAAGACTCTGGTCGCAACGACCGACTATGCTCTGATACCACTATTGTAACACCCTCTAAAACCCCGCATAAAATTTCGCAATTAATCAAAATCATATTTTCAGAGTACATGTATTAACGAGGATGTCACAATTCTCTTTTAATAAAAAAAAACAAGTTCCTGTCATGCATAACATAGAAGCAACTCATACATGTTTACACAGCGGAATGTTATATTTAATAAAACCAAAGTTATAATATTTTCAATCATCAGGGATTAACACCTGAAATATATCAACATCATATTATAACTAAATACTAAGGAAATAAACGAGTCTGACTAAAGCAACTCGACAAGCAAACGTTCCCGGAGTTACAACTATCAGAGCATGACCCGGACAATACTTAAACGGAAATAAACTAGAAACAACAAGCCTTCGCCAAGCACCTGAACGAAGCTCCTCAATCTGAAATATTCAACAGTAAGGGTGAGCATCTCAACTATACATTTGATTATACGTTCATAACAATCAATTCAGAAAACCATGAGCATCACCCAAACAGTTAGCATGTTTCATAGTTACGAAAACCTTTACAATTCATATATTCATAATATCTTACTTTTCATACTTATAATTAACATCAAACATCGTTAACAATTTAGCAACAATACATGCATACAATCAATTAAATACAACATTGGAAAATCATCCATTCATGTTATATTCAATGTAATGCAACACACCCATGCATGTGGTACCATTTTACCGCCCCATTAAATCTCGGGTCACGGATAACTCACCGTTCCATTATATCGCGGACACGGCTACCACCTCAACGTTCCATTAAATCGCGGACACGTATATTGGCCACCGTGTTAATTCCACACAATGGGAATTAACAATTGCAACATGATATGTAAAGTATGTAACACTTAGCATACTATTAACATCAATAAAACATATCATGCAACATCAACAACATCAATCATAACAGGATATGGATAGCATGTAATCACTCAGCATACTATTAAACATCAACCAATCATATCAAGTTATATCATAATTCATGCTTGATAACATCATCTCAAAGCATGACAATAAAATCTACGTAGTGTTGGCATCATAACATACAAACGTTATTCGATACAAGCATCCACAACACTAGGAAATCAATAAGCAGCATATTCAAAATATATAAAACACTGCACATCAAAAATAGGATCAATTCCGCACATAACAGCATGCACAGAAAACAGAATTCAGAAGCCAACACAGGAGGTTCAACACGGGTGCCCGTGTGCAGCAACACGGCCCGTGTTGCCCATACAGAAGATCAACACGGGTGCCCGTGTTGTGCAACACGGCCCGTGTTGAAATGTGTCCAGAAACACATTGTCTTTATCAATACAGGGGATCAACACGGGTGCCCGTGTTGTGCAACACGGCCCGTGTTGATGAGCGCGTACATAATTTCCTGTACCTGCAGCATGCTCAGAACAGCAGCCAAACACGAAAAATACCAGCCAAAACGTGCATTTCGGTACATAACAACATCAATTTTGCATAACTCAAGGCAACACATCAATTGGGAACATAATTCCCTTCTAAGTTAGTCAATTTCCAATCTTAAGAACAACATCAATTCACTTAAGGTCTCATTTTCCAAAATCAATCAAACTCAGAATTTTCATTTTTAAAACATCCTATTTTATCAACAATTCTTTCATCAACAACAAGTTTTATAAAATTGACCTTAAGTTACGTATTACCCGTCCTTTAGGGAAATCCTAACAACATTGAGGTTATCCCTAGAATTACCTAAGGGAAACTCTCGTTCATACAAATATACTCCAAATCCACCATAGAAACCTAAAATCCTTAATTGATTCATAAAATTTGGGAACCTAAACCTTTTCTAACAAGGTTCAACCCTAAGGTTATTGATCCCTAAGAACATCTAAAAATTGGGGTTTCTCCCTACGATCATCCAAAATCAATCGTACCTAAACCCATAAGCAAAAGTAAATCGAGTAGTAGCCCCCCTTACCTTATCAAATTGCAGCTTTGAACTCTTGAGCGATTGTTCTTCGTTCTTCAGAGCTCCAATCCCAAATATCTCCAAATTCTGTTTTATCGTGAAAAAGTGAGAAATAACTTAAGTTCCAAAATATATATATCCTTATTTCTTTTGCACCCCCACTCTTTACTAACGACATCCAAGCCCAATAACTTAAAAACCCAATATTTTCTCATTTCTTTTATTCTCTTCAAATATTCCAAAATAAATAATTCTTTTATTTTATTAACTCCAATAAAATAATTTTCCCATTAAAATAAATCAAATAATTAAAACTGGGGTGTTACATCCCATACTCGAGGGACATGACTGTATTTCCGAGGAAACGAGCGAGGTTACCCTAGAGGTGCGCGTGTGAAAAAGTGTGTTTGATTCAAGTTAATTTGATCTTTTAAATTAGGTTAACTAACGATTGAATTTTTTTTTATCTTGCCATACGCGCATAATTACTATACAATATTGAGTAAACAGTAAAAATGCGGAAATTGAAATTCTACGTTACTACAGAGCTTCGGGAATGGGGGTACAAATTAATGAATGGGGGTAATACAAATCCAAACCATTAAATAATTATTTAGGTTTAAACTCTTTTCATTTGATAAGATCAATTAAGGACTTAATTAATAATGTCAAACAAAAATTATTTTAAAATTAATAATTATTTAAAACAAATGTTAACATATTTACATTTCTTAAATATATGCAAAAAAATAAAATAATAAAAAAATCAAATAAGGAAGAAGAAAATATTAACAACAAAATATAAAGAAGAAAAGTAGAAATGGGCCTACAAAAAAAAAGTAAAAACAGGGGGTGCAGAAATTAATAGGCCCAAATGCTTCTGGCTAATCCAGTACAGCAACTCCCTGGAGGTGTACCATGGACATGCATCTAAGGCGCATTGAAATGATGTGATAATTGATCAGAGGGATAGATGATGAGGGCGCATCAAATTATCATGGGGTTACAAGTGGGGAATCATTCAGGGCAACTAAAGAGGTGGTGAAAAGTGTCACCACCGGATTGGACCAGAGTGTTGTTATCAAACAACACAAAAACCACTTACATTGAAGCCAGGCCTCATAACTCAACTTTATTTCTCTATCTTGAATGCTCTTCCCTCTCTCTTCTCTCTTACTATGGGCCTTCACCGGAGAAGACCCTTTGGCCGCACCGGAAATTGCCTCACGGCGGTGACGGCGGCGGCGTATCTCAAAACCTTACTTTTCTTACATTTTTCTGATCGTCTCTTACTGCTAGTTACCAATTTGTGACTTATTTCTACAGATTTTTACTTGGTGGCCCTAAATCTAGAAAAGGGGAAAGTGAAACCCTAATTTTCGTTTGATGAAAACAGCGAAGATAGCGATGCATGCAACAGTAGATTCAATGAGAGGAAGGAAAGAGAAGAAAGAGATCGTTTGGTGAGGTCCAGATCTATAACCTTACTAACATACTAATGTTCTTTTCGGTAAGATGGCTCTGACTCTGTTTGTGAGTGATTTCTTTCTCCTTCTGAGCTTGTGTTACCTTTCTTCTTCTGAGCTTGTATTATTCTGGTTATCAGAATAGGGTTCTTGTTGTTTGTTTGTTTGCTACTGATTTGCTGGGTTTTGAATAATGATGTTTGATGACAAGGTTTGAATGGTGGACTTTTGGTTCTGTGTTTTATTGTTATTTGCTGGTTTTTGATGATGGTTGGATGGTGGTGTTGGCTGCTGGTTTTTTACAGTGATGGCTTTTTTATTCTATGATGTTTTAATAGGTTTGAGACAAATGATTTTGTTGAACCTCTTGTTCTGAGTTTTTGTGGTTTTGCTATTTTGCTAGTTCTGTATCTGGTTTTTTGTGATGTTTTAGTGATGTTTCAATTGGGTTTGAAGATGGTTTGATGATGTTCTGTTGGTTTGGAGATGGTTTGATGATGTTCTGTTGGTTTGGAGATGGTTTTGATGATGTTTCAGTTGGTTTGAAACAACAGGATTTCTTGAACTTTTTTGGTTCTGAGTTTTTTTTGGTTTTCTAGTTTGCTAGTTTTGCTCTAGTTTTTTAGTTCTATATATCTCTCCTTCTGATATATGATGGTTCTCTCCTCTAAAAAACAGTAAACTTGTTCACTGATTAGGGTGAAAAAATAGGAGGGAAAACAACTTTGAATTTTGGCAGTTTTGGCTTTTCTAGTTTTTGGCTTTTGAGTGCAGCTTGGACTGTTTCCATTTTGGTGCAAGTCTGGGCATTTTTGGATTGTATTGCAGAATAGTTGCTATAGTTTATGTTGACATGCTTTTGTGCAGAACTTGGACAGATCTTTGGACTGCTATGGGAAACATAGGAAGGCTTTTTGAGCAGGTCTTCTTGGACTGTTTCTTATAGCAACCTGTTTGTCTTGGCATTTGCTGGCTAGGTGATATCTTTCCTCTTTCCTCTCTTTGTGAGATAAAGCATTTTTTCTTTTGATGCATTTCTGAAGGGTTTGCTTTATTTATTTGGGAAAATGTTGATGCTGACTTATATTGCAGTATTTGGTGCTTTTGGCTTGTTGTTTGCATATTGTTTGTTTTGTTCTGTTAAAGCTTTGTATTGCTGCCTTTGATTTATGATTTGGACAACTTGCTTGCTGTCTGCTATTTGCATCCTGTTGCCTTGCATCTTGTGCTGCTGTAATTTCTTTGCAAATCACTAGTTTTGTTTTGTGATGCAATTTGGATGTTTGGTATTGTTTGACTTGTGCATTTTGACTGCTGCTGTTTGAACTTGTTGCCTTGTCTGTCCAATTTGTATATTTATTTCTTTTTCCCCTTTTTTGTGAACCAAAACCTAGGTTTTGAGATTTGCAAAAATAGGGAAAAACGGGCAAACAAAATTCGGATTCCTAAAAGCAAACCCTAATGATGAAAAATCAAATTTGCTTGGGCTTTTTAATATTGATTTGTTTTGCTAATATTTTCTTTTCTTCTGTCACATGTACAAACAAATGGCAAGCAAGACAAAGGCTAGCAAATGGGGAATTTCTTGAGGATGAAGCAAGGAGTCTTGAAGAAGAAGCAAATTTTCCTTTCTAGATTTAAACTTTGTATTTTACTTGTAATTTTTGTAATCACTTGTAATCATTTGTGAAAGACCCACCAAACTGTAATGAACAAAGCTTGAGTAATAATGAAAATTTGTTGTATAAAACTTATCAGTTTTATTTTAATTTTGCAATTCTTGGTTTGAATGGATTTAATAAGCATCCTATATTGATAACTTGCACTTCAAGTAAACATAATATGATAGGATAAATCATGTATCTTGTACTTTTAAACAAAATAAATGTTTAGAAGCTCAAACCCAAATGATTAATTGAACCCTCAATCATGATTTGCTTAAAGATGATAGCTTTAAAATTTTCACCTTATTCAAACAGAATATGCCCTCAAAAGTAACATCAATCTTCAGAAGATTATAGTTAAGAAAACAAATAGAAATCACACAAATGCCTTTGCAGTTATCTGGGCCATGGATTGGGCAAACCTTTGAGAAGTTAAAAACCCTAATTGCTGACTGGTTGCCTAGGAAGAGAATCTGTTTGATCAACTTTTGAGCCAAATTGAGTATTTAAAAAACCCTGGGATAGCATATTGAGTAAAAAATGGAAGGGAAAATTTTGGGGTACAACAGCTGCCCCTGTTCAATCTTCTTAAACTTGAAAAGTGAGATTGACATGTTTGTCATTCGTGGCTTGAGAGTGGAAGATGATTGAACACTAGAGTGCCCATAAATTTGCACTCGATGATGCGCTGGTTGATTGTGTAGGGAATGGGCTTAAAGATGCCATTTGGAGAAATGATGGGGAGTTGTCGGAGATGGGCTTATGGATGCCATCCAAATATGATTGTTGACAGAAAGTATGAACTTGATTTTAACAGAAAACAAATCAGAATAAACCGTTGAGAGATTTATCTGAACCAGTGAATCTGGAAACGGATCAGAATAAACCGTTGAGAGATTCATCTGAACCATTGAATCTGGAAACGAATCAGAATAAACCGTTGAGAGATTTAACTGAACCAGTGAGTCTGGAAACGAATCAGAATAAACCGTTGAGAGATTTAACTAAACCAGTGAGAATCTGGAAATGAATCAGAAAAAACCATTGAGAGATTTAACTGAACCAGTGAATCTAGAAACGAATCAGAATAAACCGTTGAGAGATTTAACTGAACCAGTGAAAATATGGAAATGAATCAGAATAAATCGTTGAGAGATTTAACTGAACCAGTGAGAATCTGGAAATGAATCAGAAAAAACCATTGAGAGATTTAACTGAACCAGTGAATCTAGAAACGAATCAGAATAAATCATTGAGATATTTATCTGAACCAGTAAGAAAATGGAAACGAATCAGAATAAACCGTTGATAGATTTATCTATACCAGTAAGAATCTGGAAATAAATCAGAACAAACCGTTGAGAGATTTATCTGAACCAGTGAAAATCTGGAAATGAATCAGAATAAACTGTTGAGAGGTTTATCTGAACCAGTGAAAATCTGGAAATGAATCAGAATAAACCGTTGAGAGGTTTATCTGAACCAGTGAAAATTTGGAAATGAATCAGAATAAACCATTGAGAGATTTATCTAAACCAGTAAGAATCTGGAAACGAATTAGAACAAATCATTGAGAGATTTATCTGAAATAGTAATAATCTGGAAGAAATATTTTGTTATGTAGATGGTCGACCAGTCTTTTCTTGTTTGAAAATATTCGTCTGTTGGAATTTTGTTGATGATAATTTCCTATCGAATGACTCTTTCTTGCAAAAGATGAAGAGTTAATGGTATGCAATGCTATGATGTATGCAATGCATGGTATGCTGTTGTTTCACAAAATAAATGAGATTGCACTGTATGTACTTGTGTTGTCAATGCTATGATGTATGGATGCAAATGTATGGAATTAAAGATTGTTTGTACCGTAGTGTTGCTGGAAGCGGGGAAAATAAATCCCTTCTGAAGCACTGATGGGTGAATTTCCAATCATTAGAGAAATAAACTCTGTTGTAGAAGGGAAACATCGAACATTGCTTGTAGACTTCGTGAAATCCTGCTGATGAAACCTGAGAAGTTGGGCAACTTACTGGGGAACCTCTGGAGCGGTAGCTGGAAGCTTTACTCTGTCAGGGGTATGAGAGCGCTTGATACCAACAGGCTGCAAACTGGGGATACGTTAATGATCCTGTAGTAGGATGTAATTGCTTTCGCTCTTGCTGGAGAAGGTACCTGCGGGTATTTTATGGAATGGCCTATAAATATTATCCTATTTCTTAAAGTCATTAGTAATTGTCTTTCCATTTTCTATTTATTTGTAATAGTAATCACGTTCAAATGCATATGTTCAAAAATAAATCATTGGACGTTTTTGTAAACAAAACACAGAAACAAAAAAAAATGGTTTTGCACTTCCAAAGGGGATATCTTTATATTAACTTGAATAAGTATATTTGTACAATAAGACGAGCATTCTAGTAAGAGAATGTCGTCGTAACAAAAAATGAAAATTGATACAAAGAAAAGATAGCTATGTGCAATAATCCCATGGGGTTCCCATTCTGCTATAGTCTTTGTGTCTCTGAGTGTCGTGTCCACTTGTTGCCTCAGCGAAGTTGATTGGATTGATTAGAACCGTTTGCGTTGATTGGTCAACGCTGAAGATTGTCTGCGGGATGATCAAACGGGACATAGTCATACGCTTCAATCCCTAACTTTTTCATGGACCGCCCTCTCGGGTTTTCAGTCCACCGGGATACCCTTTTTTTCCCAAGCCGCCCTTTCGGGTTTTCGACTTGCCGGGTGTACATATTTTTTTCTTAATTTTCATCCCTTATTTTTACCCGAACCCTTTTGGTTCGCCGGGAAGCCCTTATTTTTGCCTAGGCCAGTCAACCTAGCGGGTCATTGATCATGCGTAGTATCTTTTAACTATGTCCGTATTTACAGGGTGCGAGAGGTTGTTGCCGTCCATAGTGGTCAAGATCATTGCTCCACCAGGGAATATGCTTTTGATTGCAAACGACCCTTCATATGTAGGAGTCCATTTGCCCCTGGGATCACCTTGTGGCAAAATGATACGCTTGATTACCAAGTCACCGACCCGATATACCTGACGTTTGACCTTTTTATTAAAAGCTTTGATCATGCGTTTTTGGTATATCTGACCATGACAGATAGCTGCCAGCCTCTTCTCATCAATCAAGTTCAACTGGTCATGTCGAGTCTGGATCCAATCTTCTTCATTCAAACCAGCATCCTTCATGATCCTCAGAGAGGGGATCTGGACCTCAATGGGTAAGACAACCTCCATGCCGTATACTAGAGAATAGGGTGTTGCCCTAATCGATGTGCGAGCTGTGGTACGATACCCGTGGAGAGCGAATGGTAGCATCTCATGCCAGTCTTTGTATGTGACTGTCATTTTCTGTATGATCTTCTTAATGTTTTTGTTAGAAGCTTCTATAACACCATTCATCTTTGGCCGGTAAGGGGAAGAATTGTGATGCTGAATCTTGAATTGTTCGCACAAGGCGGTGATTATAGTGTTGTTTAGATTCGTACCATTATCAGTGATGATTCTCTCTGGGATACCGTACCGACATATGAGATTCTATTTGATGAACCGGGCGACCACAGTCTTAGTAACGGAAGCGAAGGAAGCTGCCTTAACCCACTTTGTAAAATAGTCGATGGCCACTAAGATGAAGCGGTGTCCATTGGAGGCTGTTGGCTTGATTTCCCCAATCATATTTATTCCCCACATAGCAAAGGGCCAAGGAGCCGTCAGGACGTTCAGAGGAACTGGAGGTACGTGCATTTTATCAACATAAACCTGACACTTATGGCAAGTCCGAGAGTGTTGGTAGCAATCTGCCTCCATAATAGACCCATAATAGCCTTCCCGTAGGATTTTATTTGCCATTGTGTGCCCACTGGAATGGGTACCAAAAGTTCCTTCGTGTAATTCAAACATGATACTTTTAGCCTCAACCTTGTCTACGCACCGAAGCAATACAGAGTCATGACTACGTTTGTACAAAATACCGTTACTAAGGAAGAACTTAGCCGAGAATCTTCTTAGGAACTTCTTGTCATTCACTAAAACTCCTGCTGGATATTCCTGAGACTCGAGATACCTTTTAACCTCATGGAACCAAGGTTGATCCACTACTTCTTCAGTACCGATCTCGTGACAGTAGTCTGGTTCATCCATCCGCTCAATAGTGATTTGAGGAGCCTCGTTATCCCAATTAAGTTTAAACATAGATGACATTGTAGCTAGTGCGTCTGTGAGCTGATTTTCTTCTCGCGAGAAATGCTCAAAGGTAATTGTGATCGGTGGATCTGGAACTGACTGTTTAACGCTGGTTCGCGAAATGTCGCGGTAAGCAAGAGTCGCCACCGTCTTTTATTTTCTCCAAATGGAAAGGACAAAAGCACATAAAAATTCCTTAAAGAGATTGCTCTCGGTTCGGGAGGTAGGTTATAGAAAGGGAAGGTATTAGCACCCTTTCTATCCATGGTTATCCATGGGCTCTTAGATACTTGCTCATTGTGTTTTCAAAAATGGTTTGTTTGCTTTTCAATGTGGGTTTAAAAGTTTCTTTGAAAAATTTCAGATCGACTCATACGTCAGAGTGTTTGAAAAGTTTGTTTTGAAAGCTTTTGAAAATGTGTTAGTGTGAAAAGTCTTTTGATTTGTTTGAAATTAGAGCAAGTATCCTTGAGAACCTACCTACCCTAAGGAATTCGTCTGTGTAGATGTCCTTTAAAGTAGTGCCATCCCACCATTGAGAGGTAAGTAGCACCACCGTTGGAGGTGTTCGGGTCAATTCGAGTTTTAGGGACGTGGTGATCACCAGAGCAATGGGAAGACACCTTAGAAGCTACCCTCATGCCAGGTTCCCGGATCATGAGGACTTACTAAGACGTCCTCTACTCGACGACCACCTTTCGAAAGGCAACAGTGAGGCGTACCCTAGGGGTGGTGTGTGCGAATTGTGTGTCATGTTTCAGTTATTTGTCTTGTCATGTTTGTTGTGATCTACGCTTGATTTTAATTAGGGCCATTCATTCTTGCATGCATATTTAACAGTTATAAAGTTTGCGGGAAAATAAATCTAAGGTTATTACAAATGGCGCGGGTCCACATCGCCAAAATTAAACCGGACCCGATTTAGCGGAAAAGTAAATAAAGCGGAAAAATAAAGTGCGAGAAATTTAAATTACAATGCTTTGGGAGAGATACAAAATTAAATGACATAAGATAAATGCGCAAATTAAATAATTAAGAACAATGGGCGTTGGACCCTTTTTGCAAAAAGATTAACTTTAATAAGAAATTAAAATAAAAAAATGAAAAATTAAATGTTTTGGGTATTTGTGTTTTTTAAGATTTAAAAGAAAAAAGAAAAATTAATTAAAATTAAAATGAAATGCTAAACCCTAATTCTAATGTTTTTTAAGTTCATTGTGAAAATATTGAAATTCGACCTAATTTAAATCTAATTTATTTATGTACAAATTTAATTATAAAATATAAATAAATAAATAATTATTACTGTAAAAAAAGGCAAAATATGAAAAGGAATCAAAATTGCTAATTAACCTAATTCTATATTTTTTTGATTTTTTAGTTGTTAAAAAGAATGAAATTATAACCTAATTAAAACTAAGTTTATTTACATATAAAATTTAATTATAGAAAATAAATAAAATAAATATTATTAAAAAAAGAAAGTAAGAAGAATAAAAATTAAACCTAATTCTATTTTTGGATTTTAGTTATTAAAGGGAATTAAAGTTAAAAACCTAATTAAACTAAATAATTTACATACAATTTATTTATGGAAATAATAAAATAAAAATTATATTTTTTGGCATTTTTTGATTTTATGATGTTTTTGTATTTTGATTAAATATTAAATAAACAATAATTAAAATAAACATAACAATTAAAATAATAATTAAAAAGATATAAGAAAAATAAATAAAATTGGCAAACCAGGGGGGGTGTAGTCCCAATTTAGGAGGTTCAGGCCTGGAATTTTGGCCCATTAAGCCTTGAATTCGCTGACTTTCATGGATTTTGTATGGCATGTTGACCAGCACTTATGGTGTTCCTTGAATCTATGCCTTTGATTTGCTTTTGTAGGACGCGTGGACGCTTGAGATTGTGAGCGTAGGGTGATCCACAAATGAGTGTCTGCATATGAATTAATACAGAAAAATAATAGAGAATTGTTCAGACCTGGGACTTGAACCCAGGTCTTATGCCTTGCCAATGCCTTCCCTGACCACTACGCCATGTGAACTATATTTAATATATAATAACAAACAAATAACAAAAAGCAAATGCGTTAATGGCCTGGAAAAGCGCGCGCGTTTTTAAACGCACCAACCATCACGTGACACGGCTTCGTCTTCATCCCCGTCCCTGTAAAACAAAACAAATAGGCAACGGTTTTGCAACCGTGGTGTTAGGCAGGCTATGGAAAAATAGCGACTAGCGCTATAGCATATATAAATTGATCGCGAACAGTATTTCAGGTTCGTCCAGGCTTGCTGAATATAACCGTCATGGTCTTGAGGGCCAATTTTGCTTTATTGTGAAAGCCCTAATTTTTCCTTCTGAAAACCCTAAAGAACGATCATGGCGAAATTGTATATACTGCGTAGTAACTCAATTAAACATGATGGTTAGCTCACAAACTTCAGGCTAAACAAGAATTCATAAACAAAAAATGCAAAAGACGTATGATTTATGATATGCGATTTCAAAAAGTTTGCTTCACAGTTTGACTTATGGATACCAATTCAGGGCGTTTTGGTTGATGTTAAGGATTGGCACGCGTTCAGAGTTATCCCAGGAACCTAATGGAATGGAAGTTGAGGCTTGAATCGTCCTCTAACCTTGAAAACAGTTTTGAACCTTATGGAAAAAATTTCAATGTGCAAAGTGTTCTTGGGGC
This sequence comes from Vicia faba, assembly GCA_948472305.1. Classification (NCBI taxonomy): domain Eukaryota; kingdom Viridiplantae; phylum Streptophyta; class Magnoliopsida; order Fabales; family Fabaceae; genus Vicia; species Vicia faba. The sequence goes on from OX451740.1 coordinate 628,380,241, forward strand.
GCAGCTTTGTGTTAGGCAATTAGGTCTTTGATTCTGAATATGTAGTGAGCATGCTAGGTCAACAAAATTGCACAAAATCTCAAGCATTCATTGTTTTACATATTTGATTTTATGAAATCTTTTTTTGAATCTTTTTTATGTATTCTTTGTTCAATCAGCTCAAATCACACCAAAACTTGCCTAATTAAGATGTGCATGAAATCTTGAGTCTAGAATGTGCATAAAAAGATTTTTTAGGTCAAGCTTTATATTTTTCATGTATTAAAATAATTTAAATGAATTAATATTAATATAAATTCAAATAAATAATTAAAAAATGAGAAAATACTTCCCTTTGGGCCTAATGGTCGTGCATAGGCTTGGCATGAAGAAACTTGGAAGAAAAATGGGCCCATTTGCATTTTTGGATCATTTGCATCAATGTTGACTTTTCAAAATTCTCAAAGATTTCCCAACTTCCCCAAGGCATAACTTGCTCAATTTTTAGGATTTTCACATTTTCTTGGACATTTTGGAAAGGTCTTTGAGTCCTTTAACCAATGCCTTTGGTCCCATGTCATTTTGATTTACCAATCTCAAGTTATGGCCTTTGACTTAAAGTCCCTTTTTGTTGACTTTTGAAAATGACCTATAATGTTGAAATTGATAACTTTTTGTGAGAGCATTTCTTGGACTTGAAGTATGAAGATGAGTTGTAGGAAATGTCTTTCTCTTCAAAATGAGCTTTGGATGGAATTTTTCTGATAATCCATGTGAAAGTTATGCCCTGGTCAATTTCAGTTGACTTTTTCAACTGTCCAAATATAGCAACTTTTGCATCTTTGATGATTTCTGAGCCAAATTTTGAGAATCATGATCAAGCATTGATCAAATGATGTTTGTGGCTTCAAAATGATATGTTGACCAAAAATTTGAACTTTTGACTGTCAAATGACCATTTTGCCCCTACAGTTGACTGTAGTGCAATCTAGGGTTTTGACTGTGCAATTTTGAGCTGAATGCCTTGAAACTTGATGTGAAGATGCTTGACCACATTTATAAGCATATGAGACCTGATTGGGTCTTTGAAAACTTTCAATTCTTGATCAGGACTCAAACCCTAGTTTTGACTGTATAGGAGACAGTTGAGCTGCACAACCCTTGGGGAATTTTGTGACTTGGCTTGACAAATCTTGGAGAATATGGGAGGGCAAATTTTGGGGTACAACAGTTGCCCCTGTTCAATCTTCTTAGACCTGAGGATGCAGATTGGCTGACGTGCCTTTCGTAATCCGAGGGTAGAAGAAGATTGGACACTAGAGTGCCCAGAAATTTGCGCTCACATAGTGACGGTGATGGGGGAATGGGCTTATAGATGCCATTTGGAGATTGCTGGATAGGACGATGGGCTTATAGATGCCATCGGGATGTTGATCGCGTAGGAGATTCCTTAGCGAGAACCTGCATACCTGCAAAAGAGAAAATGAGTACCTGACACGTTGCAGGAGCTGATTTTAGATGCTTGGTATAGATGTGTCCTGACTGGTTACAGGAGCTGAATCTGGAGCTTCAAACGCTGATGAATGAACCAGGGATGGTTACTGCCTTAGCACGGATGGTAAGAGAACCTTGGGCGATTTTAACTTCAACAACGCTCGTTGAGAAAAATCTTGGGTGTCTTCTACTGGGATAAGAATCAGGGAGATCTTAGGGTCGATCTGACTGAACCAGAGGAGGCCTTTGACTGGATAAGCATCAGGAAAATCTTAGGGTTGATTTAACTGAACCGGACAAGGTCTTGGAATATCTTCAACTGGATAAGCATCAGGGAGATCCTAGGGTCGATCTGACTGAACCAGAGAAGGCCTTTGACTGGATAAGCATCAGGAAAATCTTAGGGTCGATTTAACTGAACCGGTCTAGGTCTTGAAACATCTTCAACTGGATAAGCATCAGGGAGATCTTAGGGTCGATCTGACTGAACCAGAGAAGGCCTTTGACTGGATAAGCATCAGGAAAATCTTAGGGTCGATTTAACTGAACCGGACAAGGTCTTGGAATATCTTCAACTGGATAAGCATCAGGGAGATCCTAGGGTCGATCTGACTGAACCAGAGAAGGCCTTTGACGGGATAAGTATCAGGAAAATCTTAGGGTCGATTTAACTGAACCGGACAAGGTCTTGGAATATCTTCAACTGGATAAGCATCAGGGAGATCCTAGGGTCGATCTGACTGAACCAGAGAAGGCCTTTGACGGGATAAGTATCAGGAAAATCTTAGGGTCGATTTAACTGAACCGGTCTAGGTCTTGAAACATCTTCAACTGGATAAGCATCAGGGAGATCTTAGGGTCGATCTGACTGAACCAAGAGAAGGCCTTTGACTGGATAAGTATCAGGAAAATCTTAGGGTCGATTTAACTGAACCGGTCAAAGTCTTGAGACGTGATTGAGAATTTTAACTGCATCTTTCCTGAAAGGTGAAGGTCAGTCATATGCAATGCATGATATGGATCAAGCAATGATGTTCTCGATATAGATGAGACTTGTATGATGCAATGCGTTATGCATGCTATAATGATGTATGTGATGTTTTATGTATGTTTTCGTCTAGGAAAGTAAATCCTTGACGGGTGCCGGGAAGTTGTATCCTGGGCTGACGTTGAAGAGTTGATTTTGCTTCCGCTGGGGATGATAACTGCAAGAATACCGGTAGGAGAAGATAACTCCGTTGAGGAATAAACTTGGCAAATGAAGAGTCTGCGGGGAGAAAAGATACTCTAGCGACCATGCTGGGAAGCGGTACTCTGTGGGGATAAAGATACTCTGCTGAATTGTTGATAATAGTTTGCTGGGGATACCTTTGTGGTCGGAAGTGTTGATGGACTTCGTTGGGGTAACAGGAACTATATTGACGACGACCTTTCCGTGGCTTTTGGCTGAGGATAACCCAGTTATATCCTGTTAAGGAAATAACTCTTTAAATAAAGCCGGACGACGCGTTCGTGCTCTGTGAGGATAAGCTTCCAGAATTTACTGGGGGTAAGCTTACCGCTTGGGGATATGAATTCCAACTTTCCTGGGGAGCTTGGGTTGGACTGGACTCTTTGGGGAAGTTTTGAACTGTGAGGGGAGTGATTCCTTTGAGTGTTGATATGCCGCCGGGGAACAATCTTTAGACCAAGACTGCCGGGGATGCTTGTTTAAGAGTGATGTGCTGGGGAATGTTGAGATCTGCTGGAGGACACCCAACTTCCTTGAGATTTGATAACTCTGCTTGGAGAGAAATGTACTGTTTTACTCTCTGGGGAATTAAGATACACTTGTCCGTATTCTTTAGCTGAACCTACCTTGGTACCTTAGAGGATAGAACAATTAGACTGCTCAGACAACTCTTTATTGCCCCTGTTTCTAATGTCATCTGCAATTAATTCCTTTGTTTCGTATGCAAATATTCATGAGTTAGCAAATTATTGTCAATGCATACATCACAAATTGAACCTTGGACGTTCTTCGTAAAACAAAACAGAAAAAGGAAAAATACTTGGCACGTTTAACTGAAAATATATTTGTATTGATTTTGAATGACCCGAAAATAGGCGTTTTGTATACAAGAGGCTGACGTCCTAGTAAGAGGTACGTCGCCGATCAAAAGAGTTTATACAAGTTTGGTGCAAAAGAAAATAAAACAGCTGTGTGAAAGATGAATGATCCACTGGGTTTCAACTCTGCTATTGCCTTTATAACTCCGAGCGTCTCATCACTTGATGACCTTGGTTGAGGGTGAAGCTGACTGATCGATGCCGTCTGAACTTGATGTAGATACCGGATTCTGGATGCAAAGTGATCCAATGAGACATAGTATTACGCTTTTATCCCTAATTTTTGCCTGGACCGCCCTTTCGGGTTTTCGGTCCACCGGGATACCCATTTTTGCCCAAGCCGCCTTTTCAGGTTTTCGACTTGCCGGGTGTACAGATTTTTCATTTTCATCCCTTCATTTTGCCCGAACCCTTTTGGTTCGACGGGAAGCCCTAATTTTTGCCTAGGCATGTCAGCCTAGCGGGTCTTTTTCATGCGTAGTATTTTTTAACTATGTCTGCATTGGCGGGGTGAGGAAGGTCGTCACCATCCATGTTGGTTAATATCATTGCTCCTCCTGAGAACACATGCTTAACCACAAATGGCCCTTCGTATGTAGGGGTCCATTTGCCCCTTGGATCACTCTGAGGAAGGATGATTCTCTTGATAACCAGATCCCCAACTTGATATTCCTGAGGTCTGACCTTTTTGTTAAATGCCCTGATCATTCGTTTCTGATACGTCTGACCATGACAGATAGCAGCAAGTCTCTTCTCGTCAATGAGGTTGAGTTGGTCAAGTCGTGTCTGGATCCAATCATCTTCGTTCAGATTTGCATCCTTCATTATCCGGAGAGAGGGAATTTGCACTTCGATTGGCAAGACTGCCTCCATGCCATAAACCAGAGAGAAAGGAGTTGCCCCGGTTGACGTCCTTGCTGAAGTACGATACCCATGCAGAGCGAACGGTAACATCTCGTGCCAATCTTTGTAAGTTACTGTCATTTTCTGCACGATTTTCTTGATGTTCTTGTTAGCTGCTTCTACAGCCCCATTCATCTTCGGTCTGTAAGGAGAAGAATTGTGGTGCTGTATCTTGAACTGTTCGCAGAGCTCAGCGATCATCTTGTTGTTCAGATTGGTACCGTTGTCTGTAATAATCCGCTCAGGGACGCCGTACCGACAGATCAGGTTGTGCCGAATGAATCGTGCCACAACAGTCTTGGTTACTGTAGCATAGGATGCTGCCTCAACCCACTTCGTAAAATAGTCGATCGCCACTAGGATGAAGCGATGTCCATTGGATGCCGTAGGTTTGATCTCGCCGATCATGTCTATGCCCCACATTGCAAACGGCCAAGGCGCAGTCAGAACATTCAGGGGAACCGGAGGAACATGCACTTTATCTGCATAGATCTGGCATTTGTGGCATGTTCTGGAGTGTTGGTAGCAATCAGCTTCCATTGTGGACCAGTAATATCCTGCCCGTAGGATTTTCTTAGCCATCGTATGTCCGCTGGAATGTGTACCAAAGGTCCCTTCATGTAGCTCCTCCATGATTCTTTCCGCTTCAATCTTATCCACACAACGCAGTAAGGTTGAATCATGGTTTCTCTTGTACAAGATGCCGTTGCTTAGGAAGAACTTGGCTGCGAACCTCCTCAGGAATTTCTTATCATTGACAGAGGCACCTTCAGGGTATTCCTGAGCTTCCAGATATCTCTTCACTTCGTGGTACCAAGGCTTCTCAGTTACCAATTCAGTTTCGAGATCACAACAGTATGCCGGTTCGTCCAGTTTCCAGATGACGATCCGGGGAGCTTCATTATCCCATTTAACCTTGAACATTGAAGACATTGTAGCTAACGCGTCCGCTAACTGATTCTCTTCTATTGGAAAGTGCTCGAAGGTTATCTCTGTGAAGTGGGGAATCAGGGTCAGCACACATTCTCTGTAAGGAATCAGGTTTGGATGTTTCGTATCCCACTCTCCTTTGATCTGATTGATCACCAGAGCGGAATCTCCGAAGAGAAATTTGATCCTTAGGTCGATCGCAGCTTGAAGACCCATGATACACGCCTCATACTCCGCCATGTTGTTGGTACAGTTGAAACACAGCCGGGCAGTGAGTGGAGTATGAGTACCTTGTGGAGATATGATGATGGCGCCGATACCATTTCCTAAAGCATTGGAGGCTCCGTCAAAGTGCATAGACCATCGGGATCCCGGTTCAGGTCCTTCATCCGGTCCAGGTACTTCACAATCAGTTACTATCATAATGCTTTCATCCGGAAACTCGAAGTTCATTGATTGGTAGTCATCTACAGCTTGATGAGCTAAGTGGTCTGCCAATACACTCCCCTTGATGGCTTTCTGGGTTGTGTACTGAATGTCGTATTCCGTCAAGATCATTTGCCATCTTGCAATTCTCCCAGACAGAGCAGGCTTTTCGAATATGTACTTTATCGGATCCATTTTTGAGATCAACAAAGTGGTGTGAGTCAGCATATACTGTCTTAGCCGGCGAGCAGCCCATACCAAAGCGCAGCAAGTTTTCTCAAGCAGTGAGTATCGGGTCTCACAGTCGGTAAACTTTTTGCTAAGGTAATAAATGGCATGCTCTTTTCGGCCAGACTCGTCATGTTGCCCCAGCACACACCCCATTGAGTTGTCAAGCACTGTCAGATATAGTATCAGAGGTCTCCCTTCAACCGGCGGCATAAGGATAGGTGGTTCTTGGAGATACTCTTTGATTTTGTCGAAAGCGACCTGACATTCATCGTTCCAACGCACTACCTGATCTTTCTTCAGTAGCTTGAAGATTGGCTCACAGGTAGCAGTCAGATGAGAGATGAATCGAGCAATGTAATTCAGGCGTCCTAAAAAGCCTCTGACTTCCTTCTCTGTCTTGGGAACTGGCATCTCTTGAATGGCTTTGACCTTATCAGGGTCCACTTGAATACCTTTATCACTGACCACGAAGCCTAGTAACTTTCCCGATCTTACCCCGAAGGTGCACTTGTTCGGGTTCAATCTCAGCTTGTACAGTTTCAACCGGTCAAACAATTTCTGCAGATGATCTAGATGCTCTTCCTCAGTCTGGGATCTAGCAATCATGTCGTCCACATACACTTCTATCTCGTGATGGATCATGTCATGAAATAAGGCAACCATGGCACGTTGGTAGGTTGCCCCAGCATTCTTTAACCCGAACGGCATGACCTTGTAACAGAAGGTGCCCCACTGAGTAACAAATGTAGTCTTTTCCATGTCTTCAGGTGCCATCTTGATCTGATTGTAACCTGAAAAGCCATCCATGAAAGAGAACACTTTGTGCTGAGCCGTATTATCTACAAGGACATCAATGTGAGGTAAGGGGAAATCATCTTTGGGGCTGGCCCTGTTCAGATCCCTGTAATCTACACACATTCTGACCTTACCGTCCTTCTTAGGTACCGGCACCACATTAGCAACCCACTGAGGGTAAGAAGTTACTGCAAGGAACCCGGCGTCAAACTGTTTCATGACCTCGGCTTTAATCTTCTCTGACATCTCTGGACGCATCCGACGGACCTTCTGTTTAACTGGAGGGCAGTCTTCCTTAGTCGGCAAATGATGGACAACAATATCGGTATCCAACCCTGGCATGTCTTCGTAGGACCAGGCAAAGATCTCCATATAATCATGTAACATCTTGGTTAACCGTTGCTTCACGCTGAGCTCTAGGTTGGCACCAATCTTTACCTCTTTCCTGTCTGCCTCAGTACCCAGATTTATGGTTTCCACTGGTTCTTCATGGGGTTGAATTGCCCTCTCTTCCTGAAGCAACAGTCTTGCAAGCTCGCCAGGCACTTCGCAATCATCTTCACCTTCGTCTTCGGCTAAGTTGATCGGATTTTCGAAGTCATAGTTGGCAGTAGCAGAGCTGTTATCAGTGAGATCCAGAGTGGATTGGAACCTGTATGAGTGAGTGTGTGTGTAAATACAGCTGTTTTTGAAAATTATGTAAAGAAAAAGAAAGACAGAAAAGGAACACAATATTTGCAATGCGAAAACGTCCAAGATTTTCATTCATGATGTATAAAATGACAGTTTGTATGCCCTCACAAATAGAACCACGGTGCCTCGGGTCAAACACCGGGCCATAGAGTTTATCATTGTTTATTACAAAAAATAACGAAACAAAGAAACTTATTACTGCGTCACAAAGGTAACAGGGATATGGTCCTTTGCACTCCAATTGTTTAATCCGTCTTCGGCCGTCGGATAAATCCAGCTGTTGAATTCGGCTTCGTCCACTTCAAGGTTTTCCCCGACATCATTCACTTCTGAACCTTTAATAAATACCGGAGGTCTTCCGATCTTCGCTTTCCTCATAGCTCTCTGACCTTCTGAGGTAAAACCCAGCCCAAGTTTATCAGTCTTCTGGGTGAAGTCTGGAAGTCTGCCCCAGTTGACACATTCACCCTTCTGCACCACAGCCCTGGCATCCTTTAGGGAAGCCATCTTCAAAGGACCACCTGCTTCTGCTGTTTCTGCTGCGATTGGAAACACCTCCTCGAAATGCTGAAAGGGGGTCTCAATAAACTCCCCATCCATCTCAATGTACCTGAAGGAGTTCAGGTGGCTCACCATATATTCTTCCTCTCCTTGCACGGTGACAATCTTCCCTCTGACGGGGTACTTCAGCTTTTGATGCAAGGTAGAGGTCACTGCCCCAGCCTTATGTATCCAGGGTCGACCCAGCAGACAAGAGTAAGATGGACGGATATCCATCACATAAAAAGTGGAGTCGAACACCTGAGAGCCCACACGAATCGGAATGTCAACCTCCCCATGGACCATCCTCTTTGAACCGTCAAAGGCCCTGACGATGATGTTGCTGGGTTTCAAATCCAGGCCTTCGCAATCTAGACGATCCAGAGCCTTCTTGGGTAGCACATTCAAAGATGACCCAGTATCAACCAACACATGTGCCAAGGTGGTGCCCCTGCATTCGATTGAGACATGCAGAGCATCATTATGATCTCTCCCCTTTGTGGTCAAATCAGCATCTGAGAACCCCAAGCCATTATCTGCCGTTAGGCTTGCCACGCAATCGGTGAACTGGACTGCAGAGGTTTCATGTGGCACATGGGCCGTCTTGAGGAATGAGATGAGGGCCTTTGCATGGGCCTCAGAGCACAGTAGTAAAGAGAGCATGGAGATCTTGGAGGGCGTATGCCCCAACTGTTCCACAACATTAAAATCGCTCTTCTTTATAATCTTCAAAATCTCCTCCATCTCTTGTGGGGAGGCCTCAGCAGCTATGGGTATGGGTGCCTCCATCTGGGCAGGCTCAGTTTCAATTCCCTTGCCCCGAGCATTGGATGACTCGGCAGCGGGAGAAACAATCGGATCAGCAGCAGGAACAACAACTTGATCAGTAACGGGAGTAGGTGTACTTGCAGGAATTATCAGGAGCGGTCTTCGGGCAGCAGGTGGCGCAATGTCAGGCGAGAAGAGCCTGCCACTGCGGGTAACTTTGGCTGGGCCTGTGATGTCACATATGCTGGCGCCAGTGTTGAGCTCTTGTTTAACTCCGTTTATATATACATCTGCCCCATAGTGCCAAGGGACAGCTTTGTTAGATACATAGGGCAGGGGCCCAGGAACAGTGATAGTAACAGGTGCAACAGTCAGAATTTGGATGGGCTTCTTCTGGAGAGCCGGGATCGGATTATTGAGGATAGTCACCACAGAGACTTCTTCTATTGGAACCAAACGAACAGCAGACTTCTTGAATAGAATCTCCTTGCTATCCATTAAGCTTTGGATGCCTAACTTTAGCAAGGGACAACCAGATGGGGACACGCCACAGAATAGGCAACCCTCACTACAACCCGGAAATAAACCGGCCTGCAGTAGGTTCTTCTTGACGATCTTTAGAGGAGTGGCTAAATCATCCACAGAAACAGCATAGACGTCTTCATCCACAACATTTACCCCGTGCTGAGGCATAGGGGCAGTAACTACATTCGGCTTTGCAGGCGCTTCGAATTGTATCTCCTTTGCATCGATAAGGTCTTGCACCTTATTCTTTAACGCCCAATAGTCATCAGTAGAGTGCCCCGGGCTATCTGAGTGGTAAGCACAACGAGCATTCGGGTTGTACTTGGGGGATGCAGTATTTGGAAACTTTGGCGCCTCCCTGACAGTCACTAAATTAGTTGAGAGCAACTGCGGCAGGATCTGCGACAAAGTCATGTTTAAACGGGAGAATTCTCTCCGGGGTCTTTCCACCTTCTGAGTATTATTTGGCCGGGGAGCGGCAGCAGGCTTAGCAATCATGACCGCACTGACAGATTGGCGGTGCTCATGTCTTTCTGATCTTCTGGAACCATACACGGCACTAGACTCCTTCTTGAATGGTTTCTTTTCTGAACTAGAGGATGATGCCCCCTTCGCAATTTTCCCGGACTTCAACCCAGCTTCAATCCTTTCTCCAGTCAAGATTAAATCAGTGAAACCAGCAGAAGAATTCCCAATGAGATGGTTGAAAAACGGCCCAGATAGGGTCCCCAAGAACATGTCAACCAACTCCCGATCAGTCAATGGTGGCTGCACCCTGCCAGCCAGGTCTCTCCACTTCTGAGCGTACTCCTTAAAACCTTCGCTTGCGCCTAATGCCATACCCTGGAGTTGGGTACGTGTGGGGGCAAGGTCGGCATTATACTGATACTGCTTGTAGAAAGCAGTAGCCAGCTCCTCCCAGTTACGAACTTTGGTCCCATCCAGCTGATAGAACCATTCGAGATGAGTCCCTGAAAGACTCTCCTGGAAGAAGTGGATCCATAGATTCTTGTCCGCAGAGTACGGCTGAATTTTCCGAACATATGACCTTAAGTGCAGCTTGGGACAAGACGCCCCGTCATACTTCGAGAAGGATGGTGCTTTGAATTTATGCGGGATGATCACACCAGTCGACAAACCCAGATCTCCGAAATCCAGCCCAGGTGCCTGTTGCACCTCCATAGCCTTCAACCTGTCCTCCAGTTGTTTGTACCTGTCATCTGCAGGAGGGTACTGCTCTTCATCAAAATCTGTCTCGTTGTCGGAGACGACCGGACTAGGAACCTTTACTTCTGCCTGAGAAGGACTCCTGCCAACAGAAGAACCAGCCTCTTCATGCTGCAGAGTATTACCCAACCTTCGGCCCGAGTTGAACAGAACAGTTCTTCTTTTCTTCTTCTTCTCCTTCTTCAGGAGCATAGTCTTCAGTTCTTCTTGGCCTTTAGCTAGACCCATGATTAGTTCTTGAAACTGCGCATTCTGCGCCTGGAGAGCCTTGATTGATGTCTCTGTTGATTCAGATCCGGGATTCATGATGCTGAAATAAACAGCGAAGAACTGTAAGCAACCTGAAAAGGGGAAAAACATGCTATGCACATGATGTATGAAATGCGTATGCAATGCATTCAAGGGTTCGAAAGTTCAAATTTGTTGTAGACAAGAAAAGAACACACGTTATCATTAAAGAAAATCATTGTTTAATACATCAAGGCCTCATGGGCAAAAAGTACAAGAATCAAGTCAACCCCAAAATACACTGCGCATCCTCTTCGGAGCTATGTAGGTGTTGAGGTTCCTCTCCTCATGTAACAGACGAGTGAGCTCCAAGACCTTCTTTTCGCCGGCATGCAGACTAGTCTCAAGAGAATTCCTTTCCTCCTTAAGCTGGATCCAGCTCTTCTGCATCTCTTCCCAGGATGTGGGCATATCAGGGTACTGAATAACATGAGACACTTCCCCTTCCAAGACAGGCTCTTTGATTACTGGAAGCATGTGAGGATAAGGCATGACTAGCTTCTGAGAGCGAGCGCGTACCCATTTGAGATAAGGCTCCAAAGGGATGGAGTTCCTGTGCCCCAGTGTCTTGCTGTCTATCCTACTAGGCATCCTCCAGGCTCTGATAAATCTCTGGCGAAGTCCTTGAGTATCATTGTCGAAGTCAAAAACTATGTCAGGAATTAACATGTCATGAGGACCGTCCCTCCGAGCATAACCAAACTGTCTCCAAGCCAGGCATGGACTATAAGTAATACCTCCTCTGATTCCAAGTAAAGGAACATTAGGGTACTCCCCACAACGATCAATGATAGTGACATCTCCTCTGGATCTAGGACACCAATGTATATCTGCATGTGTAAGAGTCATCAACCGTTGTGACCATCTCAAACCCCGCTCGTTCTTCAGGACTGATTGGGGAAGGTGCGAAATAAACCACCTTCCCAGGAGAGGAGTGCAACACATAAGGACACCTCTTTTTCTCATGGTTCGAGTGTAACATGAGTGAAGGATGTCCCCTAGCAACGTAGGTATGGGATTCCTGGACATAAAGATTTGAACGGCACTGATATCAATGAGCTGATCTGGGTTAGGGAACAACACCAAACCATAAACAAGGAGGGCCACAACCTCTTCAAAAGCTTGCAAGTCAAGGGAGTTCCAACATTCATGAGCCTTCTCAAACAGAAACCTGGCTAAGAAACCTTTGATGCCACTTCTAACTTCCCAATGTCCCTTGAGGTCAGATGACTGCAGGTGCAAGGCTTTAGCGATCTCTTCAAGCTTAGGTTCCTTTTCTGTACCGTTGAAAGGTAGCTGATCAAGGATAGGGATCTTTAGGAGCCGGGAGAACTCCTCCAATGTAGGTACCAACTGATAGTCCAAGAAGGTAAAGCAGTGATGCAGAGGGTCAAAGAATTGGAACAAGACCTTAATCATATCTTCCTCAATGTTGGTGTTGACCAAGCTGATGAGGCTTCCATGCCTTTCACTGAAGGACGAGTTCTCGGGAATCCTGGATATAAGCTCCTTAAGCTGAGGAGGGATCCTTACAAGATTGACCTGAATTGTCTTTCTACGAACAGTTTCCATGTCCTACAAAACAAGAACAAAGATGAAAATTCGAACCCCTGAAATGGTTAGTCAATGCATATGATGCTGGATGATGTCATGATGCTATGATTAAACACACCACAGATATTTACAAAGACAAACATGTAAGGCACACAAGGCACACAAGACAAGCCCTTAAGGTTTAAGGCCAGCATGGGGTCTGGGTAGTACCCTCTTGAAGTTGGTGGGTTCAACCTGTCCTAATCAAAGTAACCGGGTTCTAAGGTTCCCAATATCACGGGATTGCTTTCATTGTTCATCGTTTCGATTTAGCCACTGAACTGGCGACCGAAATATTCCAGGAAAGCAACCCTCAATTGAGCGTAGTATCGAGTATCAACCAACCTCGGACTGCACCAAAGTCAGTTATCTCACTACCCTAAAGAGGCCAAGATAGTTCAATTAAGGTTCCTAAGGTCTGTTGATGCTTCACGACACCACGCGGAGGCCCCGTACTCTCCTTGAATGAACTCAAGGGTTACCGGTACACACCAAAGTGCCACATCAACGTAGCAGACTGTTTCAACCATGTCGGTATACCCCGCACAGTTCCCTCACAGCCTTGTTGCTACTTTCTAAGAAAGGTATCCCCAGATCTGGGTTAGGATCTATAGAACTCCCAAGACAGTCCCACAATAATAAAGCAAGCAAGACAATACAATTGAAAACACAGTTATGAACTAACCCTAAGGTACACCTCACTTTAAGTTTAATTCCCCAGCAGAGTCGCCAGTTCTGTGATCGGTGGATCTGGAACTGACTGTTTAACGCTGGTTCGCGAAATGTCGCGGTAAGCAAGAGTCGCCACCGTCTTTTATTTTCTCCAAATGGAAAGGACAAAAGCACAGAAAAATTCCTTAAAGAGATTGCTCTCGGTTCGGGAGGTAGGTTATAGAAAGGGAAGGTATTAGCACCCTTTCTATCCATGGTTATCCATGGGCTCTTAGATACTTGCTCATTGTGTTTTCAAAAATGGTTTGTTTGCTTTTCAATGTGGGTTTAAAAGTTTCTTTGAAAAATTTCAGATCGACTCATACGTCAGAGTGTTTGAAGAGTTTGTTTTGAAAGCTTTTGAAAATGTGTTAGTGTGAAAAGTCTTTTGATTTGTTTGAAATTAGAGCAAGTATCCTTGAGAACCTACCTACCCTAAGGAATTCGTCTGTGTAGATGTCCTTTAAAGTAGTGCCATCCCACCATTGAGAGGTAAGTAGCACCACCGTTGGAGGTGTTCGGGTCAATTCGAGTTTTAGGGACGTGGTGATCACCAGAGCAATGGGAAGACACCTTAGAAGCTACCCTCATGCCAGGTTCCCGGATCATGAGGACTTACTAAGACGTCCTCTACTCGACGACCACCTTTCGAAAGGCAACAGTGAGGCGTACCCTAGGGGTGGTGTGTGCGAATTGTGTGTCATGTTTCAGTTATTTGTCTTGTCATGTTTGTTGTGATCTACGCTTGATTTTAATTAGGGCCATTCATTCTTGCGTGCATATTTAACAGTTATAAAGTTTGCGGGAAAATAAATCTAAGGTTATTACAAATGGCGCGGGTCCACATCGCCAAAATTAAACCGGACCCGATTTAGCGGAAAAGTAAATAAAGCGGAAAAATAAAGTGCGAGAAATTTAAATTACAATGCTTTGGGAGAGATACAAAATTAAATGACATAAGATAAATGCGCAAATTAAATAATTAAGAACAATGGGCGTTGGACCCTTTTTGCAAAAAGATTAACTTTAATAAGGAATTAAAATAAAAAAATGAAAAATTAAATGTTTTGGGTATTTGTGTTTTTTAAGATTTAAAAGAAAAAAGAAAAATTAATTAAAATTAAAATGAAATGCTAAACCCTAATTCTAATGTTTTTTAAGTTCATTGTGAAAATATTGAAATTCGACCTAATTTAAATCTAATTTATTTATGTACAAATTTAATTATAAAATATAAATAAATAAATAATTATTACTGTAAAAAAAGGCAAAATATGAAAAGGAATCAAAATTGCTAATTAACCTAATTCTATATTTTTTTGATTTTTTAGTTGTTAAAAAGAATGAAATTATAACCTAATTAAAACTAAGTTTATTTACATATAAAATTTAATTATAGAAAATAAATAAAATAAATATTATTAAAAAAAGAAAGTAAGAAGAATAAAAATTAAACCTAATTCTATTTTTGGATTTTAGTTATTAAAGGGAATTAAAGTTAAAAACCTAATTAAACTAAATAATTTACATACAATTTATTTATGGAAATAATAAAATAAAAATTATATTTTTTGGCATTTTTTGATTTTATGATGTTTTTGTATTTTGATTAAATATTAAATAAACAATAATTAAAATAAACATAACAATTAAAATAATAATTAAAAAGATATAAGAAAAATAAATAAAATTGGCAAACCAGGGGGGGTGTAGTCCCAATTTAGGAGGTTCAGGCCTGGAATTTTGGCCCATTAAGCCTTGAATTCGCTGACTTTCATGGATTTTGTATGGCATGTTGACCAGCACTTATGGTGTTCCTTGAATCTATGCCTTTGATTTGCTTTTGTAGGACGCGTGGACGCTTGAGATTGTGAGCGTAGGGTGATCCACAAATGAGTGTCTGCATATGAATTAATACAGAAAAATAATAGAGAATTGTTCAGACCTGGGACTTGAACCCAGGTCTTATGCCCTGCCAATGCCTTCCCTGACCACTACGCCATGTGAACTATATTTAATATATAATAACAAACAAATAACAAAAAGCAAATGCGTTAATGGCCTGGAAAAGCGCGCGCGTTTTTAAACGCACCAACCATCACGTGACACGGCTTCGTCTTCATCCCCGTCCCTGTAAAACAAAACAAATAGGCAACGGTTTTGCAACCGTGGTGTTAGGCAGGCTATGGAAAAATAGCGACTAGCGCTATAGCATATATAAATTGATCGCGAACAGTATTTCAGGTTCGTCCAGGCTTGCTGAATATAACCGTCATGGTCTTGAGGGCCAATTTTGCTTTATTGTGAAAGCCCTAATTTTTCCTTCTGAAAACCCTAAAGAACGATCATGGCGAAATTGTATATACTGCGTAGTAACTCAATTAAACATGATGGTTAGCTCACAAACTTCAGGCTAAACAAGAATTCATAAACAAAAAATGCAAAAGACGTATGATTTATGATATGCGATTTCAAAAAGTTTGCTTCACAGTTTGACTTATGGATACCAATTCAGGGCGTTTTGGTTGATGTTAAGGATTGGCACGCGTTCAGAGTTATCCCAGGAACCTAATGGAATGGAAGTTGAGGCTTGAATCGTCCTCTAACCTTGAAAACAGTTTTGAACCTTATGGAAAAAATTTCAATGTGCAAAGTGTTCTTGGGGCGCAGCTTTGTGTTAGGCAATTAGGTCTTTGATTCTGAATATGTAGTGAGCATGCTAGGTCAACAAAATTGCACAAAATCTCAAGCATTCATTGTTTTACATATTTGATTTTATGAAATCTTTTTTTGAATCTTTTTTATGTATTCTTTGTTCAATCAGCTCAAATCACACCAAAACTTGCCTAATTAAGATGTGCATGAAATCTTGAGTCTAGAATGTGCATAAAAAGATTTTTTAGGTCAAGCTTTATATTTTTCATGTATTAAAATAATTTAAATGAATTAATATTAATATAAATTCAAATAAATAATTAAAAAATGAGAAAATACTTCCCTTTGGGCCTAATGGTCGTGCATAGGCTTGGCATGAAGAAACTTGGAAGAAAAATGGGCCCATTTGCATTTTTGGATCATTTGCATCAATGTTGACTTTTCAAAATTCTCAAAGATTTCCCAACTTCCCCAAGGCATAACTTGCTCAATTTTTAGGCTTTTCACATTTTCTTGGACATTTTGGAAAGGTCTTTGAGTCCTTTAACCAATGCCTTTGGTCCCATGTCATTTTGATTTACCAATCTCAAGTTATGGCCTTTGACTTAAAGTCCCTTTTTGTTGACTTTTGAAAATGACCTATAATGTTGAAATTGATAACTTTTTGTGAGAGCATTTCTTGGACTTGAAGTATGAAGATGAGTTGTAGGAAATGTCTTTCTCTTCAAAATGAGCTTTGGATGGAATTTTTCTGATAATCCATGTGAAAGTTATGCCCTGGTCAATTTCAGTTGACTTTTTCAACTGTCCAAATATAGCAACTTTTGCATCTTTGATGATTTCTGAGCCAAATTTTGAGAATCATGATCAAGCATTGATCAAATGATGTTTGTGGCTTCAAAATGATATGTTGACCAAAAATTTGAACTTTTGACTGTCAAATGACCATTTTGCCCCTACAGTTGACTGTAGTGCAATCTAGGGTTTTGACTGTGCAATTTTGAGCTGAATGCCTTGAAACTTGATGTGAAGATGCTTGACCACATTTATAAGCATATGAGACCTGATTGGGTCTTTGAAAACTTTCAATTCTTGATCAGGACTCAAACCCTAGTTTTGACTGTATAGGAGACAGTTGAGCTGCACAACCCTTGGGGAATTTTGTGACTTGGCTTGACAAATCTTGGAGAATATGGGAGGGAAAATTTTGGGGTACAACAGTAATCTTCTCAAAATGCGGTAGCAATGTCAAGACATGTTCTTTGTAAGGGATAAGGTTAGGGTGTTTGGTGTCCCATTCCCCTTTGATCTGACTAATGACCAAAGTAGAGTCTCCAAACACAACCAAAGATTTGATCCCCAAATTTATGGCAGCTCTGAGACCAAAGATGCACGCTTCATATTCTGCCATGTTGTTTGTACAATCGAAGCAGAGTCTGGCAGTAAAGGGAGTATGACATCCATCCGGAGATATGAGTATGGAACCGATACCATTTCCAAGTGCATTGGATGCTCCATTAAAGAATAGAGTCCATCGGGATCCTTGTTCAGGTCCGTCACATGGCCCGATTTCTTCACAGTTGTCTAATGTCATGATATCTTCATTCGGGAATTCAAACTTCATGGAATGATAGTCTTCCGCATCTTGGTGAGTGAGGTGATTAGCTAATATACTACCCTTTATAGCTTTTTGGGTAGTATACTCTGTATGTCATATTCTGTCAGGACCATCTACCATCTCGCTATTCTCCCAGATAGAGCGGGCTTCTCAAAGATGTATTTTATCGGATCCATTTTAGATATCAACAAAGTAATATGGGTCAGCATATAATGTCTCAGCTGGCGAGCAGCCCATGCCAAAGCGCAGCAAGTTTTCTCGAGCAGTGAATATCTTGTTTCACAGTCGGTAAACTTTTTGCTCAGGTAATAAATAGCATGCTCTTTTCGGCCAGACTCGTCATGTTGCCCCAATACACACCCCATTGAGTTTTCTAAAATAGTCAAATATAGGATTAAAGGCCTTCCCTCGACGGGTGGTAACAACACATGAGGCTCTTGTAAGTATTCCTTGATTTTGTCAAAAGCAACTTGGCATTCGTCATTCCATTTGACTACTTGATCTTTCTTCAAGAGCTTGAAGATTGGCTCACAAGTAGTTGTTATGTGAGAAATGAACCTGGAGATGTAATTCAAACGTCCCAAAAATCCTCTGTCTTCTTTCTCAGTACGAGGAGAAGGCATCTCTTGTATCGCTTTAACCTTGGCAGGATCAACCTCGATACCTTTGTTGCTGACGACAAATCCTAGGAGTTTACCAGACCGTACTTTGAACGTGCACTTGTTTGGATTAAATCTCAACTTGTACTTCTTCAGCCTCTCAAACAGTTTTCGTAAGTGATCAAGGTGCTCTTCTTCCGTTTGCGATCTGGCTATCATATCGTCTATGTAGACCTCTATCTCATGATGTATCATGTCATGAAATAAAGCTACCATGGTGCGTTAATAAGTTGCCCCAACATTCTTCAGTCCGAATGGAATGACCTTATAGAAGAAAGTGCCCCACTGCGTAACAAAGGTTGTTTTCTCCATATCCTCAGGCGTCATTTTGATTTGGTTGTAGCCTGAGAAACCGTCTATGAAGGAAAACACTTTGTGTTGTGCCGTATTGTCAACTAGAATGTCGATGTGGGGGAGTGGGAAATCATCTTTGGGGCTTACCCTATTCAAATCTCTGTAGTCCACACACATTCGCACTTTACCGTCTTTCTTGGGCACAAGGACAACATTGGCAACCCATTGGGGATAAGAGGTGACAGCCAAGAATTCAGCATTGAATTGCTTCATGACTTCTGCTTTGATCTTTTCTGACATATCGGGCCTCATACGACGAACCTTTTGCTTTACTGGGGGACAATCTTCTCTTGTAGGCAGACGATGTACCACAATTTCTGTATCAAGTCCTGGCATGTCTTCATACGACCAGGCAAAGACTTCAACATAATCGTGTAGCAACTGAATTAGATGCTCCTTGACATTAGGTTCCAAATTGACACCCAACTTGACCTCCTTTTTATCCTCCTCAGTTCCTAAGTTAATTGTTTCAACCGGCTCTTCGTGCGGCTGAATGTCCTTTCTTCCTGTTGCAACAACCTGGCCAACTCCCCTGGCACCTCACAATCTTCCTCACTTTCGTCGTCGGCTTGGTAGATCGGATTTTCAAAGTCACAATTGTCCATAACAGAACCGTTACCCATGGGATCCTGAGTGGATGTAGATCTGAATTTTAATATGTGAGTGTGTGTAAGAGCATAGCTACTTTTGAAAGAAAATAAAATGTAAGGAAGAAAGACAAAGAATACAAAATTTGATGCAAAAACGTCCATGATTCATTAATGACATATGAGAATGAAGTGACAACCCCCACAAATGGACCGTTTATCCTCGGGTAAGACACAAGGTTTTAAAAGTCTGAATTGTTTAACTATTACAAGCCTTAAAATATCAAAAGACAATTACTCTTGAATAAAAGTAATAGGAATTAAATCTTTGTCCTCCCAATTGTTGAGCCCTCCGCCGATGGTTGGAAAAATCCATTCGTCCATGTCACAACTGCCATCACTTTCTTCTACTGCATTGACTCCTTGATTGCTGATACGTAGAGGTGGTCCCCCAGTGCGATAACGTCGAACAGCTCTTTGGGCCTCTGAAGTGAACCCCAACCCAAATTTGTCGGACTTGTAGGGAATATCCGGAAGCTGACCCCAGATAGTACACCCTCCTTCTTCAACTACTGCTCGAGCATCTTTCAAAGAGGCCATCTTCAGTGGAGGTCTGGTAATCTTCGGGACCTTTGGAGTAGACTTGGTTGCTGCGACCGTTGTTGGAACCTCCTCAAAGTTCTGACAGGAGTCTCGATGAATTCACCATCCATTTCAACATACCTAAAAGAGTTCAGATGGCTAACCATGTACTCCTCCTCTCCGCGAACTGTGACAATCTTTCCTCTGATCGGATATTTTAGCATTTGGTGCAAGGTTGAAGTGACGACACCCGCACCATGGATCCAAGGACGACCCAATAGACAAGCGTATGAAGGGCGGATGTCCATCACATAGAAAGTTGAGTCAAACGTCTGAGTCCCAATTTTTATGGGGATACTAACTTCTCCGTGACTGTCCTCTTGGAACCATCAAAGGCCCTTACTATGATGTTTCTAGGTTTCAAGATGAGCCCCTCGCAATCTAGTCGGTCGAGAGTATTCTTGGGAAAAACATTCAATGATGAACCGATATCCACCAAAACATGGGCAAGTGTGGTGCCCTTTGCATTCAATGGAAATATGCAAGGCATCGTTGTGCTTCCTTCCCTTAGAGGTTAAATCAGCGTCGGAAAATCCCAATCCGTTATCAGCAGTTAGACTGGCCACACAGTTTTCAAATTGGTCGATGGAGGTCTCTTGGGGCACGTGGGCAGTCTTAAGAAACTTTACCAAGGCTTTGGCGTGGGTCTCAGAACACAAAAGTAAGGACAACAATGATATCTTCGAGGGGGTCTGCCCCAACGGTTCGACAATGTTGTAGTCACTTTTCTTGATTATCTTCAGTATTTATTCTATCTCTTTTCTAGAAGCTTCAAGGATGATCTCAGGACGTTCTCTTACTTGGGTAGGCTCAATCAAAACCTCTTTGCCCCTTGTATCAATAGTAGGGATAACAGCAGGAGTATCGCTGGGAGTGTCGGTAGGAGTGGCAGTAGGAATGATTGCAGGAGTAGCAACGGTCTTTGGAGAAATCTCAGGTGAGAAGACTCTTCCACTTCTTGTTATTTTGCTGGTCCCAGTGATGTTACCGATATCGGGATCAATATCTCTCGCAACTTCGTCTTTGACAGCCAAATGATCTTGCTTGACGCCATAGTAATAAACGTCAACCCTATAACTCCATAGAATAACTTTATCCGAAGAGTATGATATTGGTCTTGGCATAGTGATGATTAAAGGTGCGGATCTTGGAACAGATGTAATCCTGACGGATCTTTTGGTGGAGACCCTGGGAGGATTGTCAGAAATGGTGATTATCGAAACATCTTGATAAGAACTTTTGATAAGAGGTAGCTTTTCAAATAGGATTTCTTTGCTAGTCATCAGGCGCTGGACGCCTATCCTTAGTAACAAACAACTGTTCGGTAGAGACTTGCACAAGTGACAATTTTCATCGCAACCCGGAAACGGACCGGCTTGCAGTAGATTCTGTTTAATGGTCAACAAAGGAGTAATTAAGTCATTCACGGAGGAGACAAAACGATCATCATCAATGGAATTGATACCTTAGCCATGTCTGGGCATTGGCGCCGTTATTACATTAGGCATTTCTAGGAGATCAAACTCAATCTCTTTCGCATCGATAAGGTCTTGCACCTTATTCTTTAAGGCCCAACATTCATTTGTATCGTGCCCCGGGCTTTCAGGATGGTAGGCACATCGAGCGTTCGGGTTATAGCAAGGAGAAGCAGTATTGGGGTTCTTGGGAGCTTCTTTTAAAGTTGTCAGATTGGTCTTCAGAAGGTGTGGCAAAATTTGAGACATGGTCATGTTGATCTGGGTAAACCGTCTCATGGGCGCTTCTGGTTTGCGCTGATAATTTCGCTGCTGATTTGCTATGGGTTAGAAATCATGACAGCCCCTACCGTCGGGCAACTGTCAGTTTTATATTGATTCCTATAGTCATATGTAGCATTGACCTCTTTCTTTCCAACAAAAGGCTTCTTCATCATGCTCGAGGATGCTTCTCTTTGAATTTTTCCACTTTTTATACCGGCCTCGACCCGCTCACCAGTCATGATTAATTCAGTAAACCCAGCCGAGGATCTCCCAATTAGGTTGTTGAAAAATGGTCCTAACAAGGTGCCTAGGAAATAATACCACTAATTCTCTGTCGGATAGAGGGGGCTGGACCCTGCCTGCGAGATCCCTCCATTTTTGAGCATAGGTTTTGAAACCTTCACCTGTCCCCATAGACATGCTTTGCATTTGCGTCCTAGTCGGAGCCAAATCAGCATTATACTGATATTGTTTGTAGAAAACAGCGGCCAACTCTTCCCAGTTGCGAACATTGGTCCCTTCCAATTGATAGAACCAATCCAACTGCGTCCCAGATAAGCTCTCTTGGAAGAAATGCACCCACAGATTCTTGTCAGCCGTGTGGGGTTGAATATTTCTGACGTATGACCTTAGATGTAGCTTCGGGCAAGAGACACCGTCGTACTTGGCGAAAGTGGGGACCTTGAATTTTTGTGGGATGACAACCTCTGAGATGAGTCCTAATTCTTCAAAGTCCAAACCGGGTACCCTCTGAATCTCCATAGCATTTAAATGATCCTCTAGCTGTTTGTATTTATCATCATCAGGAGGATATTGTTCCTCAGAGTAATCAGGCTCTTCCTCGGATGCTGGATCGTTGTTCACTTCTTGGGTTTGATTATCTCCTTCGCCTGATGATGTCGCAAAGTCCAAAGTTCGTCTGGCTTGTCCTTTAAACCTCCTCCCCATAATCACAACATCGGTTGATTTCTTCGCTTTCTTCTTCTTCTCTTTGGCCAGCAGAGTCTTAAACTCCTGTTGTCCTTTTGTCAGAGCCAAGAGCATTTGTTGAAACTGTGCGTTCTGCGCCTGAAGATCTTTCACAGTCTGTTCAACACCCATCTCACTGAAATAAATAGTAGAAGGATAAGGTGACCTGTTATGAGAAACATGTATGATGTTATGATGAATGAAGATGCAATATGCAAATGATTTCAAGGAAATTTAGAGATTTAAATTTGTTCAGACCAAAAAAAAGAACACACGTTATATTAAAATCCAAGTTTGAATAAATCATGCCTCCTTGGGCTTACAATGAAAGAAACAAAATACAACAAAGCTCCTAAGACAGAAAGACTGAACGCATCCTCTTTGGAGAAATGTAGGCATTCAGGTTCTTCTCTTTATGAAGCAGTTTGGTGAGCTCCAGAACCTTCTTATCACTGACATAAAATTGGGCTTCAAAGGTGTCTCGCTCTTCCTTCAACTGGACCCAAGCTTTCTTCAAGTCTTCGAGAGAGGTAGGCATGTCAGGATGAAGAACGGTGTATGGGACATCTCCTTCATCAACAGGCTCCATGATGACAGGAAGGTTGGAAGGGTAAGGCATCAAGAGACTCTGAGCACGAGCCTGTACCCATCTAAGGTAAGGCTCGAGAGGGATAGAGTTTTTGTGTCCCAAAGTTCTACTGTTCACCTTGTTCACCATTCTCCAAGCTCATGTAAACCTCTGGCGGTAACCTTGGTCTTCTTTGTCGTAGTCGAACACCAGACCTTGGATGAGCATCTCGTAAGGGCCGTCTCTTCGGGCATGCCCAAACTGTCGAAGAGATAAGCAGGGGTTGTAGGTGATACCCCCCTAATACCAAGCAGAGGTACGTTAGGGAACTCCCCACAGCGGTAAATGATAGAGACATCTTCCAAGGATCTCGAACACCAACGAATATCAGAGTGGGTGAGAGGCATCATCCTTCGAGACCAAGTTAGTCTCTGCTCATTCTTCAATGCTGATTGAGGTAGGTGTGAAGTGAACCATTTTGCGAGTAAGGGGATACAACACAAAAGAGTACCTCTTTTCTTCATGGTGCAGGTATGAAGGCAATGCAAGATGTCTCATAGTAAGGTAGGTATAGGACTGCGAGAGAGAAAGACTTTGATGGCATTAACGTCTATGAATTGGTCCGAATTGGGGAACAGAACCAAACCATAAATGAGAAGAGCCAGGACATCTTCGAAAGCTTGGAAATCCATGTCGTCCCAGAATGAACGAGCCTTTTCCAATAGAAACTTGGCTAGAAAGCCTTTAACCCCGCTTCTTGTCTCCCAATTGGCTATGATGTCGGCCCTCTTCATATGCAAAGCTTCAGCGATGACTTCAGGTTTTGGAATCCCCTCTAGACCGGTGAATGGTATTTGATCAAGAACGGGCACCCCTAAGAGCAGAGAGAACTCTTCCAATGTAGGTACCAACTAATAGTCTGGGAACGTGAAACAATGATGTATGGGATCAAATAATTGGAATAGTACACACATCATCTCTTCTTGGAAGTTGGATGTAGTTAAGCTGAGGAGTCGACCATATTTCTTGGTAAAAGGAGAATCCCTGGGCACTCTTGAGGCCAGCTCTTGAAGTTGAGGATGTGCTTTTACAAAGCTGATTTGGATGGTGTTTCTTCGGAGAGAATTCATGTCCTACAAAACAGAAACAAAGATAAATTTCTAAATCCTTGAAATGGTTAGTGAGCATGCGTATGATGTTCATGATGTTTATGATGTTTATGTACAAGTTAATATATACACACACAACAAACAAGTCCCTATGTTTTAGGCTTGCATGAGTTTTGTAGGTAAGTACCCTCTTGAAGTCTAGTTGGCTCAACCTGTCCTAGCAATAGTGATCGGGTTCTAAAGGAGCTCAATATCACCGACCTTTCTCTTGGGTATTGTCTCAGCACAACAATCTTTTCTTGCGGCCGAGATATCCCAAAAGTCTAGCCTCAATGAGTTTAGTATGGAGTATCAACCAATTTTCAGCTCTACACCGAAATCGGCTATATCACTACGTCCTAATGGCCAAGTTTGTTCAATTAGGGTTCTAAAGTTAATTAGTGCTTCATGACGCCACTCAGCGACCCCGTATTCTCCTCGATTCACCACGAGGGATACCGGTACCCACAAATGCGTCACACTAACATAGCCATTGTTTCAACCATATCGGTCTACGCCGTACAGTCTCCATAATCTATTGCTATTTACCTAAAAAGGTGTCCGAAATCCGGGTAGAGGATCAAAGCAAGCCCAATATAAAGAACTAAGTATAAAGCACATAAATCAAATAATGAAAGCAAGTAAAGGTGATCTAACCCTAAGGTAACCCCACTTTTAGAACAAGTTATCCCCAGCAGAGTCGCCAGTTCTGTGATACGGTGGGAGAACTGACTTGGTGTTTTGCGTTTCGATCGCAATTATGCGGATAGCAAGAGTCACCACAGACTTTTCTTTTATCCAAAAGTAAAGGTAAAAAAGCACAGGAAAGACCTTTCGAGATTATTGTTGAACCCCAAAATTTACCCTCTTGATTTAGGCTTATGTTTCATCATGAATATCATATTGCATTGCATTCATACATTGTGATGGGATCAAAGTACATTAGTTATCAAGTCTTCCTCAAGCTTTGAATGTTGATTGCATTGAAAAGTTTCTCAAGTAGAACCTTATCATCTAAACCTCTGGATCTTTCAAGCTCAAAAGTTTGCATATCTCAAGATATTTTATCCATCTCTTTGGATCATCAGAGGATTGAAGTTTGTGTTTGATTATAAGAAGAATCACTCTTTTGATTCACCAGTCAAATTAGGGTTTTGTTTGAGCAAGGCTATTGATCAATGTACAAGTCTTGATTTGGAAGCTACAACATCTCATTGGTATTTGGAAAGTCTTTGTACAAAAAATTAACCAAGATGCCCAGAGGATTTGAAGTTTTGGAGATGATTCATCAGTCTCCTAAGGTGTTAACCAAAACTAGGGTTTGGGATTTTGTCAAGATTTCTTGAGAGTTTTGAAGTGAAACTTTGTACATGGCCTCTATATATTTGAAAGATCATATGTTTGAAGTTTTGATCATCAATTTTGAAGGGAAGTGGATCAATTGATTCAAAAGGGAAAAAAAGGTCATTTTGGTCAAAAGTAGTCAAAGTCAAGGTTGACCATGGGAAGTTTTGGCCAACCATCAATTCAAGGATTTAATTTTCATATTTCAAGTCCATTTTGATCATTGGATCAAAGAGATTGAGGTTTGGGTTGAAACTTGTTCATGAAGAAACCCTAAAGTTTCTAATTTTGGAAAATAAGGACTTAACTTCAAAAATTCATATTTTATTCACCTTTGATCAAAAAATGCAAATGAAACATTATTGGAAATATAAGAGGATGATCTTTTATATACTTTTGGTCTCATGTCCAAATTGGCAAAGAGTCAAGAGTTATAAAGCTTGGAAGTCACAAAATTATAGGTCATTTTCCAAAATTAGTGAATTTCAAGCTCAATTTTGAGGACCTTAATGGATTCAATTTCAAAAACTCAAAACTAAGGGATTGTAGATATTTTCAATTCCTTTCCAAATTGTACTCATTTGTGTCCAAATTCAAAAATATGAGCAAGTTATAAGCTTTGGAATTTGGAGGCATTTCATTGAATTCATGCACACCATGCAAATTGCAAATTCTGGATAACTTGATTTGTGGCCTTTTGTTTCACTTCAAATTTTGCCCATGACTAATTTACAAAGTACTAAGGCCCATCATGCCAAGGTTTGCGCTGCACATGGGCAAATGCATGGGCAACTTGTGATTTTGCAAAAAGTGGTATGAAAATGCCTAATCACCAACACTTGATTAATACAAGGAATTAAGCCTTGATTCTTTTGCTAATCTCTTCCTGAGATAAAACAAATTGAAATGCACGTAAAATGCAAGCAAACGCACGAGGGATTTGAGGGCTCCATGTGCACACTTCATTTTGGCAGAAAGAGGAATTCATTCTTTCTAACAGTTTTTAGTGTGAAAAACCTATCCTACCCTCCTCTTCATGCTCTATATATTGAGAGGCAAGCTTCATTGAGCCGGATGGGTGCTTCATTTCATCCCTGAGATCAGAAAACTCCATAGCTACTTGTTTTGAAAATTTCTTCGATACTCTCATTTCAGTTGCGCATTTTGAGTGTTTCTTCTTGCATTTTCTTCTCAAACTGATAAGGATTGTAGATCGAGGCTTGGTTTGCAACTGGAGTAAAGGAGACAGTAGATTTGTTTTTGCCTCAAACGTTAGAATTCTTAACTTTGGATCTTGATTTCTAGCCGAGCATTGTGTGATTTGAGTTCATAATCATGTTGTTTGAAGTTCATTAAGTGTTTCTGTAGCTTCAAAGCTTTCAGTTTGATGAGATATGCATGTATGATGCATCTGAAATTTTCTGCTCAGTGAGTTTTCGTCATTTTCATGCAATCCGTTCTTGATCCATGGTTAATTATTTGATGTGATTCGAATTGTAATGTGTAGTATGATATGCTGGCTTTAATTTGCACAAAATTTCTTGAAAAATGGTGAAGAATTGAGCATGTTATGTTTATTGGAACATGAGGTGATGTATATGATCATGCGCGCGTTTTTGCCCTAGCCAGAGGTCGAAGATGATTGCGTGGCCTCCTCTGGTTGGCTGACTTGTTTTTTTTTAATTCATTTGAATTTTGTTTCATAATTTGATTTTCATGATTTTATTTATTGCTCAAAAATGATTGAAAAATTATGAAAAAATTCAGGAAACCTAAAAATAATATTCCTGACCTTGTGCATTTTTTTTTATAATTTTTGAAAATGTTTTGATTGGTTTAAAAATTTGTGTTATTATTTAATTATTTGTTTAAAGTTTATTTATTTTTTAATATTTCTTTGATCTAAAAAATTCCACAAAAAATGTGTTGGACTCATAAAAATAATGTAGAATTTGATTCAGATTTTGGTTTAGCATTTTTTCCATTTTTGATTAGAAATTTATTTTGAGAAGTTTATTTGAAATATTTGTTTCATAATTTTGGTTTTAATACTTCCTTTAATCCAAAAAATCCTAAAAAAAAATCACATAAGCTTGTTTTTAATCATGGAGTCTGAATATAATTTCATTTTTGACCTTTCTGGTGATTTTTGGCTAGGGTTTGCATTTTTGCCATTAAATAATAATTTAATTGTTAATTGTTTGTTTAATTTTTATTTTAATATTTCCCTTAATTCAAAAATTCCACAAAAAATCAGGGATGTTTGTTTTTAATTCTAATATTTGAATATAATTTTGGTTGGACATTTTTCTGACTTTTGATTAAAATTTTATTTTGAGATGTGATTATTTGTTTAATTGCTTAATTGTTTGAATTTGATTTTATTTTTAAATTTTTATTTAATTCAAAAAATGTGAAAAAATATGTGCTCTGACACTTAGGGTTTCCTTGTGGTTTGCATGATCTTGGTTTGAATTGTGTTTGCTACTGACCTTCATGGTCTTTGATTGTATTCTTCTCAAGCTCCCATGATCCTTTATTGATATTCAATTGTCAACTCAACATGGTGATAGAAAGGAGCAACATTTCTCTAATTCTTTTGACCAAATTGTGCATATGTCTGTTTACTTTTGTCTATCATGACTAATGTTTGATAGTTGCTATCATGTTTTTTCATTTCATTATAGTGTCATCATCCATCCCTTATGTGAATCATCATTCTATTTATGGGAATACTAACTTGGCTGTTGAATGTGCGAGGTACTTTGAGAAAAGTTTTCCATTTTTGACTTGAGGCTACTGTGTTTCACTTTATTTGTGGAACACAATTTATTATGTTTGCAATACTCTTGTGCTTGGCATATTTGATAGTCTATGCAGGATATATACATACGATTATGAATGCCATACATTGCCCATGGGATTTGTTCATATCTGATAATCTCATTACTTACATCCTGATGGCGTAATTTCTGACTTGACTTATCTGCTGATGCTAACTTGCTTGAAGTTCTCTAAGTTTCTTTTATTCTTGTTCAGTTGCTAAAGATAGTTATCCGTTTGGTATTGCACTATTTCCTTTCTTCTATTTTCATTTTGTATAGTTCAATTTTGCATGATGGGACCTCTGTTGCTGATATATGTTAGGAGGCCCTCTGTTTTTGTTTGATACATGTGTTGTGTTTTTTTTCTTCATTTGTTGATCGATGAGTCACTCAATTTATAAATTGGGATCACGACTTCGCTCTCAGTGCATGTTCCCTATAGGATGTTTATTGTTTTTCTTCTTTAATTGTTGATCGATAAGTCACTCAATTTAGAAATTGAGATCACGACTTCGCTCTCAGTGCATGTTCCCTATAGGATGTTTATTGTTTTTTCTTCTTTAATTGTTGATCGATGAGTCACTCAATTTAGAAATTGAGATCATGACTTCTCTCTCATTGCATGTTCCTTATAGGATGGTTTTGCTAAGCTTCCTTTAACATGTTAGTTAAGGTAGGAATCCATGTATGCTAACATAAGATAGGAATTTCCTTTATCCTTAACCTTAGGGTCAACCATTGTATGATAAAACTAGGGATAATGCTAAGCTAGTTTCCCTTAGTTGTTTTTCCTTCCAATGCATTTTGCATCTTAAAATAAAAACTGTTTTCTTGGAAAATCATAAAACACTTCTAATAAACTCAAACCCTTCTTCAAGGTAAAAGATAAAAATTAATCTTATTTGTTTGTGCGCCTTTTGGCTTTGCTTTACTACTTTTGGAGCCGATGTTTCGCCATCGCACATGTTTGTTATCCTACTTTGATTCTCAATATCATTGTTAGGTGTGATGTTTTGTCATCTGTTTTATTGATGTTTTGCCATCTTTAACATGATGCTTTACTACTTTTGAAGACGATGTTTCACCATCGCACATGTTTGTTATCCTACTTTGATTCTCAATATCATTGTTAGGTGTGATGTTTTGTCATCTGTTTCATCGATGTTTCGCCATCTTTGCCATGATATCTTGTTACCTTTTAGACGATGTTTCGCCATCGCACATTTGTTTGAAGTTGATGTTTCGCCATCGCACATGTTTGTTATCCTACTTTGATTCTCAAATATCATTGTTAGGTGTGATGTTTTATCATTTGATGTTTCTCCATCTTTGACATGTTACTTCGTTATTATTTAGCCGATGTTTTACCATCTCATTTATTTGTTGTTTCATTTGATGTTTTACCATCTCATTTGTTTGTTGTTTCATTTGATTTTTTACCATCTCATTTGTTTGTTGTTTCATTTGATGTTTTGCCATCTTGACTGTTTTTGTTGTTTTAACTAAAAAACACAAACCAACCAAAAAATGTAAGCCGAACTACGGCTGCTCTGATTCCTTAAAAGGGATACGTAGGCATTGGGGTAGGGCTCGATCGAGCACAAATTTTATTTTCCCTACATTGTTTTCTTTTTTTTCTTTCACATGCATCCCCTTTTCAGCTTTAAGCCATAGACATAGGTTTAAACCACACCAATTAGATTAGACAACAAGAGTGGATACCGTAGAGAACTACGGGCGTGTGGGGTGCTAATACCTTCCCCTCGCGTAACATACTCCCTTACCTGATCTCTCGGTCGAAAGACCGTGATTTCTCCCTTTTCAGGTTTTCTCGATGTTTACCTTTCCCTTTCGGCGGGATAAAAGACGTTCGGTGGCGACTTCATTGATGTTTCACTATATCCAGATGACAGGTTTCGGCTGGGTGGTTTCAGCTGGCGACAGATTGATATCTTGCTGGTCCATCCCGAAGTGGATCCTAGCTCTTGTTTGTTTTCTTTTTGGGTGTTTATTTTACCGCTTTGCATATTTATCTGTTTGCATTGCATCTTATGTGCGCTTTACTTTCTGCATACTGGATTTGGCTGGACTGTTTGGATTCTGGATTTCTTGGTGGGTGGGTTGTTCCCTGAGGTAAAAGGCCTCATACCCAGGCTATGAGTGAATTCCACAGGAACTAGGAATAGAGTGGCCATGGCAGCTATGAGGCGGATGCTTTGTAGACCTGACCATGAGACCCATGACTTCAGAGGTAGTTCGGATAGGTGTTATCGTATGATGATACCGACATTCGAGCTCTCGTACTCTGATTTGGCTTTTAACCTTACCTTTACCTAGACTACACCCGTGAGAGGGGCGGGAAAACTTTTCTTACAGGTACAAATACTGTTGTTGACTTTATGTTGCGAAGGTGACTCAGGTTCCCATGATAGTTTTGAAGCTTTTGGATTTCCTTTTAATGGTCCAACCGTTATCCAGTGTGAAACTTTGATCTTGTCATGTTGCATCATAGCATATTTATTTCTAAAAAATGATGTATAAAAAAAATAACTAGCATGTGCATGTCATTTTCCAGGGACATTCAAGAGTCTTCTTTCCATCAGAAATGGCTGGCCTCCCATCAGATGAGTTTGATTCAGTTCGTGTTAAAGAGCCCAACATGCATACATTCGCTTATCAGATTCCTACTATTGATGTGTCCGAATTGAAGAGGTTGAGTTCTTATCTGAAGGGGGATGTTCTGAATAATTTCAACAAAAATTATGGCAATTTGTTACTAATCCTTAACACTCCAGTTGATCCAATGACTTTGATCACCCTCTTCCAGTTCTATGACAAGGAATTACGGTGTTTTATTTTTCAAGATTATCAACTGGTTCCCACAATAGAAGAGTACGCGTACCTACTTAATATCAAGTTGTCTGATGAAGTTGCTTTTGTCCAAGTGCCAGAGAAGCCGAAGTTCGAGGTTATTGCTGAAATTCTTCATTTGAGTTGGAAAGAGGTGAAAGACAATTAGAAATCAAGTGAGCATACTACAGGGTTTTATTTGGATTTCTTAGTGAAGAAAGCTGAAGACTGGGCAAAGAGATGGAATTGGAGTGACTTCAGCTCTCTGTTTTCTCTCATGATATACGGGATCATCCTCTTCCCTCGCAAGAGAAATTTTGTGGATTAGACGGCTATTTGTGTTTTCAGAAATAAGAACCCGATGCCGACACTCTTGGCAGATACTCTTTACACCATCCATTTCAGGCATGGAAAATGAGGTAATGTAAGTTTATGTCATTCGATGTTGTATCAATGTTTTAAGTTGCACCTACCGGTAAGTGACCCTTTCGTGGATACCAGGCATTCTCTACGATGGTCATCAAGACTTGTCAACCTTACTTCATTTGATATCCGGTGGAATTATGACATGGGAGAAGTAAGAAGTATTATCACTAGCTGCAGATATTTACCTAATGTTCCCCTCATAGGAACTAAGGGGTGTATCAACTATAATCCTGTGCTTGCTTATCGTTAATTGGGATATGCAATGGATGGACCGCCAAAGGTTGAGGAGGTGTCTGAGTCAGTGTATTTTGTTAGAGGAAGTGATCCTGTGATGTTGAAAAGAGTGACAAGTGCTTGGAAAGGAATTCTCAAGAAGGATAGAACTACTTTGGGCAAGAAGGTTCCTATTGCTAGGGTTCCTTACTTGGATTGGATTAGAGCCCAGGTTAAGGTTTTACGGTTACCATTTGCGAGGTCAGCTCCTATATGTGAGCAACCTCCTACTGTTCTGAGTAACACGGTGCCTACAGAGATGTTAACCCAGGTTCATGTTGAGAACATTCAACTTCGTGCAAAAGACCGCGAGGCAGGAATGAAACTTTATTGGGTAGATCAAGAAAGGGCCGACTTAGCTCGCAAACTCAAAGAAGCTCAAGGGGAAACTTCTGATGCAACCAGTTTTAGGAAGAGGTCTCATGCTGAAATGGAAGAAGAGTTGAGTAAGACCCAATAAGAGTGCCAGAAGCTTCAGGCATCCGAGAATAGCTACAGGAAGAAGATTCAGAACTTGGAGAAACAAATCAAAGACAAAGATGCTCAGCTTAAGAAGGAAGTAGCCCAGAAGCGTGTCGCAGAGGATCAGTTTCAAGAAAGTAAAGTGGTCGCATCATAAATTTTAAAGGAGAAAGCCAAGCTTGAAGAGTATTGTCAACACCTTGAAGCGTGTCTTGTTCCGGAGATTTAGTTTTTGTTACTTACCATTGGTGTATTTGGTCACCCCCAGGATTGTTGGAAGGGACCATTTGTTTGTTTTTATTATTCCGTTTTTTTGCTAAGTTTACTTTGAAACACGTATTTTGTTGTTTATCGTTACACTCTTAAATGTCCGAAGTCACTTGAAGATCGTTTCTTTTGTTTGTAAATAATTGAAGTCTTTGTCTTATTGTCCTTTTTTTCCTTTGATTGTATGCTTGCTTATCTTTGGTTGCGCGCCGTGATTAATGAATAAAAGGACTCTTGAATACTGGGAAATGACAAACATATCATGTACATCATGCATTTCATAACATTACAGGTTATCTCAAGATGGTATTCTTATTCTTCTGCTTTTCTTATTCAGAATTCAAGACGACTACTCATCGGTATTCCACCAGAAACAATTTTCCAAGACAGATGGAACAAGTTCAAGCTGAACTCGCTGAAATGAGGGCCCAGATGGCTACTCAAATGACCCAGATCATGGAAGTTATCACCAATGTGAATCGCCGATAAGAGGAGCTGGCTGCCATTATCAACAACCAGAGCCGCTATCCAGGGGATGGTGGAAATCAAGGGCTCTATCAAGACATTTCTGTAGGATTAGGGGATGTGTAAGATCAGCCTGCTGGAAATCTTCACGGGATGCCTGGAAACCCTTTTGTATGCA
This sequence comes from Vicia faba, assembly GCA_948472305.1. Lineage (NCBI taxonomy): Eukaryota > Viridiplantae > Streptophyta > Magnoliopsida > Fabales > Fabaceae > Vicia > Vicia faba. The sequence continues at coordinate 628,413,482 of OX451740.1, forward strand.
ATGTAGGGCAGTTTCCCCCGTCTCTGGGACCTCGTCTTGTGGGGAACAGAAGAGATAATCGGGGCGGTGTAAGGAACTATCAGGAGCAGGATTATGACTTTGACCAGGATGAAGATCAATTTTCTGTTCACCGTTCAGAGCTAGAAGTTCAGGTTGAGGATATGAGGTATCGGTTGTTGGAAGAACGTTTGAAGGCTGTGGAAGGGCAAGGATTCCTTGGTATGGATGCTAATGATCTCGGGCTGGTTTATGGGGTGAAAGTTCCTCCAAATTTCAAACCTCATACATTTGAAAAGTACAATGGAACATCATGTCCTATTACTCATGCAACTGCTTATTTCAGAAAGATGTCAGTACATACTGAGGATCAGGGGCTTTTGATTCACTTTTTCCAGGATAGCCTATCTGGGGCATCCCTGGAGTGGTACATGAAGTTGGAGAAAACCCATATTCGTTGCTGGAATGATCTTGCTCGGGCCTTTGTCAAACATTATCAGTACAATATGGATATGGTGCCTAATCGCACTCAATTACATAATTTGTCACAGGGACCAAGAGAATCTTTCAAGGAATACGCTCAGAAGTGGCGTGAGTTGGCTGCGAGGGTTCAACCTCCACTCATGGAGAGAGAACTCATTGATATGTTTATGGGTACCCTGCAAGGGCCATTCTATGAGCATTGATAGGAAGTACTTCGGCAGGATTTGCAGACTTGGTTATGGCTGGTGAAAGGATTGAGATAGGTTTGAAATTGGGGAAAATTCAGATTGGAGGTTCTAGTGGCTCATCAGGAGGCAGTAAGAAACCATTCAACACTTACCCTAAGAAAATGGAAGGCAACACAAGTGCGGTTTAATCTCATAGAGGAAGAAGAGAGGATTGTCAGCACCAACAAATCAATGCTGTTTCTATTCCTGTTAATGCTCCTCCGCAGCAGAGACCAAATATAATGCCTCAACAACAAAGATAACAAGATGATCCTCGTCAGTATAATAATCAACAACAGAGACAACCGAGAAAATTCGATCCCTTTCCAGTATCTCTTACTGAAGCACTCCACCATTTGCTCAATTTGAAGTTGATCAGTTTGAGAAATATGCCACCACCACCCGCAAGACTTCCTCCTAACTATGATGCTAATGCAAGATGTGAATTCCATTCAGGCGGAGTTGGTCATTCTACTGACAATTGCTTTGCGTTGAAGTGAAAAGTGCAGGACTTGTTGGATGCTAAGGCAATTGAGTTTACTCCAGTGATTGGTCCGAATGTTACTCAGAACCCAATGCCTAGGCATGAAGGGGGTGTTGTTAATATGATTGATGATAATGGTGAAATGTTGAATTTGATCATGAATGTGGAACAAGTAACTACTCCGTTGTGGTATGTTAAGAGGTATTTTCTTGACAATTCTATTTTCCCGGGTTGTACTTCAGAGTATGCCAAGTGTAGAGAGCAACCGAAGGGCTGTGATGATTTAAAAGTCGGTATCCAGTTAATGATAAAGGAGGGTTCCCTGCAAGTTGATAGAAAACCGAGCTACCATAAGGTTACCGAAGAAGACATTGATGTGGTATCTATTCCTTACACCCCTGTGCGCATTCCTACCCCATCTAGGGCGCCTCCTTTGATGATTACGGTACCTGGTCCCATGCCGTATACTAGTGAGAAGGCCATCCCATGATATTACGGTGCTGATGTTTATTACCATAGGGTGAAGCAGGAAGTAAGTACTCGTTCGTCTGAGGAAGAACATGCTGAAGGTAATGAAGAGGAAGTTCATAATTTTTCTGGTGTGGGTCGAATGACTAGAAGTGGGAGAATATTTGGCCCTTCCAATGTGCAAGATGCGGCAGATGCTTCTGCAAGAGAAAAAGGAAAACAACAGGCAATAATTGGTAATCCAAGGGTTACGTCAGCCAATATGACTCAGCCAATTCTGATACCAGAAGCTTCTTCAGTTCCCGATGAGGTTGAAGAGTTAATGCGAATTATCAGAAAGAGTGATTATAACATAATTGATCATCTGAGCCATACTCCTTCTAAGATGTCTATCTTGTCTCTGTTGATTTATTCAGAACCTCATAGAAATGCTTTGATTAAGTTGTTAAAGAATGCGTTCGTGCCACATGAGATAATAGTCAATCAGTTTGAGAATGTTTGTGCTAATATATCTGTCGGGAATGGTCTGGGCTTCACAGATTTTGATCTTCCTCCGGAAGGGCGAGACCATAATAAAGCGTTTCATATTTCAATGGAGTGCAGGGGAACTATTTTATCCCAGGTTTTGGTGGATACAGGATCATCTTTGAATGTATTTCCCAAGTCAGCGTTGATGAAGATTGATTACTCTGGACTGGAGCTGCGCCTTAGTGATTTGATGGTGAAGGCGTTTGATGGGTCTCGAAGGTCAGTGTTTGGAGAGGTGGAGTTACCAATCAAAGTTGGTCCTCGCACCTTCACAGCTACATTTTTTGTGATGGATATACAGCCAGCGTATTTTTGTTTGTTGGGGAGGCCGTGGATTCATAGAGCAGGGGCAGTCACTTCTACTCTTCATCAGAAACTCAAGTATCATGCAGAGGGAAAGGTGATAACTGTGTGCGGTGAGGAAGAGTACATCGTGAGTCATTTGACATCATTCCGCTATGTTGAAGTTGAAGGCAGGATACATGAGACTCCGTTCCAGGCGTTTGAAACAGTTTATGCTGTCAATTTTCCTCCTCCAGAGCAGAAAAGGAAACCTGAAACTGTTATGTCTTCTCTCAAGGATGCGAGAGCTGTGGTGGAAAATGGTAACCCTGAAGGTTGGGGTCAGGTGCTAGACGTTACTCCAAAATTTGATAAATTCGGTCTTGGTTTTAGCCCAGGTCAGCAGAGTGCAGCTCCTAGAGCATCTAGTTTATCTACTCCTGTGAAGTTTTCCCGCCCTTGTGCTACTCAAGAAGGACACGTCAATGTAGTTGGCGATGATAGGGTTGATGGCTACAATATCGAAGATTGGATTCGTCCGAGTATTCCAGGTCAGACACTCAACAATTGGACTTCTGTGGATGTTATCCAAGTTTCAAGCGCTGAGGAGTAATTTTCTGTTTTCTTTTATTATCATATCATAATTCCTACGCTCTGCCCAAGGCGTAGCGGATCATTTGTGTAGGGCCACCATGTTTATTTTAAAACAGTTTATCATGAAATAAAGGACGTTTTTGCATTCAAAATTTTGCTCCTTTTCTTTTTTATTTGAATGGCAATGTTTCTCTTTTCCCACACTGTCACTAAAAATGCCAAAATGTCGTTCATGCAGATGCACTTCCACCACCGATTATATTGATAACGACTCTGCTATGGCTCATTATGACTTTGATAATCCTATTTATCAAGCTGAAGAAGAAGCACATGAGGATTGTGATCTTCTTGAGGAATTAGCAATATTGATAAAACAAGAGGAGAAGGTTATCCAGCCGAATCAGGATTCGATTGAGGTAGTGAATATTGGCACAAAAGTGGTAAGAAGAGAAGTCAAGATAGGGGAAGATCTCGAAGAAAGTATAAAGGTCAGATTGGTTGAGCTACTCTGTGAGTATTCTGATATCTTCGCTTGGTCTTATGAGGATATGCCTGGGTTGGATACAGACATAATGGTACATCGACTAACGCTCAAAGAAGGTTGTTCCCCCGTCAAGCAAAAGCTCAGAAGAACTCATCCTGAGATGTCCAAGAAGATCAAGGAGGAGGTTCAGAAGCAGTTGAACGCAAATTTCTTAAAAGTCATCAATTATCCACCATGGATTGCAAATATTGTGCCTGTGCCCAAGAAGGATGGTAAAGTCAGGATGTGCGTGAATTATAGGGATTTGAACAGGGCCAACCCTAAAGATGATTTCCCTCTTCCGCATATTGATGTGTTGGTTGATAATACTGCTCATTCCAAAGTGTTTTCGTTCATGGATGGTTTTTCGGGTTACAATCAAATTAAGATGGCTCCGGAGGATATGGAGAAGACAACATTCATCACGCCTTGGGGAACTTTCTGTTATAAAGATATGTCGTTTGGTTTGAAAAATTCCGGGGCAGCATATCAGCGCGCCATGGTCACTCTCTTTCATGATTTAATTCACAAAGAGATTGAGGTTTATGTGGACAATATAATTGCTAAGTCTGACACGGAAGAGGAACATCTTGTTCATATGGAAAAATTGTTCGAGAGACTGAGGCAGTTCTTGCTAAGGTTGAATCCGAATAAGTGCACCTTCAGGGTGAGATCCGACAAGCTGTTAGGTTTTATTGTAAGTCAAAAAGGTATCGAGGTGGACTCGGCCAAGGTAAAAGCGATACAGGAAATGCCTGAACCAAGGACAGAGAAGGAAAAACGTGTTTTCTTGGGAAGGTTAAACTACATTTCTAGATTTATTTCTCATCTCACAGCCACCTGTGAACCTTTGTTCAAGTTGTTGAAGAAAAGTCAGACAGTGAAATGGAATGAGGATTGTCAGAAGGCCTTTGACAAAATAAAGGAGTATTTGCAGGAACCTCCGATACTCATGCCTCCAGTGGAAGGAAGGCCACTAATCATGTATCTAACTGTGTTGGAGAGCTCAATGGGTTGTGTCCTCGGTTAGCACGATGAGACAGGGAAGAAATAGCAGGCTATTTACTACTTGAGTAAGAAGTTTACGGAATGCGAGTCGAGGTACTCATTGCTGGAAAATACTTGTTATGCGCTTTCCTGGGCCACCAAACGTTTGAGGCAGTACATGTTAACTCACACCACCTACTTGATATCCAAAATGGACCAAATCAAGTACATTTTTGAGAAGCCAGCTCTTACAGGCAGGGTAGCCCGTTGATAGATGATACTCACTGAATATGATATCTAATACACTACTCAAAAAGAAATCAAGGGTAGTATACTGGATGACCATCTTGCTCATCAGCCTTTGAGCGATTATGAACCGATGAAGTTTGATTTTCCAGATGAGGAAATTGTGTATATTCGGGTTTTTAATATGCTAGACCCAGACGAAGGACCCGAACCGGGGTCACGTTGGACGCTTGTTTTTGATGGTGCCTCCAATGCCATGGGAAACGACGTCGGAGCTGTTATCACTTCCCCTGAGGGATACCACATTCCTTTCACGGCTCGTATTTGTTTCGATTGCACTAACAACATGGCCGAATATGAGGCTTGCATTTATGGCATTGATGCAGCGATCAACATGCGCATCAAATTTTTGAAAGTTTACGGGGATTCCAATCTTGTTATCAGCCAGATTAATGGAGATTGTGAGACTCGCCATCAAAACCTAATTCCCTATCGTGAGCATGTTATGAAGCTGATTCCGTATTTCGAAGAGATCACGTTTGAGCATATTCCCAGAGAAGAAAACAATCTAGCTGATGCACTGGCAACTTTGTCCTCCATGTTCAAGGTTAAGTGGGCTAATGAGGCACCTTCCATTACCATCAGAAGTTTGAGTGAGCCAACTTTCTGTTTTGAGGCCAGTTTGGAATCAGATGGTAATCCTTGGTTTTATGATGTTAAACGATATCTTGAAACACAAGAGTACCCTGAAGAGGCATCCGTCACATATAAGAAGTTCTTGAGAAGATTTTCAGCCAAGTTCTTTCTTAGCGGTGGCGTGTTGTATAGAAGGCATCATGACGGTTTACTGCTCAGACGCGTTGACAAGAAAGAAGCAGCTAGAATCATTGAGGAGATACATGAAGGTGATTTCGGGACCCATTCCAACGGATGTGATACGGTGAGAGAATTGACTTGGGATTTTGCTTTTGTGTTCGCAAATGTTTCGGTTTAGCAAGAGTCGCCACCGACTTTTTATTTTATCCTAAGGAAAGGTCAAAAAGCACAGGAAAGACCTTTGAGATGTTTTCTTGGGTTCGGGGAGTAGATTATAGAAAGGGAAGGTATTAGCACCCTTTCTATCCATAGTCATCCATGGGCTCTTAGTTACTTGCTTAGATCACTTGCTTTGCATTTCTATTGTTTGAAATGGTGCTTTTCAATTGTTTGAAATGGTGCTTTGTGTGTGATTTTGGAAAATAGTTTGAAAAGAGGCCATCGTCGTGGCAACCTTTGTAATGATCCTTGTTTGAATGTATACAAAGGTGTTTTTGTCTTTTGAAAGGTTTTCAATGTTTGAAAGTAGGGTTTTGAAATTGTGTTATGGAGTGTGTTTTGAAAAGTAGCAAGGATGTTTTTGCAAGCTTGATCAAGTAGCTAAGAGCTATCTACCCTATTTTACTCAAAGATCTTTCTTATGTTTTTAACCCTTTTAACAATGTTGTTTCACCATTGTATTTGGTGAACAACCTTGTGTTAGGATGCTAACGGGACAGGCGCTGGTCATCGTATAGACCATGATAGCAATAATGTTAAGTATCTTTGGCAATTTTCTTGAGGGACTTGATCATTTTGTTTAGGCAACTCAGATAGCGTCATCGAGGGACTATAATCTTTTTGTTTGTTTTTGTTTTGCCAAAGTACTCAACATGCAACAATGGCCCATTTTTGAAGGCAACAAGTGGATTGTAACCCTAGGGGTGCAAGTGTGCATTGTGTTTGTTTTTCATGCATATTTATCTTGGATTAGGTCAAGCTAGTTATTGATTTTATTTGCATACAAACCCTAGATCTAATATGGCATAATTGAAAGCTTTTAAATGTGCGAGAATTTAAATGCTACACTATTACAACATGATATAGGGAGGGGGGGGGGGGGTACAAATTTGAATTGAGGGTATTTGACAAGAAATTAAACCCTAGATTACTATTACAACCAAATTGAATGTACAAGATACAATATTTAAATGTACAATAATTGAAATATATACAATAAATAAATGTAAATAAAATATATTATGCCAAAATGTTTTTAGTATGTAAAAAGTATTTTTTCAATGTGAAAAGTAAAATGAAAAGATCAATTTTAATTATTTTTCCTATTTAGGGCAAGAAACCCTAATTCTTAATAAATAATATTATTTATTAATTATATATATATATATATATATATATATATATATATATATATATATATATATATATATATATATATATATATATATATATATATATATATATATATATATATATATATATATATATATATATATATATATATATATATATATATATATATATATATATATATATATATATATATATATATATATATATATATATATATATATATTAAACATATTAAACATAAAATAAAAATTAACTATTTACAAAAAAATGAATATTTTCAAGAAAATGTTTTTAAATATAAATAAATGAAATAAATGAAAATAAGTATATCTTTTGTATTATTTTTGAGTTTTGTTTTAAAAAGAAAATAGTTTATTTACATATGTATACTTAATAAAATAAAATAAATATCAAGTAAATATGAAAAAATATAGAAAATTATTTTTGGCATTTTTTATATTTATACAAAAAATAATAAAGTCAGAATAAAAAATAAAAATGTCAAAAATGATAAATATTAAATAAATGGGCCAAGGGGGTGTAAACAGAAAATAGGGGTGTTAAAAGTGAAAACACAACAGGCCCAACCCACCAGACTTCTTCTTCTTCCTCTTGTTCACAAAACACGCGCTTATGTGTATCAATGGCTAACTCTTGATTCTTTGATTTTTTGACAAAACTCATAACATGAACATTGTAGAGAATTAAACAACGAATTTAACCATATAAAAAACTTGGATTAACTCTCAAAGACCAGAGAGAATTTCTCTGGCCCTAATTTTTAACCTAGTTTTTTCAGAAAGTTCATGAGTGAAATTCTCTCAGCACGATTAATGTAAATGAAAACTAAGCATATGTATGGCTTCAGAGCTATGAGTATAACATATTTCATTCACAAACCTAAGCCTAACCATTCCTAGATAGGGAGATAGAAGTCCATGAAATACCTGTTTTAGTTGACTTCGAGCTGGATAATGTAGCAACCTTCAATGGTGTTTGAGCTTCTGTTGAGCTTGCCTGAGGTCCAAGGAAGCTTCTCCAATGCTTGGCTTGCTTTGAAACAACTTAAATCGTGCTGTAGAACTCAACTTGCCGAGCTTTGAAATGAAAATGTCAAAGTGAGTTAGAGGTGTTACAGCTTGCAATGGGGGCCTGGGATAGTTCAGGTGAGTTGATTGGAAGGTGTTGGAACTATCTTGGGACAAAACGCACGATGGAAATTTGTTGTGGCTTGCAAAATGCAGAACCTGCCCTGTTTTGCAGAAAAACAGTGGTTCTGAGTATGAGGAGGTTTTAGGGGTGAAAGGGTCGTGCTTTAGGCTTGTTGGGAGGTATGGAATTTGTATGCAATGTTTGTCTAAGCTCCTGTTAACAGATATGAGAGATTGCTTATCTTTTGAAAGTTTTCTCTACTTGAAGTTCAAATGTGGAAGTCAAGTTGCAGGCTTGTATAGACTGTCAAATATGCTTGCATACCTTGCTCTTGGCCCCTCTGATTTGTGGATTTGTTTTTCTGCAAGAGATCTTGGACCAATGCTCAAGGATTGTTGGTTTGACATAAAGCATACTTAAGCAAAAATGGAAATTTGCCTTTTTCTACTTAAGGCTTAATCTTGTGTATAATGTCCAAGTGAATAAAACAAAGGCTTAGACTGATGGATTGGCATTAAATTATGGAGTGCAAATTGGTTTTGAGGCCTGTAATGTCAAACCAAGCTAGCTAGATCAGAATTGCAAGTTGTTATGAACATGTATTGGCCATGGACAAAAGTGAGTTTTTGCCAACTTCAAGAATTCGATTCTCAATAACCACAAGGGTGTTTGAGGAGTTCTTGGACAATTTGGAAAGCTTGGAACATGTACTACAATCTATATTTGCAATACAACTTTAAAATCCAAGTGGAACTATGTGAAAAATGGCCAAGAAGATGAGTCAAAATCCTGCCTAGATTAGGGCAAATTTTCTCTAAGTTAAAAGTTTTAGGTACCCTTGTTCCAAAAATCATAACTTGAGATACAAGCTTCTTTTGGGAAAACTTTGTGAATAAAAGTTGTAGACTTTGTGATGGACTACAACTTTCATGTTGCAAGTTTTGTTTGAATCCATTTGAATCTTGGTGAAAAAATGGGACAAAGTTAGGAAAAAATAAGAAAATTTCATAACTTAGAAAAATTCGAAGTTATGAAATTTTTCCATTTTAAACCCTAATTTGCATTTTTGGGTTTCTTGATGAACAAGTTTCATAATTTGACATGTCTTGATGAAAAATGACCCTTGGCACTTGATTTTGACCAAAAATTCAAAGTTTTACTTTTCAGTATACAGTCAAATTTTGATCAGTTGACTGAAAAATTCATCTGTCAATCCTATGCATTTGAGCAGTCAAAACCCTAAAAATGACCATTTTGCCCTTTTGGTGATCTGATCAAATTTCTTGTGGAATTGTGATCCAAACTTGATCAAATGGTTCATATGAGTTCATAATGTTTATGTGGGTCAAATTTCATGAGGTTTGACTGTCAATTGGCCACAGTTGACTTTTTCCCCAATACAATTGATTTCTAAGTCAACTGTCCAATTGACTGGGCAAAGATTTGAATCAAGGCTTGAAACTTGGTATGGGCAAACTTGTGAACCCAACATGGAGCATGAAAGTCAATTTGGGTATTGTAGGTCAAAATATCCTTGTGCAAACTCAAACCCTAATTTGGGTTAACAATGCAAGGAGGGGTCTTGAGCAGAGCAAACCCTAGCTTGATCCTGAATTCCAAGAGTCTTGTGATGAGAAAGTGTTGATGAAATGAGAGGGAAAATTTTGGGGTACAACAGTTGCCCCTGTTCAATCTTCTTGAACCTGAAGAGTTAGATTGGCAAGTTTGCCTTTCGCGACTCGAAGGTAAAAGAGGATTGGACACTAGAGTGCCCGTAAATTTGCACTCGTCAAAACATAGGTGCGGGAATGGGCTTAAAGATGCCATTTGGAGATGGCAGAATCTTGCTGGAGATGGGCTTAAAGATTCCATCCAAGAACCTTTGTTGAATTGCAATGCTATAGGCCAAAAGAATGAGTATCAAAATGGTATCCGTGTCTGGAATGCACTTGAACTGTATCTGGAGACTGAGTTTGTATGAGCAAAAGAATGGCGTCTGCGTCTGGGGCATATCTGAGTTGTAACTGTGTTTGAATGTTGAATGAATATCAGAATGACTGACGTGTCTGGAGTGTATCTGTATTGTATCCGGGTAACAGAGAAATATCTGTGTATGGAGCAACTGTGTGCTGGGGATAAACTCTGAATGAGTGACAGAATGGCAACCGCGTTTGGAGCATATCTGGACTGTATCTGAAGTTGAGATCTGTATGAGTAGTAGAATAACTTCCGTGGCGACTGCACTGAGGGAATCAAACCGCTGGTGTAAGGGTCATAATGGCATCCGTGTCTGGAGCATATCTGAAATTGAGGTTGATAATTGAATCTGAATGAGAGATAAAATGGCCGCCGTGTTTGGAGCGTATCTAGTCTGTATCGGATTGCTGAAGTCTGAATGAGTAGTAGAATGTCCGCCGTGTCTGGGGTGTATCTGTACTGTATCTGACTTGAAATTCCGAATGAGTAATAGAATGACCATCGTATCTAGGGTGTATCCATACTGTATCTGAATAATTGTTAACGATAGCCTTTTAATCTTATCCTGAAAAGGATAAAATGTTAGCTAAAACACAAAGTTATGCTGCATGATATGTATGATGCAATGAACTGTATTTCATCAATGTTTATGATATATGAATGTAATGGTTATGCATGTAAGCCGAGTAGTCGTCTTGTTGAGGAAGATAAAATCCGGATAGCTGGAGATAACAAAATCTTTGACTGCTGCCGGGGAAAATAAATCCTTGACCGATGCTGAGGATTTGAAGATGAGAAACCCTTGCTGACTGCTTGGGGAATAAGGGAAACTCTGAAAAATCTCTACTGGGGAGTTAAAACCTGGGAGACCTCTGCTGTAGAAATGAGACTGAGAATCTTCAATCTGCTGGGAAATAAATCTGTGGGGAAATGCTCACTATTCTGACTGTTTAACGCTGGTTCGCGAAATGTCGCGGAAGCAAGAGTCGCCACCGTCTTTTATTTTCTCCAAATGGAAAGGACAAAAGCACAGAAAAATTCCTTAAAGAGATTGCTCTCGGTTCGGGAGGTAGAATATAGAAAGGGAAGGTGTTAGCACCCTTTCTATCCATGGTTATCCATGGGCTCTTAGATACTTGCTCATTTGTGTTTTCAAAATGGTTTGTTTGCTTTTCAACTGTGGGTTTTAAAAAGTTTCTTTGAAATTTCCAGTTCGACTCTTGTATCAGTCCTCAAGAGTGTTTGAAAAATTGCTTTCGAAAGCTTTTGAAAAGGTGTCGGTGTGAAAAGTATTTTTGAATTTTGTTTTGAAATTAGAGCAAGTATCTACGAGAACCTACCTACCCTAAGGAATTCGTCTGTGTAAATGTCCTTTTAAGTAGTGCCATCCCACCATTGAGAGGTAGGTAGCACCACCGTTGGAGGTGTTCGGGTCAATTCGAGGTTTCGGGACATGGTGATCACCAGAGCAATAGGAAGACACCTTAGAAGCTACCCTCATGCCAGGTTCCCGGTTCATGAGGACTTACTAAGACATCCTCTACTCGACGATCACCTTTCGAAGGCAAGGCAACAGTGAGGCATACCCTAGGGGTGGTGTGTGATTTGTGTGTCATGTTCATTTATTTTTGTCTTGTCATGTTGTGGTGATCTATGCGTTTGTTTTTATTTTAGTCATTCATTCTTGTATGCCATTATTAACAGTTAAAAAGTGCGGAAAGATAAAATTCCTAAACTATTACAAAGGCGCGGGTCCACATCGCCAAAATTAAAATCCAGGACCCGATTTGACAGGAAATAAAGAAATAAAGTAAAGTGCGAGAAATTAAATGTCCGAGTTTACAAGGCTTTGGGAGAATTACATTAATATTATAAGAGATAAAATAAATAAAATGCGCAAAGAGAATAAAAAATCGCAAGCGAGGGCGTTGGACCCTTTTTTAAGGAAATTAACTTATGATTATTAAATTAATGAAATTAAAAAGAAAAAGAAAAGATTTTTTTGAGATTTTGGTATTTATGATTTTAATGAGAATTAAATGGAATTAAAATATTAACCCTAAATCTAGTTTTTTATTTATTGAGAAAACATGAAAATTAAACCTAAAATTAATCTAATTATTTACATGTAATTTGATTTATAAAAATAAATAATATTTAATTATTAATAATTAATATGGTGAAAAAAGGAAAATAAAAAATGCCTGAAACCCTAATTCTACCAATTTTTAGGTTTTATTAAAAAAAATATTAAGATTAACCCTAGATTAAAAAAGCTAAATTAAATTAATGAGATTTATTTACAAAATATTAAAATAAAATATATTTTTGATTTTTTATGACTTTTCTGATTTTTTCTATTGTTTTTATATTTTTATGAAAATAAACTAAATTAAAGAAATTAATTAAAAAAAAGGATAATTGAATCAAATAAAAAAATGAAAAATATAAAAGAAATAGTAAACCTTGGGGGGTTCTGTCCCCAATTGGAGGTGTAATTGGCATTGTTGGCCCAAGGTTTCAAGGCCTTATTTGACTTCTTCAGGAAGCATGCATATGCGTTGACTAACCTCCATGATATTCTACAAATTATGGCCCTTTGATTAATCTCAAGATGCACGTGGAAGGCCTGGATGTGGAGAACATGGTGAACCCTAGTATTGAATCTGCATGGGATTAGATTAAGAGAAAAAATATTGAAAGAGAGTGGGGGACCTGGGGATCGAACCCAGGTCCCAAAGGTTACCAATGTTACTTTTCACCATCCAAGCTAGCGCGTTCATTCTTTAACCTAATGGAAACTAAATAATATAATGAAAAAAATGGATTAGTGGACAGAATAAAAAAAACGCGCTAATTATTTGAATCCTCCAATGGTAATCCTCCATGCATCACCTTCCCCACTGATTCCTTGCTTTTGCCTGCAAATATATATTAAATAGCGGGGGTTTTAAACCCCCACAATCTGAAATACAGAAAATAGCGAATAGAAATCAAGCCAAAATAAAAAGGGCGCGACTAGTGATTCTGGATCGTCCAAGCATGCCGAGTTCAGTGGTATAGGTCTCAAGTCTCAATTGTTCCTGAATAAGGAAGCCCCAATTCAAGACCTCTGTAACCCTAAAAGACAACAATGGCAATTTCGCGTATGGTGCATGAAAATTCAATCAAGCTGTGTGGTTAGCTTCAGGAAGGTCTCATTAGTATAATTCAATCAAAAAAATTCAAGAATGATGCGTGTAAATTGATGCACGAATACAAAAAATATGATGAACAGGGTTGTTTCGTGTTACCAATTCTGGAGCTTAGAAGCTATGATTTTGATTCAGGAGCCTTCCTTGATGTCCCAGGAAGGTGATAGAATGGTTGTTTTGGCTTGAAAACCTTTGCAATCGTGATTTCAGTTTTAAAATTTTTCTTGAAAAAATGCCAACTTGGTTATGGCTTTTGGGCGCAGCTTCGTGGTCCTCTGCATTAGGTTTTCATTATGTATATAGGTGTGAAGGTTTTAGGTCAAAGAAACCAAACCAAAACCTTTGCATTCATGATTTTCAAGATTTGATTCTTAAGAATCTTTTCCAATATTTCTTCATGCATATTTGCTTCAAATCATGTCCAATCACCATAATTCTTTCCAAATCAGATCATGCACGAAATCTTAAGCCTATTCCATGCACAAAAAGATTTAAAAAGTTAGGTTTAGTATTTTTCATATATTTTAATTAATTAAATGAATATTTAGCAATTAAAAATTCAAATAAATAAATAAAAATGATGAAAAACTTCCCTTTGGGCCAAATGGTCGTGCACATGCCTTGGATGATGAATTGTGGAAGAAAAAGAGGCCCATTAGCAATTTTAGGACATTTGAATCAATGTTGACTTTTCAAAATATCCAAAAATTTCCCAACTTCCACAAGGCATATCTTGCTCAATTTTTAAGCTTTGCTCATGTTCTTGGACATTTTGGAAAGGTCTTTGAGTCCTCTAACCAATTCCTTTTGTCCCATGTCATTTTGATTTACCAATATCAAGTTATGGCCTTTGACTTAAAGTCCCTTTTTGTTGACTTTTGAAAATGACCTATAATGTTGAAATTGATAACTTTTTGTGAGAGAATTTCTTGGACTTGAAGTGTGAAGAGGAGTTGTAGGAAATGTCTTTCTCTTCAAAATGAGCTTTGGATGGAATTTTTCTGATAATCCATGTGAAAGTTATGCCTTAGTCAAGTTACGGTTGACTTTTTCAACTGTCCAAATATGGAAACTTTTGCATCTTGAGACTTTTTGAGCCAGGCTTTGAGAATCATGATCAAGCATTGATCAAATGATGTTTGTGGCTTCAAAATGATATGTTGACCCAAAATTTGAACTTTTGACTGTCAAATGACCATTTTGCCCCTACAGTTGACTGTAGTGCAATTAGGGTTTTTGACTGTGCAATTTTTGTGCTGTAAGTCTTGAAACTTGGTATGAGGATGCTTGACCATGTTTATAGGCATGTGGGACTTGATTGGACCCTTGGAAACTTCAATTTCTTTTCCAGAACCAAAACCCTAGTTTTTGACTGTTAGGAGGCCCTTGAACTGTGCAACCCTTGGGGAATTTTTGAAGCATGCTTTTTGCAATTCTTGAAGAATATGGGAGGGCAAATTTTGGGGTACAACAGTTGCCCCTGTTCAATCTTCTTAGACCTGAGGATGCAGATTGGCTGACGTGCCTTTCGTAATCCGAAGGTGGAAGATGATTGAACACTAGAGTGCCCAGAAATTTGCGCTCACATAGTAGTGTGATGGGAATGGGCTTATAGATGCCATTTGGAGGTTGATGGATAGGATGATGGGCTTATAGATGCCATGCTAAGAGGTGATGGATAGGTGGATGGGCTTATAGATGCCATCTGGATGTCAATCGCATAAGAGATTCCTTAGCGAGAACTTGCATACCTGCAAAAGAAAAAATGAGTACCTGGCCTGTTACAGAAGTGGTTTTCAAACTCTTTGTGTAGAGGTGCCCTGACTGGTTACAGGAGCTGGATCTGGAGCTTCAAACGGTGATGAATGAACCAGGGATAGTTACTACCTCAACAGGAACGCTGAGAGAACCTTGGACGATTACTACCTCAACAGCAACGTTGAGAGAATCTTGGGGCGATTACTATCTCCGCAGTAACGGGGAGAGAACCATAGGTGACTTCAACCTCAACAGTAATCATTGAGAGAATCTTGGACGACTTCAACTTCAACAGTAACGCTGAGCGAATCTGGGGATGATTACTACCTCCGCAGTATCGGGGAGAGAACCATAGGCGACTACAACCTCAACAACAATCATTGAGAGAATATGGGATATCTTCCACTTCAACAGTGACGCTGAGAGAATTTTGGGGCGATTACTACCTCCGCAGTAACGGGGAGAGAACCCTAGGCGACTACAACCTCAACAGTAATCATTGAGAGAATCTTGGATATCTTCTACTGAGTCTTTATCAGAAAAATCTGTTAGGGGTCGATTTAACTGGACTAGAGAAGGCCTTGGACTGAATAAGAAACAGAAAAATCTTAGGGTCGATTTAGCTGAACCGGTCTAGGTCTTGAAATGTCTTTAACTGGATAAGAAACATGGAGATCTTAGGGTCGATCTGACTGAACCAGAGAAGGCCTTGGACGGGATAAGAAACAGAAAAATCTTAGGGTCGATTTAACTGAACCGGCCTAGGTCTTGATGTCTTCTACTGGATAAGAAACAGGGAGATCTTAGGGTCGATCTGACTGAACCAGAGAAGGCCTTTGACTGGATAAGAAACAGAAAAATCTTAGGGTCGATTTAACTGAACCGGTCTAGGTCTTGAATGTAGCTGAGAACTTAACTGAATATTTCCTGAAAGGTAAAGGTCAGTCATATGTAATGCGTGATATGGATCAAGCAATGATGTTCTCAACATAAATGAGATTTGTAAGATATGATGCGTATATGCATGCTATAATGATGTATGTGATGTTTATGAATATATGTTTGTCGTCTAGGAAAGTAAATCCTTGACGGGTGCCGGGAAGTCATATCCTGGGCTGATGTTGAAGAATAGATTTTGCTTCCGCTGGGGGTGATAGTTGTAAGAATACCGGTAGGAGAAGATAACTCCGTTGGGGAATAAACTTGGCAAACGGATTACTCTACGGGGAGAAAAGTACTCTAACGATCTTGCTGGGGAGCAATACTCTGTG
The DNA here is from genome assembly GCA_948472305.1 of Vicia faba. Classification (NCBI taxonomy): domain Eukaryota; kingdom Viridiplantae; phylum Streptophyta; class Magnoliopsida; order Fabales; family Fabaceae; genus Vicia; species Vicia faba. The sequence continues at coordinate 628,429,822 of OX451740.1, forward strand.
GGGAGAGAGACACTTTGCTGAATGTTGATAATAACTTGCTGGGGATACCCTTGTTGTGTTGGGAGTGTTAATAGACTTCGCTGGGGATAAGAAGACTTCGTTGAGGACGCTCTTTCCGTGGCTTTCGGCTGAGGATAACCCAGTTATATCCTGGTAAGGAAATAACTCTTTGAATAAAGCCGGGGGACGCGTTCGTGCTCTGCGAGGATAAGCTTCCAGAATCTACTGGGGATAAGCTTACTGCTGGGGAGATGATTCCAACTTTCCTGGGGAACTAGATCGGACTCTCTTGGGGAAGTTTGGGACTGTACCGGGGAAGTGACTCCAATGAATGTCTGGTATACTGCCGGGGAATAATCTTTAGACCAAGATTCTCGGGGATGCTTGTTAAGAATGTATATATGCTACTGGGGAATGTTGAGACCTGCCGGAGGATACCCAACTTCTTTAAGATTTGATAACTTTGCTTGGGGAGAGTGTACTGACTTGCTGGCTCACTCTCTGGGGAATTGAGATACCTGGTTATGTTCTCTAGCTGAACCTACCTTGGTACCTTGGAGGATAAAACAATTAGATTGCTTAGACAACTCTTTTATTGCCCCTGTTTCTAATGTTACCTGTAATTAATCCTTTGTTTCGTATGCAAACATTCATGAGTTAGCAAATTATTGTCAATGCATATATCACAAATTGAACCTTGGACGTTCTTCGCAAAACAAAACAGAAAAGGCAAAACAATTGGTAATTTTGGCTGAAAAGTGTATTTATATTGATTTTGAATTGCCTATAAATAGGCGTTTATATACAAGAGGCTGACGTCCTAGTAAGAGAACGCCGCCGAACAAAAGAGTTTATACAAATTTTGTACAAGAGAAAATAAAACAGCTGTGTGAAATGAATGATCCCATTGGGTTTCAACTCTGCTATTGCCTTTATATCTCCGAGCGTCTCATCACTTGATGACCTTAGTTGAAGATGAAGCTGACTGATCGATGCCGTCTGAACTTGATGTAGATACCGAATTCTGGATGCAAAGTTATCCAATGAGACATAGTATTACGCTTTATCCCTAACTTTTGCCTGGACCGCCCTTTCGGGTTTTCAGTCCACTGGGATACCCATTTTTTCCCAAGCCGCCTTTTCAGGTTTTCGACTTGCCGGGTGTACAGATTTTTTTTCACTTTCATCCCTTCATTTTGCCCGAACCCTTTTGGTTCGCTGGGAAGCCCTAATTTTTGCCTAGGTATGTCAACCTAGTGGGTCTTTTTTATGCGTAGTATCTTTTTACTATGTCTGCATTGGCGGGGTGAGGAAGGTCGTCACCATCCATGTTGGTTAGAATCATGGCTCCTCCTGAGAACACATGCTTAACCACAAATGGCCCTTCATACGTAGGGGTCCATTTGCCCCTTGGATCACTCTGAGGAAGGATGATACGCTTGATTACCAGATCCCCAACTTGATACTCTTGTGGTCTGACCTTTTTGTTAAATGCCCTGATCATCCGCTTTTGATACGTCTGACCATGACAAATAGCAGCAAGTCTTTTTTCATCAATAAGATTTAGCTGATCAAGTCGTGTCTGGATCCAATCATCTTCGCTCAGATCTGCATCCTTCATTATCCGGAGAGAGGGTATCTGCACTTCGATCGGTAAGACTGCTTCCATACCGTAGACCAAGGAGAAAGGAGTTGCCCCGGTTGACGTCCTTGCTGAGGTACGATACCCATGTAGAGCAAACGGTAACATCTCGTGCCAATCTTTATAGGTCACTGTCATCTTCTGCACGATTTTCTTAATGTTCTTATTCGCTGCTTCTACAGCCCCATTCATCTTCGGCCGATAAGGAGAAGAGTTGTGGTGCTGTATCTTAAACTGCTCGCAGAGCTCAGTGATCATCTTGTTATTAAGATTGGTACCGTTGTCTGTAATGATCCTTTCAGGGACGCCGTATCGACAGATCAGGTTGTGCCGAATGAACCGTGCCACAACGTTCTTGGTTACTGTAGCGTAGGAAGCTGCTTCAACCCACTTTGTGAAGTAATCAATCACTACCAGGATGAAGCGATGCCCATTGGATGCCGTAGGTTTAATCTCACCGATCATATCTATGCCCCACATTGCGAACGGCCAAGGTGCTGTCAAGACATTCAGAGGAACTAGAGGAAAATGCACCTTGTCTGCATAAATCTGGCATTTGTGACATGTCCGAGAATGTTGGTAACAGTCGGCTTCCATTGTGGACCAGAAATACCCTTACCGAAGGATCTTATTTGCCATAGTGTGTCCACTGGAATGTGTTCCGAAGGTCCCTTCATGTAGCTCTTCCATGATCCTTTCTGCTTCAGTCTTATCCACACAATGCAGTAAGGTCGAATCATGGTTTCGCTTATACAGAATGTCATTGCTGAGGAAGAACTTCGCTGCGAACCTTCTCAGAAACTTCTTATCGTTGGTAGACGTACCTTCAGGGTATTCCTGAGCTTCCAGATATCTCTTCACCTCATGGTACCAAGGCTTCTCAGTTACCAACTCAGTCTGAAGATCACAACAGTATGCCGGTTCGTCCAGTTTCAAGATGATGATCCGGGGAGCCTCATTGTCCCATTTGACCTTGAACATAGAAGACATTGTAGCTAACGCGTCCGCCAGCTGATTCTCCTCTCTCAGAAAGTGTTCAAAGGTTATCTTCGTGAAGTGGGGGATCAAGGTCAACACACATTCTCTGTAAGGAATAAGATTCGGATGTTTCATATCCCACTCTCCTTTGATCTGATTGATCACGAGAGCGGAATCTCCGAATACACTCAGAAACTTGATCCTTAGGTCGATCGCATCTTGAAGACCCATGATGCACGCCTCATACTCTGCCATGTTGTTGGTACAGTTGAAACATAGCCGGGCAGTGAGTGGAGTATGAGTGCCTTGAGGGGATATGATTATAGCGCCGATACCGTTACCCAAAGCATTGGAGGCTCCGTCAAAGTGCATAGACCATCGGGATCCTTCCTCAGGTCCTTCATCCGGTCCAGGTACTTCACAATCAGTCACAATCATGATGCTCTCGTCTGGAAACTCGAAGTTCATTGAATGATAGTCGTTTACGGCCTGATGTGCCAAGTGGTCTGCCAATACACTTCCCTTGATGGCTTTCTGGGTCGTATATTGAATGTCGTATTCCGTCAAGATCATTTGCCATCTTGCAATTCTCCCAGACAGAGCAGGCTTTTTAAATATGTACTTTATAGGATCCATCTTTGAGATCAACAAGGTGGTATGAGTCAGCATATACTGTCTCAGCCGGCGAGCAGCCCATACCAAAGCGCAGCAAGTTTTCTCAAGCAGTGAGTATCGGGTCTCACCATCGGTAAACTTTTTGCTAAGGTAATAAATGGCATGCTCTTTTCGGCCAGACTCGTCATGCTGCCCCAGCACACACCCCATTGAGTTGTCAAGTACTGTCAGGTATAGTATCAGAGGTCTCCCTTCAACCGGTGGCATAAGGATGGGTGGTTCTTGGAGATACTCTTTGATTCTGTCAAAAGCAGCCTGACATTCATCATTCCAACGTACTACCTGATCTTTCTTCAGCAGCTTGAAGATTGGCTCACAGGTAGCAGTTAGGTGGGAGATGAACCGAGCAATGTAATTCAGGCGTCCTAAAAAGCCTCTGACCTCTTTCTCTGTCTTAGGAACTGGCATCTCTTGAATAGCTTTGACCTTGGCAGGGTCCACTTGAATGCCCTTATCACTTACAATGAAGCCTAGCAACTTCCCAGATCTTACCCCGAAGGTGCACTTGTTCAGGTTCAGCCTCAGCTTATACAGTTTCAGACGGTCAAACAACTTCTGCAGATGATCTAGGTGTTCTTCCTCAGTCTGGGACCTTGCGATCATGTCGTCAACATACACTTCTATCTCATGATGGATCATGTCATGAAATAAAGCCACCATGGCACGTTGGTAGGTTGCCCCAGCGTTCTTCAGTCCAAAAGGCATGACCTTGTAGCAGAAGGTGCCCCACTGAGTAACAAAGGTAGTTTTTTCCATGTCTTCAGGAGCCATCTTGATTTGATTATAGCCTGAAAAATCGTCGATGAAAGAGAACACCTTATGCTGAGCAGTATTGTCAACAAGGACATCAATATGAGGTAGGGGGAAGTCATCCTTGGGGCTGGCCCTGTTCAGATCCCTGTAGTCGACACACATTCTGACCTTACCGTCCTTTTTTGGTACCGGCACCACATTAGCAACCCACTGAGGGTAAGAAGTCACTGCAAGGAACCCAGCATCAAACTGTTTCATAACCTCGGCTTGGATCTTCTCAAACATCTCTGGACGCATACGACGGACCTTTTGCTTGACCGGAGGGCAGTCTTCCTTAGTAGGCAAGTGATGGACCACAATATCGGTATCCAACCCGGGCATGTCTTCGTAGGACCAGGCAAAGATCTCCATATAATCATGTAGCATCTTAGTCAACCGTTGCTTCACGTTGAGCTCTAGGTTGGCACCAATCTTTACCTCTTTCCTGTCTGCCTCAGTACCCAAGTTTATTATTTCCACTGGATCTTCATGTGGTTGAATTGCCCTCTCTTCGTGGAGTAACAGTCTTGCAAGCTCGCCAGGCACTTCGCAATCATCTTCACGTTCGTCTTCGGCTAAGTTGATCGGATTTTCGAAGTCATAACTGGCAGTAGCAGAGTCGTTACCAGTGAGATCCAGAGTGGATTGAAACCTGTATGAGTGAGTGTGTGTAAATACAGCTGTTTTGAAATATATATATAAAGGAAGGAAAGACAGAAAAGGAGCATACGATTTGAAATGCGAGAAAACGTCCAAGATTTTTATTCATGATATATGAAATGACAATTTATATGCCCTCACAAATGAAACCACGGTGCCTCGGGTAAGACACCGGGCCATAGAGTTCTAATTGTTTATTACAAATAACAAAACAAAGAAGTTTATTACTGCGTAACAAAAGTAACAGGGGTATGGTCTTTGACAATCCAATTGGTCAATCCGCCTTCAGTCGTCGGGTAGATCCAGCTATTGAACTCAGCTTCATCCACTTCATTATCCTCCCCGACAGCATTCACTCCTGGATTTGTAATGAGCACAGGAGGTCTTCTGGTGTTCGCCTTCCGCATAGCTTTCTGACCCTCTGCAGTAAAACCCAGTCCAAATTTGTCAGTTTTCTGTGTAAAGTCGGGAAGCCTGCCCCAGTTAGTACATTCACCTTTCTGAACCACAGCCCGGGCATCCTTTAGGGAAGCCATCTTCAAAGGAACATCCTCTTCTACTGCTGTTTCGGCTGCTGCTGAAATTGGAAGTACCTCTTCGAAATGCTGAAAGGGGGTTTCAATAAACTCCCCATCCATCTCAATATATCTGAAGGAATTCAAATGGCTCACCATATACTCCTCCTCTCCCTGCACAGTGACAATCTTCCCTCTGACAGGGTATTTTAGCTTCTGGTGCAAGGTAGAAGTCACTGCCCCAGCTTTGTGGATCCAAGGTCGACCCAGTAGACAAGAATACGATGGACGAATATCCATCACATAAAAGGTAGAGTCAAACACCTGAGAGCCCACACGAATAGGAATGTCAACCTCTCCATGAACCATCCTCTTGGAACCGTCAAAGGCTCGGACGATAATATTGCTAGGTTTTAGTTCCAGGCCTTCACAATCCAAACGGTCTAAGGCCTTCTTGGGTAGCACATTCAAGGAAGAACTAGTGTCCACCAACACGTGCGCCAGAGTAGTGCCCCTGCATTCAATAGAGACATGCAGGGCGTCATTGTGGTCCCTTCCTTTTGCATTCAGGTCAGCATCTGAGAAACCCAAGCCATTGTCCGCTGTCAGATTTGCTACGCAATCAGTAAACTGAACTGCAGATGTCTCCTGTGGCACATGGGCCGTCTAGAGAAATGAGATCAAGGCCTTAGCATGGGCCTCTGAACACAGTAGCAAGGAGAGCATGGAGATCTTGGAGGGCGTATGCCCCAGCTGCTCGATAACATTAAAGTCACTCTTCTTTATTATTTTCAGGATTTCCTCCATCTCTTGTTGGGAGGCCTCAGCATTTATAGGTATTGGTGCCTCCATCCGGGCAGGCTCGTCTTCAATTCCTTTGCCCCGAGCATTGGAATACTCGGCAGCAGGGGAAACAACTTGATCAGAAGTAGGAACAGGTACACTTGTAGGTGTTATTGTAAGGGGTCTTCGAGCAGCGGGTGGTACAATGTCAGGCGAGAAGAGCTTGCCACTGCGGGTAACCTTGGCTGGACCAGTAATATTGCTGATACTGGTGCCAGTGTTGAATTCTTGTTTGATTCCATTCACATACACGTCTGCCCCATAGTGCCAGGGGACAACCTTATCAGATTCGTAGGGGAGAGGCCCCGGAACAGTAATAACAACAGGTGCGACAGTCATGATTTGAACATGCTTCTTTGGGAGAGCCCTGATTGGATTGTTGAAGATGGTAACCACAAAAACTTCTTCTATCGGAACCAACTGAACAACAGACTTCTTGAATAGAATCTCTTTGCTATCCATTAGGCCTTGGATGCCTAACTTCAGCAAAGGACAACCAGATAGGGAAACAGCACAGAACAGGCAACCCTCACTGCAACCCGGAAATAAACCGGCCAGCAGTAGGTTCCTCTTGACAGTCATTAAGGGAGTAGCCACATCATCCACAGAAACAGCGTATACATCTTCATCAACGGTGTTTACTCCATGCTGAGGCATAGGAGCAGTTACCACATTCGGCCTCTCAGGCGCTTCGAACTGTATCTCTTTTGCGTCAATAAGGTCTTGCACCTTATTCCTTAATGCCCAATAGTCATCAGTGGAATGACCCGGGCTATCAGAGTGATAAGCACAGCAAGCATTTGGATTGTATTTCGGGGAGGCAGTGTTCACAACTTTTGGGGCCTCTCTGACAGTCACTAGGTTGGTGGATAGCAACTGTGGCAAGATCTGCGACAAAGTCATACTCAAACGGGTGAATTCTCTTCTAGGTCTTTCAGCCCTCTGAGGATTGGTTTGCCGGGGAGCGGCAGCAGGCTTAACAATCATTACCGCACTGACAGATTGGCGGCGCTCAGATTTCTCTTGTCTCCTGGAGCCATATACAGCACTGGCCTCCTTCTTGAAGGGTTTCTTCTCTGAACTTGTAGATGCACCCTTCGGAATCTTACCAGACTTCAACCCAGCCTCAATTCTCTCTCCAGTCAGAATAAGATCAGTAAACCCTGCAGACGAGTTACCGATGAGATGGTTGAAAAATGGCCCAGATAGGGTCCCCAAGAACATATCTACCAACTCCCGATCAGTCAACGGAGGCTGCACACTGCCAGCCAGATCCCTCCACTTCTGAGCGTACTCTTTAAAACCTTCCCTTGACCCTAACGACATACCCTGGAGTTGGGTACGTGTAGGGGCAAGGTCGGCATTATATTGATACTGCTTATAGAAAGCAGTAGCCAACTCCTCCCAGTTACGAACCTTGGTCCCATCCAGCTGATAGAACCATTCGAGATGAGTCCCTGAAAGACTCTCCTGGAAGAAGTGGATCCACAATTTTTTGTCCACTGAGTACGGTTGAATCTTCCGCACATACGACCTGAGGTGTAACTTGGGACAAGACGCCCCGTCATACTTGGTAAAGGATGGTGCTTTGAACTTATGAGGAATAATCACACCAGTAGACAAACCCAAGTCTCCAAAATCCAGCCCAGGCACTTGTTGGATCTCCATAGCATTCAGTCTGTTCTCCAACTGCTTGTATCTGTCTTCAGCCGGAGGATACTGTTCCTCATCAAAATCAGTCTCGTTGTCGGAGACTACCGGACTAGGACCTTTTCCCCCTTGGGGACTACCCTTGCCTATAGAAGAACCAGCCTCTTCATTCTGCAGAGTGTTGCCAAACCTTCGGCCTGAGTTAAAAAGAACAGTTCTTCTCTTCTTCTTCTTCTCCTTCTTCAGGAGCAGAGCCTTCAACTCTTCTTGGACCTGAGCCAAACCCATGATTAGTTCCTGAAATTGCGCATTCTGCGCCTGAAGATCCTTGATGGACATCTCGGTTGATGATGAGTCAGGATTCATGATGCTGAAATAAACAGCGAAGAACTGTAAGCAACCTGAAAAGAAGAAAACCTGCTATGCACATGATGAATGATATGTGTTTATGCAATGCATTCAAGGGTTCGAAAGTTCAAATTTGTTGTAAACAAAAAGGAACACACGTTATCATTAAAGAAATAATTGTTCAGTACATCAAAGCCTCATGGGCAAAAATTACAAAGCAAATCAATCCCAAAAGACACTACGCATCCTCTTTGGAGCTATGTAGGTGTTGAGATTCCTCTCCTCATGCAATAGGCGGGTGAGCTCCAAGACCTTCTTTTCACTAGCATGTAGACTGGTCTCAAGAGAATTCCGTTCTTCCTTAAGCTGGATCCAGCTCTTCTGCATCTCTTCCCAGGATGTGGGCATATCAGGATGCTGAATGGTGTGGGACACTTCTCCTTCCAAGACTGGCTCTTTTATCACAGGGAGCATATGAGGATAAGGCATTACTAACTTCTGGGAGCGGGTACGTACCCACTTGAGATAAGGTTCCAATGGCATGGAATTCCTGTGCCCCAGTGTCTTGCTGTCTATCCTACTTGGCATCCTCCAAGCTCTGATAAATCTCTGGCGAAGTCCTTGTGCATCGTTGTCGAAGTCAAAAACTATGTTAGGAATTAACATGTCATGAGGGCCATCCCTCCGAGCATAACCAAACTGTCTCCAAGCCAGGCATGGGTTGTAAGTAATACCTCCTCTGATTCCAAGTAAAGGAACATTAGGGTACTCCCCGCAACGATCAATGATAGTGACATCCTCTCTGGACCGAGGGCACCAATGTATATCTGCATGTGTAAGAGTCATCAACCGTTGTGACCATCTCAAACCCCGCTCGTTCTTCAAGACTGATTGTGGAAGGTGCGAAATAAACCACCTTCCCAGAAGAGGAGTGCAACACATAAGGACACCTCTTTTTCTCATGGTTCGAGTGTAACATGAGTGAAGGATGTCTCCCAGCAACGTAGGTATAGGATTCCTGGACATGAAGATCTGAATGGCACTGATATCAATAAGCTGATTTGGGTTAGGGAACAACACCAAACCATAGACAAGGAGGGCCACCACTTCTTCAAAAGCTTGTAAGTCAAGGGAGTTCCAACATTCATGGGACTTTTCAAACAGAAACCTGGCTAAGAACCCTTTGATACCACTTCTAACTTCCCAATGTCCCTTGAGGTCAGATGACTGTAGGTGCAAGGCCTTAGCAATCTCTTCAAGCTTGGGTTCCTTTTCCGTACCGTTGTAGGGTAGTTGATTAAGGACAGGGATCTTCAGGAGCTGGGAGAACTCCTCCAATGTAGGTACCAGCTGATAATCCAAGAAGGTGAAACAGTGATGCAGAGGGTCAAAGAACTGGAACAGGACCTTTATCATATCTTCCTCAATGTTGGTATTGACCAAGCTGATGAGACTTCCATGTCTTTCACTGAATGAAGAGTTCTCGGGAATCCTGGATATAAGTTCCTTAAGCTGAGGAGGGATCCTTACAAGACTGATTTGAATTGTCTTTCTGCGAACAGTTTCCATGTCCTACAAAACAAAAACAAAGGTGAAGATTCGAACCCCTGAAATGGTTAGTCAATGCAGATGATGTTGGATGATGTCATGATGCTATGATTAAACACACCACAGATATTTACAAAGACAAACATGTAAGGCACACAAGGCACACAAGACAAACCCTTAGGGTTTAAGGCCTGCATGGGGTCTGGGTAGTACCCTCTTGAAGTTGGTGGGCTCAACCTGTCCTATTAGAAGTAACCGGGTTCTAAGGGTCCCAATATCACGGGATTGCTTTCATTGTTCATCGTTTCGATTTAGCCACTGAACTGGCGACCAAAATATTCCAGGAAAGCAATCCTCAATTGAGTGTAGTATCGAGTATCAACCAACCTCGGACTGCACCAAAGTCAGTTATCTCACTACCCTAAAGAGGCCAAGATAGTTCAATTAAGGTTCCTAAGGTCTGTTGATGCTTCACGACACCACGCGGAGGCCCCGTACTCTCCTTGACTGAACTCAAGGGTTACCGGTACACACCAAAGTTCCACATCAACGTAGCAGACTGTTTCAACCATGTCGGTATACCCCGCACAGTTCCCTCACAGCCTTGTTGCTACTTTCTAAGAAGGTTTCCCTAGATCCGGGTTAGGATCTATAGAACTCCCAAGACAGTCCCACAATAATAAAGCAAGCAAATCAATACAATTGAAAACACAGTTATGAACTAGCCCTAAGGTACACCTCACTTTATGAATATTGTCCCCAGCAGAGTCGCCAGTTCTGTGATCGGTGGATCTGGAACTGACTGTTTAACGCTGGTTCGCGAAATGTCGCGGAAGCAAGAGTCGCCACCGTTTTTTATTTTCTCCAAATGGAAAGGACAAAAGCACAGAAAAATTCCTTAAAGAGATTGCTCTCGGTTCGGGAGGTAGATTATAGAAAGGGAAGGTGTTAGCACCCTTTCTATCCATGGTTATCCATGGGCTCTTAGATACTTGCTCATTTGTGTTTTCAAAATGGTTTGTTTTCTTTTCAACTGTGGGTTTTAAAAAGTTTCTTTGAAATTTCCAGTTCGACTCTTGTATCAGTCCTCAAGAGTGTTTGAAAAATTGCTTTCGAAAGCTTTTGAAAAGGTGTCGGTGTGAAAAGTATTTTTGAATTTTGTTTTGAAATTAGAGCAAGTATCTACGAGAACCTACCTACCCTAAAGAATTCGTCTGTGTAAATGTCCTTTTAAGTAGTGCCATCCCACCATTGAGAGGTAGGTAGCACCACCGTTGGAGGTGTTCGGGTTAATTCGAGGTTTCGGGACATGGTGATCACCAGAGCAATAGGAAGACACCTTAGAAGCTACCCTCATGCCAGGTTCCCGGTTCATGAGGACTTACTAAGACATCCTCTACTCGACGATCACCTTTCGAAGGCAAGGCAACAGTGAGGCATACCCTAGGGGTGGTGTGTGATTTGTGTGTCATGTTCATTTATTTTTGTCTTGTCATGTTGTGCTGATCTATGCGTTTGTTTTTATTTTAGTCATTCATTCTTGCATGCCATTATTAACAGTTAAAAAGTGCGGAAAGATAAAATTCCTAAACTATTACAAAGGCGCGGGTCCACATCGCCAAAATTAAAATCCAGGACCCGATTTGACAGGAAATAAATAAATAAAGTAAAGTGCGAGAAATTAAATGTCCGAGTTTACAAGGCTTTGGGAGAATTACATTAATATTATAAGAGATAAAATAAATAAAATGCGCAAAGAGAATAAAAAATCGCAAGCGAGGGCGTTGGACCCTTTTTTAAGGAAATTAACTTATGATTATTAAATTAATGAAATTAAAAAGAAAAAGAAAAGATTTTTTTGAGATTTTGGTATTTATGATTTTAATGAGAATTAAATGGAATTAAAATATTAACCCTAAATCTAGTTTTTTATTTATTGAGAAAACATGAAAATTAAACCTAAAATTAATCTAATTATTTACATGTAATTTGATTTATAAAAATAAATAATATTTAATTATTAATAATTAATATGGTGAAAAAAGGAAAAAAAGATAAAAAATGCTTGAAACCCTAATTCTACCAATTTTTAGGTTTTATTAAAAAAAATATTAAGATTAACCCTAGATTAAAAAAGCTAAATTAAATTAATGAGATTTATTTACAAAATATTAAAATAAAATATATTTTTGATTTTTTATGACTTTTCTGATTTTTTCTATTGTTTTTATATTTTTATGAAAATAAACTAAATTAAAGAAATTAATTAAAAAAAGGATAATTGAATCAAATAAAAAAATGAAAAATATAAAAGAAATAGTAAACCTTGGGGGGTTCTGTCCCCAATTGGAGGTGTAATTGGCATTGTTGGCCCAAGGTTTCAAGGCCTTATTTGACTTCTTCAGGAAGCATGCATATGCGTTGACTAACCTCCATGATATTCTACAAATTATGGCCCTTTGATTGATCTCAAGATGCACGTGGAAGGCCTGGATGTGGAGAACATGGTGAACCCTAGTATTGAATCTGCATGGGATTAGATTAAGAGAAAAAATATTGAAAGAGAGTGGGGGACCTGGGGATCGAACCCAGGTCCCAAAGGTTACCAATGTTACTTTTCACCATCCAAGCTAGCGCGTTCATTCTTTAACCTAATGGAAACTAAATAATATAATGAAAAAAATGGATTAGTGGACAGAATAAAAAAAAAGCGCTAATTATTTGAATCCTCCAATGGTAATCCTCCACGCATCACCTTCCCCACTGATTCCTTGCTTTTGCCTGCAAATATATATTAAATAGCGGGGGTTTTAAACCCCCACAATCTGAAATATAGAAAATAGCGAATAGAAATCAAGCCAAAATAAAAAGGGCGCGACTAGTGATTCTGGATCGTCCAAGCATGCCGAGTTCAGTGGTATAGGTCTCAAGTCTCAATTGTTCCTGAATAAGGAAGCCCCAATTCAAGACCTCTGTAACCCTAAAAGACAACAATGGCAATTTTGCATATGGTGCATGAAAATTCAATCAAGCTGTGTGGTTAGCTTCAGGAAGGTCTCATTAGTATAATTCAATCAAAAAAATTCAAGAATGATGCGTGTAAATTGATGCACGAATACAAAAAATATGATGAACAGGGTTGTTTCGTGTTACCAATTCTGGAGCTTAGAAGCTATGATTTTGATTCAGGAGCCTTCCTTGATGTCCCAGGAAGGTGATATAATGGTTGTTTTGGCTTGCAAACCTTTGCAATCGTGATTTCAGTTTTAAAATTTTTCTTGAAAAAATGCCAACTTGGTTATGGCTTTTGGGCGCAGCTTCGTGGTCCTCTGCATTAGGTTTTCATTATGTATATACGTGTGAAGGTTTTAGGTCAAAGAAACCAAACCAAAACCTTTGCATTCATGATTTTCAAGATTTGATTCTTAAGAATCTTTTCCAATATTTCTTCATGCATATTTGCTTCAAATCATGTCCAATCACCATAATTCTTTCCAAATCTGATCATGCACGAAATCTTAAGCCTATTCCATGCACAAAAAGATTTAAAAAGTTAGGTTTAGTATTTTTCATATATTTTAATTAATTAAATGAATATTTAGCAATTAAAAATTCAAATAAATAAATAAAAATGATGAAAAACTTCCCTTTGGGCCAAATGGTCGTGCACATGCCTTGGATGATGAATTGTGGAAGAAAAAGAGGCCCATTAGCAATTTTAGGACATTTGAATCAATGTTGACTTTTCAAAATATCCAAAAATTTCCCAACTTCCACAAGGCATATCTTGCTCAATTTTTAAGATTTGCTCATGTTCTTGGACATTTTGGAAAGGTATTTGAGTCCTCTAACCAATGCCTTTTGTCCCATGTCATTTTGTTTTACCAATATCAAGTTATGGCCTTTGACTTAAAGTCCCTTTTTGTTGACTTTTGAAAATGACCTATAATGTTGAAATTGATAACTTTTTGTGAGAGCATTTCTTGGACTTGAAGTGTGAAGAGGAGTTGTAGGAAATGTCTTTCTCTTCAAAATGAGCTTTGGATGGAATTTTTCTGATAATCCATGTGAAAGTTATGCCTTAGTCAAGTTACAGTTGACTTTTTCAACTGTCCAAATATGGAAACTTTTGCATCTTGAGACTTTTTGAGCCAGGCTTTGAGAATCATGATCAAGCATTGATCAAATGATGATTGTGACTTCAAAATGAGATGTTGACCAAAAATTTGAACTTTTGACTGTCAAATGACCATTTTGCCCCTACAGTTGACTGTAGTGCAATTAGGGTTTTTGACTGTGCAATTTTTGTGCTGTAAGTCTTGAAACTTGGTATGAGGATGCTTGACCATGTTTATAGGCATGTGGGACTTGATTGGACCCTTGGAAACTTCAATTTCTTTGCCAGAACCAAAACCCTAGTTTTTGACTGTTAGGAGGCCCTTGAACTGTGCAACCCTTGGGGAATTTTTGTAGCATGCTTTTTGCAATTCTTGAAGAATATGGGAGGATTTTCAGGGTTTTTGGGCTCCACTGGGGATCTTGAAACTTGAATCTGATGGGAATTTTAAAATTCAGCTTAGCTGGGGAATCAAGCTTTAGAAAGCAATGGCTCTGTCGAGGACCTTGATGCTTAACCCCGCTGGGGAAATATATTCCAATTTTTAGCTTTGTTGAGGATCCGAATGATGTATCGTAGGGGATTTCTTCTGAAATGGCATAAAGATATCTTCCTACACCTTTAACCTATCCGTAATTATCTTTTTTCAATTTCATTTTATTTGTAAGCGGTGATTATGTTCAAATGCATATGCCTTTTTAACAAAACATTGGACATTTTCAAATAAAACATAAGTGTAAAAAGAAAAGAAAGGCAAGCAAATTTCTGCACTTCGAAGTATATTTGTATTTAACTTTTGTGAGTATCTTTATACAAAGGAGACAGACATCCTAGTAAGAGAATGTTGTCGCAAAAATTGGAAAATTTTTATACAAAAGAAAGATGGCTATGTGTAACAATTCCATGGGATTCCCATTCTGCTATAGCCTTCACAACTCTGAATATCTTGTCCATTTGTTGCTTCATCCGCCGATGACTAGGTTGATCAGAAGCTCGGAGCTTGTTGATGAAGAGATTATTCTTTAAAGTGATCCGACGAGACACAATCATACGCTTTAATTCCCTAACTTTTGCCTGAATCGCCCTTTCGGGATTTCGATCCACCGGGAAACCCTTTTTTGCCCAAGTCACCCTTTCGGGTTTTCAACTTGCCGGGTGTACATATTTTTTTTGTTTTATCCCTAATTTTTGCCTGAACCTCCCTTTCGGGTTTTCAATTCACCGGGATGCCCATTTTTGCCCAAGTCGCCCTTTCGGGTTTTCAACTTGTCGGGTTGTTTTATGCGTAGTATCTTTTGACTATGTCTGCGTTCGCAGGGTGTGGCAAATCATCACCGTCCATGGTGGTCAAAATCATTGCCTCACCAGAAAAGATGCTCTTGATCACAAATGGTCCTTCGTAAGTAGGAGTCCATTTGCCCCTGGGATCACTTTGCGGTAAGATGATCCGCTTGATTACAAGATCTCCGACTTGATATATCTGACACCTGACTTTCTTGTTGAAAGCCTTGATCATCCGTTTTTGATACGTCTGACCATGGAAAACAGCAGTAAGTCGCTTCTCGTCGATCAAATTGAGTTGATCAAGCCGGGTCTGAATCCAATCGTCTACACTTAAACCAGCGTCCTTCATAATCCTTAAGGAAGGAATCTGAACTTCCATGGGTAGGACGGCCTCCATGCCATACACCAAAGAAAATGGGGTTGCCCCTGTTGAAGTACGTGCCGTGGTACGATATCCATGCAGAGCAAACAGTAACATCTCATGCCAGTCTTTATAGGTAACTGTCATTTTTTGAATGATCTTCTTGATATTTTTGTTTGCAGCTTCAACAACACCGTTCATCTTCGGCCGATAGGGAGATGAATTGTGATGATAAATCTTGAACTATTCGCATAGAGCAGTGATCATAGTATTGTTCAGATTTGTACCGTTGTTTGTGATGATCCTGTCGGGGACACCATACCGGCATATGAGGTTCTGCTTGATGAAGCGGGTAACCACATTCTTTATAACAGAGGTAAAGGAAGCTGCTTTGACCCACTTGGTAAAATAATCAATAGCGACCAAGATGAAGCGATGTCCATTGGACGCTGTGGGCTTGATCTCTCCAATCATGTCAATGCCCCACATTGCGAATGGCCAAGGAGCTGTCAGAACGTTGAGAGGAACAGGAGGAATATGTACCTTGTCGGTGTAGACTTTGCATTTGTGGCAAGTACGGGAATGTTGGTGAAAATTAGCTTCCATGGTAGACCAGTAGTAGCCTGCCCTTAGAATCTTCTTAGCCATCGCATGTCCGCTCAAGTGGGTGCCAAATGTGCCACTGTGTATCTCAGTCATGATCAACTCTGCTTCATCTTTGTCCACACATCGAAGTAAAACACAATCATGGCTGCGCTTATAAAGGATGCCATTGCTTAGGAAGAACTTGGCAGCAAATCTCCTTAAGAACTTTTTGTCATTGACGGAAGCTCCTCCGGGGTATTCTTTAATCTAGAGATACCTTTTGATTTCATGAAACTAGGGTTGTTCCACTACTTCTTCGGTATTAATCTCATGACAGTGCACAGGTTCGTCCATTCGCTCGATGGTGATTTGGGGAGCCTCGTTATCCCGGTTGAGTTTAAACATGGTAGACATTGTAGCCAGAGCATCTGCTAGCTGATTCTCTTCTCGCGGGAAATGCTCGAAAGTAATCTGCTCGAAAGGAGGCAACAAAGTCAGGACATGTTCTTTGTATGGAATAAGATTAGGATGTTTGGTGTCCCACTCTCCTTTGACTTGAATGATAACCAAAGACGAGTCCCCAAATACGACCAAGGATTTGATTCCCAAGACTATAGCAACCTTGAGACCAAAGATGCAAGCTTCGTATTCGGCCATGTTGTTGGTACAACTGAAACAAAGTCGGGCAGTGAAGGGTGTATGGCAACCTTCCGGAGAGATGAGTACCGCACCGATACCATTGCAAAGTGCATTTGAAGCACCATCAAAGTACAGGGTCCATCGGGATCCTTGTTCAGGTCCGTCATACGGCCCGTTACCTTCGATTTTGTCCAAAGTCATGATGTCCTCGTTAGGGAAGTCGAACCTCATAGATTGATAATCTTCGACGACTTGATGAGCTAGATGGTCAGCTAGTACACTCCCTTTTATAGCTTTTTGGGTAGTATACTGAATGTCATACTCAGTCAGGATCATCTGCCATCTAGCGATTCTTCCAGATAAAGCAGGCTTCTCGAAGATATACTTGATCGGATCCATCTTGGAAATCAGCAAAGTGGTATGAGTCAACATATACTGCCTTAGTAGGCGAGCAGCCCATACCAAAGCGCAACAAGTTTTCTCGAGAAGTGAGTAGCGAGTCTCACAGTCGGTAAACTTTTTGCTAAGGTAATAAATGGCATGCTCTTTTCGACCAGACTCGTCATGTTGGCCCATCACGCACCCCATTGAGTTATCTAAAACAGTCAGATACATGATCAACGGCCTTCCTTCGACGGGTGGCATCAGGATAGGAGGTTCTATTAAGTACTCCTTGATCTTATCAAAAGCAACTTGACAATCGTTGTTCCATTCAACTACCTGATCTTTCTTTAACAGTTTGAAAATTGGCTCACAGGTAGACGTCAGGTGAGAGATGAACCTGGCGATATAGTTCAAGCGTCCTAAGAATCCTCTAAACTCCTTTTCAGTACGGGGGGCAAGCATTTCTTGTATAGCCTTTACTTTAGCAGGATCAACCTCAATACCCTTGTTGCTGACAATAAATCCCAAAAGTTTACCAGACCTAACTCCAAAAGTGCACTTGCTTGGGTTCAGTCTAAGCTTATACTCCTTCAACCTGGAAAATAACTTTTGCAAATGTTCAAGGTGCTCGTCTTCTGTCTGTGATCGAGCAATCATGTCATTTACGTAAACTTCGATCTCATGATGTATCATATCATGAAACAAAGCTACCATGGCGCGTTGATAGGTTGCCCCTGCGTTCTTCAGTCTGAACGGCATCACTTTGTAGCAGAAGGTACCCCATTGCGTGACAAAGGTAGTTTTCTCCATCTCCTCAAGGGACATTTTAATCTGGTTGTAGCCCGAGAATCCGTCCATGAAGGAAAAAACCTTATGTTGAGCTGTGTTGTCAACCAAGATGTCGATATGCGGTAGTGGAAA
Organism: Vicia faba; assembly: GCA_948472305.1. NCBI lineage: Eukaryota > Viridiplantae > Streptophyta > Magnoliopsida > Fabales > Fabaceae > Vicia > Vicia faba. Next base: position 628,447,764 of record OX451740.1, read on the forward strand.
ATCGTCTTTAGGGTTGGCCCTGTTCAAATCCCTATAGTCCACACACATTCTGACCTTGCCGTCCTTTTTGGGTACGGGCACAATGTTAGCAACCCATTGTGGATAGGTTGTAACAACCAGAAAACCCGCGTTGAATTGCTTCATTACTTCAGCCTTAATCTTCTCAGACATGTCAGGCCTCATTCGGCGAACCTTTTGCTTGATCGGTGGACAATCTTCTCTTATGGGGAGACGGTGAACCACGATATCGGTGTCTAGCCCTGACATGTCTTCATAAGACCAAGCGAAGATTTCAACATATTCGTTCAACAACTGCACTAAGCGCTCCTTGAAACTTGGTTCCAGGTTGGCACCCACTTTTACTTCCTTCCTGTCTTCCTCTGTCCCTAAGTTGATGGTTTCTAACAGCTCTTCATGAGGCAGAATGGCCCTCTCTTCTTGTTGTAGAAGTCTGGCTAACTCTCCTGGCACTTCACAATCTTCGTCAACTTAGTACTCAACATGATTGACCAAATCTTCAGAGTTATCGAAGGCTAAAGCAGAATAGTCACCCATGGAATCCAGAGTGGATGGGTACCTGCATTTGTGAGTGTGGGTGCGTGTAAGGGATAGCCATCCTTAAACAAACAAAAATGCAAAAGGAAAGAAAATGAACACAACAATTTATAGATTAAAAACGTCCAATGATTCATTAAAACATGGCATATGATTATGAAGAAAATCAAGCCCTTACAAATGGACCTACATGCCCCGGGAAAGGCATGAGGTGAAAATAGTGTACAAATTGTTTTAGTTATTACAGACCATAAAAATGGGAAATTGTTCAAAGATAAAATTACTGGTTGATAAAGGTGATAGGAACAAAATCCTTTGCTTCCCAATTGCTCAAACCCCCTTCGACAGTCGGAAAGATCCAATCTTCAAAATGGCTCTCCTCATCTTCATCTTCTACAACATTGATTTCGTGGTGTGAGATCTTGACGGGTGGTCCTCCGACCTTAGAGCGGCGCATAGCCTTTTGTCCTGCAGCAGTAAACCCTAAACCAAACTTGTCCGTCTTATGGGGAAAGTCAGGCAATTGTCCCCATACTGTGCTCTTCCCCTCCTTAATCACAGCCTCTGCGTCCTTGAGAGATTCCATCCTAGCCACATGCTTGGGAATGATAGGTACCTCAACCACTGTCTTCGCAACTGCTACCTCGGGAGAAACTTCCTCAAAATGTTGAAAAGGCGTTTCGATGAACTCGCCATCTAACTCCACATATCGAAAGGAATTGAGATGACTGATCGTGTACTCTTCCTCGCCGTGCACAGTTATAATTTTACCCTTAACATGATATTTCAGCATCTGGTGCAAAGAGGATGTAACTGCCCCGGCATAATGGATCCACGTTCTTCCTAGAAAACATGAGTATGACGGACGGATGTCCATTACGTAGAAGGTGGAGTTGAACACTTCGGTGCCTACCTTGATAGGAATATCAACCTCTCCATGAACCATTCTTTTGGAACCATCGAAAGCCCTAACGACGATGTTACTAGGTTTGAGGGTCAAACCTTCGCAATCCAAACGGTCTAAGGCCTTCTTTGGCAGCACATTTAGGGAAGAACCAGTATCAACCAAGACATGGGCGAGAGTGGTTCCTCGGCATTCAACTGAAACATGTAACGCATCATTGTGCTTCCTTCCTTTGGGAGTTAAGTCAGCATCGGAAAAGCCCAGGACATTGTCAATAGTAAGACTGGCCATACAATCCTGAAATTAGTCAGCCGAAGTCTCTTGGGGTACATGTGCCGTCTTCAAGAATTTAATCAGGGCCTTATCATGGGCCTCTGAACAGAGCAGGAGGGCTAACATTGAAATTTTAGAAGGGGTCTGCCCCAGTTGTTCTACAACGTCGTAGTCACTTTTTCTGATTATTTTAAGGATTTCATCCATTTCCTTCTGAGTGGTTTCAGGGATAACCATAGCATGAGCCTTCGTCCTGACAGGCATTTCCAATACCCCCTTACCCTTGTTGGTATTATCAGCGGATGGTCTTACTTCAGGAGTATTCACTTCTTCAATCAGTGGGCCTTGCATAGAGGGTCTAACATGTGTAAAAGCTTTTAAGGGTCCGAAAACTGCTTGAGGGGGAGCAATCTCCGGAGAAAAGATCCGGCCACTGCGGGTTATCTTGCTTGTACCCGCGATGTTCCCTATATCAGGGTCTCCTTCAAAAATCTCTTGGACTGTTTCGATTTGTTTGATGTCGTGGTAGAAGATTTCTCCCCCATAGTTCCACGGTATCATTTTGCTTGATTGGTACGGGATAGGTCCCAGCATGGTGATCTTTAAAGGTACATATTCAAAGTTGGGTGTAATCCTGACAGGCCTTTTGCAAGCCTTGGGAGGATTGTCTGAAATGGTTATGATAGCAATATAGTTGGTTGAAGTATCACAAGTATCAGGAGTAATCGGATTGAAAGTGTTAACAGGGGTTTTCTGGAAAAGTATTTCTTGAGTATCCATCAGGCGTTGGACACCTGACTTCAACATTGGACAGTCACCTTGAATGTTCAAACAAAAATAACAGTTTTTACCACAACCAGGAAAGATCCCGGCTCTCAACAAATTTTCTTTAATCACAATCAAAGGAGTCAAAAGATTAGCAACATCAGTAACATGGAGGTTTTCCAAAATGGCATGCACATTGTGGCCGTGCTTGGGCATCAGAGCAGATATAACATTAGGCTTCTCAGGAGCATCAAATTCAACCTCTTTGGCATCAATTAAGTCCTGAATTTTGTTCTTAAGTGCCCAACAATTATTGGTATCGTGCCCAGCACTGTCAGAATGGTAAGCACACTTGGCGTTGGAGTGATAGTATGGAGAGGAGGTGTTAGGGTTTTTTGGCGCCTCCTTCAAACTAGTCAGATTCAGCTTCAAAAAATGGGGAAGAACCTGTGCGGGTGTCATGTTGATGCGGGTGAACTGCCGTTGTGGCCGCTCTACCCGTTGTTGATTAGGTCTCGACTGATTGTTATGAGGTTGATCGTTTGACGAATTTTGAATCATCACGGCTCCTATAGTTGGTCAACGCTCAGTTCTTCCCAATCCCTTCTGAGAATACACAACATATACTTCTTTCTTGGCTGGAAAAGGTTTTTTAACAGCTGTGGATGCAGAGGCATCCTTTTGAATCTTTCCACTTTTAATACCGGCCTCCACTCTTTCGCCGGTCAGAATCAGTTCAGTAAATCCCGCAGAAGAGCTCCCGATTAGATGGTTGAAGAAGGGGCCAGACAGGGTCCCCAAAAACATGTCAACTAATTCCCTATCTGATAGCGGTGGCTGCACCCTTCTAGCCAGGTCACGCCACTTCTGGGCGTACTCCTTAAACCCTTCATTTGAAGCCATCCCCATACTTTGTAACTGAGTACGAGTGGGCGCCAAATCAGCATTGTACTGATACTGACGATAGAAAGCAGCTGCTAAGTCTTCCCAATTGTGAACCTCTGATCTGTCGAGTTGATAAAACCAATCTAACTGAGTGCCAGACAAGCTGTCTTGGAAAAAATGTACCCATAGGTCTTTATCGGATGAATGAGGTTGGATCTTTCTAACATACAACCTCAAGTGCTTCTTAGGGCAAGACAGACCATCGTACTTAGCAAATGTTGGCACCTTGAACTTGGGAGGGATTACAATCCCAACTACCAACCCCAGTTCCTCAAAATCCAATTCGGGCACCCTCTGAAACTCCATAGCTGCCAATCTGTCTTCAAGGTTCTTATACTTGTCATCTGCTGGTGGATACTGTTGTTCTGAATAGTCTTCGTCTTCTTCCTCTTCCTCCTCTTCTACCTCAGACTCAGAAGGTACATTAACTCCTTTCCCCTTGACAATCCCTTCGTCAGACGTTGAAGGGAACTCAAGAGTCCTTCTAGCATCGCCCTCAAACCTTCTTCCGAAAGTGGCTACCCCCGGTCTCTTTTTCTTTTTCTTCTCTTTATTCTTCTCTAGCAGAACTTTGAGATCCTCTTGACCCTTTGCCAAGGTCATGAGGAGTTGCTGAAATTGTGAATTTTGTGCCTACCAGATCCTTTACTGTTTGCTCCAAATCCATCTTGCTGAAATAAATAGCAGAAAGATAAGGAAACCTGGCTTGAAGACCTGTTTATGCATATGATGAATGGTATGTTATTCATGTAATGCATTCAAGGGTTCAAAAATTCAAATTTGTTGCAAACAAAAAGGAACGCACGTCATATTAAAAGAAATTGTTAGTACATAAGTGCCCCATGGGCAAAATATTACAAAATTCTTAATGTAAAAAGACATTGCGCATCCTCTTTTGTGCGATGTAGGTGTTGAGAGTTTCCTCCTCGTGAAGTCGGCGGGTGAGCTCTAAAACCTTCTTCTCACTGGCATAGAAGCTGGCTTCGAAAGTATCCCGTTCTTCTTTGAGTTGGATCCAACTCTTTTGCATTTCCTCCCATGATGTTGGCATGTCAGGATGTAGGATGGTGTATGGAACCACTCCTTCCTTAACAGGCTCTTTGATCAAGGGGAGAATGTGAGGATATTGCATCATAGGATTCTGGGAGCGGGTTCGTACCCACTTGAGGTAAGGCTCAAGGGGGATGGAATTTTTGTGCCCCAGTGTCTTGCTATCCACCTTGTTAGGCATCCTCCAAGCTCTGATGAACCTTTGTCTAAGTCCTTGCGCATCATTGTCGAAGTCAAAAACTAGGTCAGGAATCAGCATGTCATGAGGGCCATCCCTCCGGGCATATCCAAATTGTCTCAAAGCTAGACAGGGGTTGTAGGTAATGCCTCCCCTAATGCCAAGTAATGGGACATTAGGGAATTCACCACAACGATCAATAATGATGACATTTTCTCTGGACCGAGAACACCAATGTACATCAGAATGTGTGAGGGTCATCAACCGTTGTGACTACCTTAAACCCTGCTCATTCTTCAAAACTGATTGTGGAAGGTGAGAAATAAACCACCTTGCAAGGAGAGGAGTACAACACATGAGAACACCTCTTTTCCTCATTGTTCGTGTGTAAAATGAGTGTAGGATGTCCCCAAGCAATGTAGGTATGGGATTCCTGGATATGAAAATCTTGACGGCATTCACATCTATAAGTTGATCAGGATTTGGGAACAAAACCAACCCATAGATAAGGATTGCCACAATCTCTTCAAAGGATTGTAGATCAATAGAATTGCAGCAGTCTTGTGCCTTCTCAAACAGAAACTTTGCCAAGAAACCCTTAACACCACTTCTGGTTTCCCAATGCCCCTTGATGTCAGATGGTTGCAAGTGTAATGCTTGAGCAACATCTTCAGGTTTTGGTTCTTTTTTCGTACCGTTGTAGGGTAGTTGATTAAGAATAGGAATTCTCAAGAGTTGAGAAAATTCCTCCAAAGTAGGCACCAGTTGGTAATCAGGGAATGTGAAACAGTGGTGTAGGGGGTCAAAGAACTGGAAGAGAACTTTCACCATGTCTTCTTCAATGCTGGTGTTGACTAAGTTGAGGAGTCTACCATGTCTTTCACTGAAGAGAGAATTCTCTTGAATCCTGGAAGTAAGCTCCTTGAGTTAAGGAGGGATCCTCACAAGGTTGACTTGAATTGTTTTCCTGCGAAGAGATTCCATGACCTACAAAACAAGAACAAAGATGAAGATCCAAACCCTTGAAATGGTTAGTGGATTCATATGATGCTTTATGATGTTCATGATGTATGCAGAAGCATATGTACAAGCAAGTCACACAAAACCCTAGTTTCAGGCTTGCATGAGGTTTCATAGGTAAGTACCCTCTTGAGTTTAGTTGGCTCAAAATCTGTCCTATAAATAGTAACTGGGTTCTAAGGAGCTCAATATCATTGGATTGTTTTCTATGTTCATTGTTTTGGTTTAGCCACTTAACTAGCGACCAAAATATTCCAAGAAAACAAACCTCAAATGAGTGTAGCATCGAGTATCTACCAACTTCGGACTGCACCAAAGCCGGTCATCTCACTACTCCTAATGAAAGGCCAAGATGGTCAAGTAAGGTTCTAGTTCATTAGTGCTTTAATGATATCAATCAGCGGCCCCGTATTCTCTTTGATTGACTCAAAGGCTACCGGTACTCACAAATATGTCGCACTAATATAGCTATTGCTTCAACCGTGTCGGTATACCCTGCACAGTTTCCACAATGTATTGCTATCTATGAATGTTTCCCAAATTCGGGTGGAGGATTTCAAGCCCAAACAAGAGAACCAAAATGTAAAGCAATCAAAGCAAACAATAATCATGCAAAGGGTGATCTAAGCCCTAAGGTTACTCCACTTAAAAATATTTCCCCAGCAGAGTCGCCAGTTCTGTGATACGGTGGGAGAACTGACTTGGGATTTTGCGTTTGTGTTCGCAAATGTTTCGGTTTAACAAAAGCCGCCACCGACTTTTTATTTTATTCTAAGGAAAGGTCAAAAAGCACAGGAAAGACCTTTGAGATGTTTTCTTGGGTTCGGGGAGTAGATTATAGAAAAGGAAGGTATTAGCACCCTTTCTATCCATGGTTATCCATGGGCTCTTAGTTACTTGCTTAGATCACTTGCTTTGCATTTCTATTGTTTGAAATGGAACTTTTCAATTGTTTGAAATGGTGCTTTGTGTGTGATTTTGGAAAATGTTTTGAAAAGAGGCCATCATCATGGCAACCTTTGTAATGATTCTTGTTTGAATGTATACAAAGGTGTTTTTGTCTTTTGAAAGGTTTTCAATGTTTGAAAGTAGGGTTTTGAAATTGTGTTGTGGAGTGTGTTTTGAAAAGTAGCAAGGATGTTTTTGCAAGCTTGATCAAGTAGCTAAGAGCTATCTACCCTATTTTACTCAAAGATCTTTCTTATATTTTTAACCCTTTTAACAATGTTGTTTCACCATTGTATTTGGTGAACAACCTTGTGTTAGGATGTTAACGGGACAGGCGCGGGTCATCGTATAGACCATGATAGCAATAGTGTTAAGTATCTTTGGCAATTTTCTTGAGGGACTTGATCATTTTGTTTAGGCAACTCAGATAGCGTCATCGAGGGACTATGATCTTTTTGTTTGTTTTTGTTTTGCCAAAGTACTCAACATGCAACCATGGCCCATTTTTGAAGGAAACAAGTGGATTGTAACCCTAGGGGTGTAAGTGTGCATTGTGTTTGTTTTTCATGCATATTTATCTTGGATTAGGTCAAGCTAGTTGTTGATTTTATTTGCATACAAACCCTAGATCTAACATGGCATAATTGAAAGCTTTTAAATGTGCGAGAATTTAAATGCTACACTATTACAACATGATATAGGGAGGGGGTACAAATTTGAATTGGGGGTATTTAACAAGAAATTAAATCCTAGATTACTATTACAACCAAATTGAATGTACAAGATACAATATTTAAATGTACAATAATTGAAATAAATACAATAAATAAATGTAAATAAAATGTATTATGCCAAAATGTTTTTAGTATGTAAAAAGTATTTTTTCAATGTGAAAAGTAAAATGAAAAGATGAATTTTAATTATTTTTCCTATTTAGGGCAAGAAACCCTAATTCTTAATAAATAATATTATTTATTAATTATGTGCCATAATATACTAATTGATACAAAAAATAAAAGTATATTATAAAAATGATATTTTTAGTCCAAAATAATCCAAAATAAAAGTATATATATATATATATATATATTAAACATATTAATCATAAAATAAAAATTAACTATTTACAAAAAACGAATATTTTCAAGAAAATGTTTTTAAATATAAATAAATAAAATAAATGAATATAAGTATATCTTTTGTATTATTTTTGAGTTTTGTTTTAAAAAGAAAATAGTTTATTTACATATGTATACTTAATACAATAAAATAAATATCAAATAAATATGAAAAAATATAGAAAATTATTTTTGGCATTTTTTATATTTATACAAAAAATAATAAAGTCAGAATAAAAAAATAAAAATGTCAAAAATGATAAATATTAAATAAATGGGTCAGGGGGGTGTAAACAGAAAATAGGGGTGTTAAAAGTGAAAACACAACAGGCCCAGCCCACCAGACTTCTTCTTCTTTCTCTTGTTCACAAAACACGCGCTTATGTGTATCAATGACTAACTCCTGATTCTTTGATTTTTTGACAAAACTCATAACATGAACATTGTAGAGAATTAAACAACGAATTCAACCATATAAAAAACTTGGATTAACCCTCAAAGACCAGAGAGAATTTCTCTGGCCCTAATTTTTAACCTAGTTTTTTCAGAAAGTTCATGAGTGAAATTCTCTCAGCACGATTAATGTAAATGAAAACTAAGCATATGTATGGCTTCTGGGCTATGAGTACAACATATTTCATTCACAAACCTAAGCCTAACCATTCCTAGATAGGGAGATAGAAGTCCATGAAATACCTATTTCAGTTGACTTCGAGCTGGACAATGTAGCAACCTTCAATGGTGTTTGAGCTTCTGTTGAGCTTGCCTGAGGTCCAAGGAAGCTTCTCCAATGCTTGGCTTGCTTTGAAACAACTTAAATTGTGCTGTAGAACTCAACCTACAGAGCTTTGAAATGAAAATGGAAAAGTGAGTTAGAGGTGTTACAGCTTACAATGGGGGCCTGGGATAGTTCAGGTGAGTTTATTGGAAGGTGTTAGAACTATCTTGGGACAAAACGCATGATGGAATTTTGTTGTGGCTTGCAAAATGAAGAACCTGCCCTGTTTTGCAGAAAAACAGTGGTTCTGAGTATGAGGAGGTTTTAGAGGTGAAAGGGTCGTGCTTTAGGCTTGTTGGGAGGTATGGAATTTGTATGCAATGTTTGTCTAAGCTCCTGTTAACAGATATGAGTGATTGCTTATCTTTTGCAAGTTTTCTCTACTTGAAGTTCAAATGTGGAAGTCAAGTTGCAGGCTTGTATAGGCTGTCAAATATGCTTGCATACCTTGCTCTTGGCCCCTCTGATTTATGGATTTGTTTTGCTGCAAGAGATCTTGGACCAATGCTCAAGGATTGTTGGTTTGACATAAAGCATACTTAAGCAAAAATGGAAATTTGCCTTTTTCTACTTAAGGCTTAATCTTGTGTATAATGTCCAAGTGAACAAAACAAAGGCTTAGACTGATGGATTGGCATTAAATTATGGAGTGAAAATTGGTTTTGAGGCCTGTAATGTCAAACCAAGCTAGCTAGATCAGAATTGCAAGTTGTTATGAACATGTATTGGCCATGGACAAAAGTGAGTTTTTGCCAACTTTAAGAATTCGATTCTCTCTAACCACAAGGGTGTTTGAGGATTTCTTGGACAATTTGGAAAGCTTCGAACATGTACTACAATCCATATTTGCAATACAACTTGAAACTCCAAGTGGAACTATGTGAAAAATGGCCAAGAAGATGGGTCAAAATCCTGCCTAGATTAGGGCAAATTTTCTCTAAGTTAAAAGTTTTAGGTACCCTTGTTCCAAAAATCATAACTTGAGATACAAGCTTCTTTGGAGAAAACTTTATGAATAAAAGTTGTAGACTTTGTGATGGACTACAACTTTTATGTTGCAAGTTTTGTTTAAATCCATTTCCATCTTGGTGAAAAAATGGGACAAAGTTAGGAAAAAATAAGAAAATTTCATAACTTAGAAAAATTCTAAGTTATGAAAATTTTCCATTTTAAACCCTAATTTGCATTTTTGGGTTTCTTGATGAACAAGTTTCATAATTTGACATGTCTTGATGAAAAATGACCCTTGGCACTTGATTTTGACCAAAAAGTCAAAGTTTGACTTTTCAGTATACAGTCAAATTTTGATCAGTTGACTGAAAAATTCATCTGTCAATCCTATGCATTTGAGATCTTTTGAACTTGTTGAATGGGTCAAGACAATATCATTGAGTCCTTGAGTCCATATGTGAGCTTGGTTTGCCATTGGTTAGGTCAAACAGTCAAAAATTGCCTTTGTGCAGTCAAAACCCTAAAAATGACCATTTTGCCCTTTTGGTGATCTGATCAAATTTCTTGTGGAATTGTGATCCAAACTTGATCAAATGGTTCATATGAGTTCATAATGTTGATATGGGTCAAATTTCATGAGGTTTGACTGTCAATTGGCCACAGTTGACTTTTTCCCCAATACAACTGATTTCTAGGTCAACTGTCCAATTGATTGAGAAAAGATTTGAATCAAGGCTTGAAACTTGGTATGGGCAAACTTGTGAACCCAACATGGAGCATGAAAGTCAATTTGGGTATTGTAGGTCAAAATATACTTGTGCAAACTCAAACCCTAATTTGGGTTAACAGTGCAAGGAGGGGTCTTGAGCAGAGCAAACCCTAGCTTGATCCTGAATTCCAAGAGTCTTGTGATGAGAAAGTGTTGATAAAATGAGAGGGTAAATTTTGGGGTACAACAACGGGAATACCATGGCTAAAAAGATCTTGCGAGCAGGTTATTATTGGTCCACCATGGAGACTGACTGTTATAATCATGCACGGGTTTGCCACAAATGTCAAGTCTATGCTAATAAGGTGCATGTGCCGCCAATACCTTTGAATGTCTTGACTTCTATTTGGCCGTTTGCGATGTGGGGAATTGATATGATCGGAAAAATTGAAACGAATGCGTCTAACGGGCACCATTTCATTCTGGTTGCCATCGATTATTTTACAAAATGGGTCGAAGCTGCATCCCATGCCAATGTCACCAAGCAGGTGGTAACTCGGTTCACTAAGCACAATATTATTTGTCGCTACGGAGTGCTTGAGAAGATCATTGCCGATAATGGGTCTAATTTGAACAACAAAATAATGAAGGAGCTTTGTGAGTCCTTCAAAATCAAGCATCATAACTCTTCCCCATACCAACCAAAGATGAACGGTGCTATCGAAGTGGCCAATAAAATATTAAGAAAATCATGCAGAAGATGGTGGTAACCTATAAAGATTGGCATGAGATGCTACCTTTCGCTTTGCATGGTTATCGCACCACTGTGCGTAATTCGACTGGGGCAACCCAATTTTCATTGGTTTACGGCATGTAAGCAGTATTGCCGGTAGAAATCGAGATTCCTTCTCTTAGGATTATGAGGGATGTTGAGCTGGATGAAAGTGAATGGGTACAAAATCGGCTGGATCAGTTAGAACTTATTGACGAGAAGAGGTTGACAGCTGTATGTCATGGTCAGGCATATCAGCAAAGGATGAGGAAAGCTTTTGATAAGAGGGTACGACCTCAGTGTTACAAGCCCGATGACCTTGTGCTAAAAAGGATAATTCTCCCCCAGGGAGATCCCAGGGGCAAGTGGGTTCCGACTTATGAAGGTCCTTTCGTGGTCAGAAAAGTTTTCTCTAGAGGAGCGATGATGCTCACGACTATGGATGGAGAGTACTTCCCTCTCCCTGTGAATGCTGACGTAGTTAAAAAATACTTTGCATAAAAAAAGAAGATAATAAAAAACCCATTAAACTGAAAAACCGAAAGGGCGGTTTAGGCAAAAAGAGGGTGTCCTGGTGAATCGAAAACCCGAAAGGGAGATTCAGGCAAAAGTTAGGGACTTAAAGCAAATGACTACGCTCAGCATGAGATCCTTTGTTTCTTTTCTCTGTTCTGTCTCCTGGCATAAGCTCGAAGTTAATCCAAGAATGATCTATCTAAAAACAAGAAGATGAAAGCATGAGAGTCATAAGAGTCATAGCAGAGTTGGGACTTGATGGATATTCACATTCACATTGCCATTTGTAAACACTTGTTTGCTTTGATTTTGTAATTTCTTGCTTCCATTCGTAAATGCATTTTTCACAGGCTTATTTCTCAAAATCAATAGAATATCTACTTTCAAGTATACGTATACGTTCCTTTTCTCCCTTTTTACTATTTTGTTTGCAAAAACGTCCAATAGTTTGATAAGCATGTGCATATAAACTTCGTGGACCTTACATGGATATGGTAATCCAAGTCATGGTTAGTTGATTGCTTGAAATGCGGATAACAAACACAACTACTACTGTGCAAGGGGCATGTTTGGTTCTATGTTTGATGGGTTTCTCATTCACTTTACTGGTGGATGCCTTGCCAATTTGTTTCACAGCTCTGTGCTGTTGGTAAAGGTCATGGGTCAGGGTAATATCAAGATTATGGCAGGTCGGCGAGATCGACAAACCTAGTTTGAGATATTTCTTCCCCATAATGGCTTTTATTACGTTTCTTTTCCGCACTTTGATGTGTTATCCTGATTGATTATTTTAGCATTGTCTGCATATAGGATTTTGTTTATAGCCGAATGTCAGCCTTAACGCGTTGGATATTTTTGCCTTGAATTTTTTTTTTCATTTTACTTAATCCATCCAGTATCACTCTTTAATCGTTTTTCGGGCATTTTGATACCAACTATGCGAAGTCTTTGGCTTAGCCAAGAGTTTGGAAGAAGGAGTTTAGCCAAAAACGATGACTGTAGTGGTATGCTTTTGAGTAGAACCCCTTTGACAATGTATAGGCATTGTTTCAATCCCCAAACACCGGAGATATAAGGGAGTTAGACCCTCGTTAACCCCCTGAGCCTTCGAAGTAGGAGTTTCTTTTCTGTTCGGAAAAAAAAACCTTATTTTTTAACTAGGGGCATGGTAGATGTTCAGTTAATTTGACCAAGCATTCAAATTTCAGAAGGAATGTCCCATCATAGTATCACCGCATTTTATCTTTCACATCATGAGATCAGAAAAAATGTCTAAACCATGATGTTCATTTCCTCACAAAGTCCTGAGGTTAAGATCGAATCGATACAATAATGGCTATCCCTCACCAACCAAGGAATGAGGCATTTGTTTTCTTCAAAAGAAAAGAGAGAGAAATAAATAAAAAGTTCAAATACCTAAAGTCACATTGACTTTATTCAAAGTGGAAAGTATGAATAAGAAAGAAACAAAAAGCCCCGCTAAGTCGAAACTTGAAAACAAGTCGCTTAGGCAAAAGTTAGGGCATCCCGCTGGACTCCCAAAAATTGAAATTCAAAATATTTTGTCCAGGAAAAAGTTAGGGAAAAGAGAGCCTAAAAGGCCAAAAAAAAATATTATTCAATAAAATCTTCATCAAAAGAAGAGGAACAATAAAAAAAACAAAAGCAACAAAAGTTAAGTGACAATCATGTTGGAGAATTTGTCGTGATCACTCTACCATTATAAATCTTTTTGAAAGATGAATGCTTGTGATAAGTCAACTGAACTTAGGACAGGAGAATATCACGAAGGGGGTGGGCACCAAATAACTTGAGCCTTGAAAAACTTTTTTCTAAAAAACCTCGAACCAGGCCACGTTACAACCTCTAAAAGTCCTAACCGAAACAAGGGTTTAACTCGAAAGCATACTACAACAGGATAACGTTTCCTAAACTCCCAAATATGTGTTGCATATCCATGTTGGTATCTTACCACCCGCATCTTGACTCGTTTTCTTAAAAAAAAGGGGGGAAGAAAAGTTTTGAAATTTTTGCACTCTAGCCAGTGATTCTTTCACAACAGAGATGCGACACTTTGTTAAGTCTTTCAACTTTGAGGCTTGAATAATCATCGCATCAGGTCTTTCATTCCCAAAATAAACATCTTTCTGCATGCAAAACATTTCTTTGACATCAAAAAAGAGTTTACACGTTGAACACATATAAAGAGCTTAATGATTGTCAGGAAGGGAATATTTGGATTTCTTCTGTCAGATGGAGCCCATGTACGAATAGGACTTACCTATCCCCAGTGAAGTTTCGTTTCCACAGCGAAGTTTTGTTGCCCCTGGAATATTCTTTTAATAGCTTCATTCTGAGACTCCGGATTTGAGGATATCGCATACCCCCAACAGAGTTTCCAACAGAGATCCCTCGCCTTGACATCTCATCTCCTAGCCGATCTGCTGACTGGGGCATCCTTTTGCTAAGATCTTTCCTTATCCCCAGTAAGGTCGATACTGTGTGACTATCTGCAAGATCCGTCCAATGGTTGCATTCCAAGAAAAATATCTCTCCAACAAATTCTTCAGCAGAGTTCTGTCTCCCCGGTGAAGTCTCGTTTCCTCAGCAGAGCTTTGTTCCCCCAACAAAGGTTTTCACCCCTCACACCGGGTTGGTTGTCTTGGTGTCATCCTTATCACGGCCGCGTGCTGTATTTTCTAGAGATTACAGTCTTGTCCTGATCTTCTCCCTCAATGTCTGATCTTCAGATAACGTCCTTCTCCAGAAGCTACAATGTCAATCTGATCTTCTCTAGGAGTTTGCAATTTATTTTTGCATCTCCTCTCAATGTTTGTGGCCCGTTTCTACTGATTGCTCGATTGTTATTCCCCGCAAAGCTTCATCTCTTCAAGGTTCACTCTCTAGTGGTCCCCCGTATTTTCTCCTCTCCTTTGGATTTTTCAATTTATTTTTTGCAAGTCAGTGTCAGATTCAGACTTCTTGGTTATTGGTTTCTCAATTGGCCATTTCCCCAGTGAAATTTTTAAACATGCATCACTTCGTTGCATCTACCAAAACGCGTAGCATTTCCATTATATGGAGCATTGCGCTATAAAAAAGAATTCAAACATGCATCGGAACGTAAGCCATTATTGTTTCTGTTGTCCCCAATAAATTTGCTAATACTTCAGGTTAAATCCCCAGCGAGGTCTTCGTCCTCATTATCTCAATTTCCCCCTATACCAATATCCTTTTGACGTCAATCATTTGTTTGTTTGAGTGTCTACTCTTGACTGAAATTCAGTTTCGCCCTGGCGCGGTCTTCTCGGGTTTAGTCTTCACTACCCTCTCCGGTTTATTCCAATGTCTATTTATGAAACTTTCGAATACCAGTTTCGTCCTGATATTCGCTTTCAGCAGGTTTTTAGGTGTACGCCATAATCTCCTTGCTTTGGGTTGTGTTCAGAGTTTCGTCTCCTCACCTTGCGCATGAAATCCAGTTTTGTCCTGGTGCTCATCTATTTTAGTTTCTCCTAACTAGTTATTGAGTCGAGTTTCGTCTCGTTTTTGCTTTCACACCTTGGACCCTTTGACGGTGTTCATTTACCGAGTGCAGTGTTCGTACTGGGTCCCTGGTTTGAAATCAGTCTCCTTTGTTCATTGGATTCTTCTATCAGTTTTCGTCACTTTTTATCCATTGATGTGAGACCAGCAGGTGCTCTGAGAAACATGCACTCTCGTCACTTTGCTATGGGTCGAGTTTCGCCTCGTTACCCGTGCGTGAAATCCAGTTTCGTCCTAGTACTCATCTAGTTTAGTTTCGTCTAACGGGTTATTGATTCGAGTTTCGTCTCGCTTTTGTTCCTCATTTATGGGATTCTTTCAGTTCCTTCATACTGTCTATCTTAGTTGAGATTAGCAAGTGCTCCTAGAATCCCGCACTCTAGCCACTTTGCTTTGGGTCGAGCTCAGAGTTTCGTCACCTCACCCGCGTACGTCTTCTTTTCCAGAGCTTAGTTTTGCCTATACTATGTGGTTTAAGTTTTATCTCACCCTTTTTGAAGCCCAGTTTTGCCCTGGCACATTTGTCCGGATGTTTAGTTGCGTCTACTCTTCTTTGTTTTTGTTCTGACGCATGTCTTGGGGGGTTTTTCTGCTTCTTTTTCTTTCTTCTCCAAGAGTGTAAATTTTAGGGTTCTTTTGTATTCAATCATCTTCAACTCTGAACGCTCGAAATTTGTCACTTTTCTCACTTATCATGTTGAAGATATTTGAATAGGGGCAACTGTTGCACCTCAAAATTTACCCTCTTTATTTAGGCTTATGTTTCATTATGAATATCATATTGCATTGCATTCATACATTGTGATGGGATCAAAGTACTTTGGTTATCAATTCTTCCTCAAGCTTTGAAAGTTGATTGCATTTACAAGTTGCTCAAGTAGAACCTTATCATCTAAACCTATGGATCTTTCAGGCTCAAAATTTTGCATATCTCAAGATATTTTATCCATCTCTTTGGATCATCAGAGGATTGAAGTTTGTGTTTGATTATAAGAAGAATCATTATTTTAATTCACCAGTCAAATTAGGGTTTTGTTTGAGCAAGGCTATTGATCAATGTACAAGTCTTGATTTGGAAGCTACAACATCTCATTGGTATTTGGAAATTCTTTGTAAAAAAAATTGGCCAAGATGCCCAGAGGATTTGAAGTTTTGGAGATGATTCATCAGTCTCCTAAGGTGTTAACCAAAACTAGGGTTTGGGATTTTGTCAAGATTTCTTGAGAGTTTTGAAGTGAAACTTTGTACATGGCCTCTATATATTTGAAAGATCATATGTTTGAAGTTTTGATCATCAATTTTGAAGGGAGGTGGATCAATTGATTCAAAAGGGAAAAATGGTCATTTTGGTCAAAATCAGTCAAAGTCAAGGTTGACCAAGGGAATTTTTGGCCAACCATCAATTCAAGGGTGTACTTTTCATATTTCAAGTCCATTTTGATCATTGGATCAAAGAGATTGAGGTTTGGGTTGAAACTTGTTCATGAAGAAACCCTAAAGTTTCTAATTTTGGAAAATAAGGACTTAACTTCAAAATTTCATATTTTATTTTGATAAAAAAAATGCAAATGAAACATGCTTGGAAAGATAAGAGGATGATCTTTCATCTCCTTTTTGTCTCATGTCCAAATTGGCAAAGAGTCGAGAGTTATAAAGCTTGGAAGTCACAAAATTATAGGTCATTTTCCAAAATTAGTGAATTTCAAACTCAATTTTGAGGACCTTAAAGGATTCAGTTGAAAAAACTAATAACTAAGGGATTGTTTATATTTTCAATACCTTTCCAAATTGTACTCATTTGTGTCCAAATTCAAAAATATGAGCAAGTTATGAGCTTTGGAATTTGGAGGCATTTCATTGAATTCATGCACACCATGCAAATTGCAAATTCTGGATAACTTGATTTATGGCCTTTTGTTTCACTTCAAATTTGGCCCATGACTAATTTGCAACGTACTAAGGCCCATCGTGCCAAGGTTTGATCTGCACATGGGCAAATGCATGGGCAACTCGTGATTTTGCAAAAAGTGGCATGAAAATGCCTAATCACCAACACTTGATTAATACAAGGAATTAAGCCTTGATTCTTTTGCTAATCTCTTCCCGAGATAAAATGGATTGAAATGCACGTAAAAGGCAAGCAAACTCACGAGGGATTTGAGGGCTCCATGTGCACACTTCATTTTGGCAAAAAGAGGAATTCATTCTTTCTAACAGTTTTTAGTGTGAAAAACCTATCCTACCCTCCTCTTCATGCTCTATATATTGAGAGGCAAGCTTCATTGAGCTGGATGGGTGCTTCATTTCATCCCTGAGATCAGAAAACTCTATAGCTACTTGTTCTGCAAATTTCTTTGATTCTCTCATTTCTCTTGCGCATTTTGAGTGTTTCTTCTTGCATTCTCTTCTCCAACTGATAAGGATTGTAGATCGAGGCTTGGTTTGCAACTGGAGTGAAGGAGACAATAGATTCATTTTTGCCTCAAAGGTTATAATTCTTAACTTTGGATCTTGATTTCTACACGTGCATTGTGTGATTTGAGTTCATAATCATGTTATTTGAAGTTCATTAAGTGTTTCTGTAGCTTCAGAGACTTTGATTTGAGGAGATATGCAAGTATGATGCATCTGAAATTTTCTGCTCAGTGAGTTTTCGTCATTTTCACGCAATCCGTTCTTGATCCATGGTTAATTATTTGATGTGATTCGAATTGCAATGTGTAGTATGATATACTGGCTTTAATTTGCATAAAATTTCATGAAAAATGGTGAAAAATTGAGCATGTTATGTTGATTGGAACATGAGGTGATGGATCTGATCATGCACGCATTTTTGCCCTAGCCAGAGGTTGAAGATGATTGCGTGGCCTCCTCTGGTTGGCTGACTTGTTTTTTTTAATTCATTTGAATTTTGTTTCATAATTTGATTTTCATGATTTTTTTTCTTGCTCAAAAATGATTGAAAAATTATTAAAAAATTCAGGAAACCTAAAAATAATATTCCTGACCTTGTGCATTTTTTTTTATAATTTTAGAAAATGTTTTGATTGGTTTAAAAATTTGTGTTATTATTTAATTATTTGTTTAAAGTTTATTTTTGTTTTAATATTTCTTTGATCTAAACAATTCCACAAAAAATGTTTTGGACTCATAAAAATAATGTAGAATTTGATTCTGATTTTGGTTTAACATTTTTTCCATTTTTGATTAGAAATTTATTTTGAGAAGTTTATTTGAAATATTTGTTTCATAATTTTGGTTTTAATACTTCCTTTAATCCAAAAAATCCCAAAAAAATCACATAAGCTTGTTTTTAATCATGGAGTCTGGATATAATTTAATTTTTGACCTTTTTGATGATTTTTGGCTAGGGTTTGCATTTTTGCCATTAAATAATAGTTTAATTGTTATTTGTTTGTTTAATTTTTATTTTAATATTTCCCTTAATTCAAAAATTCCACAAAAAATCAGGGATGTGTGTTTTTAATTCTAATATTTGAATATAATTTTGGTTGGACATTTTTCTAACTTTTGATTAAAATTTTATTTTGAGATGTGATTATTTGTTTAATTTCTTAATTGTTTGAATTTGATTTTATTTTTGATTTTTCTTTAATTCAAAAAATGTGAAAAAATATGTGTTCTGACACTTAGGGTTTCCTTATGGTTTGCATGATCTTGGTTTGAATTGTTTGAATTTTGATCTTATCTAATTCATATTTAAGATTAAAAGTCAAATAATTAGGGTTTTATTGCTTACACAGCAAGTTTCATTTTCAAAACCATCATGCCTTGGATTTTCAATGGAATTTAAGTCTTGATTATGGTTCATGAATGTATTGAGGATCTAAAAACCATTTTTATTGAATTATTTGATTTGGTTTGATATTTTTCCATGAATCATTTTGAAAACTTGTCTAGTTTGGTAGTTTTGCCAACTAGTTGAGATCTTTGGGCCTCATTTGATCCCCTCCTCAATTATTCATGAACATAAGACTTGCTTTCTGACTTCTACACACTTCAAAGATGCTAAGATTTTTTTTGGTCTGAATTATTGAGATCTTTTTCTATTTTTGGTGTATTTTTGAAGTGAAGGTACCCAATTAATGTTGCATATCTTGTTGCAACTTGCTTGATGGCCAATGAACTTGGGTGAGGCCTGTAATTAGGCACATAATGATCATGTTGGATATGTTCATCCAAATAAACTCAAGTCATTTCACTTAATGCCCTATGTTTGAATGATTGAACCTTTTGGTGCATTGTGTGGGATTTCTCTCCTATTATGCTTGTGAGCTGTGTTGAAATATTTGTGTATGATTGAATTGTGTTTGCTACTGACCTTCATGGTCTTTGATTGTATTCTTCTCAAGATCCCATTATCCTTGATTGATATTCAATTGACAACTCAACATGGTGATAGAAAGGAGCAACATTTCTCTAATTCTTTTGACCAAATTGTGCATATGCCTGTTTACTTTTGTCTATCACGACTAATGTTTGATAGTTGCTATCATATTTTCTCATTTCATTATAGTGTCATCATACATCCCTTATGTGAATCATCATTCTATTTATGGGAATACTAACTTGGCTGTTGAATGTGCGAGGTACTTTGTGAAAAAATTTCCATTTTTGACTTGATGCTACTGTGTTTCACTTTATTTTTGGAACACAATTTATTATGTTTGCACTACTCTTGTGCTTGGCATATTTGATAGTCTATGCAGGATATATACATATGATTATGAATGCCATACATTGCCCATGTGATCTGTTCATATGTGATAATCTCATTACTTACATCCTGATGGCGTATATTATGACTTGACTTATCTGCTGATGCCAGCTTGCTTGAAGTTCTCTGGGTTTCTTTTATTCTTGTTCAGTTGCTACGGGTAGTTATCCGTTTGGTATTGCAATATTTCCTTTCTTTTATTTTCATTTTGTATAGTTCAATTTTGCATGATGGGACCTCTGTTGCTGATATATGTCAGGAGGCCCTCTGTTTTTGTTTCATACATGTGTTGTGTTTTTTTTCCTTCATTTGTTGATCGATGAGTCACTCAATTTAGAAATTGAGATCACGACTTCGCTCTCAATGCATGTTCCCTATAGGATGTTTATTATTTTTCTTCTTTAATTGTTGATCGATGAGTCACTCAATTTAGAAATTGAGATCACGACTTCTCTCTCAGTGCATGTTCCCTATAGGATGTTTATTGTTTTTTCTTCTTTAATTGTTGATCGACGAGTCACTCAATTTAGAAATTGAGATCACGACTTCTCTCTCATTGAATGTCCCCTATAGGATGGTTTTGCTAAGCTTCCTTTAACATGTTAGTTAAGGTAGGAATCCATTTATGCTAACATAGGATAGGAATTTCCTTTATCCTCAACCTTAGGGTCAACCATTGTATGATAACACTAGGGATATTGCTAGGCTAGTTTCCCTTAGTTGTTTTTCCTTCCTTTGTATTTTGCATCTTAAAACAAAAACTATTTTCTTGCCAAATAATAAAACACTTCTAATAAACTCAAACCCTTCTTCAAGGTAAAATATACAAATCAATCTTATTTGTTTGTGCGCCTCTTGGCTTTGCTTTACTACTTTTGAAGCCTATGTTTCGCCATCGCACATGTTTGTTATCCTACTTTGATTCTCAATATCATTGTTAGGTGTGATGTTTTGTCATCTGTTTTATTGATGTTTTGCCATCTTTACCATGATGCTTTACTACTTTTGAAGCCGATGTTTCACCATCGCACATGTTTGTTATCCTACTTTGATTCTCAATATCATTGTTAGGTGTGATGTTTTGTCATCTGTTTTATCGATGTTTCGCCATCTTTGCCATGATATCTTGTTACCTTTTAGCCGATGTTTCGCCATCGCACATTTATTTGAAGCCGATGTTTCGCCATCGCACATGTTTGTTATCCTACTTTGATTCTCAAATATCATTGTTAGGTGTGATGTTTTATCATTTGATGTTTCGCCATCTTTGACATGTTACTTCGTTATTATTTAGTCGATGTTTTACCATCTCATTTGTTTGTTGTTTCATTTGATGTTTTACCATCTCATTTGTTTGTTGTTTAATTTGATGTTTTACCATCTCATTTGTTTGTTGTTTCATTTGATGGTTTGCCATCTTGACAGTTTTTGTTGTCTTAACTAAAAAACACAAACCAACCAAAATATGTAAGCCGAACTACGGTTTCTCTGATTCCTTAAAAGGGATACGTAGGCATTGGGGTAGAGCCCGATCGAGCATAATTTTTATTTTCCCTACATTGTTTTCTTTTTTTCTTTCACATGCATTCCCTTTTCAACTTTAAGCCATAGACATAGGTTTTGACCACACCCATTAGATTAGACAATAAGAGTGGATACCGTAGAGTACTACGGGCGTGTGGGGTGCTAATACCTTCCCCTCGCATAACAGACTCCCTTACCCGATCTCTCGGTCAAAAGACCATGATTTCTCCCTTTTCATGTTTTCTCGATGTTTACCTTTCCTTTTCGACGGGATAAAAGATGTTCGGTGGCGACTTCATTGATGTTTCACTACATCCAGATGACAGGTTTTGGCCGGGTGGTTTCAATTATTTCTCGGGTTCGGGGGGTAGATTATGAAAAGGGAAGGTATTAGCACCCTTTTCATCCATGTTTTTCCATGGGCTCTTAGTTACTCATTTAGATCACTTGCTTTTGTTTGACAGTGTGCTTGTGGTGTGGGCTTTGAAATTGTTTTGAAAAATCTCTTTGTAATGGTTCTCGTTTCTATAAGAACGCGTACAAAGTTTTGTTTCGAAAGATGGTTCAAAGATGTGTTTGTGGATTGTGTTTTAGAAAGTGTTTTAAAAATATGTTTTGCAATGTTTCTCGTCTCTATAAGAACGTATACAAAAGGTTTTGTCTTTTAAAAATGTTTTGAGATGAAAGTGTCAGTGTAAAATGTTTTTGTTGTGAGCAAGCGAGCAACTAGGAGCGAATCTACCTACTCGAAAGGTATCAAATGTTATTTTCTTCCTCCTTTAGATGTTTCTATCTTACCATTGATTTGGTAAGAAGCCATATAGTTGGATGTAAAGGGACAGGCGCGGGTCAATTTTACAGTCATCGAAAGCAACTTACGTGACGCTTTAGCAATTTTTGTAAGGGACGAGATCGTTTTATCGAAGACAACATCGAGGGTCATCGAGGGACTACGATCTTTTTATCAAAGGGTCATTTGCTAAAACGTCCCATACTTGAGGGACTTGACTGTATTTCCAAGGCAACGAGCGAGGTTACCCTAGAGGTGCGCATGTGAAAAAGTGTGTTTGTTTCAAGTTAATTTGATCTTTGAAATTAGGTTAACTAACGATTGATATTTTTTTTGATCTTGCCATACATGCATAGTTACTATACAATATTGAGTAAACAGTAAAAATGCGGAAATTGAAATTCTATGTTATTACAGAGCTTCGGGAATGGGGGTACAAATTAATGAATGGGGGTGACAGTAAGAAATAAATATTTAAATCACGTAATACAAATCCAAACCATTAAATAATTATTTAGGTTAAAACTCTTTTCATTTGATAAGATTAATTAAGGACTTAATTAATAATGTCAAACAAAATTTAATTTTAAAATTAATAATTATTTAAAACAAATGTTAACATATTTACATTTCTTAAATATATGCTAAAAATAAAATAATAAAAAAATCAAATAAGGAAGAAGAAAATATTAACAACAAAATATAAAGAAGAAAAGTAGAAATGGGCCTGCAAAAAAAGAAGTAAAAACAGGGGGTGCAGAAATTAATAGGCCCAAATGCTTCTGGCTAATCCAGTACATCAACTCCCTGGAGGTGTACCATGGACATGCATCTAAGGCGCGTTGAAAGGATGTGATAATTGATCAGAGGGATAGATGATGAGGGCGCATCAAATTATCATGGGGTTGCAAGTGAGGAGTCATTCAGGGCAACTAAAGAGGTGGTGACAAGTCTCACCACCAGATTGGACCAGAGTGTTGTTATCAAACAACATAAAAACCACTTACACTGAAGCCAGGCCTTATAACTCAACTTTATTTCTCTCTCTTGAACGCTCTGCCCTCTCTCTTCTCTCTTACTATGGGCCTTCACCGGAGAAGACTAATAACGAGAAATCGTATCATATAATTACTATGCTTTTTACCGATTTTATAATACATTAAGTCGTCTAACTCTCGATTATTCCGAGTTTATTTGTCTTTTTACAGGTATAACATTTGTCAACTCAAACCAATGGAAAAGGACTACATGAAGGAGGCTAGACAATAAACAAAGAGAAAAAGAACTAAAACTGCAAAGTTTGGAGATTTTGGAGCAGTGACGACCGTCACATCCTCGTGACGGGCATAACGACCCTTAACTTGAAGCAACGCTCGTCACACATCACTGACGAGCGTAATGCGCTATTTAAGCGCATTACGACGGTCACCCACCTGTGACGACCGTCACGCGCGTAAAGATGAACGTTGTGAATTGGTGGAGACGTGGGCAACGTCAGTGCAGACTTGTTCTCCTATTTTTCCTCCACTCAATAACCATGCTCCCTATATTTCCTCCACTCAAGCCTTTTCTCAAGATACTTTCAACTGCTATTTTCTCTCCTATATATATGTGTGGTAGTGTAAAGCTGCAGGGGTCGAAGGAATTTTCCCAGAACAAAATTATTACTTTTGCAATTATTTTTATTTCCTTGTTTTAGAGCATTTTCTACGTACTGTAATTCCTACTTCCAACATTATTTCAAGCTTTAGTTTTTAGGTGTTAATTCTTCATTCAAGAATTAACACAATTTATTTACTTCAATCAAGTCGCAAGAGATATTGTAACATTTCAAGATTACCATAGCAACGTTAATTCCAGGTTTTTATTGCAATTAATATCTATTTATTTTTGTATTATGCCAATTATTTGTATGAATTATATTTTGAATTGCATTGTTGTTAAACCTATTATGTCCGGCTAAATTATTCGTACTGGTATGTGACTCTTAAGAACCGAAAGAATTCAGTGATACCTTGGCCAAAAATATTTATTTATAAAACAATTTCTGGTTTCCAATTTCTATGCTTAATTTAACTACCCTTGTCACGAGAGTGAGAGGTTAATTAACACGATTTTGCCACGAGAGTGGGAAACTAATTAAGGCAAGAACCTGCATGCGAGAGCTGGGGTTCAACCCAGATAGTGGTAACGAAACATTAATTTTTAAATACACGAGAGTGTTTTAATAAATTAATTAAACTCAAATTGTTTTCAAAAAGTGTTATTAAATTTAAAGTGCATCCACTAGGCTTAGTAGCATAACTTATTTCATGAACACGAGAGTCTATGTCTCAGGTTTTTAAACAATTAGTTTTTACCGAAATACTTTATAGGCCAAGCGATTCACCGAATTCCCGAAGTCCCGAAGTCCGACCATCACATACCGGTATAACTATTACTATTATTTTTAATTAAACTGTTTCCCCCCTAAAATCGAATATTCATCGCTTAGTTAAACAAACTGTAGCATTAGATCGTATGCGATTGATCCTCAGTCTCTGTGGGTTCGATAATCATTTAAAACTAGAACGATTGAACTGTATACTTGCAGTTAGTATCCCGACAGAGTCATAAAGTCCCGATCAAGTTTTTGGCGCTGTTGCCGGGGACTGGTTAGTCAATTAATTATGATCCTTCTGTTGCGCGTTTAGACTAGGCAACAGAAAAACCCTTTTTCGATTTGTATGCCAAGGACTCGCTCACAAGGCGAACCACTTGACAAATCGACGAACGAACCTGAACGCATTCTTTCCGTAAGACGTGCAGTCATGGATTACTGTTTAAATCACGCTATTCCTTTACCCAAACCCAAAATCAAGATTGATTCTGAAACAGATTCTAATTCTTCCTCTGAGACCGAAACTAATCCAGAATTAGACATGGCCGAAGAAAAAAGGACCCGTCCACTGAAGGAGTATGCAGCTCCATCACAACAAGAACCTCACAACAGCATTGCTGCTCCAGCAATAAACCGAAACGATTTTGAGTTGAAACCTTCATTGATATCAGCTATCCAACAACACCAATTCTCTGGAGATCATTCCGAGGATCCAAATGAACATCTTACAAAATTCGTTCAATTTGCCGACACAGTTATAGCAAATGGTGTTTGTAAAGATGCAATAAGATTACGTCTTTTCCCTTTCTCGCTAAGAGATAGAGCTTGGGCTTGGTTGCAATCCTTGCCATCAAATTCCGTCACTACCTGGGAAGGACTGAAGATTGTATTTTTAGCACGATACTTTCCCCCGAGCAAGACTGCTACACTAAGAGCCCAAATCAACAGATTTAGGCAGAAGGATACTGAATCGCTATTCGATGCATGGGAATGCTACAAAGATATGATGCGAATGTGCCCACATCACGGATTAGAAAAATGGCTGATCATCCACACGTTTTATAATGGACTCTTGTACAACACAAGACTCTCCATAGATGCCGCCGCAAGTGGTACACTGATGGACAAGCCTTATGACGAAGCTAACCAACTAATTGAAAACATGGCTCAAAACCACTATCAGTGGGGAGGAGAAAGAACATCTGTGGAGAAAACTCAAACCAAAGGTGGGATGTACGAGATTAGTAGCCTAGATAAAGTTAATGCTAAGGTAGATGCTCTTACCCAAAAGATAGAAAGCTTGACCTTACCTCCTGCAGCTACCGTGGCTGCAGTTACCCCAAGCTGCGAAGTTTGTGGAGTTCCTGGTCATGTTGGAACCGAATGTTAAGTCTTAGCAGGAATATCAGTTGATCAGGTAAATTACGCTCAAGGTAATCCTTATGCTAATACCTATAATCCTGGTTGGAAGAACCATCCTAACTTCTCATACAAGAGCAATAACGCTTTATATGCACCTGGCCAAGCCCCTGCTGTACCTCCAGGTTATCAAAAACCCGTTGTTAATGTTCCTAACATTCCTAAGAAATCTAACCTTGAAATCCTAATGGAAAATTTTATCGCTAATCAAGCCCAACAAAACAAAGAATTCCTTAATCAAAACATTCACACCGGTGAACAGTTGAAGCTATTAGCAAATAAGGTAGATGCCCTAGCAACTCACAATAAAATGTTAGAAACCCAAATCTCCCAAGTAGCACAACACCAAGCTAGTTCTGCCGCACCTACTGGTACATTTCCTAGACAGCCACAACCCAATCCTAAAGGACATGCAAATGCTATCACATTACAAAGTGGGACAGCCCTTTATAGACCGGTAGATCCTAGACTCCAAAACCCGACCATGTATCAAAAACCTGAAAAAGAAGTAGAGAAATCGAAAGATCAATCTGAGAATGTAGAGGAAGACGCGAATAAGAACAGAGAGGCTTCAGAAAAACCTTACGTGCCTCCACCACCATATAAACCACCAATTCCATACCCCCAAAGACTTGCAAAATCCAAGAACGAGGGACAATTCAAGAAATTTGTAGAACTTCTGAAACAATTAGACGTTACTATTCCGTTTACAGAAGCTATAACCCAAATGCCGTCATACGCTAAATTCCTAAAAGAAATATTGTCTAATAGGAAAAAAATCGTTGAAAACGAAACCGTTATGCTAACTGCCGAATGTAGTGCCATAATTCAAAATAACATGCCTCCAAAGTTAAAAGATCCTGGTAGTTTCTCCATACCATGTGTAATTGGAAAATTTGTCATAGACAAAGCCCTATGCGATTTAGGAGCCAGTGTTAGTCTAATGCCCTTATCTATTTACGAGAAGCTCAAATTAGGCGACATGAGACCTACCAAGATGTCCCTACAACTAGCCGACAGATCAGTCAAATTCCCTGTTGGTATGCTAGAAAACATTCCTGTCCGAATAGGACAATTTTACATACCAACTGACTTTATAATAATGGACATCAAGGAAGATTTAAACATTCCCATCATACTAGGAAGACCATTTTTAGCTACTGCAGGAGCCATCATTGACGTTAAGAAAGGAAAGCTTACCTTCGAGGTAGGAGAAGAAAAAGTAGAATTCATTCTTTCCCAATTCTTTAAAGCCCCTGCTATAGATGACTCATGCTGTCTCCTAGATATTATTGATGAATGTGTCAAAGAACTTGAAAGCCAAGAAGACACCTATTCTGGGATGCTAAAAATTCAGACACCAACTATCCTCAAGGACGATGACTGGAAACAAGAACATTTAGATGTCGACCTAAGCGAATGTTTAGCCTTAACACCCGATCCTGTCCCGACTGATAAGAAAACTGGTATAGAACTTAAAACATTACCTGAAGATCTTAGGTATGAATTTTTAGATAAAGAACTCGAACGGCCAGTTATAGTTAATGCCAAATTAGGAAAGGTCGAAACCGAAAAACTTCTTAGTGTGTTAAGGAAGTATCCGACCGCGTTAGGGTATAATATATCAGATCTAAAAGGAATAAGCCCTTCTCTCTATATGCACCGCATTATGCTGGAGGAGGACTGCAAGACCTCTAGAGAACATCAAAGACGAATAAATCCTATCCTAAGTGAAGTCGTTAAGAAAGAAGTGAAGAAACTACTAGAGGCAGGCATCATATACCCAATATCAGATAGTAACTGGGTCAGTCCAGTTCATGTGGTGCCTAAGAAAGGAGGCATTACGGTTATAACGAACCCAAAAGGCGAATCGGTAGCACAACGTACCCAAACAGGATGGAGAATGTGTATCGATTATAGAAAACTAAACAAAGCTACGCGCAAGGACCACTTCCCGTTACCATTCATTGATCAAATGCTCGAGCGCTTAGCCAAACATTCCCATTTCTTCTATCTTGATGGATACTCAGGATTCTTCCAAATTCCCATTCATCCTGACGATCAAGAGAAAACCATGTTCACATGTCCCTATGGTACCTTTGCATACCGAAGAATGCCATTTGGACTATGTAACGCACCTGCAACTTTCCAACGATGCATGATGGCGATTTTCGCAGACTTTTTAGACGGAATTATGGAAGTATTCATGGACGATTTCTCTGTTTGTGGAGAAAGTTTTGACGGATGTTTATCAAATCTTGAATTAGTACTGAAATGCTGTGTCAATGTCAACCTAGTGCTTAACTGGGAAAAATGTCACTTCATGGTGAGACAAGGAATTGTGTTGGGTCACATTGTATCAAACAGAGGGATTGAAGTCGACAAAGCAAAAATCGAAATTATCAAAAACCTTCAACCACCCAAAACAGTTAGAGAAATAAGAAGTTTTCTAGGACACGCTGGTTTTTACTGACATTTTATAAAAGATTTCTATAAAATCACCAAGCCACTAACTGAATTATTAATGAAAGAAGCTGAGTTTATTTTCGACGATAAATGCTTGAACGCATTTGAGACACTTAAAGAAGCCTTAATTTCAACACCTATTATGCAACCTCCTGATTGGAACCTACCATTTGAAATAATGTGCGATGCGAGCGATTATGTTGTAGGCGCAGTCCTAGGATAACGCAAAGATAAAAAGCTTCACGCTATCTACTACGCAAGCAGAACACTCGATCCCGCACAAATGAATTACGCCACTACAAAGAAGGAACTCTTAGCTGTGGTATTCACATGGGATAAATTTCGTTCCTACTTAGTAGGCGCCAAAATCATTATTTACACAGATCATGCAGCGATCCAATACTTACTAAGCAAGAAAGATGCCAGACCGTGACTACTCAGATGGATCTTACTCCTACAAGAATTTGACTTGGAAATAAAAGACAAAAGAGGAACTGAAAACGTGGTAGCTGACCATTTATCAAGATTAGATGGAATTCAAACCGAGAGTGTTCCCATAAACGAAGATTTCCCTTATGAACGCCTTATTGCTAAGCTAGAGATAGACCCTACCGACAGTTTGGATTAACACAATGAACCTTTAATAACTGCGGTAGTAAAAGCCATTTGTACCAACACCACATTACCATGGTACGCTGATTTCGTCAACTATTTAGCTGCCGGTGTTTTACCACCTGACTTAACGTACCAACAGCGGAAGAAATTCTTCCATGATCTTAAACACTACTTTTGGGATGAACCATTACTCTTTAAAAGAGGCGCCGATGGTATCTACCATTGCTGCATTCCTAACGATGAAATAGACGACGTCATTTCCCATTGCCATTCCGCCCCTTATGGTGGACACGCTAGTACGTCGAAAACTTATGCAAAAATACTTCAAGCTGGCTTCTTTTGGCCTACCTTATGGAAAGACGTCCACGTAGCAATTATGAACTGCGATAGATGTCAACGCACAGGAAATATATCTAGACGCGACGAAATGCCGTAAAAAGGAATCCTCGAAGTAGAAATTTTCGATGTATGGGGAATTGATTTCATGGGACCATTCCCCGCATCTTTTGGAAATAAGTATATTTTGGTATCCGTTGACTACGTATCAAAATGGATTGAAGCCATCGCCGCACCCACAAACGATACACGCGTGGTACTAAAACTATTCAAGCATGTTATCTTCCCACGATTCGGTATACCAAGACTAGTAATCAGTGATGGTGGTTCCCATTTTATCTCTAGAATTTTCGAAAAGTTACTTTCAAAATATGGCATTAAACATCGCATAGCCACACCATACCATCCTAAACAAGCGGACAAGTGGAAGTGTCAAATAGGGAGATAAAACAAATCCTTGAGAAAACCGTAGCCACATCCATAAAAGACTGGTCCTCCAAGCTAAATGATGCTCTTTGGGCATATCAGACAACTTTTAAAACCCCTATCGGAACAACGCCGTTTAAATTAGTTTATGGAAAATCTTGTCATTTGCCAGTAGAATTAGAACATAAAGCTTATTGGGCCATCAAAACCCTTAACTTAAATGACAAGATTGCTGGCGAGAAACGAGTATTAGATATCCATGAATTAGAAGAATTGCATTTAGAAACTTATGAAAATGCTAGAATCTATAAAGAAAGAACAAAAAAATGGCACGATAAGCGTATCTCACGGAAAGAATTTAAGGAAGGAGACATCGTACTCCTATTCAACTCTAGATTGAAACTTTTCCCGGGAAAATTACGTTCCAGATGGTCAGGACCATTCGAAATTAACAAAGTTTTCCCAAGTGGTGCGATAGAAATTAAAGGAAATTATATCGAACCATTCATAGTCAATGGCCAACGCCTAAAGCACTACTTTAACGTTGGAAATATCAACTATTCGGCTTATCTTCAGTTAAGTGAGCCACCTACCCCGATACCTAACTAAATAGGTATTATCTGTCGAGCCGTCGACATAAAATAAAGGCGCTTCGTGGGAGGCAACCCATGTTTTATTTTAATTATTTTTACTGTTTTAACATGTTTTTATTTTTCTTTTCTTTTTCTTAATCTTTAAAATTTTCATGATTGCATCTCTTACTCCTTTCAGTTTTCTTCTATTTTTTATTTTCCCTTTAAACTTTCTTTTTCTTTTTTATTTAACTTCGGCAATTTTTTTGCTTTCATATTTAGCTCTATGGCACGTTTAAACTTCATGAATGTCACTTTGAGAAGCAGACACTAAAGAAGACGCTTTGAGGATCTGGATGAGCGGGAAATGTGCCCTACAATCTACGCTGATGACCATGCTATGACCGCTCTTGGCATTCGTGAGAGTGTCATGTATTTGCTACATCAGATTGGCTGGGACACTGCTCCTATCCGAAGACGGTACTGTACTTACAAGAAGCTGACCCTTGAGTTCCTGAGCACCCTGAGCTTCATTCCAAATCACGGGATAAGATTCAACCGTGGGTTGATCACTTTCAGGATGTTTGACATGGACTACACCTATAACCTCAGGGAGTTTAGCCACCTGCTAGGGTTCCCTTTTGGACCTGATGTTATCACTATGACCCAGGAGGACCTCTTGCTTGATTCTGACCTTGATTTTTTCTGGGGAAGCATTGCTGGCAATAACCATCCAGCGCCGTCTGACCTTTATTCTGAGTGCATCCATAACCTGGCTATCAGGTACTTTCACAAGATCATCACCCACACCGTCTTTGGTAAACAGCAGAATGTTACATCCGTGTCCCGCGATGAGCTCTTCATTATGTACTGTGCCTCCCAGAGCCGTCCGGTAAGTGGTGCCGCTTATATGCTAGCTAACATGGAGCGTATCATCCAGACTCCAAATGCACCAATCCTGTTGGGTGGTTTAGTCACTATGATATCAAATGCAACTGGACTCCGCAGGCCTATGCTAGGATCAGCCCCGCATTATGGAATAAAGCCGATGAACATTGAATTTTGCTTCAACACTAGCTTTATCGGGAACCTTGGGCCAGATCAATTTGAGCTGTTAATTAATCATGAGATTGTCCACCAGTTTAAGCTCCTGAACCCTATAACTAGTGTGCATAATAGAGCAAACTGGCTTTTTGACCTCCACCATCCTGCTACACCGCCTTCGTCTCCTTCTACTGTTGACATTTACGAAGTACCCAACACCTCTCGCAATGATGAAGACCCTGCCACACCACCGGGATACCATCAGTTCCCTGACCCATGGGAATAGCCGACAGCTTCTACTGAGACCGCCACCCAGGCTCCAGAGATTCCACCACCGCTTCCACCTACTGTTACCTTGCACTCTTTGCATGATGAAATTACTGAAATGCAGGGCGAGCTTACATCTCTCCGGGTGGACTTCATCGCTTTCATGGATTTGGTGACCGACCAACTGGATTTCATGCACCAGCATATGTTCTCGACTCCCCGTGGCTAGAGTTGTCGTTGTTATCTTATTCTTTTCTCTCGCATTTGTACATACAGTGGGGACACTGTTTAGTTTTAGTGTGGGAGGGATTCTAGTTATTTTAGCATTTTATTCTAGTTATTTTAGCATTTTATCGTTTTTATTCTTAGTTATTCCGAAACAATTTTTATGGATTAATTCAATTATTTATCAAGTACCAAGTTTATTTTATTTTTTCATTCCTTTTCATTTTCAGCATACTGTTTATTTCTTTTAATTTACTGTTTGTATTTTCACGCAAATATTATTTCATTATGTGTTAGTAAATAACATTTCAGAACTTTAATTATTAGAATATTTAAAAAAATATTTCAAAAACTCTAATTATTAGTTTATTTCAAACTTATAAAATTAAGAAAATAATAAAAAATTATATAAACATCTCCAACGGTCTTGTAACGGTCTTCTCATTAATGACATTGAATGTGTTACGACCGTCACACTCTCGTGACGAGCGTAACACGCATTTTTGCCTTGTGACGACCGTCACACCCTCGTGACGACCGTCACACATACAATATATCAGAACGGCTATTACAGAACTGTTCCAACCATTCTCTCCTTAACCTCCCTTCCTCCATTGTTACAAAATCACACGAAAACTACCCACTCCACTCCATTTTTTTTCAAACTTCCAAATTTCCAACACTAAATTACTATCCACCCACTACCCCAATTTCATATTCCAAAACCTTTTTCAAGAAAATCCTACGAACACCATGGCCAACAACCAACAAACTCCTGCTCTCACTTTCAGATCCGGCGAACAAGGAGAAAACCAACGGGTAAAATTTCAGAAATTTCAACGCCGAGGTCTCCAACCTACACGGTACGTTGATATTGACTGCTTGAGGAGTTTGGGACTACTTGACAGTATCTGCCAATTGTTGCAGAGTGTGGATTTATGGAACTTGTGCCGTGAACCAAGACCGATTTATGAAACTCCGACTCTTGAGTTTTTGAGTTCCTTTGTTTACATCACTCCGCCAGGTGCCACGAACCAACTGTCAGGCCTGGCCAAATTCCGCATGTTTGGCGTTGAGCACGAGTTGCCCCAATCCGACATCGCGCGACTTTTAGGCTTCTGTTCGGACGAAGGTGTCCATCTCCGGGTGCCAGATAATTTTGGTGAGGAAGCCTTCAACTTATGGCACAGTTTGACGAATATTTGTGCCGGATCCTACGACCACCTAAATGCCACCCACATTCATAATCCGGCCATCAGCTATTTTCACTGCATCCTCAGCAACACAATCTTCGCCCGTGACAGCAACCACAAGCTCAACTCTAAGGAGCTCTTCTTTATGCATTGCGCGTTCACAGGGCAAAAGATCAACGCCGCCCCGTTCTTACTCGCTCACATCCACTCTATTTGTGATAGAGGCGGAAAACCCTTTTATTTCGGAGGGCTGGTCACTTCACTTGCCATAGGTCTGAACTACGGTTCCGCTCTTGCGACTTTGCCTTCTATGGCACCGACTTTGCTAACTTTGGATCACTGCAAAGCCGCACATCTCATTTATGAGCGGGAGGATGGCAGATTCCACCCTGTGATCAGGAACACTGTTTATCAGAACATCATTTTGCCATGCAGGGACCGAATTGATCCACGAAATCGAGCAAACTGGTTGTTCGATCCTGCAACTCCCGCAGAGCGTGCACCTACTCATGAAGATAAACCTGCAGCCCCCGTAGACGAAATGCAAGAAGAGCTGGATAGTGCTCCTCCCGTCCACGACATTCCAGGATCCTCATCTGCACCTCCTCCTATTAATCTTGAAGACATCCTCCGCGCCATCCATATGCAAAACCAAATGAGCGCAGCACTTGAAAGAAGGCAACATGAGCAATTTGAGTCTCTGTGCGCTCAAAACGCTCAAATCTTGACTGGGCAGCGCAACATGAATGAGAGGTTAAATGAGGCCCTGCCAGAGCTCAACGCCTTAAGGCTGGACGTCAGCACCCTTGTTTTCCAAGATACTGACACAGAAGCCACTCCTACCAGACGCTCTTGCACCAGGAGTAGAGGACGTGGTCACCAGTAGTTTTTCTTTATTTTTTATGTAGTTTATTAATTTTTCTGTTTCTTTTCCTTTCCGTTTGTTTTTTGTAATTGTACTTCCCCGCCTATATACCTCAACATTGAGGACAATGTCGGATTTAGTGTGGGAGAGGTACCTTTCCTTCCTTTATAAACTAGTAATTTTTATGATATATCTCGATTTAAATTCTTCACTATTTAAATTCTTCACTTTATTCAGCCATACCAAAAAATTTTATCTTCGCATTAGCCCGACATACCTATTTTAACGAAATCCCCAGTTAGGGAATCCGAAAACGACATAACAAGATTGATACGGTTATGACACCGTAGACTTCCTACTTACGCGGTCCGTTTCAATAACCATTATACCGACATCTAGAGTTTTTAGTTCTACAGTAACCCCTAGTAGTTTATACTAGCAGTCAGCACCGTCTTGACACAAACCACGTGGAGAATCGATGAATATAAGTGTTTGATGCCTGATCATTAAAATATCCTTCCTATCTCGCTGCTAAAAGAAAAGAAATTTTGTGCACCAAAATATACGGTCACATATAAGAGTTGAGAAAATAATGAAGGAATCCAGTGTAGGTTGGTTCAGAGGTATCTGGTTCTGAACTCGGTAGGGCGTGCTATGGCTCGATCCCCCATAACCTCCAACTTGGATAACATATGTAGGGTTGCCACATTCATGTACCAGACCCCATGCTAAAAGGATCAAAGTCACTAACCGGTTACTCCACTACGTGCGTGCTAAGACAAAGGGCTTAATGTGATTGCGCCAGAACAAAACTGGGTGAAATAGATACGAGGAACTCTGGGCAGAATTATAACGGAACTGTTGGATAGCTCGTTTGAAATGGAAGCCTACGACTAAGCTTATTGCTTGTGTCATTAGCGTATCTTTAGTGTTTCACTCAAGTATTGGCCGAACCGACGAGGATTTCCCGAAATTACTTTAAAAATCCAAGGTATGTAATGCGTATGCGCTTGACAAAACTTTGCCGACCTTTCAAATGACTATTTGCTTGAGGACAAGCAAAGGTTTAAGTATGGGGGAATTTGATAACGAGAAATTGTATCATATAATTACTACGCTTTTTACGGATTTTATAATACATTAAGTCGTCTAACTCCCGATTATTCCGAGTTTATTTGTCTTTTTACAGGTATAACATTTGTCAAATCAAACCAATGGAAAAGGACTACATGAAGGAGGCTAGACAATAAACAAAGAGAAAAAGAACTAAAACTGCAAAGTTTGGAAATTTTGGAACAGTGACGACTGTCACATCCTCGTGACGGGCGTAATGACCCTCAACTTGAAGCAACGCTCGTCACACATCTCTGACGAGTGTAATGCTCTATTTAAGCGCATTACGACGGTCACCCACCTGTGACGACCGTCACGCGCATAAAGATGAACGTTGTGAATTGGTGGAGACCTGGGCAACGTCAGGGCAGACTTGTTCTCCTATTTTCCCTCCACTCAATAACCATGCTCCCTATATTTCCTCCACTCAAGCCTTTTCTCAAGATACTTTCAACTGCTATTTTCTCTCCTATATATATGTGTGGTAGTGCAAAGCTGCAGGGGTCGAAGGAATTTTTCCAGAACAAAATTATTACTTTTGCAATTATTTTTATTTCCTTGTTTTAGAGCATTTTCTACATACTGTAATTCCTACTTCTAGCATTATTTCAAGCTTTAGTTTTTAGGTGTTAATTCTTCATTCAAGAATTAACACAATTTATTTACTTCAATCAAGCCGCAAGAGATATTGTAACATTTCAAGATTACCATAGCAACGTTAATTCCAGGTTTTTATTGCAATTAATATTTATTCATTTTTGTATTATGCCAATTATTTTTATGAATTATATTTTGAATTGCATTGTTGTTAAACCTATTATGTCCGGCTAAATTATTCGTACCGGTATGTGACTCTTAAGAACCGAAAGAATTCAGTGATACCTTGGCCAAAAATATTTATTTATAAAACAATTTATGGTTTCCAATTTCCATGCTTAATTTAACTACCCTTTTCACGAGAGTGAGAGGTTAATTAACACGATTTTGCCACGAGAGTGGGAAATTAATTAAGGGAAGAACCTGCATGCGAGAGCTGGGGTTCAACCCAGATAGTGGTAACGAAACATTAATTTTTAAATACACGAGAGTGTTTTAATAAATTAATTAAACTCAAATTGTTTTCAAAAAGTGTTATTAAATTTAAAGTGCATCCACTAGGTTTAGTAGCATAACTTATTTCATGAACACGAGAGTGTATGTCTCAGGTTTTTAAACAATTAGTTTTTACCAAAATACTTTATAGGCCAAGCAATTCACCGAATTCCCGAAGTCCGACTATCACATACCGGTATAACTATTACTATTATTTTTAATTAAACTGTTTCACCCCCTAAAATCGAATATTCATCACTTAGTTAAACAAACTGTAGCATTAGATCGTATGCGATTGATCCTCAGTCTCTGTGGGTTCGATAATCATTTAAAACTAGAACGACTGAACTGTATACTTGCAGTTAGTATCCCGACAGACTCATAAAGTCCCGATCAAAGACCCTTTTGGCCGCGCCAGAAATCGCCTCACAGCGGTGACGGCAGCGGCGTATCTCAAAAGCTTACTTTTCTTACATTTTCTGATCGTCTCTTACTGCTAGTTTCTAATTCGTGACTTATTTCTACAGATTTTTACATGGTGGCCCTAAATCTAGAAAGGGGGAAAGTGAAACCCTAATTTTCATTTGATGAAAACGGTGAAGATAACGATGCATGCAACGGTAGATTCAATGAGAGGAAGGAAAGAGAAGAAAGAGATCGTTTGGTGAGGTCCAGATCTATAACCTTACTAACCTCCTAATGTTCTATTCGGTAAGATGGCTCTGACTCTGTATTTGTGAGTGATTTCTTTCTCCTTCTGAGCTTGTGTTACCTTTCTTCTTCTGAGCTTGTATTATTCTGGTTATCAGATTAGGGTTCTTGCTGTTTGTTTGTTTGCTACTTATTTGTTGGGTTTTGAATAATGATGTTTGATGACAAGGTTTGAATGGTGGACTTTTGGTTCTATGTTTTTTTGTTATTTGTTGGTTTTTGATGATGGTTGGATGGTGGTGTTGGCTGCTGGTTTTTTACACTGATGGTTTTTTGTTCTATGATGTTTCAATAGGTTTGAGACAAAGGATTTTGTTGAACCTCTTATTCTGGGTTTTTGTGGTTTTGCTATTTTGCTAGTTCTGTATCTGGTTTTTTGTGATGTTTTGGTGATGTTTCAGTTGGGTTTGAAGATGGTTTGATGATGTTCTGTTGGTTTGGAGATGGTTTGATGATGTTCTGTTGGTTTGGAGATGGTTTTGATAATGTTTCAGTTGGTTTGAAACAAAAGGATTTCTTGAACTTTTTTGGTTCTGAGTTTTTTTGGTTTTCTAGTTTGCTAGTTTTGTTCTTGTTTTTTAGTTCTGTATATCTCTCCTTCTGATATCTGATGGTTCTCTCCTCTAAAAAACAGTAAATTTGTTCTCTGATTAGGGTGAAAAAATAGGAGGGAAAACAACTTTAAATTTTGACAGTTTTGGCTTTTCTAGTTTTTGGCTTTTGAGTGCAGCTTGGACTGTTTCCATTTTGGTGCAAGTCTGGGCATTTTTGGACTGTATTGCAGACTAGTTACTATGGTTTATGTTGACATGCTTTTGTGCAGAACTTGGACATATCTTTGGACTGCTATGGGTAGCATAGGGAGGCTTTTTGAGCAGGTCTTCTTGGACTGTTGCTTATAGCAACCTGTTTGTCTTGGCATTTGCTGGCTAGGTGATATCTTTCCTCTTTCCTCCCTTTGTGAGATAAATAATTTTTGGTTTTGATGCATTTCTGAAGGGTTTGCTTTATTTCTTTGGGAAAATGATGATGCTGACTTATATTGCAGCATTTTGTGCTTTTGGCTTGTTGTTTGCATATTGTTTGTTTTCTTCTGTTGTAGCTTTGTATTGCTGCCTTTGATTTCTGATTTGGACAGCTTGCTTGCTGTCTGCTATTTGCAGCATGTTGCCTTGCATCTTGTGCTGCTGTAATTGCTTTGCAAAGCACTAGTTCTGTTTTGTGATGCAGTTTGGATGTTTGGTATTGTTTGACTTGTGCATTTTGACTGCTGCTGTTTGAACTTGTTGCCTTGTCTGTCCAATTTGTATATTTATTTCTTTTTCCCCTTTTTTGTGAACCAAAACCTAGGTTTTGAGATTTGCAAAAATAGGGAAAAATGGGCAAACAAAATTCTGATTCCTAAAAGCAAACCCCAATGATGAAAAATCAAATTTGCTTGGGATTTTTAATATTGATTTGTTTTGCTAATATTTTCTTTTCTTCTGTCACATGTACAAACAAATGGCAAGCAAGACAAAGGCTAGAAAATGGGGGAATTTCTTGAGGATGAAGTAAGGAGTCTTGACGAAGAAG
The DNA here is from genome assembly GCA_948472305.1 of Vicia faba. Taxonomy (NCBI): domain Eukaryota; kingdom Viridiplantae; phylum Streptophyta; class Magnoliopsida; order Fabales; family Fabaceae; genus Vicia; species Vicia faba. The sequence continues at coordinate 628,486,143 of OX451740.1, forward strand.
CAAATTTTTCTTTGTAGATTTAAACTTTGTATTTTACTTGTAATTTTTATAATCACTTGTAATCATTTGTGAAAGACCCACCAAACTGTAATGAACAAAGCTTGAGTAATAATGAAAATATGTTGTACAAAACTTTTGAGTTTTATTTTAATTTTTCAATTCTTGGTTTGAATGTTTTGAATAAGCATCCTAACTTGATAACTTGCACTTCAAGTAAACATAACATGATAGGATAAATCATGTATCTTGCACTTTTAAACAAAATAAATGTTTAGAAGCTCAAACCCAAATGATTAATTGAACCCTTAATCATGATTTGCTTAAAGATGATAGCTTTAAACTTTGCACCTTATTCAAATAGAATATGCCCTCAAAAGTAACATCAATCTTCAGAAGATTATAGTTAAGAAAACAAATAGAAATCACACAAATGCCTTTGCAGTTATCTGGGCCATTGATTGGGCAAACCTTTGATAAGTGCAAAACCCTAATTGTTGACTGGTTGCCTAGGAAGAGAATCTGTTTGATTAACTTTTGAGCTAAATTGAGTATTTAAGAAACCCTGGGATAGCATCTTGAGTAAAAAATGGGAGGGCAAATTTTGGGGTACAACACAACCAAATTAAATATGTACAAATAATTGAAGAAATATATAAAGTACAAATGCAAATTGAAAGAAATGATTTTTGTGTTTGGATTTCTTATATGAAAGAGGTTTTAACCTAAACCTAATTAGAGAAAAATAATTAAATCAAAATTAAATTAAATTAAATTAATTAAGAAAAGAAATTAATTAAGAAAAGATTTTTGAATAAAATCTTAATTCTATTTAGTTGATTAAAAGAAAATAAGTTTAAAGAAAAAGTATTTTTTGTATTTTTGTCTTGTAAATAATATATGGTGTTGTGAAATATTTTTGGCCTTTTTATATTAAAATAAATATATTTAAATAAATAATAACCTAGTTTTGATTTAATTTATAAGGTAATTAGTAAAGATAAATAAAGTATAATGAATAAAAATGATTTTTTGTGTGGAAAAAATATTTAAATTATATCAAACATAAATCTACTATTTTTATATTTTTTATGATTTTTTTGGTATTTTTAGAAAATATATTTAAAAAGAAAAATGAAATAAATAAGTAAATAAAAATGAATGGGCCAGGGGGTGTCAAAAGTAAGCAAGGAGGTGAGCTAGCAAAAAAAAACAATGCCAGACCCAAAGGGCCCAGCGCCTGCAAAAAAGCGTTAGAGGATCATAAAATATGAAAAACTACAAAAGGGGGGGTTCACATTAGTTCGAACCCTCGCCCTTTAGGTAAGAATTGACTTAGTACGCGCGCACTTGCCACTGGGGTGGCTGTTTCATCCGGTCATACAACCAAACCATAAATATATAAAATAAAACGAACCCTGAGGCTTACTTCATCATCTTCCTCCCGCCTAGCCAGACCACCTGTATTTTCTTCATCTCTCCACAAAAATGGAAAGTTCAAACATGAAAGTTGTGGTGTTTCTTCCCACGAATCTAATTATATAACTTATGTAAGGTAAAAGTCAAAGATGAAAACTAATTTTGCTGGCCCTAAATTGAAACCTAATTTTCTCAGAAATTTCAAATCCAAAATTCTCTATACACAGTCAATATAAATGGGAACTATGAACATGGTCACCTTTAGAGCAAAGATATCTACATTTTATCTTCACAAATCAGGATTAAATGATGCTTGTATGAAGATATAGAAGTTTGAAAATTTACCTCTTGCAGCTGGAGTCGTGAATGGAGTTTGAGCAACTTTTGAGATGGTCTGAGGATCTGTTTAGCTTGCCTGGACCTCCTTGAGTGTATTCCAACTCCTACTTTGCCTTGAATGTTCCCGAACCTCTCTACTCAAGTCAACCTGCATGCTTGATGTTTGAAAATGATGGATAGTGATGGGGGAGTTACAGTCTTGAAATAGGGGTCTGGATTACTTTGGTATGATGTATAGAAGGTGTTTGAATGATTGGTTTTCAAAACGCACGAGTGGAAATGAAGATGATGAGTTTTGGTTCAAAACTGTGTATCAATGGTGTTTTTGAGTAGATTTATGGTTTTTGAGTGTTTGAGATAGTATCAGGGAAATAGAATTCGTGTGTCATCTTACAAATAGTGTATGCACTTATAGGCAATAGGTTTTGAGGCTTGAAATAACTCAAATTGAAATCACATGTTATGGCTTGGTTACTTGTTTTTGAAGCAAAGTTGACAAACATGGTTTCAATGTGAAGTACAAGGATTTGCAAGATGGTTAGCAGGATGTAGATATGTTGCTTCTTGCTTTTAAATGCTTTTGAGTCAGAAACAACAATGTATGGTCTCAAGAAGGGTTGACATTGTGATTAAAGTCACTTTTCCATAATAGAAGTGGTGACTTTCTTCCCAAAATTGAAATGTAACTTGGATAATGGCTCAAATGCTTGGACAATGGATCTATCAGTTGTGTAAACATTAAATTATTGAGTGATTAGCAATTTTTAAGCCTGAAAAGCAATATTTGTACAAGATGCTTGAAGATTGGATCAAGTGTTCTTCACAAAATGACTTGTAATTCAAGTTTGAAAACCCTAACTTCTTGCCTTCGATTCTCCTTGCTCAAGAATGATCTCAAGGAGTTATTTGACATTTTGTAAATCTTGCAATGTCCTCTTCAACTCATCTTTGAATTTCTTTGGAACATTTCCCATGGAACTATGTGAAAAATTGCCATGAAATTAGGTCAAAAATCTGCCTAACTAGGGCAAAATTTCACTAAGTCTTTTTTTAGTTCATGAGCATGTATTCACAAAATTATAACTTGAGATACAAGCACTTTTAGAAAAAGTTGTGTGAAGAAAAGTTGTATACTTCATGGAGATCTACAAATTTCATGTTGGAAGTTTCTCTTGAATCATCTTGCATCATGGTGAAAATTTGGCTTAAAGTATTGAAAAAATAAGAAAATTTTCATACTTAGAAAAATTTCTAAGTTAAGAAATTTTAACATTTCAAGATGAAATCTTGAATTATTGATTTATTGATGAACAAGTTTCATATTTTGACATGTTTTGATGAATCATGATCCTTGGCACTTGAATTTGACCAAAAAGTCAAAGTTTGACTTTTTAGTATACAGATGACTTTTAATCAGTTGACTACAAAATTCATCTGTCAATCCAATGGATTTGTAATGTTTTGAATCATGTCATTAGGTAAAAATGATTCAATTGGACTCTTGAGGTCATGCCTTAAACCAATTGACCATTTTCTAGGTCAAAAATCAGAAATTACCCTTTCCCAGTCAAAACCCTAATTTTGACCATTTTGCCTTTTTGGAAATTTGATCAAATTTATTGAGGAATTATGATCCAAACTTGATAAAATGATACATATGAGTCTAAAATGTTGATGTGGATCAAAAATTATGAATTTTGACTGTAAATTGGCAATGGTTGACTTTTCCCCAATACAGTTGATTTTTAGGTCAACTGTTCAATTGACTGATCAAAAGTGTGATCCAAGGCTTGAAACTTGACATGAGTAATATTGGGGGTCCATAATGATCCATGAAAGTCATATGAAGCATTGATAGTTAAAAATCCTTGTGTAAACTGAAACCCTAATTTTGGTCATCAGTGCCTAAGGAGATGTCTTAAGCTGATCAAACCCTAGTTTAGTCTTGAGCCCAAGGAGATCTTGTGAGCAAATTCTTGATAAGTGAGAGGGAAAATTTTGGGGTACAACAATGACCTATTCCTATTTTCAAGGAAATGCTATAGCGCATGATGTGACATATTACGGCAAAATGAAGAGACAACACATATAAATGTCTAAATAAAAAACAAAAACAAAACATAATAAGAGAGAGAGTTTATATAACACCTGTTGACGCTTTAAGAATTTGATTCTAGATCTTTCTTTAAGGGATTATTTGAGAATCACAAGATTTTATTCATACTTCTGACAACTTGCAACTTCTTGGTCTGTGCCTTCTTCAGAGCTTGAAAGTAAGAATTTTTTGGATGATCATCTTCTGAATTCTTCACTTTTTGTTCTTGAATAACTGTTTTATCTTCTTCAGAATCTGAAAGTAGTTTCCATATACTTCAGAGATGTTCTGATTTGATCTACTCCCTAGTGAATAACATTTTCTCCTTTTGACTTTCAATGCTTCTGCACAACACTTCTTCAAAGCTTTTCAGGAGACTCTTTCATTTGTCTTTTGGAGTTCATATTTGAGACACAAAAGTCTTCTTAATGGATCTTCATAAGGTGACGTTGAATAGATCCATTTCATCTTGCAGCGGTAGTTATTTGGATGACAACTTTAGTTGATTTGAAGTGCTGAAAGTTGACCTTTACTTCTGATGGAAAACTTTTATTGATTGAGAAGATAAATCCATTTCCATCAAGTACTTGAGCCTCAGGAATCCTAAGAACTTGTTTTATGGATTCTGTCTTCATAATTCTGATTCTAGCCTAGAGTTTTGAATCCTCTGCAGAACAAGTTTTGAATCAGAAAAGCTTTATATCATTTGAGCAGCAGACAACTACAAAATTTTCTTTAACTGGATCTCTTTACACGGTGAAGTGTTTGATATTAAATTAATAACAAAGTCATACTCTAATACCAATTGAAGGTAGAGAAAACACAAAAAAGAGGGGATTTGAAATGTGTTCATAGAAAACATTCCACATTAAAATTCTAAGCACTCAAATGATAATAGCAATAAAGACAATGAATATAAAGGACACAAGTATTTTATCCAGGTTTGTCGTTAACTAGTCTATTGATGTCCACTCTCGCAAGGATGATTTCTCCTTATTCAATGACTTAGTCCACTATAACCAAACTTATTACAATCGCACGGGAAACCGCTGGTGACTAATACACAATGATACATTCAGGGATCCAAATGGATATAACGTTCATTAACCCATTAGAATCTGATCCCTCAAGATCTCCTATCAGGATTTACTTGCAATGATATCCATCAGGGATCTCACAAGAGTCTGACCTTCACCAGATCCTCTTTGAGATATGACTACCATTGACCCAAATTAATCTGATTTCTCATAATCTCATATTAGGATTTCCTACAATGACCAGCAGCCATTGTCTTCTTGATATTAGAACTTCACTCAGTCTCTCAAGGAACTAATCAACAACAGTTTATGGGGTTTCTTGTGTTTACTTGAATGCTTCTTCTAAGCAGATACATAACTGTTTTGAGCACATATCATTTTACACTTTTTAGAGAAACAACTCAAGTGTTAAAACAATTTACATGAAGAGATATGAACATAAACACTATTCGAGTAACAACTCTAGTGTTCATTACAATGTTCCACAAAGATGTAAATGATCGAAAGTTGAGTATCATCTTGTAGTGTTCTTTTTCATCTTCTTGTTGAGCAAGATACGAGCAACAACTCCTTGCTTCTTCTGAAATCTACCAAGATGTATGTGATTTGAAGTTGAATAACATCTCATAGTCTTCTTCTTTCTTTTCTCTCTTCTTAAGTGGTCTTCAGTATGTATAACATTGCAGTTTTAAAATCTTCAGAGTACACTGCTTTCCTTCCACGGGATGAAGCTTGTTGGACAATGGTAACTGTTAAACCGCTAACAACAATTTATCTTTGAAGCTTTGATCTTATTTTATAGCCCTTTGTGATACGGTGGGAGAACTGACTTGGGGGTTTTGCGTTTTATCGCAAATATTACGATTAGCAAGAGTCACGACCGACTTTTCTTTTATCCAAAAGGAAAGGTGAAAAAGCACAGGAAAGACCTTTGAGATTATTTCTTGAGTTCGGGGGGTAGATTATGAAAAGGGAAGGTATTAGCACCCTTTTCATCCATGGTTTTCCATGGGCTCTTAGTTACTTTCTAGATCACTTGCTTTTATTTGAAATTGTGCTTTGTGTGATTTTTTGAAAGTATTTTTGAAAAGAGGCCATTTATTTAGACAAACTCTGCAATGATTCTCGTTCATAAGAATGTATACAAAGTGCTTGATCTTTTGAAAATGTTTTCAAGTTTTGAAAGTGTTTGGTGTTTGTTTTGAAAATAGCAAGGATGTTTTTTTTTTAAATGGAGCAAGTAACTAGGAACAATCTACCTACTCAAAGTCTTTCATGTTCATTTCCTTTTTCCTTTGACATTGTTATCTTACCATTGATTTGGTAAGTAACCCTATCTTTGGATGTAAAAGGGACGGACGTGGGTCATCGTATAACCATGATTAGCAATGTTGCAAGGTATCTTAGCACTCTTCTTTAGGGACTAAGATCATTTTGAAAGGCAACATTTGATAGCGTCATCGAGGGACTATGATCTTGTATTTTGCTTGTGTTTGCTAAGATACCTCACATACGTAATATGACCATTTTTGTAAGGCAACCAAGTGGATTTATCCTAGGGGTGCTTGTGTGCAAGTGTATTGATTTTCATGCTTTGTTTTTTGTCTTGATTAGGGTTTGCTATTTTGTTGGTTTTAGTCTTTCCGTACAAAACCCTAATTACTAGCAATCGTATATAAAGCGATAAATTACGAAATTTAAAATTACTACACTATTACATCAATTAGGGGAGGGGGTATACAAATTACAAATGGATATTTTTGCAAGAAAATTAAAGCTAATTATCTATTACAACCATATTGAACATGTACAAATAATTGAATAAATAGTAATATATAAATACAAGAATATATAAAAAAAAGAGAGATGGTTTTTGTTTGGTTTTCATAAAAAGGGTTTAACCTAAACCTAATTAATAAAAATGATTAGTTAAAATAAAAATAAAATTAACTTAAACTAATTGTGAAAGGAAATAAAAATTAAAAAGATTTTTAGGGTTTTTATGAAGAGTAAGGATTTTAAGTTAAATAATAACAAAAATGAGAATTAAATAATTAAAAGAAACCTAGATTCTAAATTAATTTTAATTACAAAAATAAAATAATTATTAAACCTAAGTCTAAATATTTAATTATTTAAAAGAGAAATTAATTTGTTAAAAGAAAATGTTTTTTAATATTTTTTGTTTCATAAGAAAATAAAATGAATAAGTGCAAATAATAAATAAAAATATTTTTTTTGGATTTTTTCATGATTAATGAAAATAATAATAATAATAATAATAATAATAGTAATAAATAAAATATGAAAAAGTAAAAAATAAAATAAAATAAAAATAAGTCAGAGAGGTGGATTAATGAATCAGGGGGTCAGAAGTTAGTAAAAAAAAGCCCAAAGAAGGAGAGTCGCAACGCTGCAAAAACACAAAAATGTAAAAAAAAAAGTGTGAAAATGGAAAAAAGGTCTTGCTGGGGCTTGAACCCAGGACCTCATAGTGACAGACACACGCTTTAACCACTGAGGTGGTGATACATTCGTTAACTTGTATGAAATGATAATTACATAACATAAAACGCACCCTAATTGTACTTCATCTTCAACTTCCAGCCAAAGGATCTGTAACTTGCTCATTTCTCAACCATTTGCAAAAATGTAAACATGAAAATTACTCCATTTTCCCACACGAATTCAACCATATAAATATCATAAGCTATATATCTAAGATGAATGAGAATTTCTAAAAGTACCAAATTCTGACCTAAATATTTCAGAAAGTTCAAACTCAAAATACTCCTAGCTCAATCAAAATAAATGAAATTTATGGACATGTATAGTTTCAGGGCAATGATGTCTACATTTTATCTTCACAAATGCAAGCCTAACAATGCCTAAATATGAAGATAGAAGTTCAAGAAAAATACCTCAAAACTGGAAATTGTGAAATGGATTTGAGCTTGTTTTAGGAAATGGTGATGATCAGGCTAGCTTCCTCAAGTCCCCAGGAAGCTAATGCAATGATTAGCTTGAGCAATGGATGGCTAGAATGGTCTGGAGAAGTCAAGTTGACGACCTCTGTTTTTGGTTATGGAGGATGATGAAGATGGAGTTATAGTTTCAAACCAAGGATAAGGATGGACTATATTTGATGTAAGGAAGCTTTAGAAATGAATTTGTGGGAAAACACACGAGGGAAATGAAAGATACAAGTTCAAGGGCAGAACTGTGTATCAATGGTTTTTTTTTTGAGAAATTTCTAGTTTGTGAATGTTTGAGGGAGTTTCAGGGTCTTAGCATTCGTGTTCAAGCTCACAAATAGTGAATCTATTTATAAGCAACAAGTTTGGAGACTTGTCCTTGATCAGAATTCAAAAATCACATGTTATGGCTCTTTTTCTTATTTTTGAAGCAAGCTTGACACACATTGTCTCAATGCATAGTACAAGGATATCTAGAGTGGTTGCAAACTTTAAACATATTTATCTGACTTTGTATGTTGAGTGTCTGCTGAACAAACAAGTTAGAGGCTCAAGAAGAGAGGACTTTGTGCATAAAGTCACTTTTCCAAAATGACAATGTTGCCTTTATTCCTAAAATGGTATTAAGCATGGGCAATGCATTGAATGCTTGGATTAAAGCATCTAGCAGTCGTACAGAACATTAATTATGGAGTGAAAAACAATTTTGAGGCATGCAAAGCAAAGATTATGCAGCCTAACATGGATTTGGTTCATGTGTTCATCCAAAATGACTTGTAATTCAAGTTTGAAAACCCTAACTTCCTCTCTTCGATTCTCCCTGGTCAAGAATGATCTCAAGGATTTCTTGGACATTTTGGAAAGCTTGTAATATGCTCTACAAACCCTCTTTGAATCACTTTTGAAAATTCCCCTTGGAACTATATGGAAAAGTGCCATGAAGTTAGGTCAAAATCCTAACCAAAACTAGGGCAAAATTTCACTAAGTGTTCAATTTCAAGACTATGACTTTATGAATTAATAACATGATATCTAAGAACTTTTATAAGAAGTTGTGTAAAGAAATGTTGTAGATATCATGGAGATCTACAACTTTCATGTTTAAAGTTTCTTCTAAATCATCTTGCATCATGGTGAAAAATTTGCTCAAAGTTGTGAAAAACATGAAGTTTTAAACACTTAGAAAAATTTCTAAGTTAGAAAACTTTGACTTTTCAAAATGAAATCTTGACTTTTTGATTTCTTGATGAATAAGTTTCATATTTTGACATGCTTTGATGAATTGTGACCTTTGACATTGGATTTTGACCAAAAAGTCAAAGTTTGACTTTCCAGTGTACAATTGACTTTTGATCAGTTGACTGAAAATTCACTATCAATCCAATTGATCTTGAGCAATATTTTGGGTCATTACATTAGGTCAAAATTATGCAATTGAACTCTTGAGATCATGTTTCAAACCAATTGACCATTTGCTAGGTCAAAAATCAGAAATTTCCTTTCCTCACTCAAAACCCTAATTTTGACCATTTTGCCCTTTTGATGATTTGATCAAAATTCTTGAGGAATTATGGTCCAAACGTGATAAAATGATACATATGAATTTATAATGTTGATGTGGATAAAAATTATGAAGTTTGACTGTAAATTGGCCAAAGTTGACTTTTTCCCCAATACAACTGATTTTTAGGTCAACTACTTAATTGACTGAGCAAAAATGTGATTCAAGGCTTGAAAATTGACATGAGTAATCTTGGGGGTCAATAATGATCCATGAAAGTCATATGAGGCACTGAAAGTTCAATTATCCTTGTGTAATATCAAACCCTAATTTTGGTCATCAGTGCTTAAGGAAGTGTCTTGAGTTGATCAACCCTAGTGTAGTCTTGAACCAAAAGAGATTTTTGTGAGAAAATATTGGATAAGTGAGATGGAAAATTTTGGGGTACAACAGCTTCCCCTGTTCAATCTTCTTAAACCTGAAGAGTTAGGTTGGCGGATTTGCCATTCATGACTTGAAGGTGGAAGATGATTGGACACTAGAGTGCCCAGAAATTTGCACTCGAGGATGCGGTGGTTGATGGTGTAGGGAATGGGCTTAAAGATGCCATTTGGAGGGCAGATGAGAAGTTGTTGGAGATGGGCTTGCAGATGCCATCCAAAATAATTGTTGGATTATATCTGAAAGAGAAATATAAATGAGTATCAAAATGACATCCGTGTTTGGAGCGTATCTGAACTGTATATGAAGGTGAACCTGAATGAGTATCAAGACGGCATCCGTATCTGGAGCGTATATGAATCGTATCTGAAGGCTGAATCTGAATGAGTATCGGAATGGCGTCCGTGTCTAGAGCGTATTTATACTGTATCTGAGAGAGAATCTGAATGAGTATCAGAATGGCATCGGTATCTGGAGCGTATATGTACTGTATATGAGAGTTGAATCTGAATAAGTATCAGAATGACGTCTGTGTCTGGAGCATATCTGTACTGTATCTGAGAGCTGAATCTGAATGAATATTAGAATAGCGTCCGTGTCTATAGCGTATATGAACTGTATCTAAAAGCTGAATCTGAATGAGTATCAGAATGGCGTCCGTTTCTAGAGTGTATATGTACTGTATCTGAGAGCTAAATCTGAATGAGTATCAGAATGGCGTCTGTGTCTGGAGCGTATCTGAACTGTATCTAAAAGCTGAATCTGAATGAGTATCAGAATGGCGTCCGTGTCTGGAGCGTATCTGAACTGTAGCTGAAAGGTGAATCTGAATGAGTATCATAATGGCGTCCGTGTCTGGAGCGTATCTGAATTGTATCTGAAAGTTGAATCTAAATAAGTATCATAATGGTGTCCGTGTCTGGAGCGTATCTGAACTGTATCTGAAAGTTGTATCTAAATGGGTATCAGAATGGCATCCGTGTCTGGAGCGTATCTGAACTGTATCAGAGAGTTCAGCGGGTCGTGTAGATAATCGTCCTGACTTGTTTCAGGTATCAATCTCTGACTTTTTGCAAATTGTTGATGATAACCATCTGGTGACTGATCTTTCCTGAAAAGATGAAAGATTAATTGTATGTAATGTCATGATGTATGAAATGCATTGTATAATGATGTTCTCAATAAAATTAGTGAGATTATGTCGTATACGTTCGTGTTGTCAATATTATGACGTATGGATGCGACGTATGGGTATGTAAGCTATGTTGCTGTAATACTATTAAATTAGGGAAAATAAATCCCTGACTGTTGTTGGGGACGGGGAGTGTAAGTGTTCATGTTTTGAAGTGCTGATGAGTTTATGAGCTTCTGTTTGTTAGAGAAATAAACTTTGTTGTAAGGGAAACACCGTGTGTTACTTGTGAAATCCTGTTGGGGAATCCTGAGAAATTCGGCGACTTCTACCGGGGAGTGATAACTGGAAGCTTTGTTCCGTTGGGGATTAAGCTGCACACTATGGGGAATTTTATGGAATAGTTTAAAGATATTATCCTATTTCTTAAAGCCATTAGTGATTGTCTTTCTATTTTTTGTTCCCTTTTGTAAACAATAGTTATATTCAACTGCATATGTTCAAAAATAAATCATTGGATGTTTTTGTAGACAAAACACAAGAATAAAGAAAAAACAGATAGTTTTGCCCTTTCAAATGAGTGTCTTTGTATTAACTTGAACAAGTATTTTTGTACAACGAGACGAACATTCTAGTAAGAGAATGTCGTCGTAAAAAATGAAAATTTGATACAAAGAAAATATAGCTATGTGCAATAATCCCATGGGGTTCCTATTTTGCTATAGCCTTCGTGTCTCTGAGCATCTTGTCCACTTGCTGCCTTGTCCGAAGTTGATTGGATTGATCAGAACCATTGAGTTTTTCAGTCGAAGCCAAAGGTTGTCTGTAAAGGTGATCCAACGGGACATAGTCGTGCGCTTTAATTCCCTAACTTTTGCCTGGACCGCCCATTCGGGTTTTCAGTCCACCGGGATACCCTTTTTTGCCCAAGTCGCCCTTTCGGGTTTTCAAATTGCCTGGTGTACAGATTTTTTTTTGTTTTTATCCCTAATTTTTTCCTGAACCTTTTTGGTTCGCCGGGATACCCTTGTTTTACCTAGGTGTGTCAACCTAGCGGGTCTCTTATGCGTAGTATCTTTTGACTATTTCAGTGTTCACATGGTGTGGCAGGTCGTCACCATCCATAGTGGTCAAGATCATTGCTTCACCATAGAATATGCTTTTGATTACAAACGGTCCTTCATATGTAGGAGTCCATTTTCCACTGGGATCACCTTGTGGCAGTATGATGCGCTTGATCACCAAATCCCCGACTTAATATACTTGGCGTCTGACCTTTTTGTTGAAAGCCTTGATCATCCGCTTTTGATACATTTGACCATGACAGACAGCAGTAAGCCTTTTCTCATCAATCAAGTTTATTTGATCAAGTCGAGTTTAGATCCAGTCGTCTTCATTCAACCCTGCATCCTTCATAATTCTCAGAGAGGGGATCTGGACCTCAATAGGAAAGATAACCTCCATGCTATATACCAGAGAGTAGGGTGTTGCCCCGGTTGATGTGCGTGTCGTGGTACGATAACCGTGGAGAACGAATGGTAGCATCTCATGCCAGTCTTTGTACGTGACTGTCATTTTCTGTATGATATTTTTAATGTTCTTATTTGCGGCTTCGACAACACCATTCATCTTTGGCCGCTAAGGGGAATAATTGTGGTGCTGGATCTTGAATTGCGCACACAGTACGGTGATCATAGTGTTGTTGAGATTCGTACCATTGTCTGTGATGATCCTCTCAGGGATACCGTACCGAAAGATGAGATTCTGTTTGATGAATCGCGCTACAACATTCTTGGTAACAAAAGTGAAAGAAGCCGCCTCAACCCACTTTGTGAAATAGTCAATGGCCACCAAGATGAAGCGGTGTCCATTAGAGGTTATTGGCTTGATTCCCCAATCATGTCGATGCCCCACATAGAAAAGGGCCAAGGGGCCATTAAGACATTCAAAGGAACCGGAGGTACGTGCACCTTGTCAGTATAGATCTGACACTTGTGGAAGGTTCGAGAGTGCTGATAGCATTCTGCTTCCATGATAGACCAGTAATAACCTTCCCGTAGGATTTTCTTTTCCATAGTATGCCCACTGGAATGGGTGCCAAAAGTGCCTTCATGTAGATCAACCATGATCTTCTATGCCTCAACCTTGTCTACGCAACAGAGCAACATAAAGTCATGGTTGCGTTTGTAGAGAATGCCATTACTGATGAAGAACTTAGCAGAGAATCTCCTTAAGAACTTCTTGTCGTTGACTGAAGCTCCTTCCAGATATTCTTGAGCCTCGAGATACCTCTTGATTTTGTGGAACCAAGGCCGGTCCACTACTTCTTCAGTATTGATCTCGTGACAGTGAGCTGGTTCATCCATTCGTTCAATGGTGATCTGGGGAGCCTCGTTATCCCATTTGAGTTTAAACATGGATGACATTGTGGCTAGCGCATCTGCTAGTTGATTTTCTTCTTGCGGGAAGTGCTCGAAGGTAATTTTCTCAAAGTGTGGGATTAATGTCAACACATGTTCTTTGTAGGGGATAAGGTTAGGGTGTTTGGTGTTCCATTCTCCTTTGATCTGGATGATGACCAAAGCTGAATCTCCGAATACACTTAAGGATTTGATCCCCAAATCTATGGCAGCTTTGAGACAAAAAATGCACGCTTCGTATTCTGCCATGTTATTCGTACAGTTAAAGCATAGTCTTGCAGTAAAGGGAGTATGACATCCTTTAGGAGATATGAGTATAACACTGATGCCATTGTTGAGTGTGTTGGACGCCCCATCAAAAACTAGGGTCCATCGGGATCCTTGTTCAGGTCTGTCGTATGGTCTGAGTTCTTTAAAGTTGCTTACCATCATGATGTCTTCATCTGGGAATTCGAACTTCATGGACTGGTAGTCATCCACAGCATGATGAGCAAGGTGATCGGCTAGTACACTGCCCTTTATTGCTTTCTGGGTAGTATACTGAATGTCATATTCCGTCAGGATCATCTGCCATCTTGCTATTCTCCCATAGAGGGCAGGCTTATCGAATATGTATTTTATTGGATCCATCTTGGATATCAATAAGGTAGTATGAGTCAGCATATACTGTCTTAGCCGGCGAGCAGCCCATGCCAGAGCGCAACAAGTTTTCTCGAGCAGTGAATATCTTATTTCATAGTCGGTAAACTTTTTGCTCAGGTAATAAATAGCATGCTCTTTTCGGCCAGACTCGTCATGCTGCCCCAACACACACCCCATTGAATTTTCCAAAATAGTCAGATAAATGATCAATGGTCTTCCCTCTACTGGTGGCATCAAAACAGGAGGCTCTTGTAGGTACTCTTTGATCTTGTCGAAGGCAGTTTGACATTCATCATTCCATTTGACTACTTGATCTTTCTTCAGTAATTTGAAGATTGGTTCACAAGTAGCTGTTAGGTGAGAAATGAATCTGGCAATGTAGTTTAGCCGTCCTAAGAATCCCCTAACTTCCTTCTCAGCACAAGGAGCAAGCATTTCTTGTATTTCTTTCACTTTGGCAGGATCAACTTTGATACCTTTACCGCTGACGACAAAGCCTAGGAGTTTACCGGGCCTTACCCCAAATGTGCATTTATTCGGGTTCAACCTCAACTTGTATTTCTTTAGTCTCTCATAGAGTTTCTGTAAATGGTTGAGATGTTCCTCTTTAGTTTGAGATCTGGCTATCATGTCATCCACATAGACCTCTATTTAGTGATGTATCATGTCGTGAAATAGAGCTACCATGGCACGCTGATAGGTTGCCCGAGTTTTCTTTAACCCGAATGGCATAACCTTGTAACAGAATGTCCCCTATTGTGTGACAAAGGTTGATTTCTCCATGTCCTCAGGCGCCATTTTGATTTGGTTGTCGCCTGAGAAACCATCTATGAAAGAAAACACCTTATGCTGTGCTGTATTGTCAACCAGAATATCGATGTGGGGAAGTGGAAAATCATCCTTAGGGCTTTCCCTATTCAAATCTCTATAGTCCACGCACATTCGTACCTTGCCGTCATTTTTAGGCACGGGAACAACATTGGCAACCCATTGTGGATAGGAGGTGACAACCAAGAATCCGACGTTGAATTGTTTCATGACTTAGGCTTTAATCTTCTCTGACATGCCTGGTCTCATGCGACGGACCTTTTGTTTTACCGGTGGGCAGTCTTCTTTTATGGGTAAATGATGTACCACAATATCTGCATCAAGTCCTAGCATGTATTCGTAATACCAAGCAAAGACCTCAACATAATCATGTAGCAACTGAATCAGACGCTTCTTGACACTGGATTCCAGATTGGCACCCACCTTGACTTCTTTCTTGTCCTCTTCGGTACCTAGGTTAACTGTGTCCACTGGTTCTTCATGGGGCTGAATGGTCCTCTCTTCTTTTTGTAGTAACCTGGCTAGTTCCCATGGCACTTCACAACCTTCCTCACCTTCATCTTCGGCTTGGTAGATTAGATTTTCAGAGTCACAAAAGGCCATAGCAGAATCGTTACCCATGGGATCCCAAATGGATGTAGATCTGCATTTTGAATGTGAGTGTGTGTAAGAGTATAACTATCTTTGAAAGAAATAAAAATGTAAAAAAGAAAGACAAAGAACACAAAGTTTGTATGCAAAAACGTCCATGATTCATTGATGACATATGAAAATGAGATGACAACCCTTACAAATGGACCATTGTGCCTCGGGTAAGACACAAGGCTTTAAAAGTCTGAATTGTTTAATTATTACAGGTCCGGCAAAATTTAAAGACAATTACTGTTGAATAAAAGTAATTGGGACAAAAATATTTAGCTTCCCAGTTGCTGAGTCCTCCATTGACAGTTGGGAAAATCCATTCCTCCAGATCGTAGTTGTCCTCATCATCCTCCACAGCGTTGACTCCGTGGTTGCTGATATTCAAAGGGGGTTCCCCGGCGCAAGCACGATGTATAGCTTTATGGGATCCTGAAGTGAAACCCAAACCAAATTTGTCAGATTTGTATGTGATATCTGGGAGTTGGCCCCAAATAGTGCACCCATCTTCTTCTATCACTGCCTTCACATATTTCAGAGAAGACATCTTTAGCAGAGGTCTTATAATCTTCAGGATTTGGGAAACTGCTTTGGTTACTACCACGGTTGGTGGGACTTCCTCAAAATTCTTAAATGGAGTTTCAATGAATTCACCATCCAATTCCATGTATCTGAAGGAGTTTAAATGACTGGTGTTGCACCCCAAAATTTGCCCTCCTAATTTCTTCTATCTGGCTTAGACTCTCGCATTCATATTCCATTAGGTCATTAACATACATTTGCATTCAATAAAGCGCCTAAGTTTCAAAGTTCAGTGGTTGTGCGATATTAGGGTTTCGTAATGATTAAGGCGTTCGTGTCCGATAAAGGTTGATTTCTTATTCAGGCAGAGGGCAGTGGAATTAGGGTTGTGACCTGGGTCGTTGAGAATTTCTTTCTTCATCAAGACACGAGGCTATCATGGTTTATTTTCCTATATGCGATTAAATCCAGGTTTTCGGTAATTATGGTCCAATCGAGTTTTTTGTCGAAGATCATGAGATTAAGGTTTGTTTATCAAGGGACTTTCTCAGAGAGCCTTATATTGTGCGACAGGAAGTATCATCTTCAAGGAAATTTCTTAATGATTTTAGTCTTACATTTTCAAGTAGACATGTTTGTGACTTGAATTACAAAAGTTGAAGCACAATATAAGATATAACGCGGGAGAGTGCTAATTGAGTTAGACAAACATGAATAAAGGCTTTGATTTTGGGCAATTGCAATATGGAGAGGTTGTTGTCTGGACTGAGTTCATGCATGAATATTATTGATTCGATTGAATCTAATGTCATGTCTTGAGTTCAGGACTAGTTCATTGAATATGCAAGTTGGTTGGAATTCGTTCATCGAGTCATGAAGTGAAGTGCTTAGAGGATAATCAAATGGTACTAAAGAAGTCTAAGCATTGGTTTATTTTCGAGAATTTGATTCAAGCGAGTTTGGAGACCTTAATCATAAGGGTTTCTTGGAATGCAAAAAATGAGATACAAATGGCAAGGCATAGTCATTCATTATAATTCCATTCAACTGATTATTTTGGTTCAAGTTGTCACTTTCAGTATCATTCAAATAACGTTCAAAAATCAATCCAAATACATTCCAAACCTTCATTTACATCAGTCAAATTCAACATCTCAACATTCATCGTTCAAATGTCCACTCGAAAATTCATGCTCGTTCAACCATTGTTTCTAGGCGTCATGTAAATGTTTCTAAACTATTCATTTTGAATTTACAAATTCATATTACATTCCAAAGGAACTACAAAAAAATTGTAAATTACACAAAGCTACACTAAATCTATCTTGCCTAAACTTTAGCTCCATTATTTTCCATGTTATGGCTTCAAGATGCCAATAATCGGACTTGGCGTTAAGCGAATGCGAGGACAAGGAATCAAAGATCTCATTATCAATTCAATCAAAATCGGTTATCGTCATTTTGATTATGCTGCTGATTACAAGAACGAAACTGAAGTTGGAGAAGCGTTTAAAGAAGCTTTTGATACTGGATTTGTCAAGAGGGAGGATCTTTTCATTACCACCAAGTTATGGAACTCTGATCATGGTCATGTTGTTGAGGCTTGCAAAGATAGTCTTAAGAAGCTTCAGTTAGATTATCTTGATTTATATCTTGTTCACTTTCCTGTTGCCACAAGGCATACTGGGGTTGGTACCACTGATAGTGCTTTGGGTGAAGATGGTGTCCTGGATATAGATACAACCATATCCTTGGAAACTACATGGCATGCGATGGAAGGTCTTGTCTCATCGGGCTTGGTTCGCAGCATAGGGATCAACAACTATGATATCTTTCTGAATAGAGATTGCTTAGCATACTCCAAGATAAAGCCTGCTGTGAATCAAATTGAAACTCATTCAACTTCCAAACAGAAATCCATAACTCCTAACAAAATTCTAACTTGCAACTAACTGTTTCAATTAAACTTCCTAACCATAACAGAATTATATAAAAAACGAAAACTCACTGTGGTAGGCAGGATTTCTTCAATCTCTGCAGAAGAATCGCCAAGAAACATTCTCTTCTACTCTCATCTTCATTCTTCTCCACATCATTTTCATGAACTCAACGTTCACCATCATCACAGCAAGCTCTCACAGGTCTAGCCAAAAAACCTCATTACAGCTTCCCAAGCAAAACAAGAAGCTCATTTTCAGGAGGAAGCTCCTAACCCATCCACCTGTTAGGCCCTGCATAGAAAGATAGAAAGCAGAAATCAATTAACAACTCAGCCCAACATCTTATTAACAAACTGCTAATAAACTTCAAGAGAGTTTTCTAACTGTTTCTAACAAACTTCAATAGAAAATCCCAACTGTTTTAACAATACATAACAAAATTTTCTAAACAGAATTCTAACAGCCTATTCCAAAAATAATCTGCAAACTGAATTACTAACTTCCCAAACCAACCTCTAACCATTCGATAACAAACGTCACCAAACATAATAATAACTAACTTCTATAACAATAACCAAAACTGAATTTTGTAAGTGTATCCTAACCACCTAACCAACTCCCATCTTCTAACCAATTTTCAACAATCTATATAATAGGATCCAGTTTCAGAGTTAGGGTGGGGGATTTTTTTTTAACTCTACAGAATAGATAAAAATATAAATTTACCAATTCAGATTGACTCTCCAATTCGGTAGAAGAATCAGAGAACCTTCTCTCTGCTTCCTCCATAAGCCTCTCCCTTTCTTCTCCATCTTCATCATCATCCTCCACTGTAACAACTTCATCTTCATACAACTTCAACAATACTGCAACGTAACAAAAATGCAGAAACACAGAAATTCAACGGAAGAAGACTCGAAATCGCAAGCAAAAGAAGAAGAATCGAGAGCGAATCACATACCTGAGCCGCTGTTCTCTAGATCTTTCATCATATTAGTCAAGCCTGAAGATGCATCGGACGAGCTCTGGCTGAACAATTGTGGTATTTGGTTGAAATCCCTGCCATAAAAGGAGATAGTCATAGCGGGCTATGTCTTTGAGAGAGACAAAGAGAATAGCTGAAAACGAGTGGAGTCTCAGATACACAATCATTTATTCACAAAGAAAAAAGGATGACAGAAGAAAAAAGAAAGAAAAAAACAAACTCACCAAATTCTATGCAATTTCAACCTTCTTCATCATCATTCCTCAACCTTCAAGTAGCATCACCATCGCGATCTTTTCTGCAACAGCCATAACGAATTCTTCGTCTCTTTCGGCAACAAACCTCTACAACATCTTCAATTAACAACAAATCCTCAAGATCGCAACAAAATCATAGATCGCTAATAGCGAATCTGCACTCTCATCAACACATATAACATCACGATGTTGCAATGTAATTGAACAACACTGAGCACACAGAGAACCAAAATCACGAAAATGGAAGAAGAAATGGAAAAAGTGAATCGCAGAAGTGATAACTCAGAGGATTACCTTGTTTCATTGCTGATTTTCTGGTCTTTTCGAGTTGAAAGAATACCTGTCACTCTCCAGTCAGTAAGATTTGCATCTCACGATTTCGTGTTTCCATTTCTTACTGGAGTTTGTTTTTGTTTCGAATCAAGGAGAAAGAGTGTGACAGAGGAGTTCAATATGGAGGTTTGAGAATCGGAGATGAAAACGTCGTGGTGGACAGCACCATCGTGATGAGGTATCGGAGAGAGTTTGTTTCAAAGCAAGATCAAAGACAGAAGGGAAACGATTAGCCGAGGTGGTGTGGAATAGTGAGAACGGTGGCGTTTCGTCGTAGGAAGGAAATCGTAGAAAAAAGGGAATGAACCGTGGTGCTGCAAAGGTATAAACAAAATGAGATCAAAATCAGATGGGGACGGTAACGAGTCAAATGGCGGTGGCAAATGGTGGTTCAGAATTTGATGAATCTTACCACGGAGGCCGTTTTCAGAGGAAGAGAAGAAATGGTCTCGTGAAGCTAAAGCGTTATAACCCTAATCCTATTTGTTTTTTTTAAATTTAATTCATTCTTTTCTTTGGTTTTTTTATTTAATAAGTAAAATCTGAAACAAAAATCTTGAAAAAAATCGTTTGGGTGTTGAATTCATAATGGACCAAACCACACATCCTTGGGCTTGAATTCTTTTTGGAGATTTCTTGCTGGATGCAAACAAAAATGGCTATTGGATTTATTATGAATTGGGCTTGGCACTTCATTATGAATTGATGGGTTATACACCTGCATACAATTATATCCCCTTGTTCGTAGGTTATCCTTTAATTCTCTTTTATCATACTTTTGTTAATAGAATTAGTTAATTTTAGGAGATAATAGAAAGTTCTAATTAGGAATATATTAGAGTACAATTTGATTTCTTTTTCTTTTATCCCTTATGTGAAAAATCCTAAAAAATAGTAGAATGTTTTAGATTTCTCTTTAGAATTTTATTGGAATTCTCTATTATTACTTTTATATTTGGCAATTATTTTTTTGTCGCTTTTAGCCAAGATTTTGTGATAGAATGTTGATGCAACTTTCACAATGTGGAATGTTTGGAGACTAATTCGTTTGATCACTCATGCGGAGCAACTTCCGTATAGTTTTCCTATCACTAGCGTGGCTTTGAAGAGGCAACAGACCTTCTCCATTCGGTATCATCGCGACCTCAATTTATCCCTCATTTCCGCACTTTATCACGTTTCTTTACCGCTTTCTAGAAATCATGAGAAGTAGGGGATTTACCGCAAACCATACGCATGCTAACATTAGATAGACGTTTCCCTTTCATTCATCCTTGACTTATGTCTAACAACGTTTGATAAAATTAGGTTTAGAAATAGGTGAGTCTTCATGTGACTTTCTTTCCCCTTTTGCATATACATTAAAACAAAAATTTCTTTTTTTTACAAAACTTCAAAATACTAAAAATTTACTGACAAGAATCATATCTTCGTTAAGTATGTGAGACGATAAGCGGGTTTCTTCTCGACCTTATTATTCTCTTATTCTAGGCTTTGATGTGGTTCAAGTCTCAAAGAATCATTTCAGGAATAAGTAGAGACATGGCTAAAATCTCTCCCTTTAGATTAACTAGCTATTATCTACAAGCAAAAACACCAACCAATACAAACTCTTTTTTGCCTTCGGGCCTTTCTTTCTAAACCTTTTCAAAAGAGCATATCAATTCACTTTTGTGCTGACGCATAAATCTCCAAAGGTCGAGTTGAGGCAGAAGGAGAAATTAATATCGTTCATTACAAAAAACAAATAAATTCAAACCTTTTGTGCGCCCAGGCACATTTTCTCCAAACTTTTTCAGAAAAGCACGTTAATTCACTTATGTGCTGACGCGTAAGTCTCCAAAGGTCGAGTTGCGGAAGAAGTCGAAATTAATATTGTTCATTAAAAAAATACAAACAAACAAAAACATATAAGCTGAACTACGGCTGCTCTGATTCCTTAAAAGGGATACGTAGGCATCGGGGTAGGGCCCGAACGAGCACAAATTTTATTTTCCCTACATTTTCCCCCTTTCTTTCGCATGCATTCTCCCTTTAGCAGTAATAGACAGTAAGCATAGATCAAACACACCCATAAGATAGACAACAAGAGTGGATACCGTAGAGTACTACGGGCGTGTGGGGTGCTAATACCTTCCCCTTGCGTAACAGACTCCCTTACCTTTATCTCTTAGTCGTTCGACCTTGACTTCTCCCTTCTTAGGTTTTCTCGATGTTTACCTTTCCCTTCCTGTGGGATAAAAGACATTCGATGGCGACTTTATTGTTTTGATGATTTTCAGCCGGTTGTTTCAACTGGCCATATATTCCTCTTCTCCATGGACAGTAATGATCTTCCCCTTGGTTGGGTATTTCAGCATTTGATGTAATGTAGAGGTGACAGCACCAGCATTGTGAATCCATGGTCGGCCCAATAAGCAGGAGTAGGAAGGGCGAATGTCCATCACGTAAAAAGTTGAGTCAAAGGTTTGGGTACCAACTTTTATGGGGATGTCCACCTCCCCATGCATCATTCTCTTTGAACCGTTGAAGGCCCTTACCACTATGTTGCTGGGTTTTAAGGTCAAACCTTCAGTCAAGTCTATCAAGAGCCTTCTTAGGCAGCACATTCAAGGACGAACCGGTATCAACCAAGACACAGGCCAAGGTTGTGCCCCTGCATTCGACAGAGACATGCAATGCCTCGTTGTGCTTCCTCCCTCTAGGTGTCAAGTCAGCATCAGAAAAGCCTAAAATATTATCCGCGGTCAAGCTGGCCACACAGTCTTGGAACTGATCAACAGGGGTTTCTTGTGGTACATGGGCAGTTTTAAGGAATTTCTCCAAGGCCTTTGCATGAGCCTCAGAGCACAACAATAAAGCCATCTTGGAAATCTTTGACGGAGTCTGCCCTAGCTGTTCGACTATGTTGTAGTCGCTTCTCTTTATAATTTTCAGAATTTATTCCATCTCCTTTTGGGAGGCCTCGGGGATAGATACTGTTTGCGCCTTCATCCGGACAGGCTCAACAAGAATACCTTTTTCCCCGAGTCTCAGATGGCTCGGTGGTAGGAGTATCAGCAGGTGTAACTATAGGAATTGTAGTAGTAGTAGTGTCAGCAGGGGCAACCGTAGGGATTGTAGTAGTAGTAGTGTTAGCAGGAACAGGAACAGGGATGATCACAGGACCGGTAACAGTCTTCAGAGGAGCAATATCTGGAGATAAAACTCTTCCACTTCGAGTTATCTTGCTGGTTCCCGCAATATTACTGATGTCGGGGTCAACCTTCTCAAGAATTGAGTCTTCTTCAGCCAGCCAATCTTGCTTGACACCGTGATAGTAGACGTCGCCCCCATAGTTCCATGGGACAATTTTATCTGACGAGTACAGGATTGGACCTGGCATAGTAATTATCAATGGAGCCACTTTAGGAACATATGTAATCCCAACGGGTCTTTTGGTGGAGATCCTCGAAGGATTAGCGGAAATGGTTACTATCGAAACATCTTTATAAGAAACTGTTAGAACGGGAGTCTTTTCAAACAAAATCTCTTTGTCATCCATTAGGCGTTGAACACCTGCTTTCAATAAATGACAACTAGTTGGACGGGATAAACAAAAGTGGCATCCTTCATCACAGCCCAGAAATAAACCGACCTTTAATAGGTTCTTCTTGACGGTCAAGAGAGGAGTAACAAGTTCATAAACAGTAGAAACAAACATATCATCTTCAACAATGTTAACACCACGGCCATGCTTGGGCATAGGAGCGGTGATAACATTCGGGATTTCAGGAGCATCAAACTCAATTTCTTTTGCTTCAAGAAGGTCTTGCACCTTATTTTTCAAAGCCCAACAGTTGTTGGTATCATGGCCTGGAATTTCTGAATGGTATGCACAGCGAGCATTAGGATGATAATAAGGAGAGGTTGTGTTAGGATTCTTCGGAGCTTCTTTCAAAGTTACCAGATTAGATCTCAACAAATGTGGCAGGACTTGAGATAGAGTCATATTAATTCGGGTAAATTGTCTTACTGGTCTTTCTGTTCTAGGCTGATCGTTCCTTTGTTGAGTAGGTGCAGGCTTAGGGATCATGACAACCCCTACCATTGGTCAGTGTTCAGTTCTATCTTGATTTCTTTATGGGTACACAACACCAACTTCTTTCTTACCAATAAAAGGTTTTCTTACAGTAGCAGAGGATGCATCTTTTTGGATATTCCCACTCTAAATCCCAACTTCCACTCTTTCTCTGGTCAAGATTAATTCAGTGAAACCTACTGAGGAGCTTCCAATTAAATGATTAAAGAAAGGACCAGACAAGGTACCCAGAAACATGTCCACTAACTCTCTTTCGGACAGGGGAGGTTGGACTCTTCCTGCTAAGTCCCTCCATTTCTGAGCGTAGTCTTTGAAACCTTCACTTGAAACCATAGCCATACTCTGGAGTTGAGTACGGGTGGGAGTAAGATCTGTGTTGTATTGATATTGTTTATAGAAAGCAGCGACAAGGTCTTCCCAATTGTGGATGTTGTCCCTTTCTAGTTGATAGAACCAATCAAGTTGAGTTCCGGATAGATTGTCTTGGAAGAAGTGGACCCATAAATCTCTATCAGCAGTGTGAGGTTGCATCTTCCTCACATAGGATCAGAGATGCATTTTGGGACACGAAACTCCGTCGTATTTAGAAAATGTTGGTGCCTTGAATTTTGGTGGAATGACAATCCCAGACACCAGACCTAGCTCCTCAAAGTCTAGCCTGGGAACTTTCTGGATTTCCATTGCGCTTAGTCGTTCTTCCAGATGTTTGTATTTATCGTCGGCTGTGGGATACTGCTCTTCAGAGTAATCCTCTTCTTCTATACTCTTGATGGACAACCCCTTCCTTGCCTTTCCTATCTTGATTATCTTTTTCACCAGATGACGTTGAAAAGTATAGGGTCTGTCTTGCTTGTCCTTGGAACCTTCTTCCCATATTCAGAACTCCGGTTACTTTCTTTTCCTTCTTCTTCTTTTCTTCAATCAACACGGTTTTCATATTTTCTTGTCCTTTGGCTAGAGTCAAGAACAACTGCTGAAACTGAGCATTCTGTGCTTGGAGGTCTTTTACCGTCTGCTCGAGATCCATCTTACTGAAATAAACAGTAGAAAGATGAGGAGACTTATCGTAAGAAACCTGCTTATGTTATGATGAATGGTAAATGCATATGCAATGATTTCAAGGAAATTAGAGATTTAAAATTCCTTTAGACCAAAAAGGAACACACGTTATATTAATAAATTAAAGCTTAAGTAAATCATGCCTCTTTTGGGCTTACAAAGAAGTACAAAAACTCTAAGATAAAAAAGTTGTACGCATCCTCTTTGGTGCGATGTAGGCATTCAGGCTCCGCTCCTCATGAAGTTTCTTAGTGAGTTTCAAAACCTTCTTCTCGCTGGCATAGAATTGGGCTTCGAAAGTGTCTTGCTCCCCATTAAGTTGTATACAATCCCTTTGTAAGTCTTCAAGAGAGGTGGTCATGTCAGGATGCAGGACAGTGTATAAAACATCCCCTTATACAATGGGCTCTATGATTACTGGGAGAATGGAGGGGTAAGGCATCATAAGACTTTGAGCACGAGCTCGTACCCATTTGAGGTAAGGCTCAAGAGGGATGGAGTTCTTATGCCCCAATGTCTTGCTATCTACCTTGTTTAACATCATCCAAGCTCGGATAAATCTCTGGCGGTGACCTTGATCGTTGTTCTCGTAGTCAAATACCAAACCTTGAATGAGCATCTCATGTGGGCCATCCCTTCGGGTGTAACCAAATTGTCTTAAGGCTAAGCAGGGGTTGTAGGTGATGCCTCCTCTAATGCCAAGTAAAGGGTCATTAGGGAATTCTCCATAACGATCGACAATAGTAACATTCTCTATGGATCGGGAACACCAATGAATATCTGAATGGTTGAGCGTCATCAACCTATGTTACCACCTTGAACCTTGCCCATTCTTCAATACAGATTAGGGAAGATGCGAAATAAACCATCTTGCCAAGATGGGAGTATAACACATAAGGATGCCTCTTTTCCTCATAGTGTGAGTGTGAAAGGAATGTAGGATGTCCCTAGCAAAGTAGGCCCCGGGTTACGAGAGATAAAGATTTTGACGGCGTTCGCATCTATGAGTTGGTCAGGATTTGGAAATAAAACCATCCCATAGATGAGGAGAGCCACAATTTCCTCAAAAGCTTGCAAATCCAAAGAGTTCCAACAGTTTTGGGCTTTCTCAAACAAGAACTTTTCTAGGAAACCTTTGACACCACTCCTTGTTTCCCAATTAGTTGTGATATCAAATGGTTGCAAGTGTAGAGCTTGGGCAATCTCTTCTGGCTTTGGATCTCTTTCCGTTCCGTTGAAAGGTAGTTGATTGAGAATAGGGATCCTCGAGAGTTGGGAGAATTCTTCCAAAGTTGGCACAAGTTGATAATCGGGAAATGTGAAGCAATTGTGTAAAGGATAAAAAAATTGAAAGAGCACCTTCATCATGTCTTCATTAGTGTTGGCGGTAACCAAGTTTAGTAGGTGACCATGTCTTTCGGTGAATGGAGAATTTTCAGGAATCCTTGATGCTAGCTCTTTAAGTTGAGGAGGGATCCTTACAAGATTGACTTGAATAGTTTTCCTACGAATAGAATCCATGTCCTACAAAACAGAACAAAGATAAATCCCAAGATCCTTGAAATTGTTAGTGAATATGAGTATGATGTTATGATGTTTATGATGTTATGTGCAAGTAAATATATAAACAAAGCAAACAAGTCCTTAGGTTTAGGCTTGCATGGAGTCTCATAGGTAAGTACCCTCTTGAAATTTAGTTGGCTAAAACTTGTCCTAGTAATAGTAACCGGGTTCTAAGGAGCTCAATATCACTGATTTGTTTCTTTAGGCATTGTTTCAGTGCAAGCCTCTTTAATGGCGAATGAAATATCCCAAAAACCAAACCTCAATGAGTGTAATATCGACTATCTACCAACTTCGGACTGCACCAAAGTCGGTCATCTCACTACGTCCTAAAGGCCAAGTTGGTCAAGTAAAGGTTCTAAAAGTTCATTAGTGCTTCATGACATCACTCAGTGGCCCCGTATTCTCCTTGACTACTAAAGGGCTACCGGTACCCACAAATATGTCGCACTAACACAACTATTGCTTAGACCATGTCGGTATACCCCGCACAGTTTCCACAATGTATTGCTACTTACCTATAAGGTATCCCAAATTCGGGTAAAGGATTCAAACCCAAACAAAGAAACATAATGTAAAACATACAAATCAAACAAAGAAATCAAGTACATGTGATCAAACCCTAAGGTAACCCCACTTTTAGATTTCAATCCCCAGCAGAGTCGCCAGTTCTGTGTCACAGTTGGAGAACTGACTTGGGTGTTTTGTGTTTTATCGCAAATGTTGCAGTTAGCAAGAGTCGCCACCAACTTTTCTTTTATCCAAAAGGAAAGGTGAAAAAGCACAGGAAAGACCTTTGAGATTATTTCTTGAGTTCGGGGGTTAGATTATGAAAAGGGAGGGTATTAGCACCCTTTTCATCCATGGTTTTCCATGGGCTCTTAGTTACTTGCTAGATCACTTTCTTTTGTTTGAAATTGTGCTTTGGGTGGTTTTTTGAAAGTATTTTTGAAAAGAGGCCATTTGTTTAGGCAAACTTTGCAATGATTCCCGTTCGTAAAAATGTATACAAAGTGCTTGATCTTTTGAAAATGTTTTCAAGTTTTGAAAGATGTTTTGAAAGTGTTTGGTGTTTGTTTTGAAAATAGCAAGGATGTTTTTGTTTTGAAATGGAGCAAGTAACTAGGAACAATCTACCTACTCAAAAGTCTTTCATGTTCATTTCCTTTTTCTTTTGACATTGTTATCTTACCATTGATTTGGTAAGTAACCCTATCTTTGGATGTAAAAGGGACGGGCATGGGTCATCGTATAACCATGATTAGCAATGTTGCAAGGTATCTTAGCACTTTTCTTTAGGGACTAAGATCATTTTGAAAGGCAACTTTTGATAGCATCATCGAGAGACTATAATCTTGTATTTTGCTTGTCTTTTCTAAGATACCTCACATGCGTAATATGACCATTTTTGTAAGGCAACCAAGTGGATTTACCCTAGGGGTGATTGTGTGCAAGTGTATTAATTTTCATGCTTTGTTTTTGGTCTTGATTAGGGTTTGCTATTTTGTTGGTTTTAGCCTTTCCATACAAAACCCTAATTACTAGCATTCGTATATAAAGCGATAAATTGCGGAATTTAAAATTACTATGCTATTACATCAATTAGGGGAGGGGTATACAAATTACAAATGGGGATTTTTGCAAGAAAATTAAACCTAATTATCTATTACAACCATATTGAACATGTACAAATAATTGAATAAATAGTAATATATAAATACAAGAATATATAAATAAAAAAAAGAGAGATGGTTTTTGTTTGGTTTTCATAAAAAGGGTTTAACCTAAACCTAATTAAGAAAAATAATTAGTTAAAATTAAAATAAAATTAACTTAAACTAATTGTGAAAGGAAATAAAAATTAAAAAGATTTTTAGGGTTTTTATGAAGAGTAAGGATTTTAAGTTAAATAATAACAAAAATGAGAATTAAATAATTAAAAGAAACCTAGATTCTAAATTAATTTTAATTAATAAAATAAAATAATTATTAAACCTAAGTCTAAATATTTGATTATTTAAAAGAGAAATTAATTTGTTAAAAGAAAATGTTTTTTAATATTTTTTGTTTCATAAGAAAATAAAATGAATAAGTGCAAATAATAAATAAAAATGTATTTTTTTGGATTTTTTCATTATTAATGAAAATAATAATACTAATAATAATAATTATTATTATTATAGTAATAAATAAAAGATGAAAAAGTAAAAAATAAAATAAAATAAAAATAAGTCAGGGAGGTGGATTAATGAATCAGAGGGTCAGAAGTTAGTAAAAAAAGCTCAAAGAATGAGAGGCCCAGCGCTGCAAAAACACAAAAATGTCAAAAAAAAGTGTGAAAATGGAAAAAAGGTCTCGTTGGGGCTTGAACCCAGAACCTCATAGTAAACATGAAAATTGTAAACATGAAAATTGCTCCATTTTTCCACACGAATCCAACCATATAAATATCATAAGCTATAAATCTAAGATGAATGAGAATTTCTAAAAGTACCAAATTCTGACCTAAATATTTTAGAAAGTTGAAACTCAAAATTCTCCTAGCTCAATCAAAATAAATGAAATCTATGGACATGTATAGTTTCAGGACAATGATGTCTATATTTTATCTTCACAAATGCAAGCCTAACAATGCCTAAATATAAAGATAGAAGTTCAAGAAAAATACCTCAAAATTGGAAATCGTGAAATGGATTTGAGCTTGTTTCAGGCAATGGTGATAATCAGGCTAGCTTCCTCAAGTCCCCAGGAAGCTAATGCAATGATTAGCTTGAGCAATGGATGGCTATAATGGTCTTGAGAAGTCAAGTTGCAGAAATTTGTTTTTGGTTATGGAGGATGATGAAGATAGAGTTACAGTTTCAAACCAAGGAAAGGGATGGACTATATTTGATGTAAGGAAGCTTTAGAAATGAATTTGAGGGAAAACGCGCGAGGGAAATGAAAGATACAAGTTCAAGGGCAGAACTGTGTATCAATGGTGTTTTTTTAGCAATTTCTGGTTTGTGAATGTTTGAGGGAGTTTCAGGGTCTTAACATTCATGTTCTAGCTCACAAATAGTGGCTCTATTTATAAGCAACAAGTTTGGAGACTTGTCCTTGATCAGAATTCAAAAATCACATGTTGTGGCTCTTTTTCTTGTTTTTGAAGCAATCTTGATACACATTGTCCAAATGCATAGTACAAGGCTGTCTAGAGTGGTTGCAAACTGTAAACATGTTTATCTGACTTTGTATGTTGAGTGTATGCTGAACAAACAAGTTAGAGGCTCAAGAAGAGTGAACTTTGTGCATAAAGCCACTTTTCTAAAATGGTAATGTTGCCTTTCTTCCTAAAATGGTATTAAGCATGGGAAATGCATTGAATGCTTGGATTAAAGCTTCTAGAAGTTGTAAAAAACATTAATTATGGAGTGACAAACAAGTTTGAGGCCTACAAAGCAAAGATTATGCAGCCTAACATGGATTTGGTTCATGTGTTCATCCAAAATGACTTGTAATTCAAGTTTGAAAACCCTAACTTCCTCTCTTCGATTCTCCCTGCTCAAGAATGATCTCAAGGAGTTCTATGACAATTTGAAAATCCTGTAATGTGCTATACAATCTCTCTTTGAATCACTTTTGAAAATTCCCATTGGAACTGTATGAAAAAGTGCCATGAAGTTAGGTCAAAATCCTGACCAAAATTAGGGCAAAATTTCACTAAGTGTTCAATTTCAAGACTATGACTTTATTAATTAATAACTTGAGATCTAAGCACTTTTAGAAGAAGTTGTGTAAATAAATTTTGTAGACATCATGGATATATACAACTTTCATGTTGAAAGTTTCTTCTGAATCATCTTGCATCATGGTGAATAATTTGCTCAAATTGTGAAAAAACATGAAGTTTTAAACATTTAGAAAAATTTCTAAGTTAGAAAACTTTGACTTTTCAAAATGAAATCTTGACTTTTTGATTTCTTGATGAATAAGTTTCATATTTTGACATGTTATGATGAATTGTGATCTTTGACATTGGATTTTGACCAAAAAGTCAAAGTTTGTCTTTTTAGTGTACAGTTGACTTTTGATCAGTTAACTGAAAATTCACTATCAATTCAATTGATCTTGAGCAATGTTTTGGGTCATGCCATTAGGTCAAAATGATGCAATTGAACTATTGAGATCATGTTTCAAACCAATTGACCATTTTCTAGGTCAAAAATCAGAAATTGCCTTTCCTCAGTCAAAACAATAATAATGACCATTTTGCCCTTTTGATGATTTGATCAAAATTCTTGAGGAATTATGGTCCAAACTTGATCAAATGATACATATGAGTTTATAATGATGATACATGTGAAGTTATCATCAAAATATAAAGGACAAATATAGGAAACACTTATTGTTCTTACACGTTGATTGTGAAAAATTATTGGTCAAGGAGAGCATTATTTGAGGAGAAAAAAAAACTGCCGCCAAAATCAATGTGTACCATCCAAAACTGTTTTGGATGCCTTTATTATATTTGGATTGTTTCTTCTCAACATAACATGTCCCAACACATGCACATGCATAGTCAAACACACCTTTTCCCTTCTGACACGTGTTTGATCAAACTGTCCATAATATTCTCTTGTTGGTATGTATAGGAAATATGTCCTGAGTGAAGTCCTGACATTCAGTCCAACATTGTCTAAACACTTAACCAACACTTCTTCAAACATCAATCCAAAAATGCTTCAAAAGGTTATCTAAATATGTCCTGAAGCATATATACACTGACTTCTATTGGATTCTAAGTTTACTCCTTTCACTTGGAAATAGTAACATACCAAGACAAGTGTGACATCACCAATCAACAAATACCTTTAAAGAGTCCTTCCAAAATCTGTAGAGAAAAATAAATTCTTCCAGACACAAGCAACACTTCCCTTCGGACTTCTCCTAAGAAGCATTTGTTCTCATGATTTAAACAACTAGATTCACAAAGCTAGAACCAAACATGCACCGTTAATGAGCACAAACCATAATAACAATTAGAATCCCAATGTCATAACACATTGTTTGACATCACAACCTTACAAGACTCATATAAACTCCACAAGCATGAGACACACGCAAGCTTCACAATATATGCACCAATGCAGTAATACTCTATAAACAAACACTAGACTCCCCCTGTCATGGATAAGCAGTGCTCTGACTGAAGATGAAAACTTGAGAACCAGATGAAGACTCATTGTTGTACCCCAATTTTTTCCCATAAGATTCATCTATCATCTCATACCATCACAACGCATCAAGATCACACACTAGGGTTTAGTTCTTCTCCTTATCTTTAGCTTTCCTCGCGGGGAATCACCAATCACCTTGACTTGTATTTTATGATCATATATGTTTTGTATTTATTAACTTTTAACTAATAAATACAATGTATGTTTTCCCTAATTGTGGATATCATAGGTGAAAGCAACACCTTCTAGCAAGTTGATGCATAGGTTCATGAGTTTATTTCCATGCCTTCTTCAACAAATATTCATTGAGATTCAAGCTTCATTATTTAAGATATGTTGAAATAATATTATTATAAAGTCTATTATAACCATCATGCCTCAAGTTGTCAAAATTAGTTCAAAGGTACAAGGGTTGATTGAAGAGGTTTGACCTAGTTGGACAAGTCTTTGGCTTCATTGATCACAAGTGAATATCTCCCCCATTTCTCAAGATTTGGAAGTGGTTTTTGTTGCTATGATTTCTCCTTATCATACTCAACAACTATTATTTACATGACAAAAGTATTTGTACAAGGAAGTTTGTCCAAATTGCAAAGGTTTCCCAAGGCATTTTGTTACTCTATGAGCTAGGGTTTTGAACTTCAAAGGGGTATATATTGCTCATCTTTTGGTATTTTTGGTTGATTTCAAAAACATCCTTCTATTAAAAGGGATATCCACAAGTCACTTCAAGAGTTTCAAGGAAATTTTGTGAGGAAGATACCTAATGGTGAAGAAAGATTACAAGTCCTCTAAACAAACTCTCAAATTCCCATGCATGACTTCAAAAGACCATAACTTGGTCAATTTTTATCACCTTGAGCCCATTCATTTTCCACATTGATCTTAAAGATGTAAACTTCAACCCTTATTTTAAGTGAAAAGTGTGAAAATGAATGGAAGATGTCCTAAGGATGCAAAAGATTATATGTCCTTTTATGATTTTTTGCCAATTTCAACAAGTCATAACTTTATCAATTTTTGGAGATTTTTAATGGTTCAAGTCTCAAAATGTCATTCAAGAGACCTACTTCATGCCATCTTTTTTGGTTAAGAGCAAAATTCAAAGGGAAGACCATGTTTGGATGCAAGACATTATAGGTCATTTTTTGAAGAAAAACTTAGAAATTTTCTAAGTACAGAAAGTCAACCTCTTTTTCTCAACTTTGACTCATCAAAACTTTAAGCTCAAGCATCCATTTGATCCCATTCTTTACACATTGTAAATTTTGTGATCTCATCTTTCTAATGCATCAAGAATCAAGTCTCAAGGTTTCCTAAATCGTGCACACCATTGATTTGAATATGGTACCTTGAAACTGAAGTTTCTTCAAAAGTCAGAATTTGAAATCATTGATTTAGCTTCTAAACACATTTTTTCTGCGCGCTTTTGCTTCTAAACATGTTTAGTGAACCTCCAGAAGTGATTAGCATATTAAAACGCAAGGATTGGATGAGTTTTGATCAAATTACAAGTCACACTTTTCTTGTTTGCAACTTCACACGATTTCCCTCCAAACTTCATCATTTCACACGCTTGAGCATTCAATCAACTTCCCTATAAATAGAAGATCATCCCTCATTCATTTTCTCAAGCTTAGAGAGCCAGAGTCACCCTGCCAAACTTCCTCTTGAACTCAATTTTCTGCAACTTCGGATTTGCTCTTACAGTCTTTCTCGATCATTTTTCTTTGCTAATTCATTTTTCTTTAACCTCACTGAAGCTAACATAAGAAGAATTAAGCTCTAAGAGTTCCTAAATCATGCTAGTTAAGTTCAGTTTTAGAGCTCTACAACTTAACTTCAATAGGTAGATTCCTTCACCAATTCTCTCAAACTTTGATACTGTTATGAAGCTCTCATCATCCCGATTCTAGTTGCAACATTTGTTTTCAATTGGAAGTACTTTTTGTCCATGAAATTTCAAATCCCTTTTCAAAACTTATTTTCAAAAACGACTGAGCTACAATTTATATAAATTTTTCACAAAGGTACCATTGGAATCGTCTTGAAGAGACGAAGTGAATGGTACCGGTCTCGTGTCCTAATTTTACAGTTTATGGAACCTGCAAATTCGTTGGCTGGAGGTTGAAGATGACCAACGTGTCATCTATCAATCAATGAAGGTGTGCCACACATTTTTTAAAATCTGATTTAAATAAATGATTCCATGTTTTATTCAGTAAAGACCATGATATGCACAGCGCGTCTAATCCATTGGATTAGCTTACTAACGCGTTTTGACTCTCATCCATTGCTCCACATTTTTTTGACTTTATTTTATTTTCTAATTTTTATATTTAAATTATTTTTAAACTTAAAAAAATCATAGAAAATTAATTTTTACTTCAAAAAATCTGAAAAAATTATGAAAAATACTTTTGATTTTTCGCTTTCTGATTATTATTTTTTTCATAATTTAATTTTGTGTTTTGATATTTTTTATAATTTTTTCCTTTATTTGAATTATTTTAAATGTTTAAAAATACTTTTCTTAATTTTTAAATTCTGAAAAAATATGGAAGGATCCAATGACCTTTTGACAAATATTGGTGACCTCATTTTATTTTTATTTTTGACTTTACTATTTTTCACAATTTTTGGTTTGTTTTGCCCATTTCTTTTAATTTTAAAAATAGTTTCTGACTTTAAAAAATTACTAAAACTTTTGTATAAATATTCGAGCTCATTTCTAATTTTTCTATGATTTTAGTTGATTTTTCTTGGATGTTTTGAATACAATTTCTATTTCCCCCC
This sequence comes from Vicia faba, assembly GCA_948472305.1. Classification (NCBI taxonomy): domain Eukaryota; kingdom Viridiplantae; phylum Streptophyta; class Magnoliopsida; order Fabales; family Fabaceae; genus Vicia; species Vicia faba. Next base: position 628,520,363 of record OX451740.1, read on the forward strand.
TTTATTTTCATTTAAAAATCATTTTAAAAATCATTTTCTTTATTTTTAAATATCATTTTATTTTGTATTATATTCTGCCTGATCTTGGAACATGAAATTTTGATTATAAGCTTTTTTAACATCATTGGACCATGATGTTGAGTTTGAATCCATAAAAAATGGATGAATGATTTTAATAATAGTTTGATTAAATTTTTGGTTCAAATGTGGTTTAATTCTCACCCTATCCCTCTTCGTCTTATCCCCTTCTCATTGTACTAAATGTTATTGGAGAATGATTTCCATATCATTTCTCAAAACATATGGTACATAGATTGCTATTAATCGACCTCAAAATAGGTGCGACTTCTATATAAGGACACTTACGATTGCTTAACATAACGCTAAATTTTGTCCCGATTTGAGAAAATGATCATTCGTGGCCCAAACCCATGTTTGTAAGCCCAAGTATGTTAATTTGAATCCTTTGATCCAATAACCTTGAGATTCATTATTAGGAGGCTTTGTTCCTACCAATCCTCCAATGAATTTTCATCAATTCTAGTCAAATTGGATCACTTAAACATCATTGATCATTTATTGTTGCCTTGAGATTTAAATGAATGATATACTTGACAAAAAGCAAATATAACTTGTTTTTGAGAGGCTTTGATATTATCAATCTTCTAATGAGTTCTAAATGCAATTTTCAAGATGGTCATTCAACTAGCCTCTAACGTTTAACAATTGACTTCATTTTATGCTTTTATTTTATGCTCTTTTTTACTTTAAGCACATTTATTTTAGCATTTACATTTCATGCTATTTTCATATTTTCTCATTTGAGCATTTATTTATGTCATTTTCTTTATTTTGCTCATTTGAGCTTTCATTTTCTTTTTGAAGATACCTAATAACCAACTTGAACCATAAAAAGCTTTAATGCTACTTGGACTACATGGTTACTATCCTTTGCATTATAGATATTGTGGACTTCTTGGACTTAGGAGTAGAGACCTTGACCTATCTTGAGACCTTGTGACCTCAACTATTATTTTGTCTAGAGTGCTTGGGGTTTACCTCAAGATATTGGGTTGTTTGTTTGCTTTGTGTGTAGGTTTTTATGATTACATGCTTTGCCTGTGATCAAGAATTCATCTATATACAACCGTTACTCTGCCCAATTTTTGTGAAGACTTAATGCAATTAAAGTTTGGTTTTCTTAAGAGGTTTATCATCTTTTCTTGTTTGGTTTCAAATCCAAATGATGGGAATTCTATATTGACTCATTGTGTCAAGTGTTTGCTTCTTGTTGGTTAGACGATTCTTTTCCCTAGATTTTACCTTATGCTTTAGGATAGTCTCTTCTTCCCCTCCCATTTTCTTTAATTTCAAAAATCTTCTCTCTCCCTTTGAAAACTCTTCTTGTTTTAAACTTGAACCGCTTTCGCAATAAACTTGGACTTATGTCCATGCATTTTCAAAAACGTTTTCTTAATCATACTTTAATCAACTTAACAATATCTTTACATTTTTGTGAGAAGATTAAAAGTCAATCAATCTCATTCAAACCATCTTTGCCACTTTGGATTTTTTTTACATTAAAACTTTTCTCACAAGATTATACTCTTGTCAATCTTTATAGTGATGCGAACTACTATACTTCTACAATATATAGTGAAGTGAGATATTTTCCACTTGGGTGTTGAGTGAGGCTTTGTTGATTTTAAAATCTAAGCTATATCCTCCACTTTGAGATGATGCAAATTCTCCTTTCTTATAATTGTGGGTAGTAAGTATGTTTTTTCCACTCGGATATGACAATGATGTCTCGTCTCTTAAAATTAACCAACACACATGTGTTTTAAAATTTTTTAAGGTGAAATACGAGTACCCTGATCCCCTATTGCATGGAAGGTGGTACGTAGGCACTAAAGGTTTGCAACCGCGGTGGGTGAAAAAATCATAAAAAATACTTCTTTTCTCATCTCTATAATCTATTTATATATACAACATTTATAGGCAAAATATACAGATTTTCAAAGAGGTTCCCGCGGAGTACCATAGATGTTTAGGGTGCTAATACCTTCCCTTTGCATAACCAACCCCCTTACCTAGATTCTCTCCCCCTCTTTTTGGGTTATTCGCTCTTTTCCCATTCCTTTGGAAACAATAAAGAATGGTGGAGATTTTTATTTTGATCTGTGCGAGTCAAGTTAATCCAATGGCTTAGTCTCAACATTTCTACGGCTACAGAAAAAAATGGCAACTTCACTAGGGACAGATTGACCTCTTGCTGGTCTATCCCTAAGTGGGTTGAGCCTATCTTTGTTTATCTGAATATGTGCTATTATGTGTTGTATCTTATGTGTTGTATGGATTTTCCTAGTTCTCAGGGTGCTTGGTGATTTCTCATAAGTCCTATACCCGGACTTGGGCAAACTTAAGATATGACGGGCGATATAGTCATGTTAACTTTAAGGGAGTAATCCCAAAAAAGGAGGCATGAGACCCCCCACTCAGTGGAGGCCCCTTTGACTGTAGTACCATTTACCGAGTAATTGGGAAGACGTGCTGCTTTAGACCTGGGAGCCTGCTGAAACTGAGGACCGTAAAACCTTTAACCTATCTTGGCCTTTTAGGTGTAGTGTGAAAGCTATGATAAAGTAATTCAGAAATGGTTGTCACGCGATACTACGCCCGAATGACTTTTGCTTGAGAATATTACTAATTACCGAGTCAATCAGGAAGTTGGTAATATCCAAAGGATGGATGTAGACTTTGGGAACCTCTTAGAACCTTGTTCGACATGTGATAAACTTTTAGATCATACCTTGTGGGTAGTACTTTCGACCTCATGTTCGTGACGTTGAACCTATGAACCCTATGTTTGTGATCTTGTGTGTGATTGTTCCATCATGCATTCATGCACCCATGAGAATCTATTAAAACATCCTGTTTCAAGGGACTTAAAGTTGGATCTTTGTGAATAACTCATGTACTTTTGGCCATGGATTCTGGAAAAAGAAAGACTAAGAAGTACAGTTTCAAAGATCTCAAGATAGATGAGTTGATGAGTCTGATTCCCGAGATCGAGAGTTCTATAGATTTTCGGAGAAAGTATGGGTCCATCATTTCTCTTATGAAGCTCAGGATGAAGGAGGGTCTTCTCTCGACTTTGGTCCAGTTCTATGATCTAACGTATCGATGCTTTACTTTACCTGATTATCAGTTGATGCCTACATTAGAGGAGTATTCTTATCTGCTGGATTTACCTATTACCGATCGTATTCCTTTTACTGGTTTGGAGGGTGAGCCAAAATCTCATGAGATTGCTGCTTTAATCCATTTGGGGAAGTCTGAGGTTGAAACCCACATGACTACCAAAGTATGGATTATAGGATTACCCGCTCAGTTTTTGTTGGAGAAAGCTCGTTACTTTGCTAGGATGAAGAGTATGGTTGCTTTCGAGGCCATCTTTGCTCTACTTGCTTATGTATTGTTCTTTTCTCCCAATGTCGACAAATTTGTGGATAGAAATGCCATCAGGATCTTTATGATTGGGAACCCAGTCCCTACATTATTGGCTGATGTTTATTATTCTATTCATCTTAGAGGTTATTACCATGGAGGGATGATCATTTGGTGCACGCCTTTGTTGTATAAGTGGTTTATTTCTCACTTGCCTAAGTCTGATGCTTTCTGGGATGTCAGGAAGGAACCTCGTTGGGCTCCAAATATTATGGCCCTCACTCATTTAGATATTGTTTGGTATCATCAGTCATATTATGATATGGATATTATAGATAGTTGTGGTAGTTTCCCCAATGTACCTCTTCTTGGTACAAAGGGAGGAATTAACTACAACCCTATTCTTGCACGACGACAGCTTGGATATCCGACGAGGGATAATCCAAACAGTATTCATTTGAGTGGTTTCTTCCTGAAAGAGGGAGAGGTTCATAAGGAATCTAAAGAGGAGATTGTGAAGGCTTTGTGTCATATTCACAAGAAGTGTAGGAAGGACTTGGGACCTAGAGGGGCTTTTTCTTTGGAGCCTTATCTTTAGTGGGTACAAGCAAGAGCCATCCAGTTGAAGATGTTGTATTCCCGTGAAGCACCCATGCCTGATATGTTTGTGAAGACCACTCCATCCCTATTAGATGATGTGGAAGAGCTTCAACTTTCTCTAGTCAGGATTCAGCAGGAGAATGAGGCTTGGAAGAATAAGTGTCAGACTTTAGAAGTGTCCTACCGAGAAGATCTAAGGGAGAAAGATGACCTCATAGAGATTCTGGAGAGCCGTGGTGTAGATACGATGAAGAGGCAAGAAGATTTATTTTCCTCTAGAGCTCAGTCAGGAACTAGTTTCTCACTTCCTGACTCTGGTGATTGGAAAGTGGTCGCCGATAGGTATGCGAAAGAGAACCAGAGGTTGAAGACTCAGATTGCAAGACTCACAGGAAAGTGTCAGCATGAAGAGTGATATCCATCAACTTTACTTTTATAGGGTTTTTAGGCTTTATCTTCATCTTGTACTTGGGATTATTGAAACTTCTACTAAAAAGTTGTAATTTGTTTTGAAGTTATTATAATGAGATTTTCAGTATTTCAAATGTGTTAGTACTTTGATATTTGAAAAATTGTCTATAAATATTTGAGTTCCTTGAAATATTAATAATAAAATAAATCACGTGCATTGCATATCATGCATCATATTGTACATACTTCTTGAATTTTTGTTCATATTCAGGTGTCTTATTGAGCTTCTTTACTTCATTCAGCAAGTTGTCTCATCAGTACAATACTTGGGCCAATTTCAGAAGGAAGATGGATAATCTATAACAAGAGAATCGCGAGTTGCATGAAGAAGTTTCTGATCTGAAGGCCAGTATGGACAATCTTACTGCTCTAATGGAATCGTTGGTGGCTGCTCAGAATCAGCCACCACTTGCTCAGCCTCAACAGACAACAGTTACTTTCGAAGCTCCGACTGTTCCTGTTTCTGCTACTCCAATTGCTGTTGTTCAGAATCGTATGCCTCAGGGTTATCCGTGGGGAATTCCAGAGAAATTTATTCCATAAGGTTATAATCAGGATCCTCAAGTTGCTCCGCTTTCTCCGACTGTTGCGGCTTTTACATCTCATGTGGTACATATTACTCTTGCTGCTAGAAATGAGATTCACTATGCTGCACCTCCCTCGGTGAATGTGGTACCATTTGTTAATGATGAAGTTTATCGCCCTATTCCTCCACCAAGTGAAATCTTGGGTGTCTATGATCGAATGAATGATTTTCAGGACCAGTTTGATAAAATGCAGAAAGAGTTGAAGGCCCTCAGAGGAAAAGAATTGTTTAGGCAAAATGTGAAAGATATGTGTTTGGTTCCGAATGTGAAAATACCTGCAAAGTTCAAAGTACCAGAGTTCGAAAAGTACAAGGGAAACACTTGACCTTGTGATCACTTAGTGATGTATGTGAGGAGAATGTCTACTCATACAGATGATCAACACCTGTTAATTCATTTCTTTCAAGACAATTTTACCGGTGCAACATTGAAATGGTACATGAGCCTGGACAGTGCCAACATTCATAATTTCAATGACTTGGGTGAAGCATTTATAAGACAGTACAAATACAATGTGGACATGGCACCCGACCGTGATCAACTCAGGGCTATAGTCCAGAAGGACAAATAATCGTTTAAAGAATATGCACAGAGATAGCGTGAAGTAGTCGCCCAAGTGATTCCTCCAATGGAAGAAAAAGAGATGACAAAAATTTTCCTGAAGACACTAGGTGCATTCTATTATGAAATAATGGTGGTGAGTGCACCCAGTGAATTTACCGAGATGGTGGGCATGGGCATTCATTTGGAAGAAGCTGTAAGAGAAGGTCGTTTGACAAGAAGTTAAAATTCTGGAAGTATAAAGAAACCATCATACAAATTTTCTAAAAAGAAAGAGGGCGAGACAAATACTGTTATTCAAGAGAGAAGGGTTAATCCTCCTAGAAAAAATCATCAGGGTCACCAACAGGTTGCTTCGGTAACTCCAGTTGTTAATATAGCTTCGACTACAGTCGCTTACCAAAGACCAGCTCCTCAAGGAAATCAAGGACATAATCAAAGGAGAGAGACTTTTGACTATATCCCCATGAGTTATACAGAGTTACTCCCAGCATTGATCCAGAAAAAGTTGGTCCAGACCAAGCCACCCCCTGCTATACCATCACCATTGCCTTGGTACTACAAGGCATATTAGATGTGCACTTTCCATCATGGTGCACCGGGGAATAATGTGGAAAACTGTTATCCTATGAAGTCTGAGGTGCAAAAAATGGAGAGATCTGGCCTTTTGTCCTTCAAAGATGTCAGCCCGAATGTAAAAGATAATCCTCTGCCAAATCATGGAGGAACGAATGCTATTAACATGGTTGCTGGTTGTCCAGGGGACTTCCGCCTTTATGATATTAACTTGGTCAGAGGAGACTTGGTAAAGATGCATGCAAACCTTTGCGAGTTTAGTTACTATACTCATGACCATGCTGGTTGTGGTATCTGTAGTACTGATATACAAGGTTGCGATAAGATAAAGGATGATTTACAGGAGATGATGGATGAGGGCCTGAATGATGAGGAAGAAGTGAACATGGTATTTGGATGTTCCATAGAGTTCCAGATCTTTGATGTGGACCATATGAATGATGATCTCATGCAATTGCACGCTACCTTTTGCCACATGGTTGGTCAGGTAGAGCACCACTATGGATCTTTCAGGGTATGCTGTAGAGATTCTCGGGGATGTTCCACTGTTAGAAAAGGTATTCAGTTGTTATTGGACAATGGCACTATCAAGGTGTCAGGACAAAGATATGATTACCATGAGGTTAACAAGATTGAGGTTTGCTTGGATGAGGATGAATCAGATGATGAATATGCTTCGGCTGATGAATTATTTTCCTCGGATGAGGATATGTTCTCCAGCATTGATTCTTTGATACCCAAATTTTCTGAAGAAGGAGTGAACGTAATTGTACCTTATTTTAATGATTCTTCTCCCATTGAAATTGAATACTGTAGCAAGTCAGATGTTTCCCCAGTGGTGATTTGCTTGCTAGGGCATGTTCCTTACAGATCAAACAAAGTTGTACCGTACAAGTACACTGCTACTATTATATAGGATGGTGTGGAAGTTCTCATCCAGCCATTGTCTAGCATCGAGAATATTGCTAAGACTGGTAGAGTGACCTGCAATGGTCGTGTATTTGCACCGGTTGTTCGGGGAAATGATAATGCTGGTAAGAAAATTGTTGAAAGTGCTGAGAATAAGAAAGATGTAGGGGAGTCCAGTGGTGCTACCCTAGAGAAAGATGTGGATGACATTTTGAAGATTATCAAAATGAGCGACTACAGAATTGTAGATCAACTATTGCATACCCCTTCGAAGATATCTATCCTAGCATTGTTGATGAATTCTGCTTCCCATAGAGAATATTTAATGCGGGTGTTGGACCAAGCCTTCGTGGAGTATGATATGTCGTTAGATTAAGTCAATAGTATGGTAGGTAATATTACATCTTGTAATAACCCAAGCTTTTCCGATGATGAATATCCCGACGAAGGGAGGAATCTCAATCTAGCTCTCAAAATATCCATGAACTGTAAAAATGATTCATTATCAAATGTCCTGATTGATAATGGGTCCGCCTTAAATGTCATACCCAGGAGCACGCTGATGAAGCTGAAGTATCAAGGAGCTCCCATGCACCCAAGTGGAATTATTGTAAAAGCTTTTGATGGATCAAGGAAATCAATTATTAGGGAAGTGGATCTACCTATTCACATAGGCCCACATCTTTTCCAGATCACTTTCCAAGTCATGGATATTGTGCCCGCATGTAGCTGTTTACTGGGACAACCATGGATACATGAGGCAGGGACTGTCACTTTAACTCTACACCAAAAGCTGAAGTTCGTGTGCGAAGTAAAAGTGGTTATTATAAATGGAGAGCAAGCATTGTTAATATCTCATCTATCCTCTTTCAGTGTTGTGGAAGCAGATGAAGCTGCTCTTGGAACTCAATTCCAAGCTTTGTCCGTTGATAACGTAAGAGAGAATGAGAATTCTATGGCTTCATTCAAAGATGCTCAGCAGGTTGTGCGCAATGGCTCAAGCAAAGTATGGGGGCAAATTGGTGACCCATCGGTAAACAAGAACATGGCTGGTTTAGGATTCTCAGTGAAGAATGGCAAAGTTGAGACCTTGAAGCTAAAGTCTATTGTGAATAACTATCATAATATTTTGCACAGCGGAGGTTACCTCCATCTAACTATTTATGGAATCAATGCTATTGTGGAGAATGAAGAAGAGCAGGAAATGCCGAATTATGTGACACCTGGAGTCAGAGTCCAGAACAGGGTCGCTATTGATGTTCCCACTTACATCCATGCCTCAAAGTAATTTGTTTTGTTTACCTTTTCAAAAATATTTCACTCTTCCCAATGTGAAAGTTAATATTACACAAGCTTATCTGCTAACTTTTCTCATTAAAATCATTAATAAAAGTTGTCTTTGATTCCTAAATTGTGTTTTTTATTTTCTGCTTTTTCTTGGAAAATGGTAATCAGAAAAAACCCTTTTTGGAATAAATAATAACTGTAAATAAATTTGCATAATCACTTGATATATGTGTCAGTTTCTAAAAAACAATCATAAATCACATGTGTAGATTAATTAAAAAACCTATTGAATACAATGACCCTGCACCATCTCTCAACTTTGAATATCCTGTGTATGGGGCCGAAGAAGAAGAATATGATGACATTCTAGAAGAGGTTTCACAGTTGCTCGAGCGTGAGGAAAGTGTCATTCAGCCGTATAAAGAGCAATTGGAGACCATCAATTTGGGTCTAGAGAAAGAGCCAAATGAGGTCAAGATTAGAGCATTGTTGCATCCCGACATGAAGAGCAGGTTGATAGAATTGTTGAAAGATTATATGGACATCATAGCTTGGTCATACCAATATATGCCTGGTTTAGATACTGATATTGTGGAGCATCATTTGCTGTTGAAGCTAGAGTGCCCGCCAGTCAAGCAGAAATTGCGAAGAACTCACCCTGATATGGTAGTGAAAATTAAAGAAGAAGTATTAAAGTAGATTAATGCCAGTTTTCTTATGACATCAGTGTATCCTCAATGGATTTCCAATATTGTCCTTGTACCAAAGAAAGACAGAAAAGTTCGCATGTGCGTAGAATACAGAGATCTAAATAAAGTTAGTCCAAAAGATGATTTTCCATTACCACATATTAATATGTTGGTTGATAGTACATCTAAATTCAAAGTTTTCTCATTCATGGACGGATTTTCTGGATATAATCAAATCAAAATGGCTCATGAGGACATGGAAAAAACAACATTTATCACACCCTGGAGAACATTCTGTTATAGAGTGATGCCCTTTGGGTTGAAGAACACTGGTGCAACGTACCAGAGGGATATGATAAACATATTCCATGATTTGATGCACAAGGAAATTTAGGTATATGTTGATGATATGATTGCCAAGTCACAGACCGAAGAAGGGCATGTAGAAGATTTGTTGAAGTTGTTTTAGCGTTTGAGGAAGTATAGTCTCCGCTTGAATCCAAACAAATACACCTTCGGTGTCTGATCAGGGAAGTTTTAGGTTTCTGTTGTAACCCGAAATTTTCCCTCTCATTTTCTCAAGATTTCTTATGTCAAGTTTCAATTTTGAATCACATTTTTTGCCCAGTCAATTGATCAGTTGACCTAAAATCAACTATATTAGACAAAAAGTCAAATATTATCAATTTATAGTCAAACTTTATAATTTTTGATCCATAATCAACATTTTAAGATCATATATGTCAATTGATCAAGTTGGATCACAATTCCTCAAAGAAATTTGACCAGATCACCAAAAGGGCAAAATGGTCAAAATTAGGGTTTTTGACTAAGAAGGCTCAATTTTTGATTTTTGACCAAATACATGACTTATTGGTTTGAGATATGATAACAAGGATTAAAATGCATCATCTTGGCCTAATGGCATGGTTCAAAACACTTCTCAAGATCAATTGACTAATAGTTGAAATTTGGTCAACTGATGAAAAAGTCAATTGTACACTAAAAAGTCAAACTTTGACTTTTTGATCAAAATCAAGTTTCAAAAATCATATTTCATCAAGACATGTCAAAATATGAAGATTGTTCATTAAGAAATCAAAAGTCAAAATTATCTTTGAAAAGTCAAAATTCTAAGACTTAGAAATTTTTCTAAGTGTTAGAAGGTTAACTTTTTTTTTAATGACTTTGTGCCAAATTTTCACCATGATGCAAGATGATTCAAGGAAAACTTTCAACATGAAATTTGTAGATCTCAATGAGATATAAAAAATTGTAGGGAAGGAATTTTTCTAAGAATGCTTGGATTTTAAGTTATAAATTCATGAAGTCATGACATTTTTGATTAAACACTTGGAGAAATTTTCAGCATGTTTGGTCAGGTTTTTATCCCAACTTCTTGGCCAGTTTTCATTAAGTTTCAGTTTGATTTAATAAAAGTTAAAAACATGAAAGTTGTAGAGGATGTTTCAAGCTTTCCAAAACATCAAAGAGCGTGAATTTATCATACATGAGATAGGAGTTTCAAGGATCTGAAGTTGGGTATTCATTCTTGATTTACAAGGAAATTTGTGAAGAACACTTGATTCAATCTTCAAGCATGTTTTACAAATACCACTTTGCAAGCTTCTAATTTGCATTTCACTCCATAATTGAATGCTTACACAACTGATTGAGATATAATCCAAGTGTTTGAATCATTATCCAATTGATCATTCCATTTTTGGAAGAAAGTTCACACTTCCATTTTGGAAAAGTGGCTTTAATCACAAAGTCCACTCTCCTTGAGAATTAAACTTGTTCTTTTTACAAAAACTTCATGTACAAGATCAGAAGCAAGCATGTCAAAAGTTCAACCACTCTACAATAGCATGGTACAAGCTTTCAGAAGATGTTTGTCACTTGGCTTCAAAAACAAGCAAGATAGCCATAACATTTGATTCAAAATCTGAGTTGTTTCAAGTATCAAACCTTCTCTATAAATAGAGAGGCCAATTGCAAAGAAAAAGGTCAGAAAAAATAGGGAAAAACTAGAAGTGTTGTTGTGTAGACAAACCCTCAAAAATCTCACTCCCTAAAAAAAGCCATAACTGTCAACAAAGCTCCCACTCTTGAGCTTTGAAATCCAAATCCTAGAACTCTTCATACCTTACAAGTTCTGTCCAACCATCTAAATACCTTGCATATATCTTATAGAGGTTGTTCAAACACAAGAACAACTTCTGTAACATCTTTATTTTCCAAGCTCAAGAAATAGTCAAGGTAGCAACTCAAGCTTAAAGTGTATAATCCAGCTTCAAGGTAAGTCTTATTGACTTTAACTCTTTGTTTCAAGCATCATTAGTGATTCATTTTTGAAGATAAAATGTAGTAACCATTTCCCTTGAAGCTAACCCTTTGTTTGTCTTCCATTCTTTTCATTTATGTGTTGAGAACTAACCCATGTATGCAGCAAAACAATGTTGAAGTGAAAGAATGACAGTATGAGTCGATACATACCTATATGAGTCGACACATCTTTGTAAAAAAATGACAGTATGAGTCGAAACATAGCCTTATGAGTCGACACATACTGCTATACAGGCCCAAAATAGAAAGAAAAAAAGGGAGTATGAGTCGACACAAAGCACGTGTGAGTCGACACATACTATTATGCATCGACTCATACTGAGTTGATTTGGCAATATAGGGGCAAGGAAAGTTATGCGTCGATGCATAGGAGCTTGTGTCGACACATAATAGTTGAAAATGCAATTTTTCCTTCTTTTTACACTGTTTTTACATTTCCTTCATTGTTATTTGATATGGTTGTGTAATACGGTGGGAGAACTGACTTGGGATGTTTAGTGTTTGATAGCAATTGTTGTGGTTAGCAAGAGTCGACACCTACTTTTCTTTTATCCAAAAGTAAAGGTGAAAAAGAACTGGAAAGACCTTTGAGATTATTTATTGAGTTTGGGGGGTAGATTATGAAAGGGGAATGTATTAGCACCATTTTCATCCATAGTTATCTATGGGCTCTTAGTTGCTTGCTAGATCACTTGCTTTTTGTTTGAAAATGTGCTTTGTGGTGATTTTTGAATATATTTTTGAAAAGGTGCCTTCGTTTAGGAGAACTTTGTAATGATTCTCGTTTTCGGAGAGAATGTATACAAAGTGTTAGACTTTTGAAAATATTTCATGGAAAGTGTTGATGTATTTGAAAAGATATTTGTTTTTGAAAATGTTTGGCGTATTTGTTTTGAAAGTGAGAAAGCAACTAAGAACGTTTCTACCTACTCAAAAGTCTTTTGTTCATTTCTTCCTTCCTTTGATATTGCTATCTCACCATTGATTGGTAAGAAGCCTTATCTTTGGATGTAAAGGGACGGGCGTGGGTCATTGTATAGTCATGGTAGCAATGTTGTAAGATGTCTTAACATTTCTCTTTGAGGGACTAAGATCATTTGAAAGGCAATATTTGTAGCGTCATCGAGGGACTATGATCTTGTATTTTGATTGTTTTTTTCTAAGACATCTCACATGCATAACATGACCATTTTTTAGGCAACAAGTGGAGTTAACCTTAAGGGTGCATGTGTGAATAGTGTGTTTGGTTTGCATGCATTTAATCTTTGATTAGGGTTATCTACTTGTTGATTTTTATCTTTCCATACAAACCCTAATTACTAGCATTTATATGAAAGTGATAAATTGCGGGAAGTAAATTTACTATGCTATTACATCATTTGGGGATGGGGTATACAAATTTACAAATGGGGATTGCAAGAAATTAAACCTAATTATCTATTATAACCATATTGAATAATGTACAAGAAATGAATAAATATAAGGTGCAAGGATGTAAATGAAAAAGAAAATGGATTTTTGTTTGGTTTTTGAGGGAAGATGGTTTTAACCTAATTATCTAAAAGAAAATAATTAATTAAAATAAGTAAAATTAAACCTAAACTAATTAAGAAAAGAAATTAAGTTTAATCAAGAAAATATTTTTAGAGTTTTTTATGAAAAATGTTTTTATTTAATTAAAATAGAATAAAAATTAATTAAAAGAAAAAACTAAATTCTAAGTTAATTTAATTAAAGGAAATTAAAACCTAAGTCTAATATTAATTTGTTTAGGAAAAGAAATTAAATTTGCAATAAGAAAATATTTTTGTGTTTTTTTATTAATAAAAATAATATTTATAATAATATTAATAATAATAATAATATTTAAAGAAAAGAAAATAAGAAAATAAAATAAAATAAAGAAATAAAACTAGGGGGTAAAAATTAGATTTGGGTGTTTGTTAGAAAAAACAGTTTTTTGTTTGAAGCCTGACCCATTAGCATTTTTTAATCAGCAAAAGAAAATATAATAAAAAAACAATGGGCCTGCTAGAACAAGAAAGATGGGGGGTATGATGAAGTGAAAATGGGGAGGCCTAGTGGTGGAGGCCCAAGGTGCGCTGGCTTGAAACAAAGATGAGAAAATGTTGGAAAAAAAGAAAAAAAGTGGCAGCGCTGGGGCTTGAACCCACACCCTTGATATGATACGCGCGCCGCCTTGCCACTGGGGTGGCTATACATCCGTTAACTTAAACAAAACCATACAATTATATTACAAAACAAGTACTAGACCTGAACTTCATCTTCTTCCTCACACCAGATTACAAAGCAAATATTTGAAATGTGTAACTCAGCCATTTCTCAATCATTTTCAAAACTTCAAACACCAAACTTGTTAGAAATTTCACCATGATTATAAATATGCAAGTAACTTAAACTAATTCTCAAAGATGAGCAAGAATTTACGTTGGTACCAAATCTAACCTAATATTTTAAGAAACTTCAACTTCAAAATTCTCCCACTCAATCAATATATATGAAAACTATGGACATGGGCAGTTTCAGGGTAATGATATCTACATTTTATCTTTGAAAATGCACACCTAACAATGCCTAAATGAAGAGATGAAAGTTCAGAAAAATACCTCAAAAACTGGAAATCGTGAAATGAGTTTGAGCTTGTTTCAAGTGATGGTGATGATTAGGTTAGCTTCCTCAAGTTCCCAGGAAGCTAATGTAATGCTTACTTGATGCTGGGAGTGCTTGAATCGTGCTAGAGAAGTCAAGATGCAAGCTCTATTTTTTGGTTATGAAAGTTGATGAAGATAGTGTTACAGTCGGATAACAGGTGTTGGGATTGTTTATGTATGATATTGAGAAGCTTTTGGAAGCAAAAGGCGAAGAAACGCACGAGTGGTTTTTGATTTTGGGATTTCTGGCCAGAATATGCAACAATGGAGGTTTGTTATGTAATTCTGACTTTGGGGGTGTTTGGGGGATTAAGCATTCGTGTGTTAGCTTGCAAATAGTATATATATTTATAGGCAAGAGGTTTCAAGTGTTACAACAACTCAGAATTTGAATTATCAAGTTGTGGCAACTTTACTTGTTTTTGAAGCCAAGTTGAAACATCTTGTTCCAAGGACATGGTACAGGGCTGTATAGAGTGGTTAGAACTTTAAACATGCTTGATTTTGGTTTATAGGGGTTGTGTGTGCAGAAAGAACAAGTGCAAGGCTCAATGCAAGTTGACATTGCATAAAACTTGCTATACAAGAATGGATATGTTACTTTCTCCCCAAAATGGAAAATTGGTTTGGACAAAGCTTGAAGCACTTGGATAAGGGAATAATCAGTTGTATAAACCATTTATTATGGAGTGAAGAACAAGTTTGAGGCCTGCAAAGTGAGGATTATGCAGCATGACTATGGATTGGATCAAATGTTCATCATGAAGACGACTTGAAAAACAAGTTTGAAACCCTAACTTCTTGCCTTCGATTCTCTTAGCTCAAGTATGATCTCAATGAGTTCTTGGACATTTTGGAAAGCTTGTAACATCCCCTACAACCTTCATGTTGGACATTTTTTAATATTCAATTTGGAACTAGGTGAAAACTTGAATTGAAGTTAGGTCAAAATCCTGACTAACTAGGGCAAAATTTCACTAAGTCTTTTTAGTTTCATGGACATGTCTTCATAAATTCACAACTTGAAATCCAAGCATTTCTATAAAAAGTTCTTCCCTACAATGTTTTAGATCTCATTGAGATATACAACTTTCATGTTGGAAGTTTCCCTTGAATCATCTTTCATCATGGTGGAAATTTGGCACAAAGTTATGAAAAAAAGTTAATTTTCTAACACTTAGAAAAATTTCTAAGTCTTAGAATTTTGACTTTTCAAAGATAACTTTGACTTTTCTATTTCTTGATGAACAAGTTTCATATTTTGACATGTCTTGATGAAAAATGATTTTTGAAACTTGATTTTGATCAAAAAGTCAAAGTTTGACTTTTCAGTATACAATTGACTTTTCATCAGTTAACTGAAATCCATCTGTCAATCCAATAATCTTGAGAGGTGATTTGAACTATGCAATTAGGTAAATATGGTACATTTTAATCCTTGAGATCATATCTTGAACCAATAAGTCATTTTCTTAGTCAAAAGTCAAGAACCGAGCCTTCTCAATCAAAACCCTAATTTTGACCATTTTGCCCTTTTGGTGTTCTGATCAAATTCTTTGAGGAATTATGATACAAACTTGATCAAATGACATATGTGAGTTCATAATGTTGATATGGATAAAAAGTTATGAAGTTTGACTGCAAATTGACCATATTTGACTTTTTATCCAATACAACTGATTTTAGGTCATTTGATCAAGTGACTGAGCAAAAATGTGATCCAAAGCTTGAAACATGACATGAGAAATCTTGAGGGTTACTAATGATCCATGAAAGTCATTTGAGGCCTTGAAAGTCCAATTGTCCTTGTGAAAACTCAAACCATAATTTTGAGTTGTCAGTGTTGAGGAGGTGTCTTGAGCTTTTCAATCCTTGTGTAGTCTTAAACCAATGGAGATCTTATGAGAGATTTCATTAGAAATTGGAGGGAAAATTTTGGGGTACAACAGGTTGTAATATTTAAGTTCCTATTTCATCCCCATTTGTAAATTGTACCCCCATCCCCCTAATGATGTAATAGCGTAGGATTTTAATTTCCGCAAATTTTTCGTTTTTCGTATAATTGTTAGTAACTATGGTGTGTATGGCAAGATAAAAATAAATCTTAGACAATCCTAATCCAAGAAAAAACAATTCATGAAAAATAAACACTTGCACACTTGCATCTTTAGGGTTAACTCTACTTGTTGCCTTGAGAAAATGGTCATGTTATGCATGTGAGATGCCTTAGCAAAAACAATCAAAAAATACAAGATCATAGTCCCTCGATGACGCTTCGAATGTTGCCATATAAATGATCTTAGACCCTCAAGAGAAATGCTAAGACATCTCACAATATTTCTATTCATTATTATAATATGACCCACGCCCGTCCCTTCACATCCAAAGATAGAGCTTCTTACCAATCAATGGTAAGATAGCAATGTCAAAGGAAGAGAGAAATGAACAAAAGACTTTTGAGTAGGTAGGACGTTCTTAGTTACTTGCTCACAATCCATCTTCAAAATAAAACATCTTTCCAAAATATACCAAACACTTTCAAAACATGAAATATTTTCAAAAAGTCCAACACTTTGTATGCATTCTTATAGAGACGAGAATCATTACAAAGTTTTCCTAAACGAAGACGCTTTTCAAAAATACTTTCAAAAACCACCACAAACACATTTCAAACAAAGCAATTTTCAAAAGTGATCTAGAAAGCAACTAAGAGCCCATAGATAACTATGGATGAAAAGGTTGCTAACACCTTCCCTTTTCATAATCTACCCCCCGAACTCAAGAAAATATCTCAAAGGTATTTCCTGTTCTTTTCACCCTTTCCTTATTGGATAAAAGAAAAGTCGGTGGCAACTCTTGCTATCCGCAACAATTGCGATAAAACGTAAAACAACCAAGTCAGTTCTCCCATTGTATCACAGAATTGACGACTCTGCTGGGGAATATCTTAAAAGTGGGGTTACCTTAGAGACTAGATCACCTTTAAATGCTTTCATTGTTTGATTTGTTTGCTTTACATTTATGGGTCCTTGTTTGGGTTTTTATTGATCCTCTACCCGAATCGGGGAACATTAATAGGTAAGTACCAATAAATCATGGGGACTGTTTTGGGTATACCAACATGGTTGAAGCGATGGCTACGTTAGTGTGACACATTTGTTGGTACCGGTAGCCCTTGAGTCCAGTCAAGGAGAATACGGGGCCGCTGTGTGGTGTCATGAAGCACTAACTGAACTTAGAACCTTTAATTGAATAACTTGGTTATTAGGAAGTAGTGAGATAGCCGACTTTGGTGCAGTCTGAAGTTGGTTGATACTCGATGCTACGCTCATTGAGATCATACTTTTGGGATACTTCGGTCGCTAATAAAGAGGCTTGCACTGAAACAATGTCCGATGAAGAAAGATCAGTGATATTGAGATTCCCTAGAACCCGATGACTTTCTAGGATAGGTTGAACCAACTAAACTTCAAGTGGGTACTTACCTAAAAACCTCATACAAGCCTAAACCTAAGGATTTGTTTACTTTGTGTGTATATGTTTGTTTGTACATAACATCATGACATCATACCATGGCATTTTGCACTAACCATTTAAAGGACCTAGAGATTTATCTTTGTCTTGTTTTGTAGGACATGGCTCCCACTCGCAGGAATACTGTCCAAATCAACCTCGTAAAAATGCCTCCTCAACTTAAGGAATTGGCATCAAGGATCCCCAATGATTCTCCCTTCACCAAGAAATATGGTCGTCTCATCAACTTGGTTACAACAAGATTTGAAGAGGATATGGTGAAAGTGTTATTCCAATTTTTTGACTCTAAACACCATTACTTTATCTTTCCTGATTACCAACTTGTGCCTACTATGGAAGAATTCTCTCAATTCTTGGGAATTCCTATTCTTGATCAACTATATTTCAACGGTATTAAAAGAGACCCAAGACATGAGGAGATTGCTCGAGCTCTACATTTGCAATGTTCCGACATTGTGGCAAATTGGGAAACAAGAAGTGGTGTCAAAGAGTTTTTAGCCAAGTTTTTGTTTGAGAGGGATCAATATTTTTGGAATGCTATGGATTTACAAGCCTTTGAAGAAGTGTTGGATCTTCTCATCTATGGGATGGTTCTATTTCCGAATCCTGACCAACTCATAGATGTGAATGCAGTAAAAAAATTTCTATCTCGCAATTCGGTGCCTACTTTACTTGGGGATATCTTGCATTCTCTTCACACTCGCACCATGAAGAGAAGATGACTTCTTATGTGTTGCACTCCTCTGTTGGCTAGGTGGTTTATTTCGCACCTACCTCGATCTGTTGTAAAGAACGAGCAAGGCTTAAGATGGTCTAGTAGGTTGATGTCACTCACACATTCTGATATTTATTGGTGTGCTCGATCTATGGAGGCCATTACTATTATTGACCATTGTGGGGAATTCCCTAATGTCCATATACTTGGCATTAGGGGAGGTATTACCTATAATCTTTGTTTGGCTTTGCGACAGTTTGGATATGCTAGGAGGGATGGCCCTCATGATGCACTTGTTCAAGGATTTCATTCGACTACGAGAATGAAGCCCAAGGCTATCGTTAGAGATTCATACGAGCTTGGGACATGGTTAACAAGGTTGATATCAAGACGTTGGGGCATAAGAACTCCATTCCTTTGGAGCCTTATCTCAAGTTGGTGCGAACTCGCACCCAAAAACTCATGATGCCTTACGAAGCCATCCTACCTATCATCATGGATCCTGTTGCCGAAGGAGATGTTCCATATACTGTCCTTTATCCTGATATGCCTACTTCTCTTGAAGATTTGAAAAGAGCTTGGATTCAACTAAAGGGAGAGTGTGATCGGTGGATCTGGAACTGTCTGTTTAACGCTGGTTCGCGAAATGTCGCGGAAGCAAGAGTCGCCACCGTCTTTTATTTTCTCCAAATGGAAAGGACAAAAGCACAGAAAAATTCCTTAAAGAGATTGCTCTCGGTTCGGGAGGTAGGTTATAGAAAGGGAAGGTGTTAGCACCCTTTCTATCCATGGTTATCCATGGGCTCTTAGATACTTGCTCAATGTGTTTTCAAAAATGTTTGTTTGCTTTTCAATGTGGGTTTTAAAAAGTTTCTTTGAAAAATTTCAGTTCGACTCGTACGTCAGAGTGTTTGAAAAATTTGTTTTGAAAGCTTTTGAAAATGTATCAGTGTGAAAAGTCTTTTTGAGTTTGTTTTGAGATTAGAGCAAGTATCCTTGAGAACCTACCTACCCTAAGGAATTCGTCTGTGTAGATGTCCTTTAAAGTAGCGCCATCCCACCATTGAGAGGTAGGTAGCACCACCGTTGGAGGTGTTCGGGTCAATTCGAGGTTCGGGACATGGTGATCACCAGAGCAATGGGAAGACACCTTAGAAGCTACCCTCATGCCAGGTTCCCGGATCATGAGGACTTACTAAGACATCCTCTACTCGACGATCACCTTTCGAAAGGCAACAGTGAGGCGTACCCTAGGGGTGGTGTGTGCGAATTGTGTGTCATGTTTCAGTTATTTGTCTTGTCATGTTTGTTGTGTTCTACGCTTGATTTTATTTAAGTCCATACATTCTTTCATGCCTTTATTAACAGTTAATATTTGCGAGGAAGATAAATCTAAACTATTACAAATGGCGCGGGTCCACATCGCCAAAATTAAACCGGACCCGATTTAGCGGAAAATAAGTAAAGCGATAAATAAAAGTGCGAGAAATTTAAATTACAATGCTTTGGGAGAGATACAAAATTATAATAAATGACATAAAATAAATGCGCGAAATAAAATAATTAAAAACAATGGGCGTTGGACCCTTTTGCAAAAAATTAAAGTTGATGAATTAATTGGAATTAAAGATTAAATGTTTTTGGTATTTTTGTATTTTTTAAGATTTAGAAGGAGAAATTAATTAAAATTAAAAAGGAAGCGTCAAGCCCTAATTCTAATGTTTTTTAAGTTTATTGTGAAAAAGATTGAATTTTTAACCTAATTTAAATCTAAGTTATTTATATACATTTAATTAAAAAAGTAAAATAAATAAATAAATAATATTGTGAGAAAAAGGAAAGATTAAAAAGATATAAAAATTATCAATTAACCTAATTCTATATTTTGGGATTTTTATTAAAAGGAATTAAAGTTAAAAAACCTAATTAAACTAAATAATTTACATACAATTTATTTATGGAAATAATAACATAAAAATTATATTTTTTGGCATTTTTTGATTTTTATGATGTCTTTGTATTTTGATTAAAAATTAAATAAACAATAATTAAAATAAACATAACAATTAAAATAATAATTAAAAGGATATAAGAAAAATAAATAAAATTGGCAAACCAGGGTGGGGTGTAGCCCCAAAATTGGAGGTAAGGTTCAGCAAGTCAAGCCCATTAAGCATTGGATCCATTGACTTTGCCAGTTGTGTGCTAACGCGTTGACCCTTGTGCACGTGTTCCTCAGATCTAGACCATTGATCTGGAGCAGCTAGGCGCGTGTATGATGGGATGATGATGGAACACGGTGAACCATAATAGGCGCGCTGCATAAGAGTTTATATTGAAAAATAATATTGCAATTTGCCAGACCTGGGACTTGAACCCAGGTCTTTGATGTTACCAACACATGTCCCTGCCACTGAGCCATCACATTTTAATTGATATATTATATTAAAGAAATAACAAAAAGCAAACCCACGCATAATGGTTAAAAACGCGCGCAAATTTGAAACACCCAACCACTGCTTGCCAACGCATCATCGTCTTCGTTTTCTTTTTATTTTTTCTGAAAACACAAGCCTATGGAAACGGTTTTCTGGGCGTGGTCTTAAAGCTAGCTACAAGAAAATAGCGACTAGCGCTATGGTGATCATAAATTGATCGCGAGGCTTGTGTCTTCTTCGTCCAAGCCTACTGTATACAACCATGGCATTCATGAGTCTTGATTTTTCCTGTATGCAAAAGCCCTAATTCAGAAAACCTGCAACCCTAAATTTTAACCATGGCAAAATCGCCTACAACGCATAATAATCAAATTAAAGTTATGGGTTAGCTTTGAAATCATGTCAGGAACACAAATCAAGTCTCAAAAATTATGGAAAATGTATGAATCAATATGCAAGAGCATCAAATATTTTCGGTACAGGGTGTGCCCGTTTTACCAATTCTTGATGCTAGAATGAGTGGTTTCGATTGGTATGTGATCCTTGAAGCTTCAGGAATATGATGGACTCAGTATTATGGCTTGAAACGATCTCTAAAGCATTTTTCAGTTCTTGAGTTTTTTCCAGAATTTTCAAGTTTGTCTATGGCTTATGAGCGCAGCTTTCAGTCTAGGGCCAATAGGTTTTGATTCCTGAATATGTATAGAGCATATTAGGTTAAGAAAATTATACAAAATCTTTGAATTCAATGATTTGCAATATTTGATTGTATAAGATCTTTTTTTGAATCTTTTTTCATGGTTCTTTTGTTCAATCAGCTCCAATCACACCAAATCTTGCCATATTTAATTGTACACGAAATCTTGAGCCTAGAATGTGTACAAAAAGATTTTTTAGGTCAAGCTTTATATTTTTCATATATTTAAATAATTTAAATGAATTAATATTAATATAAATTCAAATAAATAATTAAAAATTGAGAAAATACTTCCCCTTGGGCTTAATGGTCGTGCATAGGCTTGGCATGAAGAAACTTGGAAGAAAAATGGGCCCATTTGCATTTTTGGATCATTTGCATCAATGTTGACTTTTCAAAATTCCCAAAAATTTCCCAACTTCCACAAGGCATAACTTGCTCAATTTTTAGGCTTTTCACATGTTCTTGGACATTTTGGAAAGGTCTTTGAGTCCTTTAACCAATGCCTTTGGTCCCATGTCATTATGATTTACCAACCTCAAGTTATGGCCTTTGACTTAAAGTCCCTTTTTGTTGACTTTTGAAAATGACCTATAATGTTGAAATTGATAACTTTTTGTGAGAGAATTTCTTGGACTTGAAGTATGAAGATGAGTTGTAGGAAATGTCTTTCTCTTCAAAATGAGCTTTGGATGGAATTTTTCTGATAATCCATGTGAAAGTTATGCCCTGGTCAATTTCAGTTGACTTTTTCAGCTGTCCAAATATAGCAACTTTTGCATCTTTGATGATTTCTGAGCCAAATTTTGAGAATCATGATCAAGCATTGATCAAATGATGTTTGTGGCTTCAAAATGATATGTTGACCAAAAATTTGAACTTTTGACTGTCAAATGACCATTTTGCCCCTACAGTTGACTGTAGTGCAATCTAGGGTTTTGACTGTGCAATTTTGAGCTGAATGCCTTGAAACTTGATATGAGGATACTTGACAATCTTTGTAAGCATATGAGACTTGATTGGGCCTTTGAAAACTTTCAATTCTTGATCAGAACACAAACCCTAGTTTTGACTGTATAGGAGACAGTTGAGCTGCACAACCCTTGGGCCATTTTGTGACCTGACTTGGCAATTTCTTGGAGAATATGGGAGGGCAAATTTTGGGGTACAACAGTTGCCCCTGTTCAATCTTCTTAGACCTGAGGATGTAGATTGGCTGACGTGCCTTTCGTAATCCGAGGGTAGAAGATGATTGAACACTAGAGTGCCCTAGAAATTTGCGCTCACATAGTAGCAGTGATGGGGGGAATGGGCTTATAGATGCCATTTAGAAGTCGCTTGGATAGGATGATGGGCTTATAGATGCCATCTGGATGTTGATCGCGTAGGAGATTCCTTAACGAGAACCTGCATACCTGCAAAAGAGAAAAATGAGTACCTGACACGTTGCAGGAGCTGATTTTAGATGCTTGGTATAGATGTGTCCTGACTGGTTACAGGAGCTGAATCTGGAGCTTCAAACGCTGATGAATGAACCAGGGATGGTTACTACCTTAGCATGAATGGTAAGAGAACCTTGGGCGACTTTAACTTCAACAACGCTCGTTGAGAAAAATCTTGGGTGTCTTCTACTGGAATAAGAATCAGGGAGATCTTAGGGTCGATCTGACTGAACCAGAGAGGCCTTTGACTGGGTAGGAATCAGGAAAAATCTTAAGGTCGATTTAACTGAACCGGACAAGGTCTTGGAATATCTTCAACTGGATAAGCATCAGGGAGATCTTAGGGTCGATCTGACTGAACCAAGAGAAGGCCTTTGACTGGGTAAGCATCAGGAAAATCTTAGGGTCGATTTAACTGAACCGGTCTAGGTCTTGAAATATCTTCAACTGGATAAGCATCAGGGAGATCTTAGGGTCGATCTGACTGAACCAAGAGAAGGCCTTTGACTGGATAAGCATCGGGAAAATCTTAGGGTCGATTTAACTGAACCGGACAAGGTCTTGGAATATCTTCAACTGGATAAGTATCAGGGAGATCTTAGGGTCGATCTGACTGAACCAAGAGAAGGCCTTTGACTGGATAAGCATCAGGAAAATCTTAGGGTCGATTTAACTGAACCGGACAAGGTCTTGGAATATCTTCAACTGGATAAGCATCAAGGAGATCTTAGGGTCGATCTGACTGAACCAGAGAAGGCCTTTGACTGGATAAGCATCAGGAAAATCTTAGGGTCGATTTAACTGAACCGGTCTAGGTCTTGAAACGTGATTGAGAATTTCAACTGCATCTTTCCTGAAAAGTAAAGGTTAGTCATATGCAATGCATGATATGGGTCAAGCAATGATGTTCTCGATATAAATGAGACTTGTATGATGCAGTGCGTTATGCATGCTATGATGATGTATGTGAAGTTTTATGTATGTTTTCGTCTAGGAATGGTAAATCCTTGACGGGTGCCGGGAAGTTGTATCCTGGGCTGACGTTGAGGAATAAATTTTGCTTCCGCTGGGGATGATAATTGCAAGAATACCGGTAGGAGAAGATGACTCCGTTGCGGAATAAACTTGGCAAATGGAAGATTCTGCGGGGAGAAAAGATACTCTAGCGACTATGCTGGGAAGCGGTGCTCTGTGGGGAGAGAGATGCCTTGCTGAGTGTTGATAATAATTTGCTGAGGGTACCCTTGTTGTTGGAAGTGTTGAAGGACTTCGCTGGGGTAAGAAGATTTTGTCGACGACGCTCTTTCCATGGCTTTTGGCTGAGGATAACCCAGTTATATCCTGTTAAGGCAATAACTCTTTCAATAAAGCCGGACGACGCGTTCGTGCTCTGTGAGGATCAGCTTCCAGGATTTACTGGGGATGAGCTTACTGCTTGGGGAGATATGAATTCCAACTTTCCTGGGGAAACTGGGTTGGACTGGACTCTTTGGGGAAGTTTTGGACTGCGGGGAAGTGATTCCCTTGAATGGTGGTATACCGCCGGGGAACAATCTTTAGACCAAGA
The DNA here is from genome assembly GCA_948472305.1 of Vicia faba. Lineage (NCBI taxonomy): Eukaryota > Viridiplantae > Streptophyta > Magnoliopsida > Fabales > Fabaceae > Vicia > Vicia faba. The sequence goes on from OX451740.1 coordinate 628,544,907, forward strand.
CTGCCGGGGATGCTTGTATATTGCTGCTGGGGAAGTATTTGAGATCACGGGAGGATACTCAATTTCCTTTGATATTTGATGATAGCTTGGAGAAGAATGTATTGTTTTGTTGAACCACTCTCTGGGGACTTAAGATGTACCGGTTATGTTCTTTAGCTGAACCTATCTTGGTACCTTGGAGGATAGAACAATTAGACTGCTCAGACAACTCTTTATTGCCCCTGTTTCTAGTGTCACCTGCAATTAATTCCTTTGTTTCGTATGCAAATATTCATGAGTTAGCAAATTATTGTCAATGCATACATCACAAATTGAACCTTGGACGTTCTTCGCAAAACAAAACAGGAAAAGAAAACACTGGGCACGTTTAACTGAAAATATATTTGTATTGATTTTTGAATGGCCTGTGAATAGGCGTTTTGTATACAAGAGGCTGACGTCCTAGTAAGAGGTACGTCGCCGAACAAGAGAGTTTATACAAGTTTTGTACAAAAGAAAATAAACAGCTGTGTGAAATATGAATGATCCACTGGGTTTCAACTCTGCTATTGTCTTTATAACTCCGAGCGTCTCATCACTTGATGACCTTGGTTGAAGGTGAAGCTGACTGATCGATGCCGTCTGAACTTGATGCCGATACCGGATTCTGGATGCAAAGTGATCCAATGAGACATAGTATTACGCTTTTATCCCTAACTTTTGCCTGGACCGCCCTTTTCGGGTTTTCAGTCCACCGGGATACCCATTTTTGCCCAAGCCGCCTTTTCAGGTTTTCGACTTGCCGGGTGTACAGATTTTTTCATTTTCATCCCTTCATTTTGCCCGAACCCTTTTGGTTCGACGGGAAGCCCTAATTTTTGCCTAGGCATGTCAGCCTAGCGGGTCTTTTTTCATGCGTAGTATTTTTTTACTATGTTTGCATTGGCGGGGTGAGGAAGGTCGTCACCATCCATGTTGGCTAATATCATTGCTCCTCCTGAGAACACATGCTTAACCACAAATGGCCCTTCGTATGTAGGGGTCCATTTGCCCCTTGGATCACTCTGAGGAAGGATGATTCTCTTGATAACCAGATCCCCAACTTGATATTCCTGTGGTCTGACCTTCTTGTTAAATGCCCTGATCATTCGTTTCTGATACGTCTGACCATGACAGATAGCAGCAAATCTCTTCTCGTCAATGAGGTTGAGTTGGTCAAGTCGTGTCTGGATCCAATCATCTTCGTTCAGATTTGCATCCTTCATTATCCGGAGAGAGGGAATTTGCACTTCAATCGGCAAGACTGCCTCCATGCCATAAACCAGAGAGAAGGGAGTTGCCCCGGTTGACGTCCTAGCTGAGGTGCGGTACCCATGCAGAGCGAACGGTAACATCTCATGCCAATCTTTATAGGTTACTGTCATTTTTTGCACGATCTTCTTGATGTTCTTGTTAGCTGCTTCTACAGCCCCATTCATCTTCGGTCTGTAAGGAGAAGAATTGTGGTGCTGTATCTTGAACTGTTCGCAAAGCTCAGCAATCATCTTATTGTTCAGATTGGTACCGTTATCTGTAATAATCCGCTCAGGGACGCCGTATCGACAGATCAGGTTGTGCCGAATGAACCGTGCCACAACAGTCTTGGTTACTGTAGCATAGGATGCTGCCTCAACCCACTTTGTAAAATAGTCAATCGCCACTAGGATGAAGCGATGTCCATTAGATGCCGTAGGTTTGATCTCGCCGATCATGTCTATGCCCCACATTGCAAACGGCCAAGGTGCAGTCAGAACATTCAGGGGAACCGGAGGAACATGCACCTTGTCTGCATAGATCTGGCACTTGTGGCATGTCCTGGAGTGTTGGTAGCAGTCAGCTTCCATTGTGGACCAATAATATCCTGCCCGTAGGATCTTTTTAGCCATAGTATGTCCACTGGAATGCGTACCAAAGGTCCCTTCATGTAGCTCTTCCATGATTCTTTCCGCTTCAGTCTTATCCATGCAACGCAGTAAGGTTGAATCATGGTTTCGCTTGTACAAGATGCTGTTTCTTAGGAAGAACTTGGCTGCGAACCTCCTCAGGAATTTCTTATCATTGACAGAGGCACCTTCAGGGTATTCCTGAGCTTCCAAATATCTCTTCACTTCGTGGTACCAAGGCTTCTCAGTTACCAATTCAGTTTCGAGATCACAACAGTATGCCGGTTCGTCGAGTTTCCAGATGATGATCTGGGGAGCTTCATTATCCCATTTAACCTTGAACATTGAAGACATTGTAGCTAACGCGTCCGCTAACTGATTCTCTTCTCTTGGAAAGTGCTCAAAGGTTATCTCTGTAAAGTGGGGAATCAGGGTCAACACACATTCTCTATAAGGAATCAAGTTTGGATGTTTCGTATCCCACTCTCCTTTGATCTGATTGATCACAAGAGCGGAATCTCCGAAGACACTTAAAAATTTGATCCTTAGGTCGATCGCAGCTTGAAGACCCATGATGCACGCCTCATACTCCGCCATGTTGTTGGTACAGTTGAAACATAGCCGGGCAGTGAGTGGAGTATGAGTACCTTGAGGCGATATGATTATGGCGCCGATACCATTTCCCAAAGCATTGGAAGCTCCGTCAAAGTGCATAGACCATCGGGATCCTGGTTCAGGTCCTTCATCCGGTCCAGGTACTTCACAATCAGTTACTATCATAATGCTTTCATCCGGAAACTCGAAGTTCATTGATTGGTAGTCATCTACAGCTTGATGAGCTAAGTGGTCTGCCAATACACTTCCCTTGATGGCTTTCTGGGTTGTATACTGAATGTCGTATTCCGTCAAGATCATCTGCCATCTTGCAATTCTCCCAGACAGAGCAGGCTTTTCGAATATGTACTTTATAGGATCCATTTTTGAGATCAACAAGGTAGTGTGAGTCAGCATATACTGTCTCAGCCGGCGAGCAGCCCATACCAAAGCGCAGCAAGTTTTCTCAAGCAGTGAGTATCGGGTCTCACAGTCGGTAAACTTTTTGCTAAGGTAATAAATGGCGTGCTCTTTTCGGCCAGACTCGTCATGCTGCCCCAGCACACACCCCATTGAATTGTCGAGCACTGTCAGATATAGTATCAGAGGTCTCCCTTCAACCGGTGGCATAAGGATAGGTGGTTCTTGGAGATACTCTTTGATTCTGTCGAAGGCAGCCTGACATTCATCGTTCCAACATACTACCTGATCTTTCTTCAGCAGCTTGAAGATTGGCTCACAGGTAGCAGTCAGATGTGAGATGAAGCGAGCAATGTAATTCAGGCGTCCTAAAAAGCCTCTGACTTCCTTCTCTGTCTTTGGAACTGGCATCTCTTGAATAGCTTTGACCTTAGCAGGGTCCACTTGAATACCTTTATCACTGACCACGAAGCCTAGTAACTTTCCCGATCTTACCCCGAAGGTGCACTTGTTCGGGTTCAATCTCAGCTTGTACAGTTTCAACCGGTCAAACAACTTCTGCAGATGATCTAGGTGCTTTTCTTCAGTCTGGGACCTAGCGATCATGTCGTCCACATACACTTCTATCTCGTGATGGATCATGTCATGAAATAAGGCAACCATGGCACGCTGGTAGGTTGCCCCAGCATTCTTCAATCCGAACGGCATGACCTTGTAACAGAAGGTGCCCCACTGAGTAACAAATGTAGTCTTTTCCATGTCTTCAGGTGCCATCTTGATCTGATTGTAGCCTGAAAAGCCATCCATGAAAGAGAATACCTTGTGCTGAGCTGTATTATCAACAAGGACATCAATGTGGGGTAAGGGGAAGTCATCCTTGGGGCTGGCCCTGTTCAGATCCCTATAATCAACACACATTCTGACCTTACCGTCCTTTTTAGGTACCGGCACCACGTTAGCAACCCACTGAGGGTAAGAAGTCACTGCAAGGAACCCGGCATCGAACTGTTTCATCACCTCGGCCTTAATCTTCTCGGACATCTCTGGACGCATCCGACGAACCTTTTGTTTAACTGGAGGGCAGTCTTCCCTAGTCGGCAAATGATGGACAACAATATCGGTATCCAACCCGGGCATGTCTTCGTAGGACCAGGCAAAGATCTCCATATAGTCATGCAGCATCTTGGTTAACCGTTGCTTCACGCTGAGCTCTAGGTTGGCACCAATCTTTACCTCTTTTCTGTCTGCCTCAGTACCCAGGTTTATGGTTTCCACTGGCTCTTCATGGGGTTGAATTGCCCTCTCTTCCTGAAGCAACAATCTTGCAAGCTCGCCAGGCACTTCGCAATCATCTTCACCTTCGTCTTCGGCTAAGTTGATCGGATTTTCGAAGTCATAACTGGCATTAGCAGAGTTGTTATCAGTGAGATCCAGAGTGGATTGGAACCTGTATGAGTGAGTGTGTGTGTAAATACAGCTGTTTTTGAAAATTATGTAAATGAAAGGAAGACAGAAAGGGAACATAATATTTGCAATGCGAAAAATACGTCCAAGATTTTCATTCATGATGTATAAAATGACAGTTTGTATGCCCTCACGAATAGAACCACGGTGCCTCGGGTAAGACACCGGGCCATAGAGTTTATCATTGTTTATTACAAAAAATAACGAAACAAAGAAACTTATTACTGCGTCACAAAGGTAACAGGGGGATTGTCCTTCGCGCTCCAATTGTTAAGTCCACCGTCAGTTGCTGGGTAGATCCAGCTATCGAACTCAGCTTCATCAACTTCCTCTTCGTCCCCAATAGCATTAACTCCATGAGCAGGCAGGGGAGCTGTCACCACATTAGGCTTGTCAGATGCTTCAAACTGTACCTCCTTAGCGTCAATGAGGTCCTACAGCTTGTTCTTTAGTGCCCAACAGTCATCGGTAGAGTGCCCCGGGCTTTCTGAATGGTAAGCACAACGAGCATTCGGGTTGTACTTGGGGGATGCAGTATTTGGAAACTTCGGCGCCTCCCTGACAGTCACTAAATTAGTTGCGAGCAACTGTGGCAGGATCTGCGACAAGGTCATGTTTAAACGGGAGAATTCTCTCCGGGGTCTTTCCACCTTCTGAGTATTGTTTGGCCGGGGAGCGGCAGCAGGCTTAGCAATCATGACCGCACTGACAGATTGGCGGTGTTCATTTCTCTCTGATCTCCTAGAACCATACACGGCACTAGACTCCTTCTTAAATGGTTTCTTGTCCGAACTAGATGATGCACCCTTTGCAATCTTCCCAGACTTTAATCCAGCTTCAATCCTCTCTCCAGTCAAGATCAAATCAGTGAAACCAGCAGAAGAATTCCCAATGAGATGATTGAAGAACGGCCCAGATAGGGTCCCCAAGAACATGTCAACCAACTCCCGATCAGTCAATGGTGGCTGCACCCTGCCAGCCAGATCTCTCCATTTCTGAGCGTACTCCTTAAAACCTTCGCTTGCGCCTAACGCCATACCCTGGAGTTGGGTACGTGTGGGGGCAAGGTCGGCATTATACTGATACTGCTTGTAGAAAGCAGTAGCCAGCTCCTCCCAGTTACGAACTTTGGTCCCATCCAGCTGATAGAACCATTCGAGATGAGTCCCTGAAAGACTCTCCTGGAAGAAGTGGATCCATAGATTCTTGTCCGCAGAGTACGGCTGAATTTTCCGAACATAGGACCTTAAGTGCAGCTTGGGACAAGACGCCCCGTCATACTTCGAGAAGGATGGTGCTTTGAATTTATGCGGGATAACCACACCAGTCGACAAACCCAGATCTCCGAAATCCAGCCCAGGTGCCTGTTGCACCTCCATAGCCTTCAACCTGTCCTCCAGTTGCTTGTATCTGTCATCTGCAGGAGGGTACTGCTCTTCATCAAAATCTGTCTCGTTGTCGGAGACCACTGGAGTAGGAACCTTTACTTCTGCCTGAGAAGGACTCCTGCCAACAGAAGAACCAGCCTCTTCATGCTGCAGAGTATTACCAAACCTTCGGCCCGAGTTGAACAGAACAGTTCTTCTCTTCTTCTTCTTCTCCTTCTTCAGGAGCATAGCCTTTAGTTCCTCTTGGCCCTTAGCCAAACCCTTGATTAGTTCTTGGAATTGTGCATTCTGCACCTGGAGAGCCTTGATTTATGTCTCTGTTGATTCAGATCCGGGATTCATGATGCTGAAATAAACAGCGAAGAACTGTAAGAACCTGAAAAGGGGAAAAACCTGCTATGCACATGATGTATGAAATGCGTATGGATTATGTTTTCAAAGACAATCGGGAATCAACTTTGTAAACAAAAAGGAACACACTTCATTAGATTCAACTTTGCAACTGAAATTATTCAACAAGTTGCCCTTAGGCGTTTACATGAAATGAAACAACTGGAAAGGAAATAAAAACTGTAAAGGCACATTCAGAATTCCTCATTGATCCCATGGTCTCCTCTTCTCAGTACGGAGGTAGGCATTCAGAGCTCTCTCATTCTCCAACTGCTTTGTCAGCTTCTGGATCTTTGATTCCTGCTCGTTGAACTTTTCCCGGTAAGAATCCCGTTCTTCTTGCAGTTGCGACCAAGATCTCTTCAATGTCTCATAATCAGTAGGTACCTGAGGAGGAAGGACAGTTGGAGGAACACCGTCTTTATCAGGACACTCAAGGATGACGGGTCTGACAGCTTCATACGGCATACCTAACTTCTGAGCACGGATGCGGACCCATTTGTAGTAGGCTTCCATAGGTAAAGAAGTCTTTGGCCCTAGCTCTTGTGGGTCAGCTTTATGAACCTTGTCCCAAGCCTTGATGAACCTACGACGCAGCTCGTCACTATCCACCTGAAACTCAAAACTGATGTGAGGCACCAACATCTCATGGGGGCCTGCTCTTCTTGCTCTTCCAAACTGACGGAGTGCTAGACATGGATTGTAAGAGATCCCTCCTTGAGTACCAATCAGAGGAACATTAGGATACTCCCTGCATCGATCAATAATAGCTATCTCATCCAAACCTCTACAAGTCCAAATGATGTCTTTATCGGTGAGAGACATTAACCTGTGAGCCCAACCTCTTCCTTCTTGGTTCTTCAGTACGAACTTAGGGAGGTGCGAAATAAACCACCTCACCAACAAAGGGATACAACACCATAGGGTTCCTCGTCTTCGGGTAGTACGGGCATGAAGTTGTTGCAAGATGTCACCCAAGAGAGTGGGCACAGGGTTCTGAGACATAAAGATCCTAATGGAAGTGACATTGATGAAGTTGTCAGGATTAGGAAACAGGACTAACCCATAGATTAGGAGAGCCAAGATGTCTTCATATGCCCTAAAGTCCAGGTCATTCCAGAAATTGTTAGCCTTGCCAATTAGGAACTTGGCCAAGAAACCCTTAACTCTGCTTCTAGTTACCCAGTTGTCTGTTACCTCTTGATGGGTCAAAGGAAGGGCTGCAGCAATGTCCTCAAGCCTGAGGGTCTTTTCCCAACCAGTAAAGGGAGTCTGATCCAAGATAGGGATACCAAGCAGATTAGAGAACTCTTCCAGGGTAGGGACCAGCTGGAAGTCTTGAAAGGTAAAGCACTGGTACTGAGGGTCATAGAACTGGGTCAGAACACTCATCAACTGTTGATCCCGCTTTGCAGTGACTAAACTGAGAAGAGAACCATGCCTCTGAATGAAGGAAGTGGTGTTTGGAATTCTGCTAACCAATTCATCAAGCAACTCAGGTGAACGAACAAAGTTGAACCGGATAGTATTCCTTCGCACAGGCATCATAATGTCCTACAAAACAGAGCAAAGATGAAACCCTCTTGTCTTTGAAACGGTCAGTTCTTATGCAGGATGTATGCAGTGCTCATGATGCTATGATGTTATGATAAAGCACACCACATACAGATACAAAGGCAAACATAGTAAGGCACACAAGTCACACAAGGCAAGCCCCTAAAGTTTAGGCCAGCATGAGGTCTAGGTACTACCCTCTTTCAGTTTGTTGGTTCATACCTGTCCTAATCAAAAGTAACCGGGTTCTTAGAGGATCCTAATATCATTGACTACCCTCAATCGGTCATAACTCCAGCATCGCAATCTTTTCTTGCGGCCAGAACCATCACGAGAGTTTAGCCTCAATGGCCGTAGCATACTGCTACTGTTCTAAAGGCCAAGTTGTGTCAATTAAGGTTCTAAGGTTGTTGGTGCTTAATGACTCCTTAGAAGACCCATATTCTCCTCGTTGCGACACAAGGGATATCGGTACAGACTAAGGTGCCACACCAACGTAGCCACTGCTTCACCTGTGTCGGTCTACGCCGGACAGGTCCCTCACAGCTTATGCTACCTAAACAGGGTATCCCCAGATCCGGGTTAGGATCTATGTAACTTCCGATGCAACCCACAATAGTAAAGCAATCAAAGAAGACAATTGAAAACACAGTGATCTTAATCCTAAGGTACACCTCACTTTAAAAATGTTCCCCAGCAGAGTCGCCAGTTCTGTGATCGGTGGATCTGGAACTGACTGTTTAACGCTGGTTCGCGAAATGTCGCGGAAGCAAGAGTCGCCACCGTCTTTTATTTTCTCCAAATGGAAAGGACAAAAGCACAGAAAAATTCCTTAAAGAGATTGCTCTCGGTTCGGGAGGTAGGTTATAGAAAGGGAAGGTGTTAGCACCCTTTCTATCCATGGTTATCCATGGGCTCTTAGATACTTGCTCAATGTGTTTTCAAAAATGTTTGTTTGCTTTTCAATGTGGGTTTTAAAAAGTTTCTTTGAAAAATTTCAGTTCGACTCGTACGTCAGAGTGTTTGAAAAATTTGTTTTGAAAGCTTTTGAAAATGTATCAGTGTGAAAAGTCTTTTTGAGTTTGTTTTGAGATTAGAGCAAGTATCCTTGAGAACCTACCTACCCTAAGGAATTCGTCTGTGTAGATGTCCTTTAAAGTAGCGCCATCCCACCATTGAGAGGTAGGTAGCACCACCGTTGGAGGTGTTCGGGTCAATTCGAGGTTCGGGACATGGTGATCACCAGAGCAATGGGAAGACACCTTAGAAGCTACCCTCATGCCAGGTTCCCGGATCATGAGGACTTACTAAGACATCCTCTACTCGACGATCACCTTTCGAAAGGCAACAGTGAGGCGTACCCTAGGGGTGGTGTGTGCGAATTGTGTGTCATGTTTCAGTTATTTGTCTTGTCATGTTTGTTGTGTTCTACGCTTGATTTTATTTAAGTCCATACATTCTTTCATGCCTTTATTAACAGTTAATATTTGCGAGGAAGATAAATCTAAACTATTACAAATGGCGCGGGTCCACATCGCCAAAATTAAACCGGACCCGATTTAGCGGAAAATAAGTAAAGCGATAAATAAAAGTGCGAGAAATTTAAATTACAATGCTTTGGGAGAGATACAAAATTATAATAAATGACATAAAATAAATGCGCGAAATAAAATAATTAAAAACAATGGGCGTTGGACCCTTTTGCAAAAAATTAAAGTTGATGAATTAATTGGAATTAAAGATTAAATGTTTTTGGTATTTTTGTATTTTTTAAGATTTAGAAGGAGAAATTAATTAAAATTAAAAAGGAAGCGTCAAGCCCTAATTCTAATGTTTTTTAAGTTTATTGTGAAAAAGATTGAATTTTTAACCTAATTTAAATCTAAGTTATTTATATACATTTAATTAAAAAAGTAAAATAAATAAATAAATAATATTGTGAGAAAAAGGAAAGATTAAAAAGATATAAAAATTATCAATTAACCTAATTCTATATTTTGAGATTTTTATTAAAAGGAATTAAAGTTAAAAAACCTAATTAAACTAAATAATTTACATACAATTTATTTATGGAAATAATAACATAAAAATTATATTTTTTGGCATTTTTTGATTTTTATGATGTCTTTGTATTTTGATTAAAAATTAAATAAACAATAATTAAAATAAACATAACAATTAAAATAATAATTAAAAGGATATAAGAAAAATAAATAAAATTGGCAAACCAGGGTGGGGTGTAGCCCCAAAATTGGAGGTAAGGTTCAGCAAGTCAAGCCCATTAAGCATTGGATCCATTGACTTTGCCAGTTGTGTGCTAACGCGTTGACCCTTGTGCACGTGTTCCTCAGATCTAGACCATTGATCTGGAGCAGCTAGGCGCGTGTATGATGGGATGATGATGGAACACGGTGAACCATAATAGGCGCGCTGCATAAGAGTTTATATTGAAAAATAATATTGCAATTTGCCAGACCTGGGACTTGAACCCAGGTCTTTGATGTTACCAACACATGTCCCTGCCACTGAGCCATCACATTTTAATTGATATATTATATTAAAGAAATAACAAAAAGCAAACCCACGCATAATGGTTAAAAACGCGCGCAAATTTGAAACACCCAACCACTGCTTGCCAACGCATCATCGTCTTCGTTTTCTTTTTATTTTTTCTGAAAACACAAGCCTATGGAAACGGTTTTCTGGGCGTGGTCTTAAAGCTAGCTACAAGAAAATAGCGACTAGCGCTATGGTGATCATAAATTGATCGCGAGGCTTGTGTCTTCTTCGTCCAGGCCTACTGTATACAACCATGGCATTCATGAGTCTTGATTTTTCCTCTATGCAAAAGCCCTAATTCAGAAAACCTGCAACCCTAAATTTTAACCATGGCAAAATCGCCTACAACGCATAATAATCAAATTAAAGTTATGGGTTAGCTTTGAAATCATGTCAGGAACACAAATCAAGTCTCAAAAATTATGGAAAATGTATGAATCAATATGCAAGAGCATCAAATATTTTCGGTACAGGGTGTGCCCGTTTTACCAATTCTTGATGCTAGAATGAGTGGTTTCGATTGGTATGTGATCCTTGAAGCTTCAGGAATATGATGGACTCAGTATTATGGCTTGAAACGATCTCTAAAGCATTTTTCAGTTCTTGAGTTTTTTCCAGAATTTTCAAGTTTGTCTATGGCTTATGAGCGCAGCTTTCAGTCTAGGGCCAATAGGTTTTGATTCCTGAATATGTATAGAGCATATTAGGTTAAGAAAATTATACAAAATCTTTGAATTCAATGATTTGCAATATTTGATTGTATAAGATCTTTTTTTGAATCTTTTTTCATGGTTCTTTTGTTTAATCAGCTCCAATCACACCAAATCTTGCCATATTTAATTGTACACGAAATCTTGAGCCTAGAATGTGTACAAAAAGATTTTTTAGGTCAAGCTTTATATTTTTCATATATTTAAATAATTTAAATGAATTAATATTAATATAAATTCAAATAAATAATTAAAAATTGAGAAAATACTTCCCCTTGGGCTTAATGGTCGTGCATAGGCTTGGCATGAAGAAACTTGGAAGAAAAATGGGCCCATTTGCATTTTTGGATCATTTGCATCAATGTTGACTTTTCAAAATTCCCAAAAATTTCCCAACTTCCACAAGGCATAACTTGCTCAATTTTTAAGATTTTCACATGTTCTTGGACATTTTGGAAAGGTATTTGAGTCCTTTAACCAATGCCTTTGGTCCCATGTCATTTTTATTTACCAACCTCAAGTTATGGCCTTTGACTTAAAGTCCCTTTTTGTTGACTTTTGAAAATGACCTATAATGTTGAAATTGATAACTTTTTGTGAGAGCATTTCTTGGACTTGAAGTATGAAGATGAGTTGTAGGAAATGTCTTTCTCTTCAAAATGAGCTTTGGATGGAATTTTTCTGATAATCCATGTGAAAGTTATGCCCTGGTCAATTTCAGTTGACTTTTTCAGCTGTCCAAATATAGCAACTTTTGCATCTTTGATGATTTCTGAGCCAAATTTTGAGAATCATGATCAAGCATTGATCAAATGATGTTTGTGGCTTCAAAATGATATGTTGACCAAAAATTTGAACTTTTGACTGTCAAATGACCATTTTGCCCCTACAGTTGACTGTAGTGCAATCTAGGGTTTTGACTGTGCAATTTTGAGCTGAATGCCTTGAAACTTGATATGAGGATACTTGACCATCTTTGTAAGCATATGAGACTTGATTGGGCCTTTGAAAACTTTCAATTCTTGATCAGAACACAAACCCTAGTTTTGACTGTATAGGAGACAGTTGAGCTGCACAACCCTTGGGGCATTTTGTGACCTGACTTGGCAATTTCTTGGAGAATATGGGAGGGCAAATTTTGGGGTACAACAGAGAGCGACACACCTTTGAAGCCCAGTTTTATGCAAGCGAGAAGAATACTTTGGAGCTCACGAGACAACTTCATGAGGAGAGGAGCCTGAATGCCTATATTGCTCCAAAAAGAAAGCATCCATAGGAAACTTGAGCTACTGTTATTGTATTTTAGTTCATTTTTTTCTTTTGTTTCAATGTAAGCCTAAGAGGCATGCTGTAATCAATTTGAACTTATTAATACAATTAATGTTTGTTCCCTTTTGTATAAACAAATTTGAATCTTCTAAGTCCTTGAAATCATTTGCATACGCATTTTCATGCATCATAACATAAACAGGTTTTCCACAATAGGTTTCCTTATCTTTCTACTGCTTATTTTAGTAATATGGATATCGAACAAACAATGAAGGACTTGCAAGTGTAGAATTCCCAATTCCAAGAGACCTTGCTGACCCTGGCTAAGGGGCAACAAGAGCTGATGACTATCCTAGAAGCCAAGAAGAAAACCAAAAAGAAGGCCTTCATCAACATGGGTAAGAGATTCAAAGGTCTGGTTCGTCAGGTACAAATAGTCGAAGAGTCGTCCGAGGAGAACGACAATCAAGACGAAGAGGCAAGGAGAACCCGTGCTGGGGGTGCCAATAATCAAGCTTCTGAAGACGAAGATTACTTTGATGAGAAATATCCTTTGGCTGAGGATAAATATAAGCAGTTGGAGGATAAACTAAAGGCTGTTGAAATTCAAGTCGTGCCTGGTTTGGATTTTGGTGAGTTGGGCTTAGTACCTGGGGTCGTCATTCCCCATAAGTTCAAAATACTAGTTTTCTCCAAGTATGACAAGATTTCCTGCCCGAAACTTCATCTAAGGTCTTACGTGCACAATATACATCCGCACACTACCGACAAAAAGCTCTGGGCCATTTCTTCCAAGAGATTCTGGTTGGGACTCAACTAGAATGGTTCTATCAATTGGAGGGTTCCTGCATCCGCACGTGGGAAGCTCTAGCCACTACTTTTTATCATCAGTATCAATACAATACCGATCGGGCACCAACCAGAGTCCAACTTCAAGGTATGACAATGGGTACTAATGAGGGGTTTAAAGAGTATGCACAAAATGGAGGGATCTTGCTGGTAGGGTCCAACCACCACTAAATGACAGAGAATTAGTTGACGTGTTCATGGGTACATTAATTGGCCCATTTTTCAACTTACTGATTGGGAGTTCTTCGTCTGGTTTCACCGAGTTGATACTAACTGGTGAAAGGTTAGAGAGTGGCATTAAAAGTGGTAAAATTCCCATGACATCTGCTTCCACATCCAACATTGTAAAGAAGCCATTCACTCGAAAGAAGGAAACAAATGTTGTGTATGGGTCAAGGGCCCGTACTAAGAAGGATCCATAATCCTCTATTAATGCTGTGTTAATCTCCAACTCTCCATATGCTCAAAGACATTCATCCAACAATCAAGGATCCGAAGTTCCTCGAAGACAGTTCACGAGAATAAGCATGTTACTGTCCCAAGCCTTACAACATCTGTTGAAGGCCAACTTAGTGACATTGTGCAATCCACCATCCAACCCAAACATTTCATCACCTAAGTACAATCCAAATGCCAAGTGTGCGTATCACTCCAATAGCCCTGGGCATGAAACTGATCAATGTTGGGCTCTGAAGAATAAGATTCAAGATCTGATATACAATAAAATATTTGAATTTCATCCACCTGCTACTCCAAATGTGATAACCGCACCAATGCCGAACCATGGCAAAGGTGTAAATGCAATTAATGATACTACTTTTGTTTCCTCCATTGAGGATTTAACAACTTCATTAACTACTGTGAAGGGTAATTTGCTGAGAGTCGGGGTGTTCCCTAGTTGTTCTAAAGATTGTGTTTGCTGTGATCAATAAGTAAATGGGTGCAAGCGGCTGAAGGAAGGTGTGCAATGTCTGATAAATAGCCGCGAGATCCTGTTTGAGAATATTCCTACCATAAAAAGTTTAACCAATAAAGTTGAAGACTTGTCCATAATAACCATCTCCAACAAGCCGCTTAGGACTCCCTCAAAGGATCCTATCAGAATTTCAAATGAGCCAACCATTGCTCCATTAATAATCATTGCCGCTGGGCCTATTACCTACTCTTCTAACAAAGCAGTTCCATGGAACTATGGTGCCGAAGTTTATTATCATGGGATAAAACAAGATTCTTCGATCAACAAAAATGAAGCTGGTGTTACTAATATTGCAGGTTCTAGTAAAGTAACAAGAACAGGGAAGATCTTTTCCCCTGATATTTCACCACCCACTACTACAACAACTCTCGTCTGCATAACCAATGACAAGTCTAGTGCCAACGCTAGAGGCAAAGAGAAAGAGGATGAGCCTACTTGGATAGAGGCACCTACTAAGGTTATCGATGGTGAAGAACCCTCCACTCGAGAGATGGAGGAAATCCTGAAAATCATAAAGAAGAGTGACTTCAAAATAGTCGAGCAACTGGGGAAAACCCCGTCCAAAATCTCCATGATATCATTGTTACTCTGTTCAGATGCTCATGCTCAGGCTCTAATCAAGTTCTTGAAGAAAGACCATGTGCCCCAAGAAACCACAGCTGACCAGTTCGAGAACTGTGTAGCAAGTTTAACGGCTGACAATGGATTAGGGTTCTCCGACGCTGATTTGACTCCTATGGGAAGGAACCACAACAAAGCCTTGCATGTCTCTATTGAATGCAAGGGAACCACCCTGGAACATGTCTTAATTGATACTGGCTCATCTCCAAATGTGTTACACAAAGGTGCTTTGGACCGGCTAGATTGTGAAGGACTGGTATTAAAGCCAAGCGATATTGTTGTAAGGGCTTTCAATGGGTCTAAAAGGATGGTTCATGGAGAGCTGGATCTCTCAATTAAAGTTGGCTCACATATTTTCAACTCTACCTTCTACGTAATGGACATCCGTCCCGCTTACTCCTATTTACTTGGGCGCCCTTGGATACATGGGGCAGGGGCAGTAACATCCACCCTTCATCAAAAGTTAAAATACCTTGTCAAGGGGAAGGTCGTTACTGTTTGCAGCGAAGAAGAATTTATGGTGAGCCACCTCAATTCCTTCAAGTATGTGGAAATGGATGGAGAGTTCATAGAGACTCCATGCCAGGCTTTTGAAGTTGTTTCCCCTATGGTTGCCTACACCAAAATCTCCTATGACATGCTAAAAGCTGATAAGGTTGTGCCAAGAATGGTTTTGCTTAAGGATGTCCGTGTCCAGTCAAAGACAAAAGTTGTACTACCTGAGGGAAACTCCCCGATATTCCGTTTAAAGTAGACAAATTTGGACTAGGTTTCACCATCAAGGCTCAAAGAGAGGCCAAACGCGCTCGCGTGAGAAAGCCACCTCTTTGCATCGGAAATTCTGAAGTAAATGTTGTTGAAGACTTTGATGATGAATGCACTTTTGAAGAATGGATCTACCCTACTGCCGGAGGAAAGCTCAACAACAGACATGCAAAGGATTTCACTTCCATCTCCTTCATTGAGGATTAATTACTATTTATTATTTCCTGTCAATTCAAGAACTTTTGTCTGTAATTTCAAATTACAAACAATGACTTTTAAGCCATGTGCCTTGCCCGGGGCACTATGGTCCATTTGTTAAGGGTTTTGTTCATGTTCATTTATCATATGATCATTTAATATAAATCGTTGTACCTTTTGCATTCAAATTTTGTGTTCATTGTTTTTCTTGCATTTTTAATAGCCGTGTATCGTACATGCACACACACACACACACACACACACACACACACATATTCACACACTTGCAGATCCCCATCCACTCTGGATCTCATTGCCAACAACTCTACTATTGTCAATTATGACTTCGAACATCCAATTAACCAAGCTGAAGACGAAGGTGAGGAAGATTGTTAAATACCAGGAGAGCTAGCCAGGATGCTGATGCAAGAGGAGAAAGCCATTCAACCTCATGAATATTCGGTCGAAGTTATCAACCTAGGTACCGAAACAGACAGGAAAGAAGTCAAGATCAGCTCCAACCTAGAAGACGGTATCAAGAGCAGTTTGGTTCAGATGCTACATAACTATGTTGGAGTGTCTGCTTGGTCGTATAAAGATATGCCAGGGTTGGATACCGATATTGTGGTTCATCGTCTGCCAACAAAGGAAGATTGCCCTCCTGTTAAACAAAAGGTTCATCGCATGTGGCCTGACATGTGTAAAAAGATAAAATTTGAAGTGATGAAACAATTCAATGCAGGTTTCCTAGCAGTGACATCTTATCCTCAATGGGTTGCAAACGTGGTCCCCGTGCCGAAGAAGGGTGGAAAAGTTTGTATGTGTGTAGAATATAGGGATTTAAATAGGGCAAGCCCAAAAGATGATTTCCCTCTACCTCATATTGATGTCTTGGTTGACAACACTGCTCAACATAAAGTCTTCTCCTTCATGGATGAATTTTCTGGCTACAACCAAATCAAGATGGCTCCCAAAGACATGGAAAAGACCACCTTTGTTACATAATGGGGAACCTTTTGTTAAAATGTCATGCCGTTCGGATTAAAGAATGCAGGGGCAACATATTAAAGAGCTATGGTAGCTTTATTTCATGATATGATCCATCATGAAATAGAGGTATATATGGATGATATGATTGCAAGGTCGCAAACAGAAAAAGATCATCTCGATCACCTACACAAGCTATTTGAGAGGCTAAAGAAGTGCAAGTTGAGGTTGAACCCTAATAAGTGCACATTCGGAGTAAGGTCTGGAAAGCTTCTTGGTTTTATCGTCAGTGGTAAAGGCATCGAAGTTGATCATACAAAGGTAAAAGCCACTCAAGAAATTCCAGTTCCCCATTCTGAAAAGGAGGTTATAGGATTCTTGGTTCGTCTTAATTACATTTCCCGTTTCATATCTCATATAACTGCTACTTGTGAGCCAGTCTTCAAACTCCTGAAGAAAGATCAAGTAGTCAAGTGGAACGACAACTGCCAAGCCGTCTTTGATAAGTTCAAGGAATATTTGCAAGGACCTCCTATCCTCATGCCTCCAGTTGAAGGAAGACCCTTGATTATGTATTTGACTGTACTAGAGAATTCTATGGGGTGTGTGTTGGGCCAACATGACGAGTTTGGCTGAAAATAGAATGCAATACACTACTTGAGCAAACAGTTTACCAAATGTGAAACCAGATATTCACTACTCGAGAAAATTTTCTACGCTCTAACATGGGCTGCTCGTCGGCTAAGACAGTATATGTTGACTCACACCACTCTATTGATTTCTAAGATGGACCCTATCAAGTACATCTTCGAGAAACCCGCTCTCTCCGGACAAATAGCTAGATGGAAAATGATCCTGACTGAATATGATTTTCAATATACAACACAAAAGGCCATCAAAGGAAGTGTATTGGCAGATCATTTGGCCCATCAAGCTGTTGATGATTATCAATCTATGAACTTTGACTTCCCGGATGAGAATATCATGTTAGTGACTGACTGTGTAAAACCTGGACCATATGACGGACCTGTACAAGGATCACGATGGACTATGGTTTTTGATGGAGCTTCCAACGCTTTGGGAAATGGAATTGGTGTTGTGATTATTTCTCCTGAGGGTTTTCATACTCCCTTCACTGCTAGATTATACTTCGATTATATGAATAACATGGATGAGTACGAAGCATGCATATTAGGTCTAAAGGTTGCCATTGACTTAAGAATCAAGTTCTTGAACGTATTTAGAGATTATGCTCTAGTGATCAGTCAATTCAAAGGAGAATGGGACACCAAGCATCCTAACTTGATTCCTTACAAGGAGCTTGTGTTAACTCTGATTCCATGCTTCGAACAGATCACCTTTGAACACTTCCCTAGGGAGGAAAATCAGTTATTAGATGCTTTGGCCATAATGTCTTCCATGTTCAAAGTCAAATGGGACAACGAAGCCCCTATGATTACAATTGAGAGATTTGACGAACATGTGCACTGCTATGAGCTTGACACTGACGAAGAGAAACCATGGTACCATAAGGTGAGGAGATATCTTGAAACACAAGAATATCTTGAAGGATCTTCCATCAATGATAAGAAGTTCTTGCAAATATTTTCAGCCAAATTCTTTCTAAGCAACGAAATCTTGTACAAGCGCAACCATGATTCTACTCTACTCCGATGTGTGGACAAGAAGGAGGCAGAGAAAATTATGGAAGACATGCATGATGGCCTATTTGGGACCCACTCTAGTGGATACACTATGGCCAAGAAAATCCTGAGGGCTGGTTACTATTGGTCCATAATGGAAACTAATTGTCATCATCACTCAAGGACTTGCCACAAGTGTCAAATCTATGCTGACAAGGTCCATGTACCTCTTATTCCTCTAAATGTCATGACTGCTCCGTGGCTATTTACAATATGGGGAATTGATATGATTGGAGAGATCAAACCTACCGCTTCTAATGGACGCTACTTCATCCTTTTTGCCATTGATTACTTTACCAAGTGGGTCGAAGCTGCCTCATATGCCTCAATCACAAAGAACATTATAGCCGGGTTTATCAAGCATAACCTCGTCTGCCGTTACAATATTCCTGAAAGGATCATCACTGACAATGGAACCAACCTCAACAATGCTATGATTATAGAACTTTGTACTCAGTTCAAAATCAAGCGTCACAACTCTTTTCCGTACAAACCTAAAATGAATGGCACAGTGGAAGCTGCCAATAAAAATATCAAGAAGATTCTGCAAAAGATGGTGGTGACATATAAAGACTGGAATGTGATGTTACCATTTACTCTCCATGGCTACCGTACTTCAGCTCGAACATCAACTGGAGCAACCTCGTTCTCCTTTGTCTATTTCATGGAAGTTGTCCTACCTATCAAAGTTCAGATTCCCTCTCTAAGGATATTGAAGGAAGCAAATTTAGGTGAAGACGAATGGATTTAGACTAGGTTGAATCAATTGAACTTGATTGACGAGAATCGATTGGCTGTTGTTTGTCATGGTCAGATGTACCAAAAACGTATGATCAAAGATTTCAACAAAAAGATCAAGCCTCGAGTATATCAGGCTGGTGACTTAGTAATAAAGCGCATCATTCTTCCACAAGGCGACCCCAGGGGAAAATGGACTCCCACTTAAGAAGGACCATTTGTTGTAAAGAAAGTTTTCTCTGGTGGTGCCATGATGTTGACTACTATGGATGGCGAGGACTTCCCACATCCCGTAAACACGGATATAGTTAAAAAATACTACGCTTAAAATGACCCGTTAGGTTGACACACCTAGGAAAATTAAGGGTATTCCAGTGAACCAAAGAAGTTCGAGAAAAAAATTAGGGATATATGCAAATGATGGTACACCGGCAAGTTGAAAACCCGAGAGGGCGACTTGGGAAAAAATGGGTATCCTGGTAGGCTGAAAACCCAAAAGGGAAGTCCAGGAAAAAGTTAAGGATTAAAGTGTATGACTATGTCCCGTAAAGTCTCTACAGCCAGCCTTACTACCAAAGTCCAATTTCAAATGGTCCAAGATCAATCCAATCAACTTCTATTCAACGGCAAGGGATAATGTTCGAAGACATAGGGGCAATAGTGGGGTTAGAACACAATGGGATCACTTTCATATGGCTATTATTTTTTGTTTTCACTTTGTATTCTTTCGATTATTTCGATGATTTCCTCTTACTAGGATCTCGGTCTCTTTGTACAAAAATGCCTATTCATGGGAAAAACATCAATACAAATATGCTTTGAAGTGAAAACTTTCAGTTTTTCCTGTTTTGAGTGCAAAAGTGTCCAATGACTAAAATTGAATGCACATATGCATATAAACATGATTACACTTTTAATAAACATATGCTTAAAAAACAGTGACAAGCATCTCCTTAAGTGCATTTGAGATATCCCCATAGAGTTATTTCATTAACATTATCCCCTCAGAGTTAGATTTATGAAATCCCCAACCAGGTTTTAAATCTCTTGAAAACCCTCTCCCCAGCCGAGTTGGTCTCAAGAAAGAAACCTTGTGGAGTTTCTTCTTAAAAAAGAAGTCACTTCCCCAGTAGTTCGTCAAATATCCTCTTCAATAGGGTTTATTCCCCCAACAAACTACAGATTCCCCAACTTAAGTTTGCCTCTCAGACTATTACAAATCAAGGGACCGCAACCCTTAATCCTCAGTGAAGTCGCCAACAGAGTCATTGCTATCTTTGAAAGTTGCTGTAAAGCCTGGAACCCGACTAGATAACAATCATCTTCATCCTTTCAAGAAAGTTACTATGAAGCCTGGACCCGACCAGATACTAGTTCAACTTCATCCTACTCTCAACTTACTGTGAGGACTGGACCCGACCGGATAACAGTAAATTATAATTCCAAGTTACTAAAGCCTGGATCCGACCAAATAATAAGTTTAATTTCTCAAATTGCTTAAGCCTGGACCCGAACAGTCGACAATTCAAGCTTGGACCCGACCAGATACCATTTAACCTCAAGTATAAACTACTGAATCATAGACCCGACCAGTTAACAGTTTAATATTCTGAAGCCTGGACCCGACCAGATAACAGTTCCAATTTATGAAACTTAGACCCGACCAAATAATAGTGAATCTCAAATTTAGTTACTAAAGCCTGGAGCCGACCAGATAATAGTTTAACTTCTAAAATTTCTTAAGCCTGGACCCGCCCAGTCGAAAATTCAAGCCTGAACCCGACCATATACCAGTTAACCTCAAGTATAAATTGCTGAAGCCTGGACCCGACTAGTTAATAGTTTAAAATTCTGAATCATGGACCCAACCAAATAACAACTCCAATTTCTGAAACCTGGACCCGACCATATAACAATGAATCTCAAATTTAGTTACTAAAGCCTGGACCCGACTAGATAATAATTTAACTTCTCAAATTGCTTAAGCCTAGACCCGACTAGTCAACAGTTCAAGCCTGGACCCGACCAGATACCAGTCAACTTCAAGCAAGTTACTACAAAGCCTGGACCCGAACAAATAATAGTTCAACTTCTCAAATCATTACTGAATCTTGGACCCGACCAAATAATAGTTAATCTCAAATTCAAGTTACTACGAGGCCTGGACCCGACCAGTTAAGAGTTCGAGTTACTGAAACCTGGACCCGACCAGATAATAGTTGATCTCAAGTTCAAATTGCTGAAGACTGGACCCGATCGGATAACAATAAACCTCAATTTCAAGTGGCTAGAGCTGGACCCAACCAGATAGTAACTTAACTTCTCCATCTACTGCAAATCCTGGACCCGACCAGTTAATCGTTTGAATTGCTGAAACCTAGACCCGACCAGATAATAGTTTATTCTTACAAAGCACTAATAAAACTCCTCTTCCCTATTAGAGTTAACACTATCCTGGAGAGTTGATGCAAACCCTGGAATCTGACAAGATAATAGTTAACTTCTTTATCCCCAGCAAGTTATTGTGAAGCCTGGAATCCGACCAGATAACAACTAACTTTCAAGAGATAATTCCCCACCAGAGAAATGGACGACTAAAACTCCTGAATTCTGGTTCCCAAGAAGAAATCAACACTCTCCACATAGTCTTCTCAAGCAAAGTCAATATTCCATAGCGAAATTTCTTCTCAACAAAGAAGGAATCCCCAACAGAAGCATTTTTAACAAAGTATGAAGATACACACGCTCTTCACCTTCAACAGCATTCCGAGATTTAACTTCTCAAAATTCCCCAGTATCTGTCAAGGATACGCTTCGACAACATGTCGCATTCATACATCACATAACATATATAACATATACATATAACATAATCTCATTTATTTTGAGAACATCATTACACCATGCATACATTCGCATACAGCTAACCCTTTTATTCTTTGCAGAAAAGATCATTGATCAAAAGACCTCTTCTAGATCAGAATTAATTCTTCCCGGTAAAGACATGCAAGACACCTAGTTTTCAGCATGAATCAACCTAAGATTTATGCTGATGTTTCTCTCAGTTTCTACCATCATCTCTCCAAATTGCATCTACGAGCCCATTCCCGAATCAACACATGATCGAGTGCAAATTTCCGGGCACTTTAGTGTTCAATCATCTTTCACCTTTAAGCCACGAATGACGGATCCACCAATCTAACTCTTCAGGTTTAAGAAGATTGAGCAGGGGCAGCTGTTGTACCCCAAAATTTTCCCTCTCATTTTCTCAAGATTGCTTATGTCAAGTTTCAAGCTTTGAATCACATTTTTTACTCAGTCAATTGATCAGTGGATCTAAAATCAACTATAATAGGCAAAAAGTCAACTGTGGTCAATTTATAGTCAAACTTCATAATTTTTTTATCCATAATCAACATTTTAAACTCATATATGTCAATTGATCAAGTTTGGATCACAATTCCTCAAAGAAATTTGATTAGATCACCAAAAGGGCAAAATAGTAAAAATTAAGGTTTTTGACTAAGAAGGCTCAATTTTTTTATTTTTGACAAAATACATGACTTATTGGTTTTAGAAATGATATCAAGGATTCAAATGCATCATCTTGACCTAATGGCATGGTTCAAAACACTTCTCAAGATCAATTGACTGATAGCTGAAATTTAGTCAACTGATGAAAAAGTCAAATGGACACTGAAAAGTCAAACTTTGACTTTTTGATCAAAATCAAGTTTCAAAAATCATATTACATCAAGACATTTCAAAACATGAAGATTGTTCATCAAGAAATCAAAAATTCAAAATCATCTTTGAAAAGTCAAAATTCTAAGACTTAGAAATTTTTCTAAGTGTTAGAAGGTTAACTTTTTTTTTTCATGACTTTGTGACAAATTTTCACCATGATGCAAGATGATTCAAGGAAAACTTCCAACATGATAGTTATAGATCTCAATGAGATATAAAACATTATAGGGCAGGAGTTTTACTAAGAATGCTTGGATTTTAAGTTATAAATTCATGAAGTCATGGCATTTTTTAATAAACACTTGGAGAAAGTTTCAGCAGGTTTGGTCAGGTTTTTATCCCAACTTCTTGGCCAGTTTTCATTAAGTTATAGTTTGATTTAATAAAAGTGAAAAACATGAAAGTTTTAGAGGATGTTTAAAGCTTTCGAAAACATCCAAGAGCATGAATTTATCATACTTGAGCTAGGATATTTAAGGATTTGAAGTTAGGTATTCATTCTTGATTTACAAAGCAAATTTGTGAAGAACACTTGATTCAATCTTCAAGCATGTTGTACAAATCCCACTTTTCAGGCTTCCAACTTTCATTTCACTCCATAATTGAATGCTTACATAACTGATTGAGCTATAATCCAAGTGTTTGAACCATTATCCAATTGATCATTCCATTTTTGGAAGAAAGTTCACACTTCCATTTTGGAAAAGTGACTTTAATCATAAAGTCCACTCTCCTTGAGCATTGGACCTGTTCTTTCTACACAAACTTCATGTACAAGATCAGAAGCAAGCATGTCAAAAGTTCAACCACTCTACAATAGCATGGTACAAGCTTTGGGAAGATGTTTGTCACTTTGCTTCAAAAACAAGCAAGATAGCCATAACATGTGATTCAAAATCTAAGTTGTTTCAAGTCTCAAACATTCTCTATAAATAGAGAGGCCAATTGCAAGAGAAAAAGGTCAGAAAAATAGGGGAAAACCAAGAGTGTTGTTGTGTAGACAAGCCCTCAAAAATCTCACACCATCAAAAAATCCATAATTGTCCATAAAGCTCCCACTCTTGAGCTTTGAAATCCAAATCCTAGAACTCTTCATACCTTACAATTTCTGTCCTACCATCTAAATACCTTGCATACTTCTAATGGATGTTGTTCAAACACAAGAACAACTTCTGTAACATCTTTATTTTCCAAGCTCAAGAATATTCAAGGCAACAACTAAAGCTCAAAGTATACAATCCAGCTTCAACGTAAGTATTCTTAACTTTAAATCTTCGTTTCAAGCATCATTAGTGATTCATTTTTAAAGATAAAATGTAGTAACCATTGCCCTTAAAGCTAACCCTTTGTTTGTCTTCCATTCATTTCATTTATGTGTTGAGAACTAATCCATGTATACAATAAAACAATGTTGAAGTGAAAAAATGATAGTATGAGTCGACACATACCTATATGACTCGACACATCTTTGTGAAAAATGATAGTATGAGTAGACACATAGCCTTATGAGTCGACACATACTTCTATACATGCCCAAAACAGAAAGAAAAAAGGGAGTATGAGTCGACACAAATCACGTATGAGTCGACACATGCATGGTATGAGTCGACACATACCATTATGCATCGAGTCATACTGAGTTAATTTGGAAATACAGGGGCAAGGAAAGTTATGTGTCGATGCATAGGAGCTTGTGTCGACACATAATAGTTTAAAATGCAATTTTTCCTTCTTTTTACACTGTTTTTACATTTCCTTCATTATTATTCGATATGATTTTAATATTTAAGTTCCTATTTCATTCCCATTTGTAAAATTTACCCCCATCCCACTAATGATGTAATAGCATAGGATTTTAATTTCCGCAAATTTATCATTTTCCGTATAATTGTTAGTAACTAGGGTGTGCATGGCAAGATAGAAATCAATCTTAGACAATCCTACTCCAAGACAAAACAATGCATGAAAAATAAACACTTGCACACGTGCACCTCTAGGGTTAACTCCCCTTGTTGCCTTGAGAAAATGGTCATGTTATGCATGTGAGATGCCTTAGAAAAAACAATCGAAAAATACAAGATCATAGTCCTTCGATGACACTTCGAATGTGGCCTTATAATGATCTTAGACCCTCAAGAGAAATGGTAAGACATCTCACAACATTGCTATTCATGATTATACGATGACCCATTCTCGTCCCTTCACATCCAAAGATAGAGTTTCTTACCAATCAAAGGTAAGATACGATGTCAAAGGAAGAGTGAAATGAACAAAAGACTTTTGAGTAGGTAGAACGTTCTTAGTTGCTTGCTCACAATCCATCTTCAAAACAAAACATCTTTCCAAAATATACCAAACACTTTCAGAACATGAAATATTTTAAAAAAGTCCAACACTTTGTATGCATTCTTATAGAGACAAGAATCATTACAAAGTTTTCCTGAACGAAGGCGTTTTTAAAAAATACTTTCAAAAACACTTTCAAAAACCACCACAAATACATTTCAAATAAAGAAATTTTCAAAAGTGATCTAGCAAGCAACTAAGAGCCCATAGATAACTATGGATGAAAAGAGTGCTAACACCTTCCCTTTTCATAATCTACCCCCCGAACTCAAGAAAATATATCAAAGGTACTTCCTGTTCTTTTCACCCTTTCCTTATTGGATAAAATAAAATTCTGTGGTGATCTTACTATCCGCAAAAATTGCGATAAAACGCAAAACAAGCAAATTAGTTCTCCCATCGTATTACAGTTTCATTGTCATCCAAAAAGGAATTGAAGTTGATCCTGATAAAGTCAAAGCAATTCAAGAAATTCACGCGCCATGGATTGAAAAGCAAGTTAGAGGCTTCCTTGGGCGATTAAATTACATTTCCAGATTCATTTCCTACATGACTGCAACGTGTGAACCGATCTTTAAGTTGTTAAAGAAAGATCAGGGTTGTGCGTGGACAGATGATTTCCAAAGGGCATTTGAAAGTATTAAAGAGTATCTGCTTAAATCTCCTATCTTGCTTCCTCCCGTTGAAGGAAGACCATTTATCATGTATCTGACAGTGTTAGATTATTCTATGGGTTGTACTTTGGGACAACAAGATGAAACAGGAAAGAAAGAATATGCCATTTATTATCCCAGTAAGAAGTTTAATGACTGTGAGTTACGATATTCTATGCTGTAAATACATGTTATGCTCTGTCCTGGGCGGCAAAGCGGTTGCAGCAATATATGTTGAATCATACCACTTGGTTGGTTTCCAAAATGGATCCAATCAAGTATATTTTTGAAAACCCTGCTCTTATTGGAAGAATTTCCTGTTGGCAGATGTTGTTGTCTGAATATGATATTGAATACCGTACTCAAAAGGCTATAAAAAGCAGTGTGTTGGCGGATTATCTTGCTCACCAACCGGTTGAGGATTATCAATATCTTAAATATGATTTCCCTGATGAGGATGTAATGTTTCTGAAAGAGAAAGATTGTGATTAACCTTTGCCTGTAGAAGGTCCTGATCCTGAATCCTGGTGGGGTATGGTATTTAATAGAGCTATGAATGCTTATGGAGAAGGAATCGGCGTTGTGATTATCACTCCTCATTGATCACATATTCCTTTTACTGCAAGGCTGACACTTGATTGTACCAATAATATGGCGGAGTATGAGGCTTGTATCATAGGTCTCGAGGAATCCATTAATCTCAGAATCAAAGTTCTAGATGTATATGGTGATTTAGCTTTGGTAGTTAACCAGATTAAAGGAGAATGAGATACTCGTCACCCTGGCTTGATCCCTTACAAATATTATGCTAGAAGATTATTACCCTTCTTTAACAAAGTTGAATTCCATCATATTCCCAGAGATGAAAATCAAATGGAAGATGATTTGGCAACTCTGGCTTATATGTATCAAGTGAATACTTAGAATGACGTGCCTCGTATCACAGTGCGACGTTTGGATAGACCATCTCATATGTTCGCGACGGAGGAAACAACAGATGAAAAGCCTTGGTATTATGATATCAAGAGTTTCCTCCAGACTCAGGAATACTCGGCTAGCGCATCAAATAAAGACAGAAAGATATTGAGAAGGTTGGAAGGTAGCTTTTTCCTCAATGAAAATGTGTTGTATAAAATAAATTATGACATGGTCTTGCTCAGATGCGTGGATAGACACGAAGCAGACATGTTGATGCATGAAGTCCATGAAGGTTCCTTTGGTACCCATGCCAATGGACATTCGATGGAAAAGAAGATGCTTAGGGCATGTTACTATTTCCTAACAATGGAATCTGAATGTTATAAATTTGTAAAGAAGTGCCATAAATTCCAGATTTATGCGGACAAAATCCATATGCCTCCGACACTTCTCAATGTTATTTCTTACCCGTGGCCTTTCTCTATGTGGGGTATTGACATGATTGGAATGATTGAACCAAAGGCGTCAAATGGACATCATTTTATCTTGGTGGAAATTGACTATTCCACCAAGTGGGTGGAAGCAGCTTCATATGCTAATGTCACTAAACAGGTGGTAGTGCGTTTTATCAAGAATAATCTGATATGTCGGTATGGTGTGCCAAGCAAGATTGTCCACCATAATTCATCTTCTTATAGTACAAAGATGAATGGGGTTGTTGAAGCTGCTAATAAAAACATCAAGAAGATCATCCAGAAAATGGTTGTCACTTATAAAGATTGGCATGAGATTCTCATTTTTGCTTTGCATGGGTATCGAACATTTGTCTGAACTTAACCAGGGGCAACCCCATTCTCTATTGTGTATGGCATGGAAGCAGTGCTCCTCGTTGAGGTTGAGAATCCCTCTTTACGTGTGATAATGGAAACCAAGTTGTCAGAGGCTGAATAGGTCCAAAACAAGTTTGACCACTTGAATTTGATTGAAGAGAAAAGAATGACGGCCTTGTGTCATGGTCAGTTATACCATAAGAGAATGAAGAAAGCTTTTGATAAGAAGGTCAAACCTCGTGAATTTAGAGAAGGCGACCTCGTTCTCAGGAAGATCATGTCTTTCAATGCTGATTCTAGGGGCAAGTGGACTCCCGATTTTGAAGGCCCATATGTTGTCAATAAAGCCTTCTCTGGCGGTGCATTGGTTCTTGAAACTATGGATGGAGAGGAGTTCCCGTGTCCTGTGAATGCTGATGTAGTCAAGAAATACTTCACCTAAAGAAATACAAGAACAACTCGATAAGTCGAATACCCGAAAGGGCGGCTTAGGCAAAAAATGAGCGTCTCGGTAGGTTGAAAACCCGAAAGGGCAGACAAGGAAAAAATTAGAGACATAAACAAAATAAATTTTCCCGGTAGGTTGAAAACCTGGAAGGGAAACCTAGGAAAAAGTTAGGGATTTCTTAGCAAGTAACTGCATTAGACAAGACTGGATCATTGAATCAAAAATCTTCTTGAATCCTCACCACTCTTCAATCGAAGTCGCTACTCAAGAATTCAAAGTATTTAGGGAGAATAGTAGTCATTGTATTTCAATGTATCTTTTCCAATATATATCACCATTTTACAAACTTTGTAATCATCTATGAAGTCTCGTCATTCGCAGACTACCATTCTATTAGTAAAGTTTGAGCTTTTATCCAATTCTTTGAAATTCTTATCTTGTTCATCTTACAAAGACTTCATTTATTATTGATAGTAATTTTCAAAGCAAACATATTAAATAACAAAAAAATTTCTTTTTGAAAAGAATTTACAAATTACTTCTTGCTTTAGATTTTGTGATTCAAGGAGAACAAAAATAGTGACTCCAAGGATGGACGAACTCTGAAATTTTGGAAGTATGAATCCCCCAGGAAAGGCTCTCCCAGGTCACTTTTACTGGTTTGAGTACGATTTTCTTGTGCTTCTAAGATAATTGAAGATGATACCAATCGATGTATGGTGCGGTATTGGGTTTGTAATCCTATTTTCCCCAATCAAGTCTCGATTCATTTTGATTACAAGTTTGTAGGGTCTGAGGTCTCTATCCCATTTTTCCTAGTGAGGCAACCAGACAAAGGCATTGTATTTTATAAGAAATGTTGAAGCAATTGTCAACTTTTTGGGTTTTCTCCCGCCAAGTGCTAGATTTGATGTAAAATCCCCATAAGTTTGATTTATTGCTATAATGTTTGACTTCTAAAATCCCTGGATAAGGCTATCCCCGTGAAATTTCATAAGTTCTCCCTAGATAAGTTGGTGCAATCCTCGCTCTTAGTATTGAAGAATGTATCTTGGATTCCCCTCGGCGATGTGTTATTGCCCTCCCCAATAAAGTCAGTACAATATCCACAATTGATGTCTCAACAGTATGGTATTGTTTCCTCCATTGAAATCAGTATCACAATCCCCAGTAGAAGTACAGACCGTGAAACATTTGTTTTCCCCATTGAAGTCTGTGATTTTCCTCGGTGAAGCCTGGAGGAGGATGTTACACCCTTGTATCTGTACTGATTTATTGTTATGATTTGATTATTTTTGGATTATGTTCCTTCCCAGTGGAGTTAAGCCATGGAGTAGGAATTTGTTTCCTCAGTCGGTGCTTACTTTCTCATGAAATTTTCATCTTGGATGTGTTTTAACTGAGTATTGACTGTACCCAAGTTGATTTTGCCTGGTTATCCCCAATGTTGTATGTCTGTTTTGTCAACATATACATGATAACATTCATACGTTCATACATACATCATGCATATTTGAATTTAGAAAATCATTGCTCATTTGAATTCATTAATATTTTGTTGACATATTACTCTGTTTTGCAGAATTGTGTTATCCTCTCTCCAATAGAGTGTCAACCTTAAGCAAAAAGTATATCCTTTCATTTTCCCCATTGAATGATCCCTCATGGAAGAATTTTGCTTTAGCCTTCCTATTCAACTCATTGTCTGGATGGAATGTGGTTCCCTCTTGAGTTTATTTCTCATGAGATGTTATTTTGATTGACTATTTCATTCTGATTTATTTCTGGTTCGAATAGTTGGTCCCTAGCAGTATTATTATTTTGATTTTGGTAAGCTTTGAGCACTTGTGTGAGAATGTGCATTTATTTTGCACGCGAAGACTGTATCTCCTCAGTAGGAATATATTAGAATTTCCCCAGGAAGCCATATTTCTTTCCCCAGGAAGCCATATTTCTTTCCCAAGGAAGCCATGTTTCTTTCCCCAAGAAATCATTACTGCAATTCTTTCTCGTAACAGCAAGTGGTAGGTCTCTTTATTTGAGCAACCTGCACTTCCCCAGTAAATATGTTAGTTCCCAGAGAAGATTCAGATTTTGTTACTCCAATGAATGGTAGCCTTGTCATTATGGAAGGTAGTTTTTTGTTGAGATTTTGTTACTTCAATGAATGGTAGCCTTGTCATTATGGAAGGTAGTTTGTTGTTGAGATTTTGTTACTTTAATGAATGATAGCCTTATCATTATGGAAGGTAGTTTATTATTGATATTGGATACTCCAATGAATGGTAGCCTGGTCATTATGGAAGGTAGTTTGTTGCTGAGATTTGTTACTCCAATGAATGGTAGCCTTGTCATTATGGAAGGTAGTTTGTTGTTGAGATTTTATTACTCCAATGAATGGTAGCCTTGTCATTAGGGAAGGTAGTTGTTGTTGAGATTTGTTACTCCAATGAATGGTAACCTTGTCATTATGGAAGGTAGTTTGTTGTTGAGATTTGTTACTCCAATGAATGGTAGCCTTGTCATTATGGAAGGTAATTTGTTGTTGAGATTTGTTACTCTAATGAATGGTAGCCTTGTCATTATGGAAGTTAGTTTGTTGTTGAGGTTTGTTACTTCAATGAATGGTAGCCTTGTCATTATGAAAGGTAGTTTGTTGTTAAGATTTGTTACTCCAATGAATGGTAGCCTTGTTATTATGGAAGGTAGTTTATTGTTGAGATTTGTAACTCCAATGCATGGTAACCTTGTTATTATGGAAGGTAGTTCTTCATTGATTTTCTATTGCTCTGAAGAAGTTCATTTGTTCCCAGTTGGGAGCACTGATGCTAATCATTTTCCGCTTACCATAATATTGGTATTTACTGGTATTATCTTACCATTTCTTTCCCTGGTGGGTCGATGTTGCTTTTTTTTCCTATTTCCTCAGTGCGTGGATAGTTCGCAGTCATCTGTCGATCACGGTTATTGTTGTACCCTAAAATTTTCCCTCTCCTTTCTCAAAGATTCTCTCACAAAAATCTCCATTGCTCAAAATTGCTTAAGGTTTGATCAACTCAAGACACTTCCTCAACACTGGGCTCAAATTATGATTTTGGTTTGGACAAGTACAATTGGACTATTAATACCCCATATAGTTTCCATGGATCATATTGGGCTCTCAAGCATCAGGTCAAAGATGGAATTCTGAATCATCGAAAGGAGGAAGAGGAAACTGTCGAAAGGGCAAAGAAGATCGGAAGGTGTGCAACTGCAGATAACAGTTCGAATTCAAAAATCTGGTTCAGGTTATTTGAACCACATAACTGATCAAAAAGGAGTGGTGGGAAAATTTTGACAAATCTAAGAAGAGAAATCTTGCTTAGATCCACAAGCTTTGATTGGGCAATGGTTTCCTTCGAGAAACCTACTTCGATCCACATCTAAACCTGCTTCGATCCACATACTAAACCCTTCGACACACATTGTTTAGACACTATGAATTACAAGTCTATCTTCATGCTTACTTTGATCTACCTCTAAACCTACTTCGATCCACCTCTAAACCTGCTTCGAGCCACATACTAAACCCTTCGACACACATAGTTTCGACACTATGGATTATAAGTCTATTTTCATTCTTGCTTCGATCCCCAAGCTTCGAATGGGAAATGTCTTCCTTCGAGCAACTTGCTTCGATCCACCTCTAAAACCTTCGACACACATAGTTTCTACACTATGAATTACAATTTGAGGTTTGTACATTTGAACTTTCGACCACTTAATCAACGGATGGTTACTGGTAGAAAAGAAATCCATAAATTCTTTCATTTTGACTATTCCAATGAGATCATCTTGCATACTCAAAGTGGTACATTCAGATGAATGTGGTCCATTCAAAGACCACACAATTGGTGGAAACAAATATTGTTTTGTCTATTGATGAGTTTATTCTAAGGTTGTAAGTGGTCCATTCGAAGAACACACTATTGGTGGAAACAATATTGTTTTGTCTATTGATGAGTTTGGTCGAAGGTTGTAAGTGGTCCATTCAAAGAACACACAATTGGTGGAAAAAAATAATGTTTTGCTTGTTGATGAGTTTGGTCAAAGTTTGTAAGTGGTCCATTTGAAGAACACACAATTGGTGGAAACAACATTATTTTGTCTGCTGATGAGTTTGGTCGAAGGTTGTGGATCTATGTGATCAAAATGAACGGGTGAAGTATTCAAGATGCTTGCTGAACAAAGTCCTATATGCTGCCAAGCCCAAGCTTGTTGTATTGTCCACATAACAACCTAAAACCATGTCAAAAAGAAGTCTGATGCACGACTATGAAACAACCCTGCACCAAGCTGCCACACGACTCTAAAACTGCTGCAAAACAGTCCTGATATGCTACTCTTAAGTTAGTCCCATATTTGCACCAAACTAGCATATAAGAGTTGCACCTAGAAAGCTATGTGTTGTACCCCAAAATCCCCCCCCCCCCCCCCCATATTTCTCAACAAATGTCAAGTGAGGTCTCCAAAAGGCTCAAGGAAGTCCAAGAGTTGACCAGACAAACTCTCTTCTAAGGCAGTCTATCTCAAATTAGGGTTTTTATCTTCATCAGGATGTGTGAACCACAAAGGACTCAAATGCTCACCATTGTCCTAATATGCCCTTAATATCATCCATGTCAAGTTTCAAGACTTGCCGAAGAAGTTTGCTCAGTCAATTGCTCAAATGCCCGAGAATCAACTGTATTAGGTCAAAAGTCAACTGTGGCCCACATACAATCAAAATTCAAGATTTTTGGTCAACATCCTCATTTTGAAGTATTATTCATCATTTGATCAAGGGTTGATCATGATTCCTCAAGGATTGCTCATAATTCATTAAAACCCAAAAGTTGCTAAATTAGGGTTTTACAGGAAAAGTCAACTCAACTTTGACCAAGTATAACTTTCTCATACTTTATCATAAATGACCCATCCAAAGCTCATTTTGAATATATGCAATTACCAACAATTTATCTTTAGCTCCCAAGTTCAGAAAAAGCACTCACCAAAAGATATGAATTTTGACATTATAGGTCATTTTGAAAAGTCAACAAAAAAACCTTTTGGGTCAAAGCTTCATACATGAACATGGAAGACTCAATTGAGATGATACTAAAAGGGTTGCTTAGAGGACATCTTAAGCTTTCTAAAAAGTCCAAGAACACCTCTCTATGGTCAAAATTGAGAGAGTTATGCATTGGCAAAGTTGACCTTTTTTGCAAAATTGCCAAAAGTCAAATGAGCTCAAAATTGCATTTTTTGACAAATGGGCCTAACTTTTTACGCTTGCACCTCACTTATAATATGATCCACGACCCAAATATCCAACCTCATGTAATTTTCTTCACTTTTCAATTTATTTTGATTTTTTGTTAATTAAAATTTCAATTAAATCAAATAATTGATGAATAATGAAAAAGATATATTGTGATCTGATTTTTGGTCAGGATCTCAATCAAATAATGCAAGGATATCATGATCAATTCGAATCAAGGCTGATTGGTACAAGAAAGGCATAATTTGGCTCAATATAGAAAGTTTACATATGCAATGAAAATCAAATCAAATCTTCAAAAACCTCCAAAGATGTGATCAGTTTTACAACCCTAATTCACTCTATGATATATATTGAACATATATAAGGCAAGAACCAGGGTTGGAGGTCGTGCATAGCCAAGAACAAAGCTCAAAAATTTGCAAGAAAATTGGTGATCATTCTTGGACTTAGAGAGTGATTCAAGCCATTCTAAGGCTCCCAATAGACTCATGAACATCTCCAGAAGGGATCTCAATCAATTGCAAGCATTTTCACATCCGAAATCGTAAGTTACAGACGCCACGGTTTGCCTCCAAACTCAATTTCAATTTCATTGATTTACGCATCATTAACACATTTGATTCATATATTCTTGTTCATCATTGAGTTTGCAAGCTATTGGTATAATTTAATTGCATTTTCAATACAGGAATCGTGATATGCCATTGTTAGGGTTTCTGGGCTCGTTTTAGGGGTTTGCAGTATAGGCAAAATTAGGCCTAGATTCTGGTTCCCTGATACTTGTGGGTATGTTCATTTATATTGCTTGTATAGAATTTTTGAATGGCACATGTTTGTAGTTACAACAAGGTGTATGTGCGTAAAAGTGTCGTTGGCTAAAACGACGGTCCAGGGAAGAAGAAGCTTGCGTGGCAACGTGTGACTCGTTCATTTGAATTTCGCACGTTTGACTGACCCCACTAGCTTGTTTTGAATATTATGTTTTGTTGTTATTTTACTTACAAGTTAACACGCTAGCGCATATGGTTGGAGGGAATGCCTTTGATGCACACGTCCTGGGTTCGATCCCAGGCGTGTGCATTTTATTATTTTCTTGATTGTTTCAGGTGAAGCCCATGCAATACAGCATCATGACGTCCACCATATAAACTCAGCATCCATCCTTTGATCTAATATGCCCTCACATCTAACGCCTAGGTAGCACGAGGCCTACCATACATCTCAAGTCAACGTACGCACTAGATCAGGTGAAGTCAAAAGGGCTTGGATTTATTTAGGCCCAGAATTTCAACAACATACCCCCAGATTGTTAAATGCTACCAGACCCATTTACTTTTTTTCTTATTTATTTTTATCTTATTTAATTCTTTTATTTTTTCTTTAATTATTTTAATTAACAATTAATTACTATTTTTCATAAAAATCATAAAATCAAGTAATAAAAAAAATAGAATTAGACTTTTTTAATCAAAATTAATTTTTTTAATTTAATTTTAATTTAGTTTAATTTAGGGCAACTTTAACTTGTTTTCTACAATTAAAACTAATTAGCAAATTAGGTTTAAACCCTTGATTTGATTTGATTTTCTCTTTTTTTCTCAAGTAAATAAAAATAAAAAAATAGGTTTTTTTTAGATTGAATTAATTCATTTTTCTTAATTTAAAGTTAATTAGATCTTAGGATTTTCTTTTAACTATTTCATTATTTTCTTAAATAACAAAACATGACAAAAACATTTTTTTAATCAATCACGAATAGGTTTAGTCAAGAGCCAAAACCCTAGTCGTTTCGTATTTGATTCATCGCGCGGTTATTATTTATTTTGACAATATTTTTGTAACTGTTCATGGTTTGTAATAGTTTAATTTAGGGTTTTGTGATACGGTGGGAAGAACTGACTATTTTTTGGAATGCTGGTTTGCGTTTTGCGTTTGTATTCGCAAAATGTCGCGGTAAGCAAGAGTCGCCACCGACTTTTATTTTATCCAACGAGGAAAGGAAAAAAGCACAGAAAAATTCCTTTTTTGAGATGTTTCTCGGGTTCGGTGGGTAGTTTATAGGAAGGGAAGGTGTTAGCACCCTTTCTATCCGTGGTTATCCACGGGCTCTTAGGTACTCGCTCATATTGTTTTCAAAATGGTTTTCTTTGTGCTTGTGGGTTTGAAAAAAAAGTTTTTATTTGAAAACTTCGATTTAACTCTTGCTTCTGTCCTCAAGAGTGTATGAAGTGTTTTTGAAAACTTTGTTCGAAAAGTGTAGGTGTGAAAAGTTTTTGTTTTTTGAAAGAGCAAGTATCTAAGAACCATCTACCTACTCGAAAAAGGAATCGTTCTATGCTATCTTCCTTTAGACAATACTATCCTACTATTGATGAGTAGGTAGCACCGCCGTTGGAGTTTGAGGGTCAATTCGAATGAGGAACGTGCGGTCACTAAAGCAATGTTAGGACGCCTTAGCAGTAACCCTAATGTCTTAGATCATTTGTTTTGAGGCAACGATATCTGAGGCAACCATTTCGAGGCGACTATGATCTTTTAGATAAGAGGGCGACCTCTAAAGTGACCTATACTCAATGACCGCGTACGAAGGCAACCAAGTGGGGTGTACCCTAAGAGTGCGCATGTGTGAGTGTGTCGTTTTCAGTTATTTTTACCTTTGTACATGTTAATGGTGATCTAAGTTGATTTTAGGTTAAAACATTCAGTCTTGTCATGCATTCCTATTATCAAACATCTAACAATTATAATTTGCAAAAAATAAAAGTGCGGAATTTACATCTAACAATTATAAAAGCGTCGGGTATTTACATCGCCAAAGACAAACCCTTTAAAAATAAATAAAGCGATAAAGAAAAATAAATAAAGGTCCTATTTACTATTACAAATCGGAATCAGATACATAATAGGATAAAAGAAAATGAGTCGCGTGTGGGAAATTTAATCGGGCGCAAGATTAGGGTTTTGACCCTTTTTTGATAAAGAAAAGATCTTTTTTGTTGTTTTTTATTTTATGAAAGAAATTAATCTAAATTAATTACTAAATTAAATTAATTAAATTAATTAATAAAAATAAATTATTTTTGGGTTTTTTTTATTTTAAGAAAGAAATAAAAATTAATTGAATTAGTAAAAACCTAATTAAATCTAATTTAATTTTAATTATTTACAAAAAGGTTAAAATTATCCTAGAATTAAAACCTAAATTAATTTATTAGTATTTATTAATAAAAAATAAAAGTTAAAATTTAATTTGATAAAAAATATTTTTTAGATTTTATTTTAAAAAAGGATTTTTTAATTGGTTAGTAAATTAAACAAATATAACAAAACAATTAAAATAAACAAACTAAATGAAATAGAAAGAGAGTAAGGGGGTTTGGGCCTGAAATAGGGTGTTTGAGAAGAAATTTGAGGCCCATCACACGTTGGCCCTGTTTGACTTTTGGTGATCCCATGTGCACACTTGGACTTGGTCTTTGGCGGTATTTCAGCCTTGACCCTCAGATTTGGCCTTTGGCCACTTGGCAGCTGGATGAATGATGGTGTATGGTGAACTGCACGCTTAGACATGCACTTGATTACCTGAAGAAGAAAAATAACAGAGAATGGGGGACCTGGGATTCGAACCCAGGTCCTAAAAGTGATTGCTTGCACGCTTGCCACTAGGTTGTTTTGTTCTCTTTGTAAGTAATATACAAATAAATCATAATATAAAAAAACAAGTCAATATGCCAGCAAACAAAAAAAATGCGCGAATTATTTGAACCGACCAATCAGAGGAGGACACGATCTCGTCCCTGTCCTCAGGCATGTAACAATGTTACCTGCGGATTTGAATCCGCAGCTAAAAGCATAAGCCACTCCTACAATCCATCTCAGGCTACATAAATTTATTCCAAGGCCATGGTTGCATTCGTCTTCCTCTTCCGGTCACGCCTATAGCCATCACTAAGGCTAATTTTATCTGAAACGAAAAACCCTAAACCAAGATGCAAAACCCTAACAATGGTGCTTTACGTTAAAGGTTAGATAAACAAAATTGAATAATGCAAAAAGCTTAGAAACATTGTGAGGATTACAAATATGCAAGCAATTTGTTCAAATGATGCAAGAATGATGAATCACGAATTCAAGAACCAAGGTGATTATCGTGACATTTACAGTGCATTGTGGTATGTGAGAACGCTTGCTCTTAATCCAGGAAGATTCAGTGTACGTCCAGGAAACGATTGTGATCTGTCTAAGCTTCTGAAATTGCCTCTAAGTACGATTTTGATTTCAAGCTTTTTGGTGACTTTTTCAAACTTTGTTCTGCATCTTCTTGCAGCCTCTCCCCCTTGTCTCGATTCCTTTGGCTTGTTTATGTAGTATGGAATGCATTAGGTTAAGAATTATGGATTGAATCTCTCTAAATTAACGCCTTGGGATTTGATTTGATTCACTCTTTACAAACTTTCCAAATTTGCCTAAAATCAATCTTTTTGCACATGATATTGTATGATTCGAGTTTGATGATGATCATGATGATAATTAAGACCTGAAACAGCCAAAAAATCTTAGGTAATCAAAGTTTGGGATTTTATATGATTTAATTTGATTTAAAATGAATAAATTCAAATAAAAATCAAATAAAATAATAAAATATAATATAGGCTCATGGCTTAAGATAGGACACGTGGACAATGATGAAAGCTCAAATCAAGTGGAAAAGAATGGGCCCATTTGACAAAATTTGAAGTTTTGGGGATAGTTGACTTTTGGCAATTTTGCAAAAATGTACAACTTCAACATTGCATAACATCTTCACTTTTGAACTTTTGGAAGTGTTCTTGGAGTTTTTAGAAATCTTGAGATGTCCTCTAACCAACCCTTTTGGTCTCATCTCATTTTGATATTCCATGCTCAAGTTATAAGCTTTGGCAAAAAAGGTGTTTTTGTTGACTTCCAAAAATGACCTATAAATTCCAAATCTATAACATCTTGTGAGTGCATTTCTTGATCTTGGGGTATGTATATGGATTGTAGAAAATTGAATCCTCTTCAAAATGAGCTTTGGATGGGCCATTTCGGATAAAGTATGAGAATGTTATGCTTGGTCAAAGTTGAGTTGACTTTTCCTGCAAAACCCTAATTTAGTAACTTTTGAATCTTGATGAATTTTGAGCAATCTTTGATGAATCATGATCAACCCTTGATCAAATGATGAAATATCCTTCAAAATGGGAATGTTGACAAAAAATCTTGAAGTTTGACTGTTTGTAGGTCACAGTTGACTTTTGCCCTAGCACAAACGATTTTTGGACCCTTTGAGCAATTGACTGAGCAAACTTTCTCTGCAAGGCTTGAAATTTGACATGGATGACCTTGAGAACATATTAGGAAATTGGGTAGCACTTGAGGTCATTTGGATTCAAAGATATTGATGCAACACAAAACCCTAATTTGGGATTGACTGCCTTAGGAGATGACTTGTGTGACCTACTCTTGAGCAACCTTGAGCCACTTAGAGATTTTTGTTGCAATGTTTTGAGAAATATGAGAGGGCAAATTTTGGGATACAACAGCTTCCCCTGTTCAATCTTCTTAAACCTGAGGATGTAGATTGGCTTTCGTGCCTTTCGTGATCCGAAGGTGGAAGATGATTGAACACTAGTGTGCCCAGAAATTTGCACTCGCATGAAGTGGTATCAGCCTTGTGATGTCGGGAATGGGCTTATAGATGCCATTTGGAGATTGCTGGAGAGAGGATGGGTTTAAAGATGCCATCTGCAGGAGTGTCGATCGCATAAGAGATTCCTTAGCGAGAACTTGCATACCTGTTGTTGTGGATGATTCCGTTGGGGAAGTCTGATCTTTGTTGAGATTTAAGAACTTGCCTGTACTCCAACTGAGAGAACATCTCTGCTGAGTTTTAAGAACTTGTCCATAATTCAACTGGGGTAAATCTGTCGAGATTTAGAACCTTATCTGTAATTCAACCGAGAATAACTCAGTTGAGATTTAAGAATCGGTCAGGTCTTCGGCTGAGGGAAACATCTTCATCGAGATCTAGGAACTGTCTGTTTACTTCAGCGGAGAATAATTCTGTTGAGATTTAAGAACTCGTCCATACTTCGACGGAGGAAAATTGTCGAGATTTAGAACCTTATCTATAATTCAACCAAGAATAATTCAGTTGAGATTTAAGAACCGGTCAGGTCTTCGACTGAGGGAAACATCTTCATCAAGATCTAGGACTGTTTGTACTTCAACGAAGTATAATTCTGTTAAAATTTAAGAACTCGTACACACTTCGACGGAGGAAAATTTTCGAGATTGAGAACCTTATCTATAATTCAACCGAGAATAATTCATTTGAGATTTAAGAACCGGTCAGGTCTTCGACTGAGGGAAACATCTTCATCAAGATCTAGGACTGTCTGTTTACTTCAACGGAGAATAATTCTGTTGAGATTTAAGAACTCGTCCACACTTCGACGGAGGAAAATTGTCGAGATTGAGAACCTTATTTGTAATTCAACCGAGAATAATTCAGTTGAGATTTAAGAACTAGTCAGGTCTTCGACTGAGGGAAACATCTTCATCAAGATCTAGGACTGTCTGTTTACTTCCACGGAGAATAATTCTGTTGATATTTAAGAACTCGTCCACACTTCGACGGAGGAAAATTATCGAGATTGAGAACCTTATCTATAATTCAACCGAGAATAATTCAGTTGAGATTTAAGAATCGGTCAGGTCTTCGACTGAGGGAAACATCTTCATCAAGATCTAGGATTGTCTGTACTTCAACGGAGTATAATTCTGTTGAGATTTAAGAACTCGTCCACACTTCGATGGAGGAAAATTGTCGAGATTGAGAACCTTATCTGTAATTTAACCGAGAATAATTCAGTTGAGATTTAAGAACCGGTCAGGTCTTCGATTGAGGGAAACATATTCATCAAGATCTAGGACTGTCTGCTTACTTCAACAGAGAATAATTCTGTTGAGATTTAAGAACTCGTCCACACTTCGACGGAGGAAAATTGTCGAGATTGAGAACCTTATCTGTAATTCAACCGAGAATAATTCAGTTGAGATTTAAGAACTAGTCAGGTCTTCGACTGAGGGAAACATCTTCATCAAGATCTAGGACTATCTGGTTACTTCCATGGAGAATAATTCTGTTAATATTTAAGAACTCGTCCACACTTCGACGGAGGAAAATTATCGAGATTGAGAACCTTATCTATAATTCAACCGAGAATAATTCAGTTGAGATTTAAGAATCGGTCAGGTCTTCGACTGAGGGAAACATCTTCATCAAGATCTAGGATTGTCTGTACTTCAACGGAGTATAATTCTGTTGAGATTTAAGAACTCGTCCACACTTCGACGGAGGAAAATTGTCGAGATTGAGAACCTTATCTGTAATTTAACCGAGAATAATTCAGTTGAGATTTAAGAACCGGTCAGGTCTTCGATTGAGGGAAACATATTCATCAAGATCTAGGACTGTCTGCTTACTTCAACGGAGAATAATTCTGTTGAGATTTAAGAACTCGTCCACACTTCGACGGAGGAAAATTGTCGAGATTGAGAACCTTATCTTTAATTCAACCGAGAATAATTCAGTTGAGATTTAAGAACCGGTCAGGTCTTCGACTGAGGGAAACATCTTCATCAAGATCTAGGACTGTCTGTTGACTTCAAAGGAGAATAATTCTGTTGAGATTTAAGAACTCGTCCACACTTTGACGGAGGAAAATTGTCGATATTGAGAACCTTATCTATAATTCAACCGAGAATAATTCAGTTGAGATTTAAGAACCGGTCAGGTCTTCGACATAGCTGAGAACCTAACTGCATCTTTCCTGAAAGGTAAAGGTCAGTTGTATGCAATGCATGATATATATCAAGCAACGATGTTCTCAAAATAAATGAGATTGTGTTTGTATGATGCGTATATGCATGTGTCATGATGTATGAGAAATGTAATGTTTTAGCTGGGGAAAATAAATCCCGGATAGCCGCTGGAGAAAAGAGCTGAATTCTTCATTTCCGTTGGGGATGGTGTACGAAGATGATTGTGAGAATAAACCTGCAGGAGAGGATAACTCCGTTGGGGAATAAACTGATGAAGAGATTACTCTGTGGGGAAGAGATGCTCTGCTGAGGATTCCACCAATAAATTCCGTTGGGGATGAATTACCATTGCTGGTGATACTGGATCATGTTGGGGATTGAATTCTTGTTTGTGAAAGGAACGAACTTCGCTGGGGATGATCTTTCAGCTGCGAATTCGCTGGGAAAAACCCTTTAGACTCTTATGGGGATAATCATTTGAACTTGCTGGGGACAATTTTCCAAAGACTACTGGGGATGATTCTCCAAGCTCTACTGGGGAAGCTTTTTCAGACTGCACTGGGAAAATTTTAGACTCCACTAGGGAAAAAATTCAAATTCCACTGGGGATTTTATATTCTGCCGGGGGATATTCTTATACTCCGTTGGGGAATATTAAGACTGTCGGAGATATTAAGCCTTCTCAGTGTTGATGGTAGATAAACTTTGCTTGGGGAGAATATTACCGATTCATTCACAGTTGTAAGTCTCAGTTGGGGAGAGATATCATTACTGTCTTACTCTGCGGGGAGTGAAAGTACCTTAACCATATTCTTCAGCTAAATCTACCTTGTACCTGGTGGACAGAGCAATTGTGTAGCTTGGACAATTCTTATTGCCCCTGTTTCTGATATTACCAGTAATCGTCTTTTGTTTCACATGTAAATATTTATGAATACAATTAATGTCAAATGCATATATCAAAAATGAACATTTGACGTTCTTCACAAAACAAAACAGATAAAGGAAAAACAGTTTGAAATTTCTTTGAAAATGAATTGTATTGATTTTGAAGTTTGGCCTGTGAATAGGCGTTTTTGTACAAGAGGATGACGTCCTAGTAAGATAACACCACCGAATAATAAAATTTACACAATTTGTGAAAAACTAAACAAAACAGCTATGTGAATAATCCCACTGGGTTCCAACTCTGCTACTGCCTTTATGTCTTCGAGCATCTCATCACTTTGCTACTTGATTGAAGGTAGATCAAATTGATTAGTGTCGTCCGAGCTTGATAGTCGATACCGAAGTCTGGTTGCAAGGTGATCCAATGAGACATAGTGTTACGCTTTGATCCCTAAATTTTGCCTCGACTGCCCTTTCGGGTTTTCAGTCCACCGGGATACCCTTTTTTGCCCAAGCCACCTTTTCAGGTTTTCGACTTGCCGGGTGTACAGATTTTTTCATTTCCATCCCTTATTTTTTCCCTAACCCTTTTGGTTCGCCGGTAAGCCCTTATTTTTGCCTAGGCCAGTCGACCTAGCGGGTAGTTAATTATGTGTAGTATTTTTTCACTATGTCTGCATTGACGGGGTGAGGAAGGTCGTCACCATCCATGGTGGTTGGAATCATAGCTCCTCCTGAGAAAATGTTCTTAACCACAAATGGCCCTTTGTAAGTAGGGGTCCATTTGCCCATGGGATCACCTTGAGGTAGGATAACACGCTTGATAACCAGGTCCCCAACTTGATACTCTTGTCGTTTATCTTTCTTGTTAAATGCCTTGATCATCCGTTTTTGGTACGTCTGACCATGAAAAATAGCAGTAAGTCTCTTTTCATCTATTAAGTTCAACTGATAAATCCGGGTTTGGATCCAGTCATCTTCGCTCAAACCTACGTCCTTCATAATCCGAAGAGAGGGTATCTGCTTCAATGGGCAAGACTGCCTCCATGCCCTATACCAAGGAATAGGGTGTTTCCCCCGTTGACGTCCACGCTGAGGTACGGTACCCATGAAGAGCAAATGGTAACATCTCGTGCCAATCTTTGTATGTCACCATCATTTTCTGCACAATCTTCTTAATGTTCTTATTAGCCGCTTCTACAACCCCATTCATCTTTGGCTGGTAAGGAGAAGAGTTGTGATGCTGTATCTTGAACTGTTTGTAGAGCTCGGTGATCATTTTATTATTGAGATTAGTACCATTGTCCGTAATGATCCTCTCTGGTACACCGTATCTATAAATCAGATTGTGCCGAATGAAACGTGCCACAAAGTTCTTGGTCACCATAGCAAAGGAAGTTGCTTCAACCCACTTCGTAAAGTAATCAATAGCTACCAGGATGAAACAATGCCCGTTGGACGCTGTAGGTCTGATCTCGCCTATCATGTTAATGCCCCACATTGCAAAAGGCCAAGGAGCTGTCAAGACGTTCAAAGGAACTGGAGGTATGTGCATCTTACCAGAATAGACTTGGTACTTATGATAGGTCCGAGAATGCTGATAACAGTCGGCTTCCATAGTGGACCAATAATATCCTGCCCGAAGGATCTTCTTTACCATGGTGTGTCCACTGGAATGAGTTCCGAAAGTACCTTCATGTAAATCCACCATGATCCTTTCTGCCTCGTTCTTATCCACACATCGCAGTAAGGTTGAGTCATGGTTACGCTCGTAAAGGATACCATTGCTGATGAAGAACTTCGCCGCGAACCTCCTCAGAAACTTCTTATCATTAACAGATGCACCCTCGGGGTACTCCTGAGCTTCAAGATACCTCTTCACCTCATGAAACCAGGGTTTATCTGCTACCTCTTCAGTCTCAATGTCACAGAAATGTGCAGGTTTTTCCAACCTTTCAATGATAATCCGGGGAGCTTCGTTGTTCCAATTGACTTTGAACA
Organism: Vicia faba; assembly: GCA_948472305.1. Classification (NCBI taxonomy): domain Eukaryota; kingdom Viridiplantae; phylum Streptophyta; class Magnoliopsida; order Fabales; family Fabaceae; genus Vicia; species Vicia faba. The sequence continues at coordinate 628,588,974 of OX451740.1, forward strand.
TAGAAGACATCGTAGCCAACGCGTCCGCCAACTGATTCTCCTCTCTAGGGAAGTGTTGAAAGGTTATCTCTTTGAAATGTGGAAGCAACGTCAATACATACTCCTTGTAAGAAATAAGATTTGGGTGTTTCATATCGCACTCGCCTTTGATCTGACTGATCACGAGAGTGGAATCTCCGAAGACACTCAAGAACTTAATCCTCAGGTCAATTGCTGCTCGAAGAACCATAATGCACGCTTCATACTCCGCCATATTGTTGGTACAGTTGAAACATAGTCGGGCGGTGAACGGAGTATGAGAGCCTTTAGGAGATATGATCACGGCACCAATGCTATTACCCAAAGCAATCGAAGCTCCATCAAAGTACATAGACCATCGGGATCCCACCTCAGGTCCTTCATCCGGTCCAGGTGTCTCACAATCAGTTATCAACATGATACTCTCGTCCGGGAATTCGAAGTTCATAGACTGGTAATCATCCACTGCCTGATGTGCCAAATGATTTGCTAATACACTTCCCTTGATTGCTTTCTGGGTCGTGTATTGAATGTCATACTCAGTTAAGATCATCTGCCATCTTGCTATTCTTCCGGACAAGGCAGGCTTCTCGAAGATATACTTGATTGGATCCATCTTTGATATCAATAGAGTAGTGTGAGTCAACATATACTGTCTCAGTTGGCGAGAAGCCCATGCCAAAGTGCAGTAAGTTTTCTCGAGCAGTGAGTATCGGGTATCACAGTCGGTAAACTTTTTGCTAAGGTAATAAATACCATGCTCTTTTCGGCCAGACTCGTCATGCTTCCCCAGCACACACCCCATCGAATTGTCGAGTACTGTCAAGTATAAGATTAGAGGTCTCCCTTCAACTGGTGGCATCAAAATAGGTGGCTCTTGGAGATACTCTTTGATCCTTTCAAAAGCGTCCTGGCATTCATCATTCCATCTTACCACTTGATCTTTCTTCAGTAGCTTGAAGATTGGCTCACAAGTAGCAGTCAGGTGCGAGATGAATCGGGCAATGTAGTTCAGATGTCCCAGAAAGCCTCTGACTTCTTTTTCTATTTGGGGAACTGGCATTTCCCGTATAGCCTTCACCTTTGCAGGATCCACTTGAATACCCTTATCGCTTACGACGAAACCTAGCAGCTTACCAGATCTCACCCCGAAGGTGCACTTGTTCGGGTTTAACCTCAGCTTGTACAACTTCAACCTGTCAAATAACTTCTGAAGGTGGTCCAGATGTACTTCCTTAGTCTGAGATCTTGCAATCATGTCGTCGACGTATACCTCAATCTCATGATGGATCATGTCATGGAACAAAGCGACCATGGCGCGCTGATACGTTGCCCCAGAATTTTTCAATCCGAAGGGCATGATCTTGTAGCAAAAGTTACCCCATTGAGTAACAAAGGTTGTCTTCTCCATGTCTTCGGGAGCCATTTTAATCTGATTATAACCGGAGAAACCATCCATAAAGGAGAATACCTTATGCTGAGCAGTGTTGTCAACCAGAACATTGATATGAGGTAGAGGGAAATCATCCTTGGGACTCGACATGTTCAGATCCATATAGTCAACACACATTCGAACCTTACCATCCTTCTTCGACACAAGAACTATGTTGGTAACCCACTGTGGGTAAGAAGTAACTGCTATAAAACCGGCGTCAAACTGTTTCATAACTTCAGCCTTGATTTTCTCAGACATCTCTGGGCGTATTCGGCGGACTTTCTGTTTTACTGGAGAACAGTCTTCCTTGGTAGGCAATCGGTAAACCACAATATCGGTATCCAACCTAGGCATATCTTCATAAGACTAGGCAAAGATCTCCACATAGTCACGCAGCATTTGAATCAACCGTTGCTTAACACTAGCTTCCAGATTTGCATCGATCTTGACCTCTTTCTTGTCCCTCTCTGTACCAAGATTTATCGATTCCACTGGCTCTTCATGCGGTTGTATAACCCTCTCTTCTTGAAGTAGCAGTCTAGCAAGTTCACCAGTGACTTCGCAATCATCTTCACCTTCGTCTTCGTCTAAGTTGATCGGACTTTCGAAGTCATAACTGGCAGTAGCAGAGTCGTTATCAGTGGGATCCAGAGTGGATGTAGACATGTATATGTGAGTGTGTGTAAAATAGTTGTTTTGCAATATATAAAGAGAAAAACAAGGAGCGCAAAATTTGAAATGCAAGAAAACGTCCAATGCTTTTATTAATGATATATGTAGATGACACACATAAAGCCCTCATAAATGAAGCCACGGTGCCCCGGGTAAGACACCGGGCCGTAAAGTTTAAAACATTGTCTGATACAAATTCAAAACAAAAGTCTCATTACTGGGTGATGACTGAAACATGCATAGAATCCTTCGCTGTCCAGTTGCTTAATCCACCATCGGCAGTTGGGTATATCCAGCTATCAATATCAAACTCTTTGTCATTGTCATCCCCGATAGCATTCACCCCTGCGTCTTGTTTAGGCTTTTCTGGTGCTCTGAACTCGATCTCCTTAGCATCAATAGGTCTTGTACCTTATTCTTCAAAACCCAACAATCATCCGTATCATGTCCCGGGCTATCAGAGTGAAAAGCACAACGGGCATTAGGGTTGTACTTTTGTGATGTTGTATTTGGATTCTTCGGGGCCTCCCTTGGAATCACTAGACTGGTCTTTAATAACTGCGGCAGAATCTGGGATAAAGTCATGTTGAGCTGAGTGAATTTTCTTCGTGGTCTCTCAGCCATTGGCTGATTGTTACGCTGAGGAGAAACAACACGTCTTGAAATAACCACCACATTGACAGCTTGGCGAAGTTCAGGTCTATTATGACTTTTTGAACTGTAAATAGCGTTAGACTCCTTCTTAAAAGGATTCTTATCGGTGCTTGACGAAGCACACTTCTGTATTTTACCAGATTTGATACCGGCCTCAATTCTTTCCCTGGTCATAATCAGCTCTATAAACCCGGACGAAGAACTTCCAATAAGATGGTTAAAATACGGACCAGACAAGGTCCCCAGAAACATATCAACTAGCTCCCTATCAGCCAAGGGTGGTTTCACTCTTCCAGCGAGGTCCCTCCACTTCTGAGCATAATCTTTGAAACCTTCACCCGCACCCATAGACATACCCTGGAGTTGGGTACGCGTAGGAGCGAGGTCGGCATTGTATTGGTACTGCTTGTAGAAAGCAGCAGCCAAATCTTCCCAATTACGGATACTAGCTCCTTATAACTGGTAAAACCATTCAAGCTGAGTCCCTGAGAGACTGTGTTGAAAGAAGTGGATCCAGAGATTCTTGTCAGCGGTGTATGGCTGAATCTTCCTAACATACGAACGAAGGTGCAGTTTTGGGCAAGAAACCCCGTCGTATTTAGCGAAGGCTGGTGCTTTAAACTTGTGGGGAATCACCACCCCAGATGACAAACCTAGATCATCAAAGTCCAACCCAGGGACCTTCTGAATCTCCATCGCACTTAACTGGTCTTCCAATTGTTTGTACCTATCCTCAGCTGGAGGATACTGGTCTTCGTCAAAGTCAGTCTCGTTGTCTGAAACCACAGGGCTAGGAGCCCACCTTTCTTCCTGATTATCCTTCCCTCTAGATGAGGGGGTCAAATCAACCTCTTCTCGTAAATCATTTCCAAATTTGCGACCCATATTGAATAGGACCGTCTTCTTCTTCTTCTTCTTCTCTTTCAGAATAAGGGTCTTCAGATCTTGCTGACCCTTAGACAAACTCATGAACAGTTCTTGGAATTGGGCGTTTTGAGCCTGTAGATAAACAGCGAAGAAGGTGAGAAAACCTGTAGGGGTACCTGTTATGAGGTGTATCGGAATGAAATACGTATGATATGATTTCAAAAACGTCGAGAGATTCAAATTTGTAAACAAAAACGAAACACACTTTTATTAGATAAACTTTGAAATCAATTGTTTAACAGATGCCTTTAAGGCGTTACAAGAAGGGAAATACTGAAAAGTAAACCAAAACTAGAAATAATCCAAAAACAATCAATGCTCACATGGTCGCTTCTTGTCGGTGCGAACATAATCATTGAGGATCCGCTCGTTCTCCAGCTGTCTTGTCAACTTCTAGATCTTCTGCTCTTGCTCGTAATACTTTTCTCGGTAAGTATCCCGCTCTTCCCTTAGCTGCATTCAGGACCTCTTCAATGCCCCAATGTCAGTAGGCATGTAAGGGTGGAGGATGGTAGGAGGCACCCCTTCTTCATCAGCAACTTCAAGAGTTATAGGCAAGACCGCTTCGTAGGGCATTCCCAGATTTTGGGCACGTATGCGAACCCATCAGAGATATGGTTCCATTGGTAGAGAAGTCTTCACACCCAGATCGTGCGGATCAGACCGGTGTACTCTATCCCAAGCTCTTATGAATCTTCGGCGTTGCTCATCACTATCTCCTCGGAAATCAAAGACAATACTAGGCATTAGCAACTCATGAGGTCTTTCCCTTCTAGCTCGCCCAAACTGACGTAAGGCCAAGCACAGATTATAAGTGATCCCTCCATTGGTTCCTATCAGTGGAACATTGGGGTATTCCCCACAGCGATCAATAATAGCCACGTCTTCCATACCCTTGATAGTCCAAATGATGTCATTATGAGAGAGAGACATAATCCTGTAGGCCCATCCCATGCCTTCCTTGTTCTTCAACACTGATTTGGGGAGGTGAGAAATAAACCACCTCGCCAACAACGGAGCACAGCACATAAGGGTTCCCCGCCTCTGAGCAGTACGGGCATAAAGAGAATGAAGAATGTCACCCAAGAGGGTGGGCACAGGATTACCGGATATGAAGATCTTTACCGCATTCACGTCAACAAAGGAATTGGAGTTAGGAAACAACACCAAACCATATATGAGCAGAGCCAGAATGTCTTCAAATGACTGGAAGTCCATACTATCCCAGAAATGATTAGCTTTACCAACCAAGAACTTAGTCAAAAAGCCTTTTGCTCCACTACGAGTTTCCAAGTTTGACATTACCTCAGCCTTTGTCAGATGAAGGGCTGAATCAATCTCTTCCGGCCTAAGGATCTTCTCCCAACCTGTAAACGGGGTTTGCTCCAGAATAGAGATACCAAGTAGATCAGAGAACTCTTCCAAGGTAGGGACCAACTGGTAGTCCGGAAAAGTAAAGCAATGGTACAGTGGAACAAAGAACTGGACTAGGACTCTCATCATCTGTTCATCCATCTTGGAGGTGACCAAACCCAGGAGGTTACCATGTCTTCTGATGAAGGAAGTAGTATTTGGTATCTTTGCAACCAAGTCTTTAAGCAGAGTGGGAACCTGGACAAAGTTGATCCGAATGGTGTTTCTACGCATGGGTGCCATGACCTACAAAACAGAACAAAGATGAATCCCTCATGTCTTTGAAATAAGTTAGTCCAATGCAATATGCATGCAATGTCATGATGTCGTGATGTTATGATAGAAAGCACACCACAAGTATCCACAAATAGCAAACATGGTAAAGGCACACAAGTCACACAGAGAGCCCTTAGATTTCAGGCTGGGAAAGAGTCGAGGTACTACCCTCTTTCAGTTCAGTTGGCTTAAACCTGTCCTAAAAATAGTAACCGGGTTCTAGAGGATCTCAATATCACTGACTACCCTCGATCGGTCATAATTCCATTTTATCAACCTTTTCTTGCAGCCGAAATCATCGCGAGAGTTTAGTCTCAATGAGTGTAGCATACTGCTACTGTTCTATGGCCATGTTGGTCAATTTAAAAGTTATAAGGTCAGTTGGTGCTTAATGACCCCTTAGCAGACCCATATTCTCCTCGTTGCGCCACAAGGGATACTGGTACATACTAAAGTGCCACACCAACATAGCTACTTCTTCAACCGTACAATTCCCTCACAGTTTATTGCTACTTACCTAAAGGGTATCCCCCAGATCCGGGTTAGGATCTATAGTAACTCCGATCCAAGCCCACAAATATAAAGCATACAAGTCAAGCAATTGAAAACAATATGAACTATTCATAAGGTACACCCCACTAATAAAATTCCCTAGCAGAGTCGCCAGTTCTGTGATACGGTGGGAAGAACTGACTATTCTTTGGAATGCTGGTTTGCGTTTTGCATTTGTATTCGCAAAATGTCGCGGTAAGCAAGAGTCGCCACCGACTTTTATTTTATCCAACGAGGAAAGGAAAAAAGCACAGAAAAATTCCTTTTTCGAGATGTTTCTCGGGTTCGGAGGGTAGATTATAGAAAGGGAAGGTGTTAGCACCCTTTCTATCCGTGGTTATCCATAGGCTCTTAGGTACTCGCTCATATTGTTTTCAAAATGGTTTTCTTTGTGCTTGTGGGTTTGAAAAAAGTTTTTATTTGAAAACTTCGATTTAACTCTTGCTTCTGTCCTCAAGAGTGTATGAGGTGTTTTTGAAAACATTGTTGGAAAAGTGTAGGTGTGAAAAGTTTTTGTTTTTTAAAAGAGCAAGTATCTAAGAACCATATACCTACTCGAAAAAGGAATCGTTCTATGCTATCTTCCTTTAGACATTGCTATCCTACTATTGATGAGTAGGTAGCACCGCCGTTGGAGTTTGAGGGTCAATTCGAATGAGGGACATGCGGTCACTAAAGCAATGTTAGGACGCCTTAGCGGTAACCCTAATGTCTTAGATCATTTGTTTTGAGGCAACGATATCCGAGGCAACCATTTCGAGGCGACTATGATCTTTTAGACAAGAGGGCGACCTCTAAAGTGACCTACACTCAATGACCGCGTACGAAGGCAACCGAGTGTGGTGTACCCTAAGAGTGCGCATGTGCGAGTGTGTCGTTTTCAGTTATTTTTATCTTTGTACATGTTAATGGTGATCTAAGTTGATTTTAGGTTAAAACATTCAGTCTTGTCATGCATTCCTATTATCAAACATCTAACAGTTATAATTTATGGAAAATAAAAGTGCGGAATTTAAATTACAAGGCTTCGGGTATTTACATCGCCAAAGACAAACCCTTTAGAAATAAATAAAGCGATAAAGAAAAATAAATAAAGGTCCTATTTACTATTACAAATCAGAATCAGATACATAATAGGATAAAATAAAATGTGTCGTGTGTGGGAAATTTAATCGGGCGCAAGATTAGGGTTTTGACCCTTTTTTGATAAAGAAAAGATCTTTTTGTTGTTTTTCATTTTATGAAAGAAATTAATCTAAATTAATTACTAAATTAAATTAATTAAATTAATTAATAAAAATAATTTTTTTTGGGTTTTTTGTTATTTTAAGAAAGAAATAAAAATTAATTGAATTAGTAAAAACCTAATTAAGTCTAATTTAATTTTAATAATTTACAAAAAGGTTAAAATTATCCTAGAATTAAAACCTAGATTAATTTATTAGTATTTATTATTAAAAAATAAAAGTTAAAATTTAATTTGATAAAAAATATTTTTGTGATTTTATTTTAAAAAAGGATTTTTTAATTGGTTAGTAAATTAAACAAAAATAACAAAATAATTAAAATAAACAAAATAAATGAAATAGAAAGAGAGTAAGGGGGTTTGGGCCTGAAATAGGGTGTTTGAGAAGAAATCTGAGGCCCATCACACGCTGACCCTGTTTGACTTTTGGTGATCCCATGTGCACATTTGGACTTGGTCTTTGGTGGTCTTTCAGCCTTGACCCTCAGATTTGGCCTTTGGCCACTTGGCAGGTAGATGAATGATGGTGTATGGTGAACTGCGTGCTTAGACATGCACTTGATTACCTGAAGAAGAAAAATAACAAAGAGAGTGGGGGACCTGAGATTCAAACCCAGGTCCTGAAAGTGATTGCTTGCACGCTTGCCACTAGGCTGTTTTGTTCTCTTTGTAAGTAATATAAAAATAAATCATAATATAAAAAAGCAAGTCAATATGCCAACAAACAAAAAAAATGCGCGAATTATTTGAACCGGCCAATCAGAGGAGGACACGATCTCGTCCCTATCCTCAGGCCTGTAACAATGTTACCTGCGGATTTGAATCCGCAGCTAAAAGCATAGGCCACTCCTAAAATCCATCTCAGGCTACATAAATTTATTCCAAGGCCATGATTGCATTCGTCTTCCTCTTCCGGTCACGCCTATAGCCATCACTAAGGCTAATTTTATCTAAAATGAAAAACCCTAAACCAAGATGCAAAACCCTAACAATGGTGCTTTACGTTAAAGGTTAGATAAACAAAATTGAATAATGCAAAAAGCTTAGAAACATTGTGAGGATTACAAATATGTAAGCAATTTGTTCAAATGATGCAAGAATGATGAATCACGAATTCAAGAACCAAGGTGATTATCATTACACTTACAGTGCTTTGTGGTATGTGAGAATGCTTGCTCTTGATCCAGGAAGATTAAGTGTACGTCCAGGAAACAATTGGGATCGGTCTAAGCTTCTGAAATTGCCTCTAAGTACGATTTTGATTTCAAGCTTTTTGGTGACTTTTTCAAACTTTGTTCTGCCTCTTCTTGCAGCCTCTCCCCCTTGTCTCGATTCCTTTGGCTTGTTTATGTAGTATGGAATGCATTAGGTTAAGAATTATGGATTGAATCTCTCTAAATCAATGCCTTGGGATTTGATTTGATTCACTCTTTACAAACTTTCCAAATTTGCCTAAAATCAATCTTTTTGCACATGATATTGTATGATTCGAGTTTGATGATGATCATGATGATAATTAAGACCTGAAACAGCCAAAAAATCTTAGGTAATCAAAGTTTGGGATTTTATATGTTTTAATTTGATTTAAAATGAGTAAATTCAAATAAAAATCAAATAAAACAATAAAAATATAATATAGGCTCATGGCTGAAGCTAGGACACGTGGACAATGATGCAAGCTCAAATCAAGTGGAAAAGAATGGGCCCATTTGACAAAATTTGATGTTTTGGGGATAGTTGACTTTTGGCAATTTTGCAAAAATGTCCAACTTCAACAATGCATAACTTCTTCACTTTTGAACTTTTGGAAGTGTTCTTTGACTTTTTAGAAATCTTGAGATGTCCTCTAACCAACACTTTTGGTCTCATCTCATTTTGATATTCCATTCTCAAGTTATAAGCTTTGGCAAAAAAGGTGTTTTTGTTGACTTCCAAAAATGACCTATAATGTCCAAATTTATAACTTCTTGTGAGTGCATTTCTTGATCTTGGGGTATGAAGATGGATTGTAGAAAATTGCATCCTCTTCAAAATTAGATTTTGATGGGCCATTTCTCATAAAGTATGAGAAAGTTATGCTTGGTCAAGGTTGAGTTGACTTTTCCTACAAAACCCTAATTTAGCAACTTTTGAATCATGATGAATTTTGAGCAATCTTTGATGAATCATGATCAACCCTTGATCAAATGATGAAATATCCTTCAAAATGAGAATGTTGACAAAAAATATTTAATTTTTAGTGTTTGTAGGTCACAGTTGACTTTTGCCCTAACATAGTCGATTTTTGGACCCTTTGAGCAATTGACTGAGCAAACTTTCTCTGCAAGGCTTGAAATTTGACATGGATGACCTTGAGAACATATTAGGAAATTGGGGAGCAATTGAGGTCATTTGGATTCAAATATCTTGATGCAATACAAAACCCTAATTTGGGGTTGATTGCCTTAGGAGATGACTTGTCTGACCTATTCTTGAGCAACCATGAGCCACTTGGAGATTTTTCTTGCAATGTTTTGAGAAATATGAGAGGGCAAATTTTGGGGTACAACAGGTTTTATTTATTTTTTAAATTCCTGAGTTTTTGGCTATGTAATTAATCCCCACCCTGAAGCCTTGTAATAGCATAGATTTATTTTCTCGCATTTTTAATTCCCACAAATATTTAACTGTTTAGATGTATGCTAATAGGATTGCATGAAAAGAATGCATGACAAATTAACACAGTTAGAAAACCCTAATGTGCAAAGATAAATAACCGAAACAAATCACTCACACATATCACTCTTAGGGTATACTCTCACTTCTGTTGCCTTCGGTAAACGATCATTAAGTATAAGGTGTCTTAGTGGTTACCCTCCTGTCTAGAAAGATCTAATGTCCCATTCGAATGTCGCCTCAGAAATGTTGCCTCGGAAATATTTCCTCGAACTATCTTAAGACTTTAAGGTTATTACTAAGGTGTCCTAATATTGCTTTAGTGATCGCACGTCCCTTTCGAATTGACCCTTATAACTCCAACGACGGTGCTACCTATTTCTCAATAGTGGGATAGTGCTGTCTAAAGGAAACAAGAACAGAAATGAACTTTTGTTCGAGTATGTAGATGCTAGTAGGTACTTTCTCAAATCGAAACTTTTTCACACTTACACCTTCCAAAACAATTTTCAAAACAACTTCGTCACATCCTTGAGGACTGATACAAGGGTTATCACGAAGTAAAACATTTTCAAAAACAAAGCACACATACAAGAAATTTAAAAAGATGACCAAGTACCTAAGAGCCCATGGAAAACCATGGATAGAAAGGGTGCTAATACCTTCCCTTTCTATAATCTACCCCCGTACTCAGAATATCTCGAAAAAGAATTTTTCTGTACTTTTTTCCTTTCCGATTGGATGAAATAAAAGTCGGTGGCCACTCTTGCTTACCGCGACATTTTGCAAACAGAAAACACAAAATGCAAACCAGTATATAATAGTCGGTTCTGCCACCGTATCACAGAAATGGCGATTCTGCTTGGGAGTTATAAGTGGGGTATACCTTAGGATCTAGGTCATTTAAATTGCTTCTCTTGATTGCTTTGTTTGCTTTATTTTTGAGGGTTTTGTTTGGGGTTACTATAGATCCTACACCCGGATCTGGGGAACACCCTTTAGGTAAGTAGCAATAGACTGTGAGGGAAATGTACGGCGTAGACCGATACGGTTGAAGTAGTAGCTACATTGGTGTGGCACTTTGGTTGGTACCGGTATCCCTTGTGGTGAAATGAGGAGAATATGGGGCCGCTGTGTGGTGTAGTGAAGCATCAACTGACCTTAGAACCTTTAATTTCCCAACTTGGCCATTAGAAAGTAACGAGATAGCCGGCCTTGGTGTAAAGCTGAGAAGTGGTTGATACTCGATGCTACACTCATTGAGACCATACTCTCGGAACAATTTCGGCCGCAAGAAAAGATTGCGTAAGCTGAAACCATGACTGATGGAGGATGGTCGGTGATATTGAGATCCTCTAGAACCCGATTACTTTTCTAGGACAGGTTTGAAACCAACTTAACTTTAAGAGGGTATTACCTTTTACCTCATGCAAGCCTTAAACCTAAGGGCTTTGTGTGATTTGAATGTGTTTGCAATACATTTTGTTTGCTATACCTGTGTTTTATCATGACATCATGCATCATAACATGGCATTCATGCTTCATTAAGAGCTAGTGTCAAGAATTTCTGAAAATTCCATGTTCAATAAGAGACACGGTCAATTTCTCAGCCTGGTTACTTCAAACCCTGATGAACAGATGATGAGCGTACTTTTTCAGTTCTTCGATCCCAAGCATCACTGTTTCACCTTTCCAGATTATCAGTTGGTACCCACCTTGGAAGAATTCTCTCATCTATTGGGCATATCCATTCTTGAACAGGTACCCTTCACAGGTATGGAAGAAGCTCCTAAGCCAGAAGTCATTGCCTCAACTTTGCATTCGAAACGGGCCGATGTGGCATCCAATTGGGAACTCGAAGCGGAGTCGAGGGTTTTCTAGCCAAGTTTCTGATAGACCAGGCTCATTTATTTTGAGATGATATGGAGTTTCAGGCTTTTGAGGATGTCTTGGTTCTTCTTATCTATGGTTTAGTTCTCTTCCCTAATCTGGACTCTTTCATAGATGTGAATGCTATCAAGATTTTCCTTTCTCACAACCCTGTGCCTACCTTACTTGGAGATATTTTGCACGCTCTCTATACTCGTACCACGAGGAGAAGAGGGACTCTTATGTGCTGCTTTCCGTTGTTGTCGAGGTGGTTTATTTATCACCTCCCTAGGTCTATACTGAAGAACGAAGAAGGTTTAGGTTGGTCCCACAAAATAATGTCACTCGCTTATACGGATATTATTTGGTGTTCCCGAGCTATTAAAGACATTGCTGTTATCGACCGCTATGGGGGGTATCCTAATGTCCCATTACTTGGTATCAGAGGAGGTATAACTTACAATCCTTGTCTAGCTTTGAGAAAATTTGGTTGTGCTCGAAGGGATGGTCCCCATGAGTTACTTCTCGAGGACATTGTATTCGACTATGAGGATGATGTTAAGGGGCATCGTCGGAGGTTTATACGAGCTTTGGGCATGGTAAACAGATCTGACCCCCATGAGTTGGGACCAAAGACTTCCCTTCCTATGCAGCCTTACCTCCAATGGGTCTGAGCTCGTGCCCAAAACTTATGATGCCTTATGCGGCAGTGTTACCAGTGATTGTGGAACCCACTATTGAAGACGACATTCCTTACACGGTTCTCTATCCTTACATGCCCACTGATCTTGGGGAATTACAAAGGTCTTGGATTCAGCTGAAGAATGAGCGAGATACTTATAGGGAGTAGTTCCTTGAGCAAGAGATGAAGGTTTTAAAGCTCACCAGGCAGCTCGAGGAAGAAATAGTGCTCAATGATTACATCAGCACAAAGAGAAAGTGTCCATGGGACTTTTGATTTTGCTTTTCTAGTTTTAGATTCGTTTGATTTACTTCTTTGTAACGCCTTAAAGGCATGTTGAACCTTTCAAATTTGAGTTAATAAAGTTTTGTTTATTTTGGTTTGCAAATTTAAATCTCCCAAAGTTTTGAAATCATTACATGCGCATCCCATTATCATACACATCATTACAGGTACCACTACAGGTTTCTCATCTTCTTCGCTGTTTATTTTAGCAGAAATGTCTTCAGATCAAGTCATCAAGGATATTCAGGCACAGAACGCCCAGTTCCAACAGATGTTCATCAGTCTGGCAAAGGGGCAAGAGGATCTGAAGACCCTCATTCTGAAAGAGAAGAAGAAGAAGAAGAAGGTCGGTATTCTGAATATGGGCAGAAGGTTTGGAGAAAGGTTGAAGCATTAAACTGATCTGATCTCTTCATCCAAAGACGGGGAGAACCAAGAAGAGGAAAAGGATCCTAGTCCTGCAGTCTCTGACAATGATAGTGATTATGATGATGAGCAATATCCTCCTGCTGAGGATAGATACAAGTAGCTAGAAGACCGTATGAGTGCTATGGAAGTTCAGAAGATACATGGTTTGGATTTCAGAGAGCTGGGACTGGTATCGGGAGTGGTCATCCCTCAGAAGTTTAAGGCTCCAGTTTTTGCTAAGTATGATGGAGTGTCCTACCCAAAACTCCATCTCCGCTCATATGTCAGGAAGATTAAACACCACACTGCTGATAGAAATTTTTGGGTACACTTATTTCAAGATAGTCTATCAGAGACACAGCTTGAATGGTTCTACCAGTTGGAGGGAGCCAATGTCCGAAACTGGGAAGATCTTGCTGCTGCTTTCTACAAGCAGTATCTGTACAATACCGACCTTGCTCCCACTCGTACTCAGCTCCAGAGTATGTCCATGGGTGCAGGTGAAGGTTTCAAAGATTATGCTAAAAAATGGAGAGATTTGGCTGGCAGAGTTCAACCCCCTTTGTCTGATAGGGAGTTAGTTGATATGTTTCTAGGGATGCTGTCTGGTCCATTTTTCAACCACTTAATCGGCAACTCGTCGTCTGGTTTCACCGAGTTGATTTTGACTGGAGAAAGAGTAGAGGCTGGAATTCGAAGTGGCAAAATACAGAAGGATGCCTCTTCGAGTTCGTTAAAGAAACCTTTTACTGGTAAGAAGGAAGCCAGTGCAGTTTATAGCCCGAGGGGCCAAAACAGATCTGAACACCGTCCAACGGTAAATGCTGTAGTGATACCAAGACCCTCGGTTGCTCCATAATGCAACAATCAACAAAGGGTGGAAAGACCACAACGAAAGTTTACCCGCATTAGCATGACATTGGCTAAAGTACTACCTCACCTGTTGAGATCCGACTTGGCGACCTTGAGAGAGGCTCCCAAGAATCCAAATACTACCTCTCCTAGATACAATCCCAACGCGCGGTGCGCCTACCATTCTGAGAGTCCTGGCCACGATACCAATGATTGCTGGGCTCTCAGAAACAAAGTAAAAGACTTGCTTGAAGCCGAGGAGATAGAGTTCGATGCTCCAGAAAAGCTGAATGTTATAACTGCTCCCATGCCCAAACATGGTCGTGGAGTCAATGCTGTTGACACTGATTTGTTTGTGACCTCTGTTGAAGAAATTTCTACTCCTCTTATGACTGTTAAGAAGAATCTGTTGTTGGCCAATTTATTTTCGGGTTATGGTGAAGGTTGCCACATGTGTTCGATTCTACCTTCTGGTTGTTGTTTGTTGAAGTCGGGTGTTCAGCACCTGATGGATAACAAAGAAATTTTGTTTGAGAAGACTATGATTCCTGTTGTTCCAAATGAAGATGTTGCCATCATAACCATTTCCGCCAATCCGTCCAAGGCCTCCTCGAGAAGACCTGTTAGGATTACACTTGTTCAAAGAATTGCTCCGCTAATAATCACTGTTCCTGGTCCCACCCTGTACACTTCAGACAAGGCTGTCCCATGGCACTATGGTGCTGATGTGTATTATCATGGCATTAAGCAAGATTTGAAGAATGAAGAAGTTGATGTCGATGTAAGTAATATTTTCGGGGCTAGTAAGGTTACTATAAGCGGAAGGATCTTCTCTCCCAAGATTTCCCCTCCGACTGTCAACAAACCTATTGTCATTCCATCTGCTGTTCCCGCTAGTACATCAACTACTGTTCCAGTTCTTACTCCAGTTATCACCCATGTCGTTGAGCCATCTGGGACTCGGGGCAAAGAAATTATAGGTGAGCCTGCCCGGACGGAGGCGCCTATAAAAATTGTTGTGGAAGCCTCTAAACAAGAAATAGAGTAAATACTAAAAATTATCAAGAAAAACGACTACAATATGGTCGAACAGTTGGGGAATACCCCATCAAAGATCTCCATGTTGTCTCTGCTATTGTGTTCTGAAGCCCATGCGAAGGCTTTGATTGCATTTCTCAAGACTGCGCATCTGCCGCAGGAAACTTCGGCAGATCAGTTCACATATTGTGTGGCTAGCTTGACTGCTGACAATGGGCTAGGTTTTTCAAATGCGGATTTGACCCCTAAGGAGAGGAATCATAATGATGCTTTGCACGTCTCGGTTGAGTGCAGGGGCACCACTATGGCTCATGTACTGGTAGACACTGGGTCTTCGCTGAATGTTCTGCCAAAGAAAGCATTGGACCATTTGGATTGTGAGGGTTTGACTTTAAAGCTGAGTAACATTGTGGTAAGGGCTTTTGACGGATAAAAGAGAATGGTGCACGGGGAGGTGGACATCCCTGTCAAAGTGGGTTCTCATACCTTTGGGTCCACCTTCTACGTAATGGACATCAGGCCATCATATTCTTGCTTGTTGGGTCGTCCTTGGATCCATAGGGCTGTGGCAGTTACTTCTACACTCCATCATATGCTGAAGTACCCAGTGAAGGGGAAAATTGTCACGGTGCAAGGTGAAGAGGAGTATATGGTGAGTCATCTCAATTCCTTCTGTTATGTAGAGATGGACGGGGAGTTTATAGAAACTCCTTGTCATAATTTCGAAGAGGTTCCTCAGTTCTCGGCATCAACTGAAGTTACTACCGACAAACCTCCGCTGAAGATGGCTTATCTCAAGGATTCCAGGGATGTAGTTGAAGAAGGTGGGTGTACCAATTGGGGTCGGCTCCCTGATTTCACTCACAAAACTGAAAAATTTGGTTTGGGCTTTACTACAGGGGCTCATAGGGCTGTCAGGCACGCACGGGTTGGAAGACCTCCTCTACACATCAGCAATCGGGGAGTTAATGCAATTGAGGACAGTGAAGAGGATTCAGACATCGATAGCTGGATCTACCCAACAACCAACGGTGGACTGAATAACTGGACGACTAGGGACTTCATACCTGTTTCTTTTATTTCGCAGTAATTTACTTTTGTTTTAAGATTTGTAATAAACAGTTTGAAACTTTACGGCCCGGTGCCTTGCCCGAGGCACCTTGGCTCTGCTTGTGAGGGCTTATTATTTGTCATTTCATATATCATTAATAAAGCATTGGACATTTCTTGCATTACAAATTTTGCGCTCCTTGTTTTTCTTTTCTGTCTCTTACTTTATCAAAACAACTATGCTCTTACACACACTCACGTATCATACTACAGATCCATATCCACCCTAGATCCCATTGATAACAGCTCTGCAACTGCCAATTATAACTTCGAAAATCCTATCAACCAAGCCGAGGACGAAGGTGAGGATGATTGTGAGGTGCCTGGAGAACTTGCTAGACTATTACAGCAGGAAGAGAGGGCCATACAGCCTCATGAAGATCCGGTTGAGTCAGTAAATTTGGGTACAGAGGAAGACAGGAAAGAGGTTAAAATAGGTGCGAATCTGGAGCCTAGTGTCAAACAACGGTTAATACAGATGCTACACGACTATGTTGAGATCTTCGCCTGATCCTATGAAGACATGCCTTGTTTGGACACTGATATTGTGGTACATCTCCTGCCGACTAAAGAAGATTGCCCTCCGGTAAAGCAGAAGATCCGTCGTATGCGCCCTGAAATGTCATAGAAAATCAAAGCAGAGGTCATGAAACAGTTCAAAGAAGGATTCTTAGCTGTCACTTCTTATCCGCAGTGGGTTGCCAACGTCGTTCTGGTACCTAAGAAGGATGGTATGGTACGGATGTGTGTGGACTACAGAGATCTTAACAGGGCAAGCCCCAAGGATGACTTCCCACTTCCTCACATTGATGTTCTAGTCGACAACACCGTGCAGCACAAAATCTTCTCCTTCATGGATGGTTTTTCTGGCTACAACCAGATCAAGATGGATCCTGAGGACATGGAGAAGACAACCTTCGTCACATAGTGGGGCACCTTCTGTTACAAGGTAATGCCTTTTGGGTTAAAGAATGCTGGGGCGACTTATCAGCACGCCATGGTCGCTTTGTTCCACGATATGATTCACCATGAGATTGAGGTTTATGTTGATGACATGATCTCCAGGTGCCATACTGAGGAAGAGTGCCTTGATCATCTCCAGAAACTGTTTGACATGTTGAAAACGTACAAGCTGAGGTTGAATCTGAACAAGTGTACCTTCGGGGTAAGGTCTGGAAAGCTTCTGGGTTTCGTTGTCAGTGACAAAGGCATTCAGGTGGATCCTGCAAAGGTAAAATCCATACAAGAGATGCCGGCTCCCCGCACAGAAAAGGAAGTTAGAGGCTTCTTGGGACATCTAAATTACATCGCCCAGTTCATTTCACATTTGACTGCTACTTGTGAGCCAATCTTCAAGCTGCTGAAGAAAGATCAAGTGGTAAAGTGGAATGATGAATGCCAGACTGCTTTCGACAGAATCAAGGAATACATTTAAGAACCACCAATTTTGATGCCTCCAGTTGAAGGAAGACTTTGATTTTATACTTGACATTGCTAGACAATTCAATGGGGTGTGTGCTGGGGCAGAATGACGAGTCTGTTCGAAAAGAGCACGCCATTTATTACCTTAGCAAAAAGTTTACCGACTGTGAGACCCGACACTCATTGCTCAAGAAAACTTGTTGCGCTTTGGCATGGGCTGCTCGCCGACTGAGACAGTATATGCTGACTCACACTACCTTGTTGATATCAAAGATGGATCCGATCAAGTATATTTTCGAGAAGCCCACCTTATCCGAAAGAATAGCAAGATGGCAGATGATCTTAACCGAGTACGACATCCAATACACAACCCAAAAAGCAATCAAGGGGAGTGTATTGGCAGATCATTTGAAGCATCAGGCCGTGGATGACTACCAGTCCATGAATTTCGAGTTCCCGGATGAGAATATCATGTTGGTAACCAACTGCAAAGAATCTGGACCGGATGAAGGACCCGAGGAGGGATCCCGATGGTCTATATATTTTGATGGAGCCTCGAACGCATTAGGTAATGGCGTTGGCGATGTAATCATCTCTCTCGAGGGCTGTCATACTCCATTCACCGCCCGATCATGTTTTAACTACACCAACAATATGGCGGAGTATGAGGCATGTATCATGGGTCTTCGAGCTGCTATTGACCTGAGGATTAAGTTCTTGAATGTATTCGGAGATTCCTCTCTGGTGATAAGTCAGATCAAAGGCGATTGGGATACAAAGCACCCGAATATTATTCCTTACAAAGAGTATGTATTGACATTGCTCCCACACTTTGAGGAGATAACCTTTGCACATTTCCCACGAGAAGAGAACCAGTTGGCGGACGCGCTGGCTACCATGTCTTCTATGTTCAAAGTTAGGTGGGACAATGAAGCTCTCCAAATTACCATTGAGAGGTTGGATGAACCCGCACATTGCGGTGATATTGAGACTGAAGAGGTAGCAGACAAACCCTATTTTCACGAGGTAAAAAGGTATCTTGAGGCTCAAGAATACCCCGAGGGGGCATCTGTTAATGACAAGAAGTTTCTGAGAAGGTTCGCTATGAAGTTCTTCATCAGTAATGGAATTCTCTATAAGCGTAACCATGATTCAACCTTACTGCGATGTGTGGACAAGAGCGAGGCAGAAAGGATCATGACGAAGTTATATGAAGGTACTTTAGGAACCCATTCCAGTGGACATACTATGGCTAAGAAGATCCTACGGGCAGGATATTACTGGCCCACTATGGAAGGTGATTGTTATCAACACTCTCAAACCTGTCATAAGTGCCAAGTCTATGTTGATAAGGTGCATGTGCCTCCAGTCCCTTTGAATGTCTTGACAACCCCTTGGCCCTTTGCAATGTGGGGCATCGACATGATCGGCGAGATCCGACCTACCGCGTCTAACGGACATCACTTCATTCTGGTAGCCATTAATTACTTTACGAAGTGGGTTGAGGCAGCTTCCTTTGCTACAGTAACCAAGAACGTCGTGGCGCGATTCATTTGACACAATCTGATCTGTCTATATGGTGTACCAGAGAGGATTATTAATGACAATGGTACAAATCTCATCAACACAATGATCACCGAGCTTTGCAAACAGTTCAAGATTCAACATCATAACTCTTCTCCCTACCGGCCGTAGATGAATGGGGTTGTTGAAGCAGCTAACAAGAACATCAAAAAGATTGTACAGAAGATGACAATGACATACAAAGACTGGCACGAGATGTTACCATTCACTCTTCATGGGTACCATACCTCAACACGGACGTCAACAAGGGCAACCCCCTACTCTCTGGTATATGGCATGGAGGCAGTCCTACCCATCAAAGTCCAGATACCCTCTCTTAGGATTATGAAGGATGCGAGTTTGAACAAAGACGACTGGATCCAAACTCGACTTGATCAGCTGAATCTAATCAATGAAAAGAGACTTACTGCTATCTGTCATGGTCAGACGTATCAAAAACGAATGATCAAGGATTTTAACAAGAAAGTCAGACGCGAAGAATATCAAGTCAGGGATCTAGTGATCAAACGCATCATACTACCGCAAGGTGATCCCAGGGGAAAATGGACCCCCACATACGAAGGGTCGTTTGTGGTTAAGAACATTTTCTCGAGAAGAGCTATGATTCTAACCACCATGGATGGTGACGACCTTCTTCACCCCGTTAATGCAGACATAGTGAAAAGATACTACGCATAATCAAATACCCGCTAGGTTGATTGGCCTAGGCAAAAATAAGGGCTTCCCGGCGAACCAAAAGGGTTCGGGCAAAAGTAAGGGATGAAAATGAAAAAATTGTACACCCGCCAAGTCGAAAACCTGAAAAGGCGACTTGGGCAAAAAAGGGTATCCCGGTGGACTGAAAACCCGAAATAGCGGTCCAGGCAAAAATTAGGGATCGAAGCGTAACACTATGTCTCATTGGATCATCTTGCAACCAAACCTCAGTATCAACTATCAAGCTCAGACGGCGCCAATCAATCTGATCCACCTTCGACCAAGCAGCAAAGTGATGAGACGCATGAAGATATAAAGGCAATAGCAGAGTTGGAACCCAATGGGATTGTTTCACATAGCTGTTTTTCTTTCTTTTACACAAATTGTATAATTTTTGTCTCTCGGAGGCGTTCTCTTACTAGGACGTCAGCCTCTTTGTACAAAACGCTTATTACAGGCCAACTTCAAAAATCAATAAAATTCATTTTCACGAGAAATTTCAATTTGCTTTTTTTCTTTCTATTTTGTTTTGCAAGAACATCCAATGATTCATTTTTGATATATGTATTTGAAAATAATGAATGTTCATAGATATTTACATATAAAACAAAAGACAATTACTCGTAATTCCAGGAACAGGGAAAAGCAAGAAGTGCTCAAACCTTGCAGTTACTATGCCCATCAGGTACGGGGATAGAGCCAGCTTGAGAACATGGGTAGTGGTACACACACTCCCCACAGAGTAAAAAAATATCCAAAGACAATGATGTCAGCTTTCCCAAACAGGACATAACTCTCCCCAGTTGAGGTTCACAATCGCGAGTAATTCAGTAAAAATTTTACCAAGCAGAGTTTATTTCTCTCACAAGCATAAACTTAATCTCCAACATAATTCATTATCATCGGCAACAGAAATTCATCCCCAGTTGAGTTTATTTCTCCAAATGAGCAATCTATAAACATAATATCTCCTCTCCGACAGAGTTATTCCCCGCTGAGTTATCCTCAGGCAGAGTCTCTCTCAGCAGAACATCCGCAAACAAGGGGCAAATCTCCAGCACAATCATCTTTGTTCACCATCCCCAACAGAAGTGGAGGACCTATGGTTTTTTACAGCAGTCAAGAATACCATTTCTCATACTCTCCAAATAGCAGTTAGGGATTGATTTTCCCGGACTCAGATTATTACGTCTTCATTTCATGTTCATACATCATGACATGTGCATACATCACATATAACATAGTCTCATTTATTTTGAGAACGTCATCATACAGTGCATCTCATGCATCACACCTAACTAACCTTGTATTTCTTTCAGGAAAGACAATTATTATCAATAATTTCCAGCAGTTTTGTGATCAACACTCAAGGTTAAACAAAGTAATCATCGGTGCGACAAAAGCAACCTTACCCAGGTTCCCTCTATAATTTTACTCAAAATCGCATTAAAGTAACCCTACCATCCAGGTTCCTTCTCGCAACCCTACTATCCAGGCTTTCACCTCGAAGTAACCCTACTATCCAGGTTCCTTCTCAAGCCCTACTATCCAGGCTTTCATATCAAAGTAACCCTACTATCCAGGTTCCTTCTCAAGCCCTACTATCCAGGCTTTCATCTCGAAGTAACCCTACTATCCAGGTTCCTTCTCAAGCCCTACTATCCAGGCTTTCATCTCGAAGTAACCCTACTATCCAGGTTCCTTCTCAAGCCCTACTATCCAGGCTTTCATATCGAAGTAACCCTACTATCCAAGTTCCTTCTCAAGCCCTACTATCTAGGATTTCATATCGAAGTAACCCTACTATCCAGGCTTTCATATCGAAGTAACCTTACTATCCAGGTTCCTTCTCAAGCCCTACTATCCAGGCTTTCATATCGAAGTAACCCTACTATCCAGGTTCCTTCTCACAACCCTACTATCCAGGCTTTCATCTCGAAGTAACCCTAATATCCCGGTTCCTTCTCATAACCTTATTATCCGGGTTCTTCCTCTCTTATCCCTAGACAGCAGTCCAAAACACTGTAAGACTGGGACCCGATCAAGCACAATTGATTTCGCATTTCCCCAGAAATTCGCAATGTAGCACATACCCCGACCAAATACGCAGTTCATTTCTGCTTCCCAAATCAGAATTATTCCCCAGTAGAGTAAAGGACAACTGAAGCTCTTAAAACTATATTTCTCTCAAGACAGAGACCAGCATTCCCCAACGAAGCCCTCCTCAACAACAAGTATACGGGTCCTCGCAAAGGAATCTCTTACGCAATTGACACTTCTTTGGATGGCATATTTAAGCCCATCTCCGAAAATTCTTTCGTAACTACCAAATGGCATCTATAAGCCCATTCTCGATATCACAAATCAAGTATCACTTCATGCGAGTGCAAATTTCCGGGCACTCTAGTGTTCAATCATCTTCTACCTTCAGATCACGAAAGGCAGACAAGCCAATCTACATGTTCAGGTTTAAGAAGATTGAACAGGGGAAGCTGTTGTACCCCAAAATCCCCCCCCCCCCCCCCATATTTCTCAACAAATGTCAAGTGAGGTCAACAAATGGCTCAAGGAAGTCCAAGAGTTGACCAAACAAACTCTCTCATAAGGCAGTCTATCTCAAATTAGAGTTTCTATCTTCATCAGGATGTGTGAACCACAAAGGACTCAAATGCTCACCATTGTCCTAATATTCCCTTAAGATCATCCATGTCAAGTTTCAAGCCTTGCAGAAGAAGTTTTCTCAGTCAATTACTCAAATGCCTAAGAATCAACTATACTAGGTCAAAAGTCAATTGTGGCCCACATACAGTCAAACTTCAAGATTCTTGGTCAACATCCTCATTTTGAAGTATTATTCATCATTTGATCAAGGGTTGATCATGATTCCTCAAGGATTGCTCATAATTCATCCAAACCCAAAAGTTGCTAAATTAGGGTTTTGGAGGAAAAGTCAACTCAACTTTGACCAAGCATAAATTTCTCATACTTTATCATAAATGACCCATCCAAAGCTCATTTTGAAGAGGATGCAATTACCTACAATTCATCTTCATCTCCCAAGTTCAGAATATGCACTCACCAAAAGATATGAATTTTGACATTATAGGTCATTTTGAAAAGTCAACAAAAACACCTTTTGGGTCAAAGCTTCATACATTGACATGGAAGACTCAATTGATATGATACCAAAAGGGTTGCTTAGAGGACATCTTAAGATTTCTAAAAAGTCCAAGAACACCTCTCTAGGGTCAAAATTGAGAGAGTTATGCATTGGCAAAGTTGACCTTTTTTGCAAAATTGCCAAAAGTCAAATGAGCTCAAAATTTCATTTTTTGCCAAATGGGCCTAACTTTTTATGCTTGCACCTCACTTATAATATGATCGACGACCCAAATATCAAACCTCTTGTTATTTTCTTCATTTTTCAATTTATTTTGATTTTTTGTTAATTAAAATTTCAATTAAATCAAATAATTGATGAATAATGAAAAAGATATGTTGTGATCTGATTTTTAGACATGATCTCAATCAAATAATGCAAGGATATCATGATCAATTCGAATCAAGGCTGATTGGTACAAGAAAGGCATAATTTGGCTCAATATAGAAAGTTTACATATGCCATGAAAATCAAATCAAATCTTCAAAAACTTCCAAAGATGTGATCAATTTTACAACCCTAATTCACTCTATGATATATATTGAACATATCCAAGGCAAGAACCAGGGTTGGAGGTCGTGCATAGCCAAGAACAAAACTCAAAAATTTGCAAGAAAGTGGGTGATCGTTCTTGGACTTAGAGAGTGATTCAAGCCATTCTAAGGCTCCCAATAGACTCCTGGACATCTCCAGAAGGGATCTCAATCAATTGCAAGCATTTTCACATCCTGAATCGTAAGTTACAGACGCCACAGTTTGCCTCCAA
This sequence comes from Vicia faba, assembly GCA_948472305.1. NCBI lineage: Eukaryota > Viridiplantae > Streptophyta > Magnoliopsida > Fabales > Fabaceae > Vicia > Vicia faba. The sequence continues at coordinate 628,612,694 of OX451740.1, forward strand.
ACTCAATTTCGATTTCATTGATTTACGCATCATTAGCACATTTGATTCATATATTCTTGTTCACCATTGAGTTTGCAAGCTATTGGTATCATTTAATTTCATTTTCAAGACAATAATCATGATATGCCATTGTTAGGGTTTCTGGGCTCGTTTTAGGGGTTTGCAGTATAGGAAAAATTAGGCCTAGATTATGGTACCCTGATACTCGTGAGGATGAGACAAGTTGATTGGTACCTTTAAATTTCATTTATATTGCTTGTATAGAATTTTTGAATGGCACAGGTTTGTAGTTACAACAAGGTGTCTGTGGGTAAAAGTGTCGTTGGCTAAAACGATGGTCCAGGGAAGAAGAAGCTTCCGTGGCAACGTGTGATTCCTTCATTTGAATTTAGCACATTTGACTGACCCCACTAGCTTGTTTTGAATATTATGTTTTATTGTTATTTTACTTACAAGTTAACACGCTAGCGCAGATGGTTGGAGGGAATGGCTTTGATGCACACGTCCTGGGTTCGACCCCAGGCGTGTGCATTTTATTATTTTCTTGATTGTTTCAGGTGAATCCCATGCAATACAATATCATGTCGTCCACCATATAAACTCAGCATCCATCCTTTGATCCAATATTCCATTAGATCTAACGCCCAGGTAGCAGGAGGCCTACCATACATCTCAAGTCAACGTACGCACTAGATCAGGCGAAGTCAAAAGGGCTTAGATTTGTTTGGGCCCAGAATTTCAACAACATACCCATTGATTGCTAAATGCTACTAGACCCATTTACTTTTTTTTTCTTATTTCTTTTAATCTTATTTAATTATTTTATTTTTTCTTTAATTATTTTAATTAACAATTAATTACTATTTTTCATAAAAATCATAAAATCAAGAAATAAAAAAAAATAGAATTAGACTATTTTTTTATCAAAATTCATTTTGTTAATTTAATTTTAATTTAGTTTAATTTAGGGCAACTTTAACTTGTTTTCTATAATTAAAACTAATTAGCAAATTAGGTTTAAACCCTTGATTTGATTTGATTTTCTCTTTTTTTCTCAAGTAAATAAAAATACAAAAATAGGTTTTTTTTAGATTGAATTAATTCATTTTTCTTAATTTAAAATTAATTAGATCTTAGGATTTTCTTTTAACTATTTCATTATTTTATTAAATAACAAAACATGACAAAAACATTTTTTTAATCAATCTCAAATAGGTTTAGTCAAGGGCCAAAACCCTAGTCGTTTCGTATTTCATTCATCGCGCGCTTATTATTTATTTTGACAATATTTTTGTAACTGTTCATGGTTTGTAATAGTTTAATTTAGGGTTTTATTTATTGTTTAAATTCACGGGTTTATGGCTATGTAATTAATCCCCACCCCGAAGCCTTGTAATAGCGTAGATTTATTTTCTTGCATTTTTAACTCCCGTAAATATTTAACTGTTTAGATGTATGCTAATAGGATTGTATGACAAGAATGCATGACAAATTAACACAGTTAGAAAACTCTAATGTGAAAAGATAAATAACTGAAACAAATCACTCGCACATATCACTCTTAGGGTATACTCTCACTTCGGTTGCCTTCGGTAAACGATCATTAAGTATAGGGTGTCTTAGTGGTTACCCTCCTGTCTAGAGAGATCTAATGTCCCATTCGAATGTCACCTCGAAAATGTTGCCTCAGAAATATTTCCTCGAACGATCTTAAGACTTTAGGGTTATTACTAAGGTGTCTTAATATTGCTTTAGTGATCGTACGTCCCTTTCTAATTGACCCTTATAACTCCAACGACGGTGCTACCTATTTCTCAATAGTGGGATAACGCTGTCTAAAGGAAACAAGAATAGAAACGCTATTTTGTTCGAGTAGGTGATGCTAGTAGGTACTTGCTCAAATCAAAACTTTTTCACACTTACACCTTCCAAAACAATTTTCAAAACAACTTCGTCACATCTTTGAGGACTGATACAAGGGTTATCACAAAGTAAAAAATTTTAAAAAACAAAGCACACACACAAGCAATTTTAAAAGATGAGCAAGTACCTAAGAGACCATGGAAAACCATGGATAGAAAGGGTGCTAATACCTTCCCTTTCTATAATCTACCCCCGTACTCAGAATATCTCGAAAAAGGATTTTTTCTGTACTTTTTTCCTTTCCGATTGGATGAAATAAAAGTTTATGGAGACTATTGCTTACCGAGACATTTTGCGAACACAAAACGCAAAATGCAAACCAGTATATAACAGTCGGTTCTTCCACTGTATCACACTATGAAAAGAATATACCCAAACTGTTCAAATTTTATTTGTTTTTCCCCCCAAAACTCCAACAAGAATCTTCTATAAATAAGTTGTCTTCACAACACACAAAGGGGGGCTTTGGAGCAAGGAAAGAGGAGAAGAAAAAAAAGAGAGAGGAGAGAACATGAAGGCCGGAGCCTTGAAACACTCTTAATCCCAGAACCAAAAAACACAACACCTCTGTTCTTTTCTTTTGAACCTAGAACCAAAAAACACAACAACTATATTCTTTTCTTTCGAACTCAGAACCAAAAACCACAACACCTCTGTTCTTTCCTTTCGAACCCAAGAACATTCAAGGCAGCAACTCAAGTTCGAAGCACACATTCCAGCTTCAAGGTAAGTCTTCTTAACTTTAAACATTTCCTTCAAGCATCATTGATGATTCATCTTCGAAGATAACATGTAATAATCATTACCTTCAAAGCTCCCCTTTTATTTGTTTTCCTTTCTTGTCCATTATATGTTAAGAACTAACCTGTACAGACCATAAAATAATGTTGGAGTGAGAAATTAAAGCATGGTTCGACACAAAGCCTTAGGCTTCGATCCATACTGCTTTACAGGCCCAAACAGAAGGGAAAAAAGGTGTGTGATTCGACACATAACCTTATGCTTCGTTTCACATTGAGTTACAGGGTCAACTTTATCCTTTGATTCATACTGAATTACAAGGTCAACTTTATGCTTTGATTCACACTGAGTTATAGAGTCGAAAGAAGGTTATGTTAAATGCATATAAGCATGCTTCGACACATGCTGTCGAACGATTTGTTTTTTCGCTCTTTTGCGCTTTTTATTTTGATATTTATTTTAATTAACCAAAAGCCTTCCATAAAAAAACCTAAAAAATGATTTCTTGATTAATTTGATTTCCTTTTAACTTAGGATTAATTTTCCTATTTTTTATTAATCATATCCTTTTAGGTTAATTAGGTCAAAACAATTTTCCTAACAAAAAATCCAAAGCAAAATCCATTTCTTTTTATATTCCTTGTACATTATATTCATGTCATTTCTTGTACATTTATTCAATATGGTTGTAATAGATAATTAGGTTTAATTTCTCAAAATCCCCATTTGTACATTTGTATCCCCCATCCCCTAATGATGTAATAGATTAGGATTTTAATTTCCGTAATTTACTGCTTTAATATAAATTATTAGTAATTAGGGTGTGTATGGCAAGATAAAATAAACCGTTAGAAAACCCTAATTTCAAAGACAAAAATGCATGCAATCGAACACACTATTCACACACATGCACCTCTAGGGTAACCTCGCTTGTTGCCTTAGAAAATAGTCGTGTCCCTCGAATATGGGCGTTTTAGCAAAGACCCTCGATAAAAAAGATCGTAGTCCCTTGATGTTGCCTCCGGTAAACGATCTAGTCCCTTATGAAAATTGCTAGAACGTCTCATAAGTTGCCTTCTATGACTGTACGATTGACCCACGCCCGTCCCTTCACATCCAACGATGGGGCTTCTTACCAAATCAATGGTAAGATAGCAACATCTAAAGGAGGAGGAAAAGAACAAAGACCTTTTGAGTAGGTAGGACGCTCGTAGTTGCTTGCTCACAAACTAAAACCATTTCCACACTTACACTTTCAAAACATCTTCAAAAACAAACATCTCTGTGAACTATTTTCAAAACCAACACTTTGTATAAATTCTTATAGAGACGAGAATGATTACAAAGTTTGCCGCAACAAAGGCGTTTTCAAAATATTTTCAAACTTACACAACAAAGCACATTTTCAAACAAAGAAACTTTCAAATGATCTAGAAAGAAACTAAGATTCCGTAGATAACTACGGATGAAAAGGATGCTAACACCTTCCCTTTTCATAACCTACCCCACGAACTCAAGAAAATATCTCAAAGGTCTTTCCTGTTCTTTTCACCCTTTCTTTTATTGGATAAAAGAAAAGTCGGTGGCGAATCTTGCTATCCACAACAATTACGATAAATCGCAAAACACCCAAGTCAGTTTTCCCACTGTATTATAGAACTGGAGACTCTACTAGGGATAAAACTTAAAAGTGGGGTCACCTTAGAGATAGATCACATTTACTTTCTTTTCTTGTTTTACTTGTTTGCTTTATATTTTAGGTCCTTGTTTGGGTTTTTGATCCTCTACCCGGATCTGGGAACACCATTAGGTAAGTAGAAATAGAGTGTGGAAACTGTACGGCGCAGACCGATATGGTTGAAGAAATGGCTACGTTAGTGTGATACATTTTTTTGTACTGGTATCCCTTGTGTTGAATCGAGGAGAATATAGGGCCGCTGAGCGGTGTCATGAATCACTAACTGACTGTAGAACCTTAATTGAACAAGTTGACCATTAGGAAGTAGTGAGATAGCCGACTTTAATGTAAAGTTGAAGATTGGTTGATACTCGATACGACACTCATTGAGACAATGCCCAATGAAGAAAGATCAATGATATTGAGATCCCCTAGAACCTGATTACTTTCTAGGATAGGTGGAACCAACTAAGCTTCAAGAGGGTATTTACCTTTGACTCCATGCAAGCCTAAACCTAAGGATTTGTCTATTTTGTGTGTATATGATTATTTGTACATAACGACTTGTTTGCTTTATGTGTATACTTGTACATAACATCATGACATCATACTGTTGTACCCCAAAAGTTTCCCTCTCATTTTCAAGGAAATTCTCACAAAGGTTCTCAAAGATCTAAACTTACACAAGTACAATTGGATTTTCCAATATCAAGTTAGAAGGGAAACTGTAAAAAAAAGGGAAAACAGATAAAAATAATCTTTTTGACAAAATTGGAGAAAAACAAGTATTTTTGATTCAGCTCCTTCGATTGGCCTTTTGGCCTCTTTCTATGCAAGCTTGGCTTGCATCCTTCAACTAGACGTTGGCTTCTGGCACGCTGGCTTGGATTCACAAGGCAGGAGCTTCCTGCACGCCACCTTCGATTGCACTTTTGACCTCACAAGATTCACAATGCAATGACTGCCTATGTGCCTGCTTCGATTTGATGTTTGATGCGTGCATGACTGTGTTGACTGGACAAATATTCCCTCATACTTTCTTTGATTCACAAGTTGATGACTAGCTACATACAAACCTTCGTTTGAGCCACAACTTCTTTCTTGCATGCAAGAGGCTCCCCCCAAGCTAGCATGCATTAGGCACAAAGCCTCTCGTAGCCTTCTTTGATTTCAAGGATAAAAGCATCCTTTTGGAATCCTTCGATTACACATTTTTTCTAGCCTAACATGCCTCTTTCGTTTGGGAATGTGATTCCCTTCATGCAAGTCTTCGTTTGAGCATTGGCCTCTTACGTGCTTACTTGGAGTCACAAAGTTTAGACCTCCTACATGCAAGTTTCGACAGGGACGTTGGCTATGTTTACACTAGCTTTGACTGGATACATTTCCCTTTAGCATGCTTCAATTCTACCCTTGACAACCTTCAGCACACATGGTTGGTGGATTTGAAGGGCATACATATGAGTCCCTGTTAAAGTTTTGCATAGCCCATTCGAAGGACACACTTGGCCCTTTTCAAAGAAGCATACATGACCTATTCAAGGGACACATATAGGCATCCCATTCGAAGGACATGCTTGATGGCCCATTCGAAGGATTTACAAAGCCCACCTTAAGGCATGTTTTGGTGACCCATCCAAGGGTCACACATTTGGATCCTTCAAAGGATGCACAAAAGTGACCCATTCGAAGGAAACTTGTTGGAGGAAAATCAAATAACATTGTTGGAAGAAGAATCTGGTCGAAGGAGGGCTAAAACTAAAATGTGAAATATTTAAAGATGCTTGCTGCCAAGTTCAGGCCTGGTACGCTGACCAAAACTTCTGCACAACAGTCCTAAAACACTGCCCCATTTTTGCACCAAAATAGCATACACGCATTGTCCCTCGAAAGCTACAAAGAGAAGTTTACTCAAATTTTTCAAATTATTTTGTTTTCCCTCCAAAAGCTTTAGCCAGCTTTGCCTATAAATAAGAGGCTCCACAACATGTTTAGGGACTTTTTGGGCTGGACAACACATCCCGAGACTTGTGAGGGGAACGAATCTTCAAAATTCTCAAACACTCTCAAAAATCATAAAAACCTCAAACACTTAAACACTCATTAAACACAAACCCAGAATCCAAACACTTGCCTCTTTCGAATCTGAAGCAATCCCCTACACCTTGTCCCTTCAAATCCAGTAGGAAGAACATCACACTCGTTCTTCTCCTTCGAATCCACTACTAAAGGCATAACCTTTGTTTCCTCCCTTCGAATCTAGAGGCACTCAGGGCAACCACTCAAGGTTCAACATACATTCCAGCTTGAAGCAAGGTAAGTCACTCTTACCCTTGAATCTTTCGTTTCAGGCATAATATGTGAATAATCTCCCCTTTTTGTTTCAAACATGTACATAACCTTTTTCTTCTTTTCATTTCCACCCTTTTAACTTTCTTTCATTGATAACCTTCTTGGTTTTTGCTTCTTGTTTATTTAAACATGCTTTAAGAACTAACCTGGCCACAAAGTGATGCTAGCATGGCCTTAGGCCATGTTTCTATTCAAAAACTCAAACGAAAGAAACAGGAGATAGGAGTATGAAACGAAGCCTTAGGCTTCCTCACTGACTCCAGGCCCAATCGAAGGATGCAGAAAAGGACTTAAGGTGAAGAGGGAATATCATGCTGACTCCCAGGCCCCAGTCGAAGGGCATACCACGCTGACTCCCAGGCCCCAGTCAAAAGGCACACCATGCTGTCTCCCAGGCCCCAGTCGAAAGGCACATCACACTGGCCTCCAGGCCCCAATTGAAAGTCACGCCTTCACCCCTTTCAGGCCAAATCGAAGAGAGCCAGACAAGCATAAACGAAGGATGCTTCTGCCTAAATTGAAAATCCCTTTTCTTTCCTTTATTTTATTTTTTCCTTTACCTTTTCATCCTATTCAATATGGTTGTAATAGTGTAGGACTTATTTTCTACATTTTTATTACTTTTGTACAAATGTTAGTAATTAGGATGTATGGCAAGATAAAAACAACAAGTAGATAACCTAAAATTCAAAAGACAAAATTCATAAACATTCACCCTTAGGGTAATCCCACTCGTTGCCTCGGAAAATAGTCATGTCCCTCGAATATGGGCGTTTTAGCAAAGACCCTTGATAAAAGACTGTAGTCCCTCGATAACCCTCAATGTTGCCTTCGGTAAGCGATCTAGTCCCTAAACGACATTGCTAAAACGTCTCATACGTTGCCTTCTATGACTACACAAATGTCCCACACCCGTCCCTTCACATCCAATGATGGAGGCTTTTTACCAAAAACAATGGTAAGATAGCAACATCTAAAGGAGGAGGAAAAGAACATTAAGACTTTTTTTAAGTAGGTAGGATGCTCCTAGTTGCTCGCTTGCTCACAAAAAAAACATTTTATACACCCACACTTTCATTTTGAAACATTTTCAAAAGAAAAAACACCTTGTACGCGTTCTTATAAAAACGAGAACCATTACAAAATAACTTTTCAAAATCACTTTCAAAAACACATTCCACAAACACCTCTTTGAATTATTTTCAAAACAACACTTTGTACACGTTCTTATAGAAACGAGAGCCATTACAAAGACATTTTTAAAATAATTTCAAAACCCACACCACAAGCACATTTTCAAACAAAAGCAAGTGATCTAGCAAGCAACTAAGAGCCCGTAGATAACTACAGATGAAAAGGGTGCTAATACCTCTCCTTTTTATAACCTACCCCCCAAACTCAAGAAATAATCTCAAAAGGTCTTTCCTATTCTTTTTAATCTTTCCTTATTAGATAAAAGAAAAGTTGGTGGCGACTCTTGCTATCCGCAACAATTGCGATCAAATGCAAAACAACCAAGTCAATTCTCCCACCGTGTTACAGAACTGGCGACTCTACTGGGGACATACTTAAAAGTGGGGTTACATTAGGGATAGATCACCTTTACTTTATTCCCTTGTTTGACTTGATTGCTTTACATTATGGTTCCTTGTTTGGGCTTGTTTTGATCCTCTACCCAGATCTGGGGCACCTTTTAGGTAAGTAGCAATAGATTGTGGATACTATAAGGCGTAGACCGACACGGTTGAAGCAATGGTTGCGTTAGGGTGATGCATTTGTTGGTACTGGTATCCCTTGTGTTGAATTGAGGAGAATATGGGGCCGCTGAGTGGTTGTTGTACCCCAATTTTTGCCCCTAAGATCCCTTCATCATACCATATTGTTTCAATCACAACAAAATCACATTAAGGCTTTTGGCTCTTCTCCCTATCTTTAGCCTTGCTCTTCTGAGGAATTACCAAGCACCTTAACTTGTTTTCTTTTGTGATCATGGATATTTTGCTTTGATTTTCTCTCTAATTAACAAAATGCAATATTGGTTTGTCTTACTTGTTAATAATGTAGGTAAAGGCAAGGAGGTTTAGCAAGGTGCTTCATGGGTTCATGAGTTTATTTTCATGCCCTAGTCAATAGCTTGAGAAATTCAAACCTCACCATTGAAGTTGTTTTGAAGTTGGTATGGAAGTGGTTTTGGTGACCATGAGTACTTATCATCATCCTCAACAATTTCTATTCACAAAGGAAGAATATTGGCACAGAAAGTTTGTTTAAACTTGGCAAGGTTCCACCAAGCTTTCTCTTGATCTAGAGGCTATGGTTTTGGACTTCAAAGGGGCATATCTTGCTCATCTTTTGGTATTTTTGAGTGATTCCAAAAACATTATTATCTTCAAAGAGTTACCAACAAATCACTTCAAAAGTTTCAAGGAGTTTTCATGTGGAAGGAACTTGGTGAAGAGGAAATATTACAAGTCATCCAGATGAATCCCCAATTCTCCCTATGTGACTTCAAATGGTCATAACTTGGTCAAATTTTATCACCTTGAGCCCATTCTTTTTTCATGATGATCTTAAATATGTGTACTTCATGCCTTATTTTATATGTAAAGTAAAAAATGGATGGAAGTTACCTTAAGAATGCAAAAGATTATAGGTCATTTCATGATTTTTGGTCAACTTCAACAAGTCATACCTTGCTCAATTTTTGGATATTTTGAGTGGTTCAAATTTAAAAATGTCATTCAAGAGATCTACTTCATTCCATATGTTTTGGTCAAGAGCAAATTCTAAGTGGAATGCCATGTTTGGATGCAAGAGATTATAGGTCATTTTTAAAGAAGAATTTGAAATATTTCTAAGTATGGAAAGTCAACTCTTTTTCTTCAACTTTGACTCCATGTAACTTTCAGCTCAAGCATCCATTTGATTCCATTCTTTTTCCTTTGCAAAGCTTGTTACCTAATCTTTCCAAAGCATCAAGAATTTTGCCCTAAGACCCCTTGAGGTGCAAATTCCATTGGATTGAACTTGGTAACTTGGAACTGAAGTTTCTCCATAAGTCAGAATTTGAAATTCATCCTTTGTCAGCAGCTCTCCAAGACTTTTTGTCCAGTTATTTCAAGAAGGAAATCATACGAGGTTTCCAGTAGTCATAATTTGATCCATCCAAAATAGGTTGTCTGTTCCCAAATCCTCCTTCCTTGTCCATAGCGCCAAAAAATAATATCCCTAAATCTCACCCAGTAAGACAGGCAGGGTGCCTGCTCTGATGCCAATTGAAATTCTGGAAACAGATACTTTATGTCACAGTGAATGTTATGACATCGTATCTGACATACTTCAAGACAGTAAATTAAAAACAGTAAAGAACACAATCAATTGTTAACCCAGTTGAGTGTGTAACAACACCTACTCTGGGGGCTACCAAGCCAGGGAGGAAATTCCCTATAAGAGATATAAATTCAGGAATAAACCAACCGGTTTATCTCCTTCACTTAAGACCTTCATAATGCAACTTCAATCTAAGTTCAACTTAAACCTGAGTTCCTACCCAATCCCCCTCAATCACAGCAGTGATACTGTGATCGGTGGATCTGGAACTGACTGTTTAACGCTGGTTCGCGAAATGTCGTGGAAGCAAGAGTCGCCACCGTCTTTTATTTTCTCCAAATGGAAAGGACAAAAGCACAGAAAAATTCCTTAAAGAGACTGCTCTCGGTTCGGGAGGTAGGTTATAGAAAGGGAAGGTGTTAGCACCCTTTCTATCCATGGTTATCCATGGGCTCTTAGATACTTGCTCATTGTGTTTTCAAAATGGTTTGTTTGCTTTTCAACTGTGGGTTTAAAAAGTTCTTTGAAAATTTCAGTTCGACTCTTGTATCGATCCTCAAGAGTATTTGAAAAGTTGCTTTCGAAAGATTTTTGAAAAGGTGTTGGTGTGAAAAGTATTTTTGAATTTGTTTGAAATTTAGAGCAAGTATCTAGAGTCGTCTACCTACCCTAAGGAATTCGTCTGTGTAAATGTCCTTTAAAGTAATGCCATCCCACCATTGAGAGGTAGGTAGCACCACTATTGGAGGTGTTCGGGTCAATTCGAGGGTTCGGGACATGGTGATCACCAGAGCAATGGGAAGACACCTTAGAAGCTACCCTCATGCCAGGTTCCCGGATCATGAGGACTTACTAAGACATCCTCTACTCGACGATCACCTTTCGAGGCAAGGCAACAGTGAGGCGTACCCTAGGGGTGGTGTGTGATTCGTGTGTCATTTTCATTTATTTTGTCTTGTCATGTCATAGGTGATCTACGCGTTTGTTTTTATTTTTTGTCATTCATTCTTGCATGCATTTATTAACAGTTAAAAAGATGCGGAAATTAAAAGTTCTAAACTATTACAAAGGCGCGGGTCCACATCGCCAAATTTAATCCAGGACCCGATTTGACAGAAAGTAAATAAAGTAAAGTGCGAAAGATAAATGTCCGAGTTTACAAGGCTTTGGGAGAGTTACATTCATATTATAAGAAATAAAATAAAATGCGCGAATTGGAATTAAAATTGGAAGCGAGGGCGTTGGACCCTTTTTAATGAAATTAAATTATATTGAGCAAATTAATTAAATTAAAATAAAAGAAATTTATTTTTGAGATTTTTTTGGAATTGTGAAGTTTTAATGAGAATTAAATGAAATTAAGAAATTAACCCTAATTCTATAACTTTTATTTATTAAGAAAAAAAACTATTAAAGTTAGACCTAAATTAACCTAATTAATTAAAGCAATTTGATTTATAAAAATAAATAATTAATTATTAGTGAAAAGAAAAGAAAAAGGATAAAAATTGATTAAAATAATTAAACCTAATTCTACAAGTTTTTTAAGTTTATTGAGAAAAATATTTGAATTAAACCTAATTTAAAAAGCTAAAATTAATTAATGATATTCATTTACAAAAATACTAATTAAATAAATGTATTTTGATATTTTGTCTTTTCTGATTTTTTTTGTTATTTTTATATCTGATGAAAATAATTAAATTAAAGAATTAAATTAAAAAAACTAATTAAAACAAAAATAGAAAAATATGAGAAAAAAAAATTAGAAAAGCAAACCATGGGGGGTCTGTCCCCAATTGGAGGTTTTGCTTAGTAATTTAGGCCCATTAAGCTCTTTGGCCTGGTTGACTTCCCAGGGTAGCATGCATATGCGTTGACTCCTGCCCATCATGTTCTTCAGATCATGCTCCTTGGATTGATCTTGGTAAGCACGTGGCAAGCTGGATTGTAAGTTGCATGGTGGACTTCTTGTATTGAAACTGCATAGGATGACAATTAGAAGAAAAATATAAGGAAAGGGATGGGGACCTGGGATCGAACCCAGGTCCTGAAGGTCACCAATACGCTTGCTTACCACCTGAACCAAACGCACGCTTTTATTATATAATGACAAATAATTGTTATAAGAGAAAAGTGGTCAGTGACTCAAAAAGTAAAAAAAACGCGCGAGGAATTTAAATGACCCAACCATTGCTGGACACTTCATCATCTTCTTCTTCGTTTTGCTTTTCCTAAAAATATAAAAGAAGTTAGCGGGGGTTTTAAACCCCCTCAAAATGTGCAGTTTCCAATAATAGCGAATAGGCCATATGGCCACATAAATTAGGCGCGATGGGTGCTTTCCAATCATTCAAGCATGCTGATTTCAACCATGGCCTTGAAGTGTCTCAATTTTGCAGTATTAAGAAACGCCTAATTTAAAACTTGAAGAACCCTAATTGGCATCAATGGTGAAATCTCCAATAGTGCACAAAAACTCAATCAAATTATAGGGTTAGCTTCAGAATCATCCAATTAGTATAAATCCATAAATAAAATGCCATGAGAATGCTTGAAAATCAAAACACGAATATGCATATTATTGAAAACAGTTTGAGTTATAACTACCACTTCTTGATGTTTCAAGCTATGATTTCGATTCAGACTCCTTCCTTGAAGTCTCAGCAAGCCAATGGAACAATTATTTTGGCTTGAATCGCCCTAGAACCTAGTTTTCAGTATTGGAGTATTCTTGAAAAAATTCAAACTTGGTTAGGGATTTCTGGCGCAGCTTTTTGGTCATTTGGAATAGGGTTTGCATGAGTATATATTTGTGAATGATTAGGGTTCAATTTTTTGTCCAAAGAATCCTTGAATTGATGGAGAAGATATTTGATTTTCAAGCCATGAGTTTTCAATCTTTTTTCATGCTATTTTGGTTTCAATCATATCCAATCACCATAATTCCTTCCAAATCTGATCATACACGAAATCTTAAGCCTATTCCATGCACAAAAAGATTTAAAAAGTTAGGTTTAGTATTTTTCACCTATTTATTTTAATTAAATGAATTATTAATAATTAAAAATCCAAATAAATAAATAAAAATGATAAAAAACTTCCCTTTGGGCCCAATGGTCGTGCACATGCTTTGGATGATGAATTGTGGAAGAAAAAGAGGCCCATTAGCATTTTTAAGACATTTGAAGCAATGTTGACTTTTCAAAATATCCAAACATTTCCCAACTTCCACAAGGCATAACTTGCTCAATTTTTAAGCTTTGCTCATGTTCTTGGACATTTTGGAAAGTTCTTTGAGTCCTCTAACCAATGCATTTGGTCCCATGTCATTTTGATTTACCAATCTCAAGTTATGGCCTTTGACTTAAAGTACCTTTTTGTTGACTTTTGAAAATGACCTATAATGTTGAAATTGATAACTTTTTGTGAGAGCATTTCTTGGACTTGAAGTGTGAAGAGGAGTTGTACGAAATTTCTTTCTCTTCAAAATGAGCTTTGGATGGAATTTTTCTGATAAACCATGTGGAAGTTATGCCTTGGTCAAGTTACAATTGACTTTTTCAACTGTCCAAATATGGAAACTTTTGCATCTTGAGACTTTTTGAGCCAAGCTTTGAGAATCATGATCAAGAATTGATCAAATGATGTTTGTGGCTTCAAAATGAGATGTTGATAAAAAATTTGAAGTTTTGACTGTCAAATGACCATTTTGCCCCTGCAGTTGACTGTAGTGCAATTAGGGTTTTTGACTGTGCAATTTTGTTCTGTAAGTCTTGAAACTTGGTATGAGGATGCTTGACCATATTTATAGGCATGTGGGACTTGATTGGACCCTTGGAAACTTCATTTTCTTTGCCAGAACCAAAACCCTAGTTTTGACTGTTTAGGAGGCCCTTGAACTGTGCAACCCTTGGGGAGATTTTGAAGCTTTGACTTAGCAAATTTTGAAGAATATGGGAGGGCAGATTTTGGGGTACAACAGTTGCCCCTGTTCAATCTTCTTAGACCTGAGGATGCAGATTGGCTGACGTGCCTTTCGTAATCCGAAGGTGGAAGATGATTGAACACTAGAGTGCCCAGAAATTTGCGCTCACATAGTAGTGTGATGGTGGGGAATGGGCTTACAGATGCCATTTGGAGATTGATGAATAGGATGATGGGCTTATAGATGCCATGCTAAGAGATGATAGAAGGTGGATGGGCTTATCGACGCCATCTGGGTGGCAATCGCGTAAGAGATTCCTTAGCGAGAACTTGCGTACCTGCAAAAGAAAAGGATTACCTGACCCGTTACAGGAGCTAGTCTTCAGATTCTTTGTATAGATGTGTCCTGACTGGTTACAGGAGCTGGATCTGGAGCTTCAAACGGTGATGAATGGACCAGGGATGGTTACTACCTCAACGGGACGGTGAGAGGACCTTGGGCGATTACTACCTCAACAGGAACGCTGAGAGAACCTTGGACGACTTCAACCTCAACAATAACTGTTGAGAGAATCTTGGGCGACTTCCACCTCAACAGTAATCATTGAGAGAATCTTGGATAACTTCTACTTCAACAGTAACGCTGAGAGAATCTGGGGATGATTACTACCTCCGTAGTATCGGGGAGAGAACCATAGGCGACTACAACCTCAACAGCAATCATTGAGAGAATCTTGGATATCTTCTACTTCAACAGTAACGCTGAGAGAATCTGGGGACGATTACTACCTCCGCAGTAACGGGGAGAGAACCACAAGCGACTACAACCTCAACAATATCATTGAGAGAATCTTGGATGACTTCAACCTCAACAGTAATCATTGAGCGAATCTTGGATAACTTCTACCTCAACAGTAACGCTGAGAGAATCTTGGGGCGATTACTACCTCCGCAGTAACAGGGAGAGAACCACAGGCGACTACAACCTCAACAGTAATCATTGAGAGAATCTTGGATAACTTCTACTGAGTCTTTATTAGGAAAATCTGTTTGGGGTCGATTTGGCTGGACTAAAGAAGGCCTTTGACTGGATAAGAAACAGAAAAATCTTAGGGTCGATTTAACTGAACCGGTCTAGGTCTTGAAATGTCTTCAACTGGATAAGAAACAGGGAGATCTTAGGGTCGATCTGACTGAACCAGAGAAGGCCTTTGACTGGATAAGAAACAGAAAAAGTCTTAGGGTCGACTTAACTGAACCGATCTAGGTCTTGAAATGTCTTCAACTGGATAAGAAACAGGGAGATCTTAGGGTCGATCTGACTGAACCAGAGAAGGCCTTGGACTGGATAAGAAACAGAAAAATCTTAGGGTCGATTTATCTGAACCGGTCTAGGTCTTGAGATATAGCTGAGAACTTAACTGAATCTTTCCTGAAAGGTAAAGGTCAGTCATATGCAATGCATGATATGGATCAAGCAATGATGTTCTCAACATAAATGAGATTTATAAGATATGATGCGTACATGCATGCTATAATGTATGTATATGATGTATGTTTTCGTCTAGGAAAATAAATCCTTGACGGGTGCTGGGAAGTTGAATCCTGGGCCGATATCAAAGAGTAGAATATTTGTCTCCGCTGGGGATGATAGTTGTAAGAATACCGGTAGGAGAAGATAACTCCGTTGGGGAATAAACTTGGCGAACAGAGCATTCTGCGGGGAGAAAAGTACTCAAGCGATCTTGCTGGGAAGCAATACTCTGTGGGGAGAGAGATGCTTTGTTGAAATGCTGATGATAACTTGCTGGGGATACCCTTGTGGTGTTGGAAGTGTTAATAGACTTCGCTGGGGATAAGAAGACTCCGTCGAGGACGCTCTTTCCGTGGCTTTTGGCTGAGGGTAACCCAGTTATATCCTGGTAAGGAAATAACTCTTTGAATAAAGCCGGGAGACACGTTCGTGCTTTGCGAGGGATAAGCTTCCAGAATCTACTGGGGATAAGCTTACTGCTTGGGGAGATGGATTCCAACTTTCCTGGGGAACTAGATTGGACTCTCCTGGGGAAGTTTTGAACTGTATCGGGGAAATGACTCCATTGAATGTCTGGTATACTGCCGGGGAACAATCTTTAGACCAAGATTGCCGGGGATGCTTGTTAAGGATGCATGTATATTGCTGGGGAATATTGAGATCTGCTGGAGGATACTCAACTCCCTTAAGGTTGATAATATAGCTTGGGGAGAGTGCACTGACTTGCTGGCTCACTCTCTGGGGGATTAGGATATCTGGTTATGTTCTTTAGCTGAACCTACCTTGGTACTTTGGAGGACAGAACAATTAGATTGCTTAGACAACTCTTTATTGCCCCTGTTTCTAATGTTACTTGTAATTAATCCTTTGTTTCGTATGCAAATATTCATGAGTTAGCAAATTATTGTCAATGCCTATATCACAAATTGAACCTTGGACGTTCTTCGCAAAACAAAACAGAAAAAGGAAAAACAATTGGCAATTTTAACTGAAAAGTATATTTGTATTGATTTTTGAATTGCCTGTAAATAGGCGTTTTACGTACAAGAGGCTGACGTCCTAGTAAGAGAACGCCGCCGAACAAAAGAGTTTATACAAATTTTGTACAAGAGAAAATAAAACAGCTGTGTGAAATGAATGATCCCACTGGGTTTCAACTCTGCTATTTCCCTTATATCTCCGAGCGTCTCATCACTTGATGACCTAAACGAAGATGCCGCTGACTGATCGATGCCGTCTGAACTTGATGTAGATACTGGATTCTGGATGCAAAGTGATCCAATGAGACATAGTATTACGCTTTATCCCTAACTTTTGCCTGGACCTCCCTTTCGGGTTTTCAGTCCACCGGGATACCCATTTTTTCCCAAGCCGCCTTTTCAGGTTTTCGACTTACCGGGTGTACAGATTTTTTCATTTCATCCCTTCATTTTGCCCGAACCCTTTTGGTTCGCCGGGAAGCCCTAATTTTTGCCTAGGCATGTCAGCCTAGCGGGTCTTTATTATGCGTAGTATCTTTTTACTATGTCTGCATTGGCGGGGTGAGGAAGGTCATCACCATCCATGTTGGTTAGAATCATGGCTCCTCCTGAGAACACATGTTTAACCACAAATGGCCCTTCGTACGTAGGGGTCCATTTGCCCCTTGGATCACTCTGAGGAAGGATGATTCGCTTGATTACCAGATCCCCAACTCGATATTCCTGTGGTCTGACCTTTTTGTTAAATGCCCCGATCATCCGTTTTTGGTACGTCTGACCGTGGCAGATAGCAGGAAGCCTCTTTTCATCAATAAGGTTTAACTGATCAAGTCGTGTCTGGATCCAATCATCTTCGTTCAGATTTGCATCCTTCATTATCCGGAGAGAGGGTATTTGTACTTCGATCGGTAAGACTGCCTCCATGCCATAAACCAAGGAGAAAGGAGTTGCCCTGGTTGACGTCCTGGCTGAAGTACGGTACCCATGTAGAGCGAACGGTAACATCTCGTGCCAATCTTTATAAGTCACTGTCATCTTCTGCACGATTTTCTTGATATTTTTATTTGCTGCTTCTACAGCCCCATTCATCTTCGGTCTGTAAGGAGAAGAGTTGTGGTGCTGTATCTTGAACTGCTCGCAGAGCTCAGTGATCATTTTGTTATTGAGATTGGTACCGTTGTCTGTAATAATTCTTTCCGGGATGTCGTATCGACAGATCAGATTATGCCGAATGAACTGTGCCACAACAGTCTTGGTTACCGTAGCGTAGGAAGCTGCTTCAACCCACTTCGTGAAGTAATCGATCGCTACCAGGATGAAGCGATGCCCATTAGATGCCGTAGGTTTAATCTCACCGATCATATCTATGCCCCACATTGCAAACAGCCAAGGTGCAGTCAGAACATTTAGAGGAACTGGAGGAACATGCACCTTGTCTGCGTATATCTGGCATTTATGGCATGTCCGAGAGTGTTGGTAACAGTCGGCTTCCATTGTGGACCAGAAATACCCTGCCCGAAGGATTTTCTTTGCCATAGTGTGTCCACTAGAATGTGTACCAAAGGTCCCTTCATGTAACTCTTCCATGATCCTTTCTGCTTCGGTCTTGTCCACATAACGCAGTAAGGTCGAATCATGATTTTGCTTGTACAAGATGCCGTTGCTAAGGAAGAATTTCGCTGCGAACCTTCTCAGAAACTTCTTGTCGTTGACAGATGCACCTTCAGGGTATTCCTGAGCTTCCAAATATCTCTTTACCTCATGGTACCAAGGCTTCTCAGTCACCAATTCAGTCTCGAGATCACAACAGTATGCCGGTTCGTCCAGTTTCCAGATGATGATCCGGGGAGCCTCATTATCCCATTTGACCTTGAACATAGAAGACATTGTAGCTAACGCGTCCGCCAACTTATTCTCTTCTCTCGGAAAGTGTTCAAAGGTTATCTTTGTGAAGTGGGGGATCAAGGTCAACACACATTCTTTGTAAGGAATAAGATTCGGATGTTTCGTATCCCACTCTCCTTTGATCTGATTGATCACAAGAGCGGAATCTCCGAAGACACTCAGAAACTTGATCCTTAAGTCGATCGCAGCTTGAAGACCCATGATGCACGCCTCATACTCTGCCATGTTGTTGGTACAGTTGAAACATAGCCGGGCAGTGAGTGGAGTATGAGTGCCTTGAGGGGATATGATCACAGCGCCGATACTGTTTCCCAAAGCATTGGAGGCTCCGTCAAAGTGCATAGATCATCGGGATCCTTCCTCAGGTCCTTCATCCGGTCCAGGTACTTCACAATCAGTCACTATCATGATGCTCTCATCCGGAAACTCGAAGTTCATTGATTGATAGTCGTCGACTGCCTGATGTGCCAAGTGGTCTGCCAACACACTTCCCTTGATGGCTTCCTGAGTCGTGTACTAGATGTCGTATTCTGTCAAGATCATTTGCCATCTTGCTATTCTCCCAGACAGAGCAGGCTTTTCAAATATGTACTTTATAGGATCCATCTTTGAGATCAACAAGGTAGTGTGAGTCAGCATATACTGTCTCAGCCGGCGAGCAGCCCATACCAAAGCGCAGCAAGTTTTCTCAAGCAGTGAGTATCGGGTCTCACAGTCGGTAAACTTTTTGCTAAGGTAATAAATGGCATGCTCTTTTCGGCCAGACTCGTCATGCTGCCCCAGCACACACCCCATTGAGTTGTCAAGTACTGTCAGGTATAGTATCAGAGGTCTCCCTTCAACCGGTGGCATAAGGATGGGTGGTTCTTGGAGATACTCTTTGATTTTGTCAAAAGCAGCCTGGCATTCATCATTCCAACGTACTACCTGATCTTTCTTCAGCAGCTTGAAGATTGGCTCACAGGTAGCAGTCAGGTGTGAGATGAACCGAGCGATGTAATTCAGGCGTCCTAGAAAGCCTCTGACCTCTTTCTTTGTCCTTGGAACTGGCATCTCTTGAATAACTTTGACCTTGGCAGGGTCCACCTGAATACCCTTATCACTTACAACGAAGCCTAGCAACTTTCCAGATCTTACCCCAAAGGTGCACTTGTTCGGGTTAAACCTCAGCTTGTACAGTTTCAACCGGTCAAACAACTTCTGCAGATGATCTAGGTGTTCTTCCTCAGTCTGGGACCTTGCGATCATGTCGTCAACATACACTTCTATCTCATGATGGATCATGTCATGAAATAAAGCAACCATGGCACGTTGGTAGGTTGCCCCAGCGTTCTTCAGTCCAAAAGGCATGACCTTGTAGCAGAAGGTGCCCCACTGAGTAACAAAGGTAGTCTTCTCCATGTCTTCAGGAGCCATCTTGATCTGATTGTAACCTGAAAAACCATCCATGAAAGAGAACACCTTATGCTGAGCAGTATTATCAACAAGGACATCAATGTGAGGTATGGGGAAGTCATCCTTGGGGCTGGCCCTATTCAGATCCCTGTAGTCGACACACATTCTGACCTTTCCGTCTTTCTTTGGTACCGGCACCACATTAGCAACCCACTGAGGGTAAGAAGTCACTGCGAGAAACTCGGCATCAAACTGTTTCATAACCTCGGCTTTGATCTTCTCAGACATCTCTGGACGCATACGGCGGACCTTTTGCTTAACCGGAGGGCAGTCTTCTTTAGTAGGCAAGTGATGGACCACAATATCGGTATCCAACCCGGGCATGTCTTCATAGGACCAGGCAAAGATCTCCATATAATCATGTAGCATCTTAGTCAACCGTTGCTTCACGCTGAGCTCTAGGTTGGCACCAATCTTTACTTCCTTCCTGTCTGCCTCAGTACCCAGATTTATTGTCTCCACTGGCTCTTCATGTGGTTGAATTGCCCTCTCTTCCTGAAGTAACAGTCTTGCAAGCTCGCCAGGCACTTCGCAATCATCTTCACCTTCGTCTTCGGCTAAGTTGATCGGATTTTCGAAGTCATAATTGGCAGTAGCAGAGTCGTTACCAGTGAGATCCAGAGTGGATTGAAACCTGTATGAGTGAGTGTGTGTAAATACAGCTGTTTTGAAATATATATAAAAGAAGGAAAGACAGAAAAGGAGCATAAGATTTGAAATGCGAGAAAACGTCCAAGATCTTTATTCATGATATATGAAATGAAAATTTATATGCCCTCACAAATGAAACCACGGTGCCCCGGGTAAGACACCGGGCCATAGAGTTCAATTTATTGTTTATTACAAATAACCAAAACATAGGAATTCATTACTCAGTAACAAGAGAAACAGGTAGATTGTCCTTTGCACTCCAATTGCTAGGTCCACTGTCGGTTGCCGGGTAGATCCAGCTATCAAACTCAGCTTCATCCACTTCGTCTTCGTCCCCAATAGTATTTACTCCATGAGCAGGCAGGGGAGCTGTCACTACATTGGGCTTCTCAGATGCCTCAAATTGTACCTCCTTGGCGTCAATAAGGTCCTGCAGCTTGTTCCTTAATGCCCAACAGTCATCAGTGGAATGCCCCGGGCTATCGGAGTGATAAGCACAGCGGGCATTTGGATTGTATTTGGGGGAGGCAGTGTTCACAACTTTAGGGGCCTCCCTGACAGTCACTAAGTTGGTGGATAGCAACTGTGGCAAGATCTGCGACAAAGTCATACTCAAACGGGTGAATTCTCTTCTAGGTCTTTCAGCCCTTAGAGGATTGGTTTGCCGAGGAGCGGCAGCAGGTTTAGCAATCATCACCGCGTTGACAGATTGGCGGCGCTCAGGCTTCTCTTGTCTTCTAGACCCGTATACAACACTGGCCTCCTTCTTAAAGGGCTTCTTCTCAGAACTAGACGATGCACCCTTAGGAATCTTACCAGACTTCAACCCAGCCTCAGTTCTCTCTCCAGTCAGAATAAGATCAGTAAACCCTGCAGACGAGTTACCGATAAGATGGTTGAAAAATGGCCCAGATAGGGTCCCCAAGAACATGTCTACCAACTCTCGATCAGTCAATGGAGGCTGCACCCTGCCAGCCAGATCCCTCCACTTCTGAGCGTACTCTTTAAAACCTTCAATTGAACCTTACGACATACCCTGGAGTTGGGTACGTGTAGGGGCAAGGTCGGCATTATACTGATACTGCTTATAGAAAGCAGTAGCCAACTCCTCCCAGTTACGAACCTTGGTCCCATCCAGCTGATAGAACCATTCGAGATGAGTCCCTGAAAGATTCTCCTGGAAGAAGTGGATCCACAAGTTCTTATCCACTGAGTACGGCTGAATCTTCCGCACGTAAGACCTGAGGTGTAACTTGGGACAAGACGCCCCGTCATACTTGGTAAAGGATGGTGCTTTGAACTTATGAGGGATAATCACACCAGTAGACAAACCCAAATCTCCAAAATCCAGCCCAGGCACCTGTTGGATCTCCATAGCATTCAACCTGTCTTCCAACTGCTTGTAACGGTCTTCAGCCGGAGGATACTGTTCCTCATCAAAATCAGTCTCGTTGTCGGAGACTACCGGACTAGGACCTTTTTCCCCTTGGGGGGTACCCTTGCCTATAGAAGAACCAGCCTCTTCGTTCTGCAGAGTGTTGCCAAACCTTCGGCCCGTGTTGAAAAGAACAATTCTTCTCTTCTTCTTCTTTTCCTTCTTCAGGAGCAGTGCCTTTAGCTCCTCTTGGCCCTGAGCCAAACCCATGATTAGTTCCTGAAATTGCGCATTCTGCGCCTGAAGAGCCTTGATGGACATCTCAGTTGATGATGAGTCAGGATTCATGATGCTGAAATAAACAGCGAAGAACGGTAAGCAACCTGAAAAGAAGAAAACCAGCTATGCACGTGATGAATGATATGTGTTTATGCAATGCATTCAAGGGTTCGAAAGTTCAAATTTGTTGTAGACAAAAAGGAACACACGTTATCATTAAGGAAATAATTGTTCAGTACATCAAAGCCTCATGGGCACAAATTACAAAACAAATCAATCCCAAAAGACACTACGCATCCTCTTTGGAGCTATGTAGGTGTTGAGATTCCTCTCCTCATGCAACAGGCGGGTGAGCTCCAGGACCTTATTTTCACTAGCATGTAGACTGGTCTCAAGAGAATTCTGTTCTTCCTTAAGCTGGATCCAGCTCTTCTGCATCTCTTCCCAGGATGTGGGCATATCAGGATGCTGAATGGTGTAGGACACTTCTCCTTCCAAGACTGGCTCTTTGATCACAGGGAGCATATGGGGATAAGGCATTACTAATTTCTGGGAGCGGGCGCGTACCCACTTGAGATAAGGTTCCAACGGGATGGAGTTCCTGTGCCCCAGTGTCTTGCTGTCTATCCTACTGGGCATCCTCCAAGCTCTGATAAATCTCTGGCGAAGTCCTTGTGTATCATTGTCGAAGTCAAAAACTATGTCGGGAATTAACATGTCATGAGGACCATCCCTTCGAGCATAACCAAACTGTCTCCAAGCCAGGCATGGGTTGTAAGTAATACCTCCTCTGATTCCAAGTAAAGGAACATTAGGGTACTCCCCACAACGATCAATGATAGCGACATCTTCTCGGGACCGAGGGCACCAATGTATATCTGCATGTGTAAGGGTCATTAACTGTTGTGACCATCTCAAACCCCGCTCGTTCTTCAAAACTGATTGTGGAAGGTGCGAAATAAACCACCTTCCCAAGAGAGGAGTGCAACACATAAGGACACCTCTTTTTCTCATGGTTTGAGTGTAACATGAGTGAAGGATGTCCCCCAGCAACGTAGGTATAGGATTCTTGGACATGAAGATCTGGACAGCACTGACATCTATAAGCTGATCTGGGTTAGGGAACAACACCAAACCATAGACAAGGAGGGCCACAACTTCTTCAAAAGCTTGTAACTCAAGGGAGTTCCAACATTCATGGGCCTTTTCAAATAGGAACCTGGCTAAGAACCCTTTGATACCACTTCTAACTTCCCAATGTCCCTTGAGGTCAGATGATTGTAGGTGCAAGGCTTTAGCAATCTCTTCAAGCTTGGGTTCCTTTTCCGTACCGTTGTAGGGTAGTTGATCAAGATTAGGGATCTTCAGCAGCCGAGAGAACTCCTCCAATGTAGGTACCAGCTGATAGTCCAAGAAGGTGAAACAGTGATGCAGAGGGTCAAAGAACTGGAATAGGACCTTTATCATATCTTCCTCAATGTTGGTATTGACCAAGCTGTAAGTCTTCTATGTCTCTCACTGAATGAAGAGCTCTCGGGAATCCTGGATATAAGCTCCTTAAGCTGAGGAGGGACCCTTACAAGGCTGATTTGAATTGTCTTTCTGCGAACAGTTTCCATGTCCTACAAAACAAAGAACAAAGATGAAGATTCAAACCCCTGAAATGGTTAGTCAATGCATATGATGCTGGATGATGTCATGATGCTATGATTAAACACACCACGGATATTTACAAAGACAAACATGTAAGGCACACAAGTCACACAAGACAAGCCCTTAGGGTTTAGGCTAGCATGGGGTCTGGGTAGTACCCTCTTGAAGTTGGTGGGTTCAACCTGTCCTATCAGAAGTAACCGGGTTCTAAGGGTCCCAATATCACTGGATTGCTTTCATTGTTCATCGTTTCGATTTAGCCACTGAACTGGTGACCGAAATATTCTAGGAAAGCAACCCTCAATTGAGTGTAGTATCGAGTATCAACCAACCTCGAACTGCACCAAAGTCAGTTATCTCACTACCCTAAAGAGGCCAAGATGGTTCAATTAAGGTTCCTAAGGTCTGTTGATGCTTCACGACACCACGCGGAGGCCCCGTACTCTCCTTGACTGAACTCAAGGGTTACCGGTACGCACCAAAGTGCCACATCAACGTAGCAGACTGTTTCAACCATGTCGGTATACCCCGCACAGTTCCCTCACAGCCTTGTTGCTACTTTCTAAGAAGGTATCCCCAGATCCGGGTTAGGATCTATAGAACTCCCAAGACAGTCCCACAATTTAAAGCAAACAAAGAAAGCAATTGAAAACACAGTTATGAACTATCCCTAAGGTACACCTCACTTTAAGTTTAAGTCCCCAGCAGAGTCGCCAGTTCTGTGATCGGTGGATCTGGAACTGACTGTTTAACGCTGGTTCGCGAAATTTCGCGGAAGCAAGAGTCGCCACCGTCTTTTATTTTCTCCAAATGGAAAGGACAAAAGCACAGAAAAATTCCTTAAAGAGATTGCTCTCGGTTCGGGAGGTAGGTTATAGAAAGGGAAGGTGTTAGCACCCTTTCTATCCATGGTTATCCATGGGCTCTTAGATACTTGCTCATTGTGTTTTCAAAATGGTTTGTTTGCTTTTCAACTGTGGGTTTAAAAAGTTCTTTGAAAATTTCAGTTCGACTCTTGTATCGGTCCTCAAGAGTATTTGAAAAGTTGCTTTCGAAAGCTTTTTGAAAAGGTGTTGGTGTGAAAAGTATTTTTGAATTTGTTTGAAATTTAGAGCAAGTATCTAGAGTCGTCTACCTACCCTAAGGAATTCGTCTGTGTAAATGTCCTTTAAAGTAATGCCATCCCACCATTGAGAGGTAGGTAGCACCACTATTTGAGGTGTTCGGGTCAATTCGAGGGTTCGGAACATGGTGATCACCAGAGCAATGGGAAGACACCTTAGAAGCTACCCTCATGCCAGGTTCCCGGATCATGAGGACTTACTAAGACATCCTCTACTCGACGATCACCTTTCGAGGCAAGGCAACAGTGAGGCGTACCCTAGGGGTGGTGTGTGATTCGTGTGTCGTTTTCATTTATTTTGTCTTGTCATGTCATAGGTGATCTACGCGTTTGTTTTTATTTTTTGTCATTCATTCTTGCATGCATTTATTAACAGTTAAAAAGATGCGGAAATTAAAAGTTCTAAACTATTACAAAGGCGCGGGTCCACATCGCCAAATTTAATCCAGGACCCGATTTGACAGAAAGTAAATAAAGTAAAGTGCGAAAGATAAATGTCCGAGTTTACAAGGCTTTGGGAGAGTTACATTCATATTATAAGAAATAAAATAAAACGCGCGAATTGGAATTAAAATTGGAAGCGAGGGCGTTGGACCCTTTTTAATGAAATTAAATTATATTGAGCAAATTAATTAAATTAAAATAAAAGAAATTTATTTTTGAGATTTTTTTGGAATTGTGAAGTTTTAATGAGAATTAAATGAAATTAAGAAATTAACCCAAATTCTATAACTTTTATTTATTAAGAAAAAAACTATTAAAGTTAGACCTAAATTAACCTAATTAATTAAAGCAATTTGATTTATAAAAATAAATAATTAATTATTAGTGAAAAGAAAAGAAAAAGGATAAAAATTGATTAAAATAATTAAACCTAATTCTACAAGTTTTTTAAGTTTATTGAGAAAAATATTTGAATTAAACCTAATTTAAAAAGCTAAAATTAATTAATGATATTCATTTACAAAAATACTAATTAAATAAATGTATTTTGATATTTTGTCTTTTCTGATTTTTTTTTGTTATTTTTATATCTGATGAAAATAATTAAATTAAAGAATTAAATTAAAAAAACTAATTAAAACAAAAATAGAAAAATATGAGAAGAAAAAATTAGAAAAGCAAACCATGGGGGGTCTGTCCCCAATTGGAGGTTTTGCTTAGTAATTTAGGCCCATTAAGCTCTTTGGCCTGGTTGACTTCCCAGGGTAGCATGCATATGCGTTGACTCCTGCCCATCATGTTCTTCAGATCATGCTCCTTGGATTGATCTTGGTAAGCACGTGGCAAGCTGGATTGTAAGTTGCATGGTGGACTTCTTGTATTAAAACTGCATAGGATGACAATTAGAAGAAAAATATAAGGAAAGGGATGGGGACCTGGGATCGAACCCAGGTCCTGAAGGTCACCAATACGCTTGCTTACCACCTGAACCAAACGCACGCTTTTATTATATAATGACAAATAATTGTTATAAGAGAAAAGTGGTCAGTGACTCAAAAAGTAAAAAAAACGTGCGAGGAATTTAAATGACCCAACCATTGCTGGACACTTCATCATCTTCTTCTTCGTTTTGCTTTTCCTGAAAATATAAAAGAAGTTAGCGGGGGTTTTAAACCCCCTCAAAATGTGCAGTTTCCAATAATAGCGAATAGGCCATATAGCCACATAAATTAGGCGCGATGGGTGCTTTCCAATCGTTCAAGCATGCTGATTTCAACCATGGCCTTGAAGTGTCTCAATTTTGCAGTATTAAGAAACGCCTAATTTAAAACTTGAAGAACCCTAATTGGCATCAATGGTGAAATCTCCAATAGTGCACAAAAACTCAATCAAATTATAGGGTTAGCTTCAGAATCATCCAATTAGTATAAATCCATAAATAAAATGCCATGAGAATGCTTGAAAATCAAAACACGAATATGCATATTATTGAAAACAATTTGAGTTATAACTACCACTTCTTGATGTTTCAAGCTATGATTTCGATTCAGACTCCTTCCTTGAAGTCTCAGCAAGCCAATGGAACAATTATTTTGGCTTGAATCGCCCTAGAACCTAGTTTTCAGTATTGGAGTTTTCTTGAAAAAATTCAAACTTGGTTAGGGATTTCTGGCGCAGCTTTTTGGTCATTTGGAATAGGGTTTGCATGAGTATATATGTGTGAATGATTAGGGTTCAATTTTTTGTCCAAAGAATCCTTGAATTGATGGAGAAGATATTTGATTTTCAAGCCATGAGTTTTCAATCTTTTTTCATGCTATTTTGGTTTCAATCATATCCAATCACCATAATTCCTTCCAAATCTGATCATACACGAAATCTTAAGCCTATTCCATGCACAAAAAGATTTAAAAAGTTAGGTTTAGTATTTTTCACCTATTTATTTTAATTAAATGAATTATTAATAATTAAAAATCCAAATAAATAAATAAAAATGATAAAAAACTTCCCTTTGGGCCCAATGGTCGTGCACATGCTTTGGATGATGAATTGTGGAAGAAAAAGAGGCCCATTAGCATTTTTAAGACATTTGAAGCAATGTTGACTTTTCAAAATATCCAAAAATTTCCCAACTTCCACAAGGCATAACTTGCTCAATGTTTAAGCTTTGCTCATGTTCTTAGACATTTTGGAAAGGTATTTGAGTCCTCTAACCAATTCCTTTGGTCCCATGTCATTTTTATTTACCAATCTCAAGTTATGGCCTTTGACTTAAAGTCCCTTTTTGTTGACTTTTGAAAATGACCTATAATGTTGAAATTGATGACTTTTTGTGAGAGCATTTCTTGGACTTGAAGTGTGAAAAGGAGTTGTAGGAAATGTCTTTCTATTCAAAATGAGCTTTGGATGGAATTTTTCTGATAAACCATGTGGAAGTTATGCCTTGGTCAAGTTGCAATTGACTTTTTCAACTGTCCAAATATGGAAACTTTTGCATCTTGAGACTTTTTGAGCCAAGCTTTGTGAATCATGATCAAGAATTGATCAAATGATGTTTGTGGCTTCAAAATGAGATGTTGATCAAAAATTTGAAGTTTTGACTGTCAAATGACCATTTTGCCCCTGCAGTTGACTGTAGTGCAATTAGGGTTTTTGACTGTGCAATTTTGTGCTGTAAGTCTTGAAACTTGGTATGAGGATGCTTGACCATATTTATAGGAATGTGGGACTTGATTGGACCCTTGGAAACTTCATTTTCTTTGCCAGAACCAAAACCCTAGTTTTGACTGTTTAGGAGGCCCTTGAACTGTGCAACCCTTGGGGAGATTTTGAAGCTTTGACTTAGAAAATTTTGAAGAATATGGGAGGGCAAATTTTGGGGTACAACAGATACTAAACTATTGATTAATGAGATTATGAAGACACTATTCAGTACACACACTTGACTTTGCTTCACAACTTTAATCAAGTAACACAAACACTCATGCTTCAAAGCTTTGAGTGATAAACAACTCTAACTTGATTTTGCTTCAAAGCTTTAATCAAGTGAAACAACACTCGTGCTTCAAAGCTTTGAGTGATACACAACCCTTACAATCAAATCCTACTCCAAGTCACTTATCATAATGATAATTGCTTGGCTCACAGTAGTTACAACTATACAATCCCTTATTGATCTTCTGTCAAAAAGCATCTTTCACCATTAATCTTCAAGAGGAATATATAGGCCGACTATTCTTCAGTTAGGGCTTCCATGAAAATATCTAGGGTTATCTAAAGTTAACCTAAAGACTTGGTCTTAGGCTTTCATCATACCAGATTAGGGTTAAGCAAGGTTAACCTCGTGTCCACGTGAGCATCTGATCTGGACTGAATATATCAACTCAGAGAAACATAACAGATTCCTGAAAAATCTCAGGAATAACAAATCTGCACAAATGTTAGATCAGTACAGGATGTCTTAACATTGGTTATGACAACAAGAATCCTGCTCACTGATTTTGGTAGAATACACTATATATGATCATTGTTTAATAATCATGATAAACACCTCATACTGAAAAGTTCCTGTATGACATTCTTTTCTGCAGAATGTACCTTTATCCCAGAATGTTATGACATCAGTCATGACATTCGCAACTCTGGTTTTACCAAAAAAATGCCAATAAACAAACACTTACACTTTCTATAATCTACCCCCCGAACCCGAGAAATATCTCGAAAAAGGAATTTTTCTGTGCTTTTTTCCTTAACTTGTTGGATAAAATAAAAGTCGGTGGCGACTCTTGCTTACCGCGACATTTTGCGAACAAAAAAAGCAAATTGCAAACCAGCATTCCAAAAAACAGTCAGTTCTTTCCCACCGTATCACAATACCATATTGTTTCAATCATAACAAAATCACATTAGGGCTTTTGGTTCTTCTCCCTATCTTTAGCCTTGCTCTTCTGAGGAATTACCAAGCACCTTAACTGGTTTTCTTTTGTGATCATGGATATTTTGCTTTGATTTTCTCTCTAATTAACAAACTATAATATTGGGTTGTCTTACTTGTTAAAAATGTAGGTAAAGGCAAGGAGGTTTAGCAAGTTGCTTCATGGGTTCATGAGTTTATTTCCATTCCCTAGTCAATATCTTGAGAAATTCAAACCTCACCATTGAAGTTGTTTTGATGTTGGTATGGAAGTGGTTTTTGTGACCATGAGTCCTCATCATCATCCTCAACAATTTCTATTCACAAAGGAAGAATATTGGCATAGAAAGTTTGTTTAAACTTGGCAAAGTTCCACCAAGCTTTCTCTTGATCTAGAGGATAGGGTTTTAGACTTCAAAGGGGCATATCTTGCTCATCTTTAGGTATTTTTGAGTGATTCCAAAAATTTTCTTCTCTTCAAAGAGTCACCAACAAATCAATTCAAAAGTTCCAAGGAGTTTTCATGTGGAAGGAACTTGGTGAAGAGGAAAGATTACAAGTCATCCAAATGAATCCCCAATTCTCCCTATGTGACTTCAAATGGTCATAACTTGGTCAATTTTTATCACCTTGAGCCCATTCTTTTTTCATGATGATCTTAAAGTTGTGTACTTCATGCTTTCTTTTATGTGTAAAGTAAAAAAATGGATGTAAGTTGCCTTAAGAATGCAAAAGATTATAGGTCCTTTCATGATTTTTGGTCAAGAGCAAATTCTAAGTGGAAGGCCATGTTTGGATGCAAGAGATTATAGGTCATTTTTAAAGAATAATTTGAAATATTTCTAAGTATGGAAAGTCAACTCTTTTTCTTCAACTTTGACTCCATGTAACTTTCATCTCAAGCATCCATTTGATTCCATTCTTTTTGCATTGCAAAGCTTGTTACCTCATCTTTCCAAAGCATCAAGAATTTTGCCCTAAGAACCCTTGAGGTGGAAATGCCATTGGATTAAACTTGGTAACTTAGAACTGAAGTTTCTCCATAAGTCAGAATTTAAAATTCATGTTTTGGCCTTTAAACATCAAATTAGCACGCGTTTGTGATCTAAACATATTTAACCAAGTTGCCAAAGTGGATTAGAGCCTTGAAACACAAGGATTAGATGAGTTTTGATGCAAATCAGATCACACTTTACTCGTACATCAGGTTCACATGATTTCCCTCCATTTTGCATCATTCCACACGCTTGAACATTCCATTTGATTCCCTATAAATAGAGGGTCATCCCCCATTCAATTTCCCAAGCTTGGATAGCTAGAATCACCCTGCCAAACTTGTTTCACAACTCAGAATTCAGCTACTTCGAATCCTATTCTCAAGCCTTTTTCAATCCATTTTTTCCATCAATTCACCTTTCTTGATCTTCCCTGAAGCTAACCGTATAATTACATTCAAGAATCGTGTCCTATATTGCTCCATAGAAGTCCAGTTTCAGAGCTCTACAACTTAACTTCAATAGGTAGATTCCTTCATCAATTCTTCAAAACTTTGGTATCATTGTGTTGCCCTCATTTCCCTGGTTCTAGTTGCAACACTTACTTTCATCTGGAAGCACGTTTTGACCATGAATTTTCAAATCCCTTTTCAAAACTTTCTTTCCAAATTGCTTGAGCTGCAGTTTATATAAATTTGGCGCGAGGGTGTGGTTGTCTTCGTCTTGAAGAGACAAAGCGAATGGCATAGGTCTGAGCTTCTGATTTTACAGTTTGAGAGACCGGTAATTTGTGAGGGATGGAGGTTGAAGATGACTAACGTGTCATCTTCTAACCAATGAAAGCGTGACATTTGTTATTTTTAAATTCTGATTTTATTAATGATTATGTATATTATTCATTAAAGACC
Organism: Vicia faba; assembly: GCA_948472305.1. Classification (NCBI taxonomy): domain Eukaryota; kingdom Viridiplantae; phylum Streptophyta; class Magnoliopsida; order Fabales; family Fabaceae; genus Vicia; species Vicia faba. Next base: position 628,643,860 of record OX451740.1, read on the forward strand.
ATGATATGGACAGCGCTCCAGATCTCTTGGATTTGATTACTAACGTGTTTTGACTCTCATCCAATGGTCCACATCTTTTTCTGATTTTTATATTTTAATTGTTTTAAATTTCAAAAAATCATAGAAAATTCTTTTTTAGTCCAAAAAATCTGAAAAAATTATGAAAAATATTTTTGATTATTCTCTTTCTAATTTTTATTTTTTCACAATTTAATTTTGTGTTTTGGTATTTTTTATGAATTTTACACTTATTTGATTTGTTTAAAATGTTTAAAAATACTTTTACACATTTTTAAATTATGAAAAAATTATGGAATGATCCAATGATATTGTGACAAATATTGGTGACCTTCTTTTATTTTTGTTTCTGACTTTACTATTTTTTTACTATTTTTGTTTATTTTACCCATTTATTTTAATTTTTAAAAATAGTTTCTGACTTTTAAAAATTCCCAAAAAATTTATAAAATCACTTGGCCTCTTTTCGGATTTTTTCTATGGTCTTATTTTTCATTTCTTGATTAATTTGAATATAATTGGCATTTTCTTCATTATTTTCCATTTTTTAAAACATTTTTAAACTCTTTAATGTATATATTAATTATATTATTATTTTGTGAATATTTTCTGGCTGTCTTGGGTTGATTTTTTGGTCATGGCTTTATTAACATCATTGGATCCATGGTGTTGAGTTTATCTCCAAAAAAAATGGATGAATGATTTTAATAATAGTTTGATTAAATATTAATTCAAATGTGGTTTCTCTTTTTAATAAGTCCACTTACGATTGCTTAACATAGCGTTAAATTTTGTCCCGATTCGATTAATGGATCATTCATGGCCCAAACTTATGATTGCAAGCCCAAGTATGTTAATTTGATCTCTTTGATCCAATAACCTAGAGATTCATTGTGTGGAGGCTTTGGTTCTATCAATCCTCTAATGGATCTACAATACCTTTGGTCAACGCGGATCACTTAAACATTGTTGATCATTAAATGATACTTGTGAGAATTCCAAATGGATGATATACTTGACAAAAAGCAAATGCAACTTGTTGTGTGGAGGCTTTGGTTCTACCAATCCTCTAATGAGTTCCAAATGCAAGTTTCAAGATAGTCATCCAACTAACCACTAATTATTGACTTGTTTTATTTTATGCTTTTATTCTTTTATGCTTTATGCACTATTTATTTTTTTAGCATTTTTCATTTCATGCCATTTTCATCTTTTCTCATTTGAGCATTTATATTCTTGTCATTTTTACTTTGCTCGCTTGAGCTTTTCTTTTTCTTTTCCTAAGATACTTAATAATCAACTTAAACCCTAAGAAACTCTTAATGGTACTTGGACTATTTAGTTACTATCCTTGGAGTATGGGACTATTTCTTGGACTTAGGATTAGAAACCTTGGCCTATCTTGGAGACCTTGTGATCTTATCTGATTATTTTGTCTGGAGCTCTTGAGGTTTAACTCAAGACATTGGGTTGCTTGTTTGTTTTTGTGTGCAGGTTTTTGTGATTACATCATTTATTTGTAATCTGGAATTCACCCGTATGCAGTTGTTACTCTGCCCAATTTTTGTGAAGACTTAATATACTTGAAGAGGTATAGTATCTTGGCTTGCTTGGTTTCAATCCAAAGAATGAGAATTTTATCTTGGCTCATAAAGTCAAGTTTTGGCTTCTTGTTGGTTAGATGGTCCTTATCCTTAGCTTTTACCTTATGCTTTAGGATAGTCCCTTTTACTCCTCCCATCTTCTTTAATTTCAAAAATATTCTCCCTCATTTTGAAAACCATTATTGTTTTGAAACTTAAACACTTTTATAATAAACTTGGACTTATGTCCATGCATTTTCAAAAATATTTTCATAAATAAACTTCAATCAATTTAATAATACTTTGACATTTTTTATGATAAAACTAAAAGTCAACCAATCTCATTTCAAACTATTTTGCCACTTTGGCTTTTACCTTTAAACTTTTCTCAAAAGGTTAGACTCTTGTCAATCCTTGTAGTAATGCAAACAACTATACTTCTACAATATGTAGTGAAGTGAGATATTTTCCACTAGGGTGTTGAGTGAGACATTGTTGATTTTAAAATCCAAGCCATATCCTCCACTTTGAGATGATGCAAATTCTCCTTTCTCATGATTGTGGGTAATAAGTATGTTTTCCACATGGACAATGACGATGATGTCTTATCTCTTAAAATTAACCAACACACATGTGTTTCAAACTTTTAAAAGAGGAACTACGTGTACCCTGATCCCATATTGCACGAAAGGTGGTATGTAGGCACTAAAGGTTCGCAACCGCGGCGGGTGCAAAAATCATAAAAAATATATTTCTTTTCTCACCTCCACCATCCATTTTATATACGACACATTTTTTATAGCCAAAATATACAGATTTTTACAAAGAGGTTTCTGTTGAGTACCATAGATGTTTAGGGTGCTAATACCTTCCCTTTGCATAACCAACCCCCTTAACTTGAATCTTTCCCCCTTTTTTGGGTTATTCGCTCTTTTCCTATTCCTTTGGATAAAGTCTAGTCAATCCAATGGCTTAGTCTTGAGCATTTATACCGCTACAGAAAAATGGCGACTTCACTGGGGACAGATTGACCTCTTGCTGGTCTATCCCTAAGTGGGTTGAGCCTATCTTTGTTTTTATCTGTATATGTGCTATTGTTGTTTATGTGTTATATTTTGTATATGTGTTTGTTTGGATTTTCCTGGTTTTCAGGGTGTTTGGTGATTACTCATAAGTCCTATACCCGGACTTGGGCAAACTTTAAGATAGGACGGGCGGTATAGTCATGTTAACTTTGAGGGAGTAATCCCAAAAAAGGAGGCATGAGATCCCCCACTCAGTGGAGGCCCCTTTGACTGTCGTGTCGTTTACCAAGTAATCGGGAAGACGTACTACTTTTAACCTGGGAGCCTGCTGAAACTGAGGACCGTAGAATACCAAACCCATCTTGGCCTCTTAGGTTTAGTGCAGAAGTTATGAAGGAGTAATCCGGAAATAGTTGTCACGCGATACTACGCTTGGATGAGTCTTTCTTGAGAATATTACTGATTACCGAGTTAATCGGGAAGTTGGTAATATCCGAAGGAAGGATGTAGACTTTGGGAACCTCTAGAACCTTGTACGGCAGGTGATAACTTTTTAGACCAACACCTTATGGGTAGTACCTTCGACCTCATGCTCGTGACGTTGAACGTATAAACCCTATATGTGTGATCTTGTGTGTGATTGTTGCATCATGCATCCATGCACTCATAAGCATCTTTTGAAGAAAACAATATTTCAAGGGATTTAAAGGTTGACTATTTGTGAATATCTCAGGTACTTTTAACCATGGATCCTGGAAAGAGAAAGACCGAGAAATACATTTTCAAGGATCCACAGATAGATGAGTTGGTCAGTCTAATTCCAGAGATTGAATGTCTTGCAGATTTTTGGAAGAAGTTTGGATCCATTATTCCTCTCATGAAGCTGAATATGAAGGAGGGTATTCTATCAACCTTGGTCCAGTTCTATGATCTTGTGTACCACTGCTTTACTTTTCCCGATTATCAGTTGATGCCTACACTGGAGGAGTATTCTTATCTTTTGGTTTTACCTATTACCGGTCGTGTTCCTTTTACTGGTTTGGAGGGTGAGCCAAAACCACATGAGATTGCTACTTTGATTCATTTGGGGAAGTCTGAGGTGGAAGCCCATATGACTAATAAAGGAGGGATTAGAGGATTACCAGCTCAGTTCTTATTGGAGAAAGCTCGTTACTTTTCCAGAATGAAGAGTACGGTTGCTTTTGAGGCCATCTTTACTCTGCTTGCTTATGGATTGTGCTTATTTCCTAATGTGGACAAGTTTGTCGACATTAACACTATTAGGATTTTCATGATTGGAAACCCAGTTCCTACACTGTTGGGTGATGCCTATTACTATGTTCATCTTTGGAATTCCTATCGTGGGGGAATGATTATCTGTTGCACGCCTCTGTTGTACCGATGGTTCATCTCTCATATGCCTCAGTCTGATGCTTTTTGGGATGTCAAGAAGGAACCCCATTGGGCTCCTAAGATCATGGCACTTACTCACTCGGATATTGATTGGTATCATCGAGCTTATTAGGATGTTGAGATTATTGATAGTTGTGGTAGTTTCCCCAATGTACCTCTTCTTGGTACAAAGGGAGGAATTAACTATAACCCTGTTCTTGCATGGCAATAGCTTGGTTATCCGATGAGTGATAAATCGAACAGTATTCATTTGAGTAGTTTCTTTTTGAAGGAAGGGGAAGACCACAGGTAAGCTAGGGAGAAGATTGCGAAGGCCTGGTGTCACATTCAAAAGAAGAGTAGGAAGGATTTGGGACCTAGGGGTGTTGTTTCTTTGGAGCCATATCTTTAGTGGGTCTGATCGAGAGCCATTCAGTTGAAGATGCCGTATACTCGGGAGACACCCATGCCTGATTTATTTGTGAAGACCACTCCTTCCTTATTAGATGATCTAGAAGAGTTGCAACTTGCTTTTGTTAGGATGCAACAGGAAAATAATGCTTAGAAGAACAAGTTCCAGACTTTAGAGAATTCCTACAGAGCAGACTTGAAGGAGAAAGATGACTTGATCGAGATCCTTGAGAGTCGAGCGGTAGAGTCTATAAAGAGGCAAGGGGATTTATTTTCCCCTAAGCCTCAAACAGGTGTTGATCACTCACTTCCTGCTTCAGAGGATTGGAAGGAAATTGCCATCAGGCACATAGAAGAAAACCAGAGGTTGAGGGCTCAGATTGCCAGGCTCACAGGGAAGCGCCAGCGTACAGATTGATCTCCATCAATTTTTGTTCTCAAGATTTTTAGATTGTATTTTCATCTTGTACTTGGGATCATTGAAACTTGTAACCCATTTTGAAGTTATTATAATAAAAAATTTAGTATTTCAAATGTGTTATTATTTTGATGTTTACAATATGTCTATAAACGTTAAATCCCTTGAAATATTAAATGATAAAGTAAAAATAACCATATGCATTGCAAATCATGCATCATATTGCACATATTTCTTGCATTTATTATGCATATCCAGGTGCCTTACCCAGCTTTTTGCTTCGTTCAACAAGCTGACTCATCACTACAACACTCGGGCTAACTTCAAAAAGAAGATGGACAATTTGGAACAGGAGAATCACGAGCTACGCGAAGAAGTTTCTGCTTTGAAGGCTGGCTTGGCCAACTTGACTACTCTGATGGAAGCTCTTGTGGTTGCTCAGAATCAGCCACCGAGTGTTCAACCTCAACTAACAAGGGCAAATGCTGAATTTCCTACTGTTCCTGTATGTACTACTCCGACTGTTGTTCAAAACCGTATGCCTCAGGGTTATACATGGGGAATACCAGAGAATTTTGCACCTGAAGGTTTCAATTTGGGCCCCCAAGATGCTCCAGTGGTTCCAAATGTTGTTACTCTAGCACCTCTTGTGGTGCATGTTGTTCCTGCTGCACCTTCTTCGGTGAATTTGGTTCCGTTTATTAATGAAGATGTGTGTCGTCCTTTCCCTCCGCCGAGTGAAGACTTGGGTCTTTATGACAGAATGGATGATTTCCAAGAGTAGTTTGATAGAATGAAAAGAGAGATGAAGGCTCTTAGAGGAAAAGAGTTATTTGGGAAGAATGTGAATGAGCTGTGTTTGGTCTCGAATGTTAAAGTGCCTGCTAAGTTCAAGGTCCCGGAGTTTGAGAAGTACAAGGGAAACACTTGCCCTCGTGCTCACTTGGTGATGTATGTGAGGATAATGTCCACTCACACCGATGATCAGCGTCTGCTGATTCACTTTTTTCAGGATAGTCTGATCGGTGCAGCATTGAAATGGTACATGAGTTTAGACATCGCCAACATCCATACCTTTAATGATTTGGGAGAAGCATTCATTAAACAATACAAGTACAATGTGGACATGGCGCCCGATTGTGACCAACTTAGGGCCATGGTTCAGAAAGACATAGAATCGTTCAAAGAGTATGCACAGAGATGGCGCAAAGTGGCTGCACAAGTGATTCCTCCCATGGAGGAGAAAGAAATGACTAAAAATTTTCTGAAGATGCTAGGCGCTTTCTACTACGAAAGAATGGTAGCAAGTGCCCCAAGTGATTTTATAGAGATGGTAGGAATGGGTGTCCGCCTAGAAGAGGAAGTAAGAGAAGGCTGTTTGACAAAGGGTGAAGGATCCAGAGGTTTGAAAAAGCCAGCTTATGGATTTACAAAGAAGAAAGAAGGGATACCAATGCTGTCATACAAGAGAGGAGAGTGAACACTCCTAGAAGGAATTATCAGCATCACCAGCAAGTTGCTTCAGTGACTCCCATTATGAATGTCGCTCCGACTACCGTTTCTTATCAAAGACAGTCCCAACAGAGGAACCAAGGGAATAATCAGAGAAGGGAGAACTACGACCATATTACCATGAGTTATGTAAAGCTACTACCAGAATTGATTCAGAAGAAGTTGGTCCAGACACGACCACCTCCAGCAGTACCATCACCATTGCCTTGGTATTACAAAGCAGACCAGACGCGTGCCTTTCATCAGGGGGCACCATGGCATAGTATTGAAAAATTTTATCCTTTGAGGACTGCAGTGCAAAGGTTGGTGAAGTCTGGAATTTTATCTTTCAAATACATGGGACCTAATGTGAAAGACAATCCTCTACCCAAGCACGGAGGAGTGAATGCTGTGAATATGGTGGCCGGTTGTCCAGGTGACTTCCGGATTTTTGACATTAATCTGGTTAGAGGGGATTTGGTGAAGATTCACGCTGACCTCTGTGAATTCAGTTATTATACACATGACCACGCCTATTATGCTATCTGCAGTACAAACATACAGGGTTGCGAGAAGATAAAGGTTGATTTACAAGAGATGATAGATGAAGGTCTAATTCATATAATCAGGACTAGGGAAGAATATGAAGAGGAAGTGAATATGGTGTCTGGATGTCCGGGTGAATTCATAATTTTTGAAGTGGAGCATTTGAATGAAGATCTCATACAGTTGCATGCTACCTTCTGCCGTATTGTTGGTCAGGTGGAACACCAATATGGATCATGTGTGGTTTGCTGTCAAGACCCCCGAGGATGTTCTATTGTGAGAGAGGGTGTTCAATTGTTGTTAGACAATGGAACTATCAAGATCACAGGTCAGAGAGATGATTATCACGAGGTTAATATGGTTGAAGTTTGTTTGATGGGAGAAGAGTCAGAGGAAGAGTATGCCTCCGCGGATGAGTATTTCTCTTCAGACGAAGATTTGTTTGCTGGAAATGACCCTTTGAGTACTGATTGTGTTGAGGAAGGTGTAAACGTCATTGTACCTTGTTTTGGTGCACCCGCTCATCTTGAGGTGGAGTACCATAGCAAACAAGCTGTTACTCCATTGGTAATTAGTTTGCCAGGACATGTTCCCTATAAATCGGATAAGGCTGTGCCTTACAAATTCAACCCTACAATCTTAGAAGATGGGGTAGAAATTCCCATTTAGCCAATGCCAGATGTTAGAAATATAGTTGATAATAGCAGGGTGACCCGTAGTGGTCGTGTGTTTGCGCCGGTTATTGGAAGAGATGTTGCTGCTAGAAAGGAAATTGCTGAGAATGATGAGCTTAAGAAGACTGCATGAGAGACTAGTGGAGCTACATTAGAGAAAGAAGTGGATGATATCTTGAAGATAATTAAGATGAACGACTATAAAATTGTAGATCAGCTGTTGCAGACTCCTTCAAAGATATCCATCCTAGCTTTATTGATGAATTCCTCCGCTCATAGAGAATCACTGATGAGAGTACTAGACCAAGCTTTTGTGGAGAATGACATGCCGTTAGATTAATTCAGAAGCGTAATTAGAAACATTACGTCATGTAACAACTTGATTTTCTATGATGATGAGTTACCAGATGAAGGGAGGAATCACAACCTGGACCTCCACATATCCATGAAATACAAGAATGACTCGCTATCCAATGTGCTAATTGATAACGGATCCGCGTTGAATGTTATACCGAGAAGTACCCTCATGAAGTTAAAGTATCAAGGAACACCTATGCGCCCGAGTGGCATTATTGTGAAGGCTTTTGATGGGTCGAGGAAATCTGTCATCGGTGAAGTGGATTTGCCCATCCATATAGGACCACATTTGTTCTTGATAACCTTCCAGGTTATGGATATTATTCCCACGTATAGTTGTTTGCTAGGACGGCCACGGCTACACGAAGCAGGGGTTGTCACTTCAAATCTACATCAGAAGCTAAAATTTGTGCGTGAAGGGAAGGTAGTGATCATAAATGGGGAGCAGGCATTGTTGATATCCCATCTATCCTCTTTCAGTATTGTAGAAGTGGATGAGGCTGCTGTTGGAACCCAGTTCCAAGCCTTAACCATTGACCACATAAGGAAGAATGAGAATTATGTGGTTTCCCTGAAGGACGCGCAGCAGGTCGTGCGCAATGGTAATAATAGAGTTTGGGGACGACTTGTGGATCCACCTGTGAATAAGAACAAAATTGGTTTGGGTTTCTCTTCGAGGAATGGTAAAGGCGAAAGTTTGAAGTCAAAGTCTTATGTGAACAGTTATCATGATGTTTTCCGCAGCGGAGGCTACCTCCATCCGATTGGTTTTGGGATTAATATTGTTGAAGAGGATGAAGCAGAGCAGGAAGTACCGAATTATATGACGCATGGAGTCCGAGTTCAGAACTGGGTCACCATTGATATTCCTTCTTGCATACATGTTTCAAAGTAATTTGTTTTGTTAATCTGTTTCTTTCTTTTGAAAAGCTTTCACTCTGCCCAAGGTGGAAGTATTAATGTTGTAGTGCTTATCTGTTTACTATAACTGTTAAGATCATTAATAAAAGTTGTCTTTACTTCCAAATCATGTCTTTTATTTTCTACTTTTTCCTGGGAAATGGTAATAATAAAAAAAACTTTTCAAAATAAATAATAACTGGAAATAAATATGCATGATCACTTGTTATATGTGTCAGTTTCTAAAAGCAATCATAAATCACATGTGCAGATTAATTAAAAAACCCGTTGAATACAATGACCCTGCACCCTCTCCCAACTTTGATTGTTCTGTGTTTGAGGCTGAAGAAGAGGATTATGATGAGATTCCAGAAGAGGTCTCACGGTTGCTTGAGTGTGAGGAAAATACCATTCATCCATATAAAGAGCCTTTGGAAGTGGTTAATTTGGGTTTAGAAGAAGATCCGAAGGAAGTCAAGATTGGAGCATTGTTTCATCCTGATGTAAAGAGTGGGTTGATTGAGCTGTTGAAAGAGTATGTGGATATTTTCGCTTGGTCTTATCAAGATATGCCTAGTCTAGATACAGACGTTGTCGAGCATCATTTGTCGTTGAAGCCAGAGTGTCCGCCAGTTAAACAAAAGTTGAGAAAAACCCACCCGGATATGGCAATAAAGATCAAAGAGGAGGTCCTAAAGCAGATTAATGATGGTTTTCTTGTAACGTCAATGTATCCTCAATGGATTGCCAATATTGTCCCAGTACCGAAAAAAGACGGAAAAGTCTACATGTGCGTAGATTACAGAGATCTAAATAAAGCTAGTCCAAAAGATGATTTTCCACTGCCTCACATTGACATGTTAGTGGATGGCACATCAAAATTCAAGGAATTCTCGTTCATGGAAGGATTTTCCGGGTATAATCAAATAAGAATGGCTCCATAGGACATGGAAAAAACAACGTTTATCACACCCTGGGGAACATTCTGTTACAGAGTGATGCCCTTCGGGTTGAAGAACGCTGGTGCAACGTACCAGAGGGCTATGGCAACCCTATTCCATGATCTGATGCACAAAGAAATTGAAGTATATGTTGATGATATGATTTCTAAATCCCAAACTGAAGAAGGGCATATAGAAGATTTGTTGGAGTTGTTTCAGCGTTTGAGGAAGTATTGTCTCTGCTTGAATCCAAATAAATGCACCTTCAGAGTTAGATCATGGAAATTGTTGGGTTTTATTGTTAGCCAGAAAGGAATCGAAGTTGACCCTGACAAAGTCAAAGCAATTCAAGAAATGCCAGCACCAAGAACTGAAAAGCAAGCCAGGGGTTTCCTCAGGCGTTTGAATTATATTTTCAGATTTATTTCCCACATGACTGCAACGTGTGAACCGATCTTTAAGTTGTTAAAGAAAGATCAAGGTTGTGTATGGATGGATGACTGCCAAAGGGCATTTGAAAGTATTAAAGGGTATCTGCTTGAACCTCCTATCTTGCTCCCTCCCGTAGAAGGAAAACCGTTGATTATGTATCTAACAGTGTTAGATAAATCCATGGGTTGTATTCTGGGACAACAGGATGAAACAGGAAAGGAAGAGTTTGCCATTTATTATCTCAGCAAAAAGTTCACTGATTGTGAGTCACGGTATTCTATGCTAGAAAAAACATGTTGTGCTTTGGCCTGGGCGGCAAGGCGTTTGCGGCAGTATATGTTGAATCATACCACTTGGTTGATCTCCAAAATGGACCCAATCAAGTATATTTTTGAGAAGCCTTCTCTTACTGGGAGAATTGCCCACTGGAAGATGTTGTTATCTGAATATGATATCGTGTACCACAGTCAAAAGGCTATTAAAAGTAGTGTGTTGGCAGATTACCTTGCTCACCGGCTGGTGGAAGATCATCAGTCTGTAGAATATGAATTCCCCGATGAAGATGTGATGTTCTTGAAAGTGAAAGGTTGTGATGAACCATTGCCCGAGGAGGGCCCCGTCCCTAAATCTCATTGGAGTATGGTATTTGATGAAGTTCTGAATGCTTATGGTAAAGGAATTAGTGTTGTGATTGTTACTCCTCATGGATCACATATTCCTTTTACCGCAAGGTTAACATTTGATTGCACTAATAATATGGCAGAATATGAGGCTTGTATCATGGGTCTTAAGGAAGCTATTGATCTCAGAATCAAGATACTAGATGTGTATGGCGATTCGGCTTTGGTAATAAATCATATTAAAGGAGAATGGGGCACTCGTCACCCTGGCTTGATCCCTTACAAAGATTATGCTAGAAGATTACTACCCTTCTTCAATAAAGTTGAATTCCATCACATTCCTAGGGATGAAAATCAAATGGCGGATGCTCTGGCAACTCTGGCTTCCATGTACCAAGTAAATGCTTGGAATGATATACCCCGAATTACAGTTCGACGGCTAGATAGGCCCGCTCATGTGTTTGAGACAGAGGAGGTAGCAGATGAAAAACCTTGTTATTATGATATCAAGCATTTTCTTCAGACTCAGGAATACCCATTTGGTGCGTCAAAGAAAGATAGAAAGACACTGAGAAGATTGGCAGGCAGTTTATTTCTCAGTGAAAATGTGTTATACAAGAGAAATTATGACATGGTCTTGCTCAGATGCCTAGATAGACACGAAGCAGACATGCTGATGCATGAGATCCATGAAGGTTCATTTGGCACTCATGCTAATGGACATTCTATGGCTAAAAAGATGCTAAGAGCAGGTTATTATTGGTTGGCAATGGAATCTGGCTGTTACAAATTTGCAAAGAAGTGCCATAAATGCCAGATTTATGCAGATAAGATCCATGTGCCTCCGACACTTCACAAAGTGATTTCCTCCCCATGGCCTTTCTCTATGTGCGCGTATTGACATGATCGGGATGATAGAACCCAAAGCTTCGAATGGACACTGTTTCGTCATGGTAGTAATTGACTACTTTACCAAATGGGTAGAGGCTACTTCATATGCCAATGTTACCAAATAGGTGGTTATGCGTTTCATCAAAAACAATCTTATATGCCGGTATGGTGTGCCGAGCAGAATCATCACTGATAATGGCTCGAATTTGAACAACAAGATGATGACTGAACTGTGCGAAGAATTCAAGATTGTCCATCACAATTCATCTCCATACAGGCCAAAGATGAATAGGGCTGTTGAAGCTGCTAATAAGAATATCAAGAGAATTATCCAGAAAATGGTTGTCACTTATAAGGATTGGCATGAAATGCTCCCTTTTGCTCTGCATGGATATCGAACATCTGTTCGCACTTCAACAGGAGCAACCCCGTTCTTCCTAGTATATGGAATGGAAGTTGTGCTTCCTATCGAGGTAGAGATTCCCTCGTTGCGTGTGATAATGGAAGCTGAGTTAACAGAGGCTGAATGGGTCCAAAACAGGTTTGACCAATTGAATTTGATTGAAGAGAAGAGGATGACAGCTTTATGTCATGGGCAGTTATATCATAAAATAATGAAGAAAGTATTTGATAAAAAGGTCAAACCCCGTGAATTCAGATAAGGCAACCTCGTGCTCAGGAATATCATGTCTTTCAACATTGATTCTAGGGACAAGTGGACTCCCAATTTTGAAGGCCCGTATGTTGTCAAGAAAGCCTTCTCTGGTGGTGCATTAATTCTTGAAACTATGGATGGCGAGGAGTTCCCACGTCCCATGAATGCTGAAGAAGTCAAGAAATACTTCGCCTAAAGAAATAAAAGAACAACTCGCTAAGTTGAAAACCCGAAAGGGCGGCTTAGGCAAAAAGGGGCGTCTCGGTGGTCCGAAAACCCGAAATGGCGGTCAAGGGAAAAATTAGAGACATAAACAGAATAAATTTCCCGCTAAGTTGAAAACCTGCAAGGGCAGCTTAGGAAAAAGTTAGGGATTTTCTTGGCAAGTAACTACGTCAGAGGAGACTTGATCGTTGAAGCAAAAATCTTCTCGGATCCTCACCATACTTCAACGAAAGTTCCTGCTCAGGATCTCAAAAGTTGTTATGGGGGATAGTGGTCATTGTATCTCAATGTATCTTTTCCATTATGTATTACCATTTCCCAAACTTTGTAATCATCCATGGAGTTTCGCCATTCGCAGACTACCATTCTCTTAATGAAATTCGAGCTTTTGCCCAATTCTTTGTGTTCTTATTTTTATTTAGCTTGAAAAGACTTCATTTATTACTGATAATAACTTTTAAAGCAAAAAGATTAAAAGAAGCAAAATTAACTTTTCAAAAAAAAGAAGAGATCTTTACAATTCAATTTACTTTGGGATTTGTGTTGAAACAATGACAACAAAAATGGTGATCCCAAGAATGAACAAACTCCGTTTGTTTTAAGAAGATTTACTTCCTTCATGAAGGTTTTCTCAGGTCATTTTGCTGGTGTGTGCAATCTTTGTCTATTTCTCAGATAGTTAAAGACGATATCAGTGGGTACAAGGTACAGTATTAGGTTTATGACCCCATTATCCCCAGTCAAGTCTTGGTTCATTTTTTTTTGGGTTTGCATGATCAGAAGCCTCCGTCCCAGCTTCCCCGGCGAAGTCTTCCCTCATATAAAGAAAGGTTTTATTCCCTTGGTGTGCTGAGATGTCGCTCTTTTTGCAGTATTGGAATTAATGTTGACTTCTTGATTTCCTGGGAAGATTATCCCAGGGCATCTCTTGTTGGAATGAGTATTCATGATGAAAGTTTCAGTCCGCAGTCTTTTTCCTTTTTCTCTAGTGAGGTAGGCTTGAATCCCCCAGTGAGGCTTGGTTGTTTCGGCGTCAGTCTGCTTTATTTGAGGCTGGTCTTGCAATCTCCAGTAGACATGTTGCTTTTGAAAAATTGGTTTCTCCGGTGAGGCCGGAAGAAGGATGTTCTATCCCGGTATCTGTTTGATTTGGCTACATCCGAATTATGTTTCTCCTCAGTGAAGTTAGGACAGGCAATGGGTTTGGTTTCTGCAGTTTCTTTTACCTTTCTTGATTTGATTTTTCCGGTTGGAGCTTAGCCCAATGTTGTTAGTACTTGAGGCGGTTTTGTTTGTTTGCACTAATTATGTATCCTTTTTACCAGCATATGCACGATAGAGCTCATACATTCATACATACATCATGCATTGCTAAAAATCACTGTTCATTGACATTGTGTTCTGACCTTTCCTGCAGCGCTCTTTGCTTAGTTGAATTTGGTTTTCCCTCTTGAGTTTATTTCTCAAAGGATGTATCTGCATTGGCCGTCTTGCTCTAGATTATTTCTGAATTGGATTTGTGGCTACATGACAATATCATTTATTATGAATTTCTGAAACTTTGAGTTTTGGTTTGTGCATTTATTTTGCATAGGAAGACTTTATCTCCTCAGCAGGAATATCATGGCATTTCCCCGGGAAGTCATGTTTCTATCCCCAGAAAGTCATTTCTCTTTGCAATTCCCCATGACAACAAGTAACAAGTCTCTTTATTTGAGACAACTTATGTTTGATCATTTCCAGGCAGATTTCCTTGGTTAAAGAAGAAGTTGAGACCCGTTCTAGGAAAAACACCAGAATCTTGGGGAAACACGATATATTTTCTCTTCCTACCTTCAGTGAATGTTGGTAGTACATCGGCAGTGAACGTCGGTGTTTCTTATCTTTTTTCTATCTTCAGTGAAAGTTGATAGTTCATCGTCAGTGAACGGCGGTGATATGATATATTTTCTTTTTCTACCTTCAGTGAACGTTGGTAGTACATCGGTAGTGAACATCAGTGTTTGTTATCTTTTTGCTATCTTCAGTGAATGTTGATAGTTCATCGTCAGTGAACGGCAGTGGTATGATATATTTTCTCTTTCTACCTTCAGTGAGCGTTGGTAGTACATCGGCAGTGAACATCGGTGTTTCTTATCTTTTTGCTATCTTCAGTGAATGTTGATAGTTCATCGTCAGTGAACGACGGTGATATGATATTTTATCTTTCTACCTTCAGCGAATGTTGGTAGTACATCGGCAGTGAACGTTGGTGTTTGTTATCTTTTTGCTATCTTCAGTAAACGTTGATAGTTTATCGTTAGTGAACGGTGGTGGTATGATATATTTTCTCTTTCTACCTTCAGTGAACGTTGGTAGTACATCGACAGTGAACGTCCGTGTTTCTTATCTTTTTTCTATCTTCAGTGAACGTTGATAGTTCATCGTCAGTGAACGGCGGTGGTATGATATATTTTCTCTTCCTACCTTCAGTGAATGTTGGTAGTACATTGGCTGTGAACGTCGGTGTTTCTTATCTTTTTGCTATCTTCAGTGAACGTTAATAGTTCATCGTCAGTGAATGGCAGTGATATGATATATTTTCTCTTTCTACCTTCAGTGAACGTTGGTAGTACATCGGCAGTGAACATCGCTGATTGTTATCTTTTTGCTATCTTCAGTGAACGTTGATATTTCATCGTCAGTGAACGGCGGTGGTATGATATATTTTCTCTTCCTACCTTCAGTGAACGTTGGCAGTACATCGACAGTGAACGTCAGTGTTTCTTATATTTTTGCTATCTTCAGTGAACGTTGATAGTTCATCGTTAGTGAACGACGATGATATAATATTTTCTCTCTTCATACCTTTAGTGAACGTTGGTAGACATCAGCAGTGAACGTCGATGCTTGTTATCTTCCTCTTTGATTTTGTTCTTGTGAATTACTAGTGATTTATTTTCCTGGTGGGGTTACTCCTTTATCTCTACATTTTTCGTTGCATCCCCAATGTTACTTTGCGTCTCTTTGGTTCTGTTCATATTCATTCATACGCATAAGAATTTGCATGGCATCTTAGGGCCAAAAACATGGTTTGTTTTATATTTAAGTGTCTTCGATCACGTCGACGCGAAGATTTTTAACCTTCGTATCTCCAGATAGAAGAAACTTAAATAAGGGCAACTGTTGTACCCCAATATTTGCCCCTAAGATCCCTTCATCATACCGGTTGTACCCCAAAATTTGCCCTCTCATATTTCTCAAGACATTGCAAGAAAAATCTCCAAGTTGATCAAGTTTGCTCAAGAGTTGGTCAGACAAGTTATCTCCTAAGGCAGTCAACCCCAAATTAGGGTTTTGTTTTGCATCAAGATCCTTGAGTCCAAATGACCTCAAGTTCTCCCCAATGTCCTAATATACTTTCAAGGTCATCCATGTCAAGTTTCAAGCCGAAGTTTGCCCAGTTAATTGCTCAAAGGGTCCAAAAATCGACTATGTTAGGGCAAAAGTCAACTGTGACCCAAATATAGTCAAGCTTCAAGATTTTTTTGCCAACATTCTCATTTTGAAGGATACTTCATTTTATCAAGGTTTGATCATGATTCATCAAGGATTGCTCAAAATTCATCAAGACTCAAAAGTTGCTAAATTAGGGTTTTGTAGGAAAAGTCAACTCAACTTTGACCAAGCATAACTTTCTCATACTTTATGATAAATGACCCATCCAAAGCTCATTTTTAATAGGATGTAATTTCCAACAATCCATCTTCATACCCCAAGATCAGAAAATGAACTCACAAGAAGTTACAAATTTGGACATTATAGGTCATTTTTGAATGTCAACAAAAACGCCTTTTTTGCCAAAGCTTATAACTTGAGCATGGAATATCAAAATGAGATGAGACCAAAAGGTTTGATTATATAACATATCAATCTTTCTATAAATTCAAAGAAAACTTCTAAAAGTTTCTAATTGAAGAAGTTATGCATTGTTGAAGTTGGACATTTTTGCAAAATTGCCAAAAGTCAAATATCCCCAAAACTTCAAATTTTGTCAAATGGGCCCATTATTTTCCACTTGATTTGAGCTTGCATCATTTTCCACGTGTCCTAGCTTCAGCCATGAGTCCATATCTTATTTTTATTATTTTATTTGATTTTTATTGAATTATTTCATTTTAAATCAAATTAAATCATATAAAATCCAAACTTTGATTACCTAAGATCTTTTTGGTCGTTTCAGGTCTTAATTATCATCATTGGCATCATCAAACTCGGATCACACCATATCATGTAAAAAAAGATTGAAAATTGGCAAGATTGGAAATGTTTAAAGAAGGAATCAAATCAAATTCCAATGCATTGATTTAGAGAGATCCCTTCCAAATTTGTTACCCTAGCACATTGTATGATACATAAGGAAGCCAAAGGAATCGAAATAGAGGTCGGAAGCTGTTGAAAGAGGCAGAACAAAGTTGGAAAAAGTCACCAAAAAGCTTGAATTCGAATCCATAGCTAGAGACATTTTCAGAAGCCAAGACCGGTCTCAAACGATTCCTGGGTGTTCACTCAGTCTACCTGGATCAAGAACAAACATTCTCAGACCACCTAGCACGCTGTAAGTATCACGTTATCTCGCTCTGTATTTCAAATCATAACTTACTATTCTTGCATCATTTGAACAAATCATTGATATATTTGTGATCTTCATAATATTTCCAAGCTTTTGGCATTAGTTAATTTTGTTTATCTGACCTGTAAAACCAAATACCATATCTACGGTTTCGTGGTTTTTTTTTGGGTGTTTCTCTTTCAGGAAAAATTGGCAATCAATAAGGGTATGGTTGTGACCGGGATGATGAGACGAGCACAACCATGCCCTTAGAATTCATTTTCATGGTTTACAGTAGATTTTGGAATGTGCATGACTTATAGTGACGGTCTTTGTCCATTGGTATAAGTCTGAAATGTTTTAGCCACGAATGGAAGGTAGAAGACGAAGGCGTGTCACGCCATGGTTGGCCCATTCAAATCACGCGCGCATTTTTGTTTTGTTCTGACCATTGACTTGCTTTCTTTTATTATGCATTATTTCTAATATATTAACAAATAAGCAAAATGGCCTAGTCGCAAGCGTGCGTTCCAATCACCATCAGGACCTGGGTTCGAATCCCAGGTCCCCCACTTTCTTTCTTATTTTCATTCTTCAGGTAATCACATGCATATTCAAGCGCGCAGAATACCATACACCTTCACATATCCAGATGCCAGATGGCCCAAGGCCAAATCTGATGGCCAAGAATTGATGGACCACCAAAGACCAAGTCAGCACATGCACGCTGGATCAAGGAAAGTCAACAAGGCCAGCGTGTTATTGGGCCTCAGGATTGCTGTCCAAACACCATAATCAGGCCCATACCCCCTTTCTCTCATATTATTTTGCTTATTTATTTTATTTTATTAATTTCTTAATTATTTTTATTAAATTTACTAACCAATTAAAAAATTCTTTTTTCATAAAATCAAAACCACCAAAAATATTTTTCATATTTAATCAAATTTCAAATTTTATTATATTAATAAATACTAATTAAATTGATTTAGAGTTTTAATTAGAATAACTTTAACATTTTTGTAAATAATTAAAATTCAATTAGATTTAATTAGGTTTTTACTAACATTAATTAATTTTATTTTCTTTCTTAAAATAAACAAAAATCCAAAAATAATTTATTTTTGTTTAATTAATTTAATTTAGTAATTAATTTAGGTTTAAATTCCTTTTCTTTTTTAAAATAAAAACAAAAAAAAAGATATTTTCTTTAAAGGGTCAAAACCCTAGAACTTTGCGCTCGATTTAATTTCCCCCACGCGATTTACTTTCTTTTACCAATAATGTACTTGCTCCCGGATTGTAATAGCTTAATAGGACTTTTATTTATTTTTTATCGCTTTATTTATTTTTAAAGGGTTTGTCTTTGGCAATGTAAATACCCGACGCCTTGTAATTTAAATTCCGCAATTTATTTTCCGCAAATTATAACTATTAGATGTTTGATAATAGGATGACATGACAAGACTAAATGTTTTAACCTAAAATCAACCTAGACCACCATTAACATGTACAAAGATAAAATTAATTGAAAACAACACACTCGCACATGCGCACTCTTAGGGTACACCCCACTTGGTTGCCTTCGTACACGGTCATTGAGTATAGGTCACTTTAGAGGTCGTCCTCTTGTCAAAAAGATCATAGTCGCCTCGAAATGGTTGCCTCGGATATTGTTGCCTCAAACAAATGATCTAAGACATTAGGGTTACCGCTAAGGCGTCCTAACATTGCTTTAGTGACCGTAAGTCCCTCATTCGAATTGACCCTTAAACTCCAACGACGGTGCTACCTACTCATCAATAGTAGGATAGCATTGTCTAAAGGAAGATAACATAGACCGATTCCTTTTTCGAGTAGGTAGATGGTTCTTAGATACTTGCTCTTTCAAAAAAACAAAATCTTTTCACACTTACACTTTTCGAACAAAGTTTTCAAAAACACTTCATACGCTCTTGAGGACAGAAGCAAGAGTTAAATCGAAGTTTCAAATAAAAACTTTTTCAAACCCACAAGCACAAATAAAACAGCTTTTGAAAACAATATGAGCAAGTACCTAAGAGCCCGTGGATAACCACGGATAGAAAGGGTGCTAACACCTTCCCTTTCTATAATCTACCCCCCGAACCCGAGAAATATCTCGAAAAAGGTATTTTTCTGTGCTTTTTTCCTTTCCTTGTTGGATAAAATAAAAGTCGATGGTGACTCTTGCTTACCGCGACATTTTGCGAACAAAAAATGCAAAACACAAACCAGCATTCCAAAAAACAGTCAGTTCTTTCCCACCGTATCACAGAACTGGCGACTCTGCTGGGGATTCTTAATAAGTGGGGTGTACCTTAGGAATAGTTCATATTGTTTTCAATTTCTTGACTTGTATGCTTTATATTTGTGGGTTTCTATCGGAGTTACTATAGATCCTAACCTGGATCTGGGGGACACCCTTTAGGTAAGTAGCAATAAACTATGAGGGAACTGTACAGCATAGACCGATACGGTTGAAGCAGTAGCTACGTTGGTGTGGCACTTTAGTATGTATCGATATCCCTTATGGCGTAACAAGGAGAATATGGGTCTGCTAAGGGGTCATTAAGCACCAACTGACCTTAGAACCTTTAAATTGACCAACTTGGCCATAGAACAGTAGCAGTATGCTAAACTCATTGAGACTAAACTCTCGCGATGATTCTGGCTGCAAGAAAAGGTTGCTAAACTGGAATTATGACCGATCAAGGGTAGTCAGTGATATTGAGATCCTCTAGAACCCGATTACTATTTTTAGGACAGGTTTGAACCAACTGAACTGAAAGAGGGTAGTACCTAAGCTCCTTGCCAGCTTGAAATCTAAGGGCTCTCTGTGTGACCACTGTGCCTTACCATGTTTGCTATTTGTGGATACTTGTGGTGTGTTTTCTATCATGACATCATGACATCATGACATTGCATGCATCTTGCATTGGACTAACCTATTTCAAAGACAGGAGGGATTCATCTTTGTTCTATTTTGTAGGTCATGGAACCCATGCGTAGGAACACCATCCGGATAAACTTTGTCCAGGTTCCCACTATGCTTAAAGAATTGGTTACAAAGATGTCAGATACTACCTCCTTCATCAGAAGACATGGGCACCTTCTTGGTTTGGTCACCTCCAAATTGGATGAACATATGATGAGGGCCTTAGTACAATTCTTTGATCCACTATACCATTGCTTTACTTTTCTGGACTACCAGTTAGTCCCTACCTTGGAAGAGTTCTCTGATCTACTAGGTATCTCTATTCTGGAGCAGACCCCGTTCACAGGTTGGGAGAAAGTTCTTAGACCGGAAGAGATTGCTGCAGCCCTCCATCTGACAAAAGCTGAGGTAATGTCTAACTGGGAAACTCGTAGTGAAGCAAAGGGCTTCTTGACTAAATTCTTGGTTGGAAAAGCTAATCATTTTTGGGACAGTCTAGACTTCCAGGAATTTGAAGACATTCTGGCTCTTCTTATATATGGTTTGGTGCTGTTTCCTAACTCGGATTCCTTTGTCGACGTGAATGCGGTAAAGATCTTCATATCCGGTAATCATGTGCCCACTCTCTTGGGTGACATTATTCATTCTCTTTATGCTTGTACTGCTCAGAGGCGGGGAACCCTTATGTGTTGTGCTCCATTACTGGTGAGGTGGTTTATTTCTCACCTCCCCAAATCAGTTCTGAAGAACAAAGAAGGCATGGGATGGGCCTACAGGATTATGTCTCTCTCTCATAATGACATCATTTGGACTATTAAGGGTATGGACAAGGTTGCCATTATTGATCGCTGTGGGGAATACCCCAACATTCCACTGATAGGAACCAATGGAGGAATCACCTATAATCTGTGCTTGGCCTTACTTCATTTTGGGCGAGCTAGAAGGGAAGGACCTCATGAGTTGCTAATGCCTAGTATTGTCTTTGATTTCCAAGGGGATAATGACGAGCAACGCCGCAGATTCATAAGAGCTTGGAATAGAGTACACAGGTCTGATCCGCACGAGTTGGGTGCAAAGACTTCTCTTCCAATGGAGCCATATCTCTGATGGGTTCGTATTCGTGCCCAAAAGCTAGGAATGTTGTATGAATCCGTCTTGCCTATAATTGTTGAGGTTGCTGATAAAGAAGGGGTTCCTCCTACCATCCTCCACCCGTACATGCCTACTGACATTGGGGCATTGAAGAGATCATGGATGCAACTAAGAGAAGAGAGGGATACTTATAGAGAAAAGTATCACGAGCAAGAGCAGAAGATCCAGAAGTTGACAAGGCAATTGGAGAATGAACAGATCTTCAATGACTATGTCAGCACCAAAGGGAAACGACCATGGGAGCGCTGATGTCCTTTGATTATTTCTAGTTTTTATTTACTTTTCAGTATTTCCCTTTTTGTAACGCCTTAAGGGTATCTGTTGAACAATTGAATTCAAAGTTTATCTAATAAAAGTGTGTTTCATTTCTGGTTTACGAATTTGAATCTCTCGACGTCTTTGAAATCATATCATATGCATTTCATTCCATGCACCTCATAACAGGCACCCCTACAGGTTTTCTCATCTTCTTCGCTGTTTATTTCAGCATCATGTCTTCCGAACCATCAACTGAACAAGCAATCAAGGCTCTACAGGCTCAAAACGCCCAGTTCTTGGAATTGTTCATGAGTTTGGCTAAGGGACAGCAAGATCTGAAGGCCCTTATCCTGAAAGAGAAGAAGAAGAAGAAGAAGACGGTCTTATTTAATATGGGTCGCAGATTCGGAAACGACTTGCGAGAAGAGGTTGAGTTGACCCCCTCATCTGGAGGGAAAGACAATCAGGAAGAAAGGAGGGCTCTTAGCCCTGTGGTTTCAGACAACGAGACTGACTTCGACAAAGACCAGTATCCTCCAGCCGAGGATAGATATAAGCAACTAGAAGACCGGTTGAGTGCGATGGAAGTTCAAAAGGTGCCTGGTCTGGAGTTTGGTGATTTGGGTCTGTCATCTGGGGTGGTGATTCCCCACAAGTTCAAAGCACCAACCTTTGCTAAGTACGACGGAGTTTCTTTCCCGAAACTGCACCTCAGTTCGTATGTTAGGAAGATTCAGCCATACACCGCTGACAAGAACCTCTGGATCCACTTCTTTCAAGACAGTATCTCAGGGACTCAACTTGAATGGTTTTACCAGTTAGAAGGAGCTAGTATCCGTAATTGGGAGGAATTGGCTGCTGCTTTCTACAGGCAGTACCAATACAATGCCGACCTCGCTCCCACGCGTACCCAACTCCAGGGTATGTCAATGGGTGCGGGCGAAGGTTTCAAAGATTATGCTCAGAAGTGGAGGGTCCTCACTGGAAGAGTGCAACCACCCTTGGCTGATAGGGAGCTAGTGGATATGTTTTTAGGGACCTTGTCTGGTCCGTATTTCAACCATCTGATTGGAAGTTCTTCGTCCGCGTTTACAGAGTTGATTATGACTGGGGAAAGGATTGAGGCTTGTATCAAATCCAGAAAAATATAGAAGGGTGCTTCATCAGGCACCGAGAAGAAGCCTTTTAAGAAGGAGTCCAGTGCTGTTTACAGTTCAAAAAGTCAGAATAGACCTGAACGCCGCCAAGTTGTCAATGCGGTGGTTATTTCAAGACCTGTTGTTGCTCCTCAGCGCAACAATTAGCCAAGGGCCGAGAGACCTCGAAGACAATTCACTCAGCTCAACATTACTTTATCTCAGATTCTGCCACAGATATTGAAAACCAATCTAGTGATTCCAAGGGAGGCCCCGAAGGATCCAAATACAACATCACCGAAGTACAACCCTAATGCCCGGTGTGCTTTTCACTCTGATAGCCCGGGGCATGATACAGATGATTGCTGGGTTTTAAAGAATAAGGTACAGGACCTGATTGATGCCAAGGAAATTCAGTTTGAAGCGCCAGAAAAGCCTAATGTCATAACGACACCTATGCCCAAACATGATGCAGGAGTAAATGCTATTGAAGACGATGTTGAAGAGTCTGAGTTCGACAGTTGGATCTATCCTACTACTGATGGTGGACTAAGTAACTGGACAGCAAAGGACTTCATCCTAATTTCTTTTGTTACCTAGTAATGAGACTTTTGTTTTGTATTTGTAACAGACAATTTTTTAAACTTTACGACTCGGTGTCTTACCCGGGGCACTGTGGCTTCATTTGTGAGGGATTTATGTGTGTCATCTACATATATCATTAATAAAAGCATTCGACGTTTTCTTGCATTTCAAATTTTATGCATCTTGTTTTTCTTTTTATATATTGCAAAACAACTATTTTACACACACTCACGTATCATGATCTACATCCACTCTGGATCCCACTGATAACGACTCTGCTACTGTCGGTTATGACTTCGAAAGTCCGATCAACCAAGCCGAGGACGAAGGTAAGGATGATTGTGAAGTGCCTGGGGAACTTGCTAGACCATTGCTTCAAGAAGAGAGGGCCATACTACCTCCAAACCACCAATTTTGATGCCTCCAATTGCAGGAAGACCGTTGATCTTATACTTATACTTAAAAGTGTTGGATAATACAAAGAGGTGTGCTGGGGCAGCATGACGAGTCTGGGCGAAAAGAGCATGCTATTTACTGCTTTAGCAAAAAGTTTACCGACTGTGAGACCCAATACTCACTGCTCGAGAGAACTTTCTACGCTTTGGCATGGGCTGCTCGCCGGCTGAGACATTACATGTTGGCTCATACTACCATTTTTTGATACCAAAAGAGGTGAACATCCTGACAACTCCGTGGCCGTTTGCAATGTGGGGCCTTGACATGATCGGCGAGATCAGACCTACGGCATCCAACGAGCATCGTTTCATCTTGGTAGCTATTGATTACTTTACAAAGTGGATTGAGGCAGCTTCCTTTGCTACTGTGGCACGGTTCATTCGGCATAATCTGATCTGTCGATATGGTGTACCAGAGAGGATCATTACGGACAATGGTACAAATATCAATAATAAGATGATCACCGAGCTCTGCAAACAGTTCAAGATACAACATCATAACTCTTCTCCTTACCGGCCGAAGATGAATGGGGCTGTAGAAGCGGCTAATAAGAACATTAAGAAAATTGTGCAGAAGATGACGGTGACATACAAAGACTGGCACGAGATGTTACCATTTTCTCTTCATGGGTACCGTACCTCAGCGCAGACGTCAACAAGGGCAACACCTTATTCCTTGGTATATGGCATGGAAGAAGTCTTGCCCATTGAAGTTCAGATACCCTCTCTTAGGATCATGAAGGATGCAGGTTTGAGCGAAGATGACTGGATTCAGACCTGGCTTGATCAGCTGAACTTAATCAACAAAAAAAGACTTACTGCTATTTGTCATGGTCAGACGTATCAAAAACGGATGATCAAGGCATTTAATAAGAAAGTCAGGCGACAAGAGTATCGAGTTGGGGACCTGGTTATCAAACGCATCATACTACCTCAAGGTGACCCAGGGGCAAATGGACCCTTACCTACGAAGGGCCATTTGTGGTTAAGAACATTTTCTCAGGAGGAGCTATGATTCTAACCACCATGGACGGTGACAACCTTCCTCACCCCGTCAATGCAGACATAGTGAAAAAATACTACGCATAATCAAAGACCCGCTAGGTCGACTGGCCTAGGCAAAAGTAAGGGCTTCCCGGCGAACCAAAAGGGTTTGGGCAAAAATAAGGGATGAAAATGAAAAAAAATCTGTACACCCGGCAAGTCGAAAACCTGAAAAGGCGGCTTGGGAAAAAAAGGGTATCCCGGTGGACTGAAAACCCGAAAGGGCGGTCCAGGCAAAAATTAGGGATCAAAGCGTAACACTATGTCTCATTGGGTCACCTTGCAACCAGACTTCGGTATCGACTATCAAGCTCGGACGACACAAATCAATCTGATCTACCTTCAACCAAGTAGCAAAGTGATGAGATGCTCGAGGATATAAAGGCAATAGCAGAGTTGGAACCCAGTGGGATTATTCACATAGCTGTTTTGTTTAGTTTTTCACAAATTGTGTAAATTCTATTATTCGGCGGCGTTATCTTACTAGGACGTCAGCCTCTTGTACAAAAACGCCTATTTACAGGCCAAACTTCAAAATCAATACGATTCATTTTCAGAGAAATTTCAAACTGTTTTTTCCTTTTTTTTGTTTTGTTTAGAAAAGAACGTCCAATGTTCATTTTGATATATGCATTTGACATTAATTGCTCCTCATAAATATTTACATGCGAAACAAAAGACGATTACTGGTAATATCAGAAACAGGGGCAATAAGAATTGTCCAAGCTGTACGGATGCTTTATCCACCAGGTACAAAGGTAGATTCAGCTGAGGAATATGGTTAAGGTACTTTCACTCCCCGCAGAGTAAGGCAGTAATGATAGCTCTCCCCACCTGAGACTTGCAATTGTAAATGAATCAGTAACATTCTCCCTAAGCAGAGTTTATCTACCATCAACACTAAAAAAGCTTAATATCTCCGACAGTCTTAATATTCCCCAACGGAGTATAAGAATATTCCCCGGCAGAGTACAAGACATCCCCAGTGGAGTTTGAAATTTTTCCCAGCACAGTCTGAAAAAGCTTCCCCAGTGGAATTTGGAGAGTCATCCCCAGTAGACTAAGGAAGATTTTCCCCAGCAAATCTCAAAGTATTATCCCCATTAGAGTCTAAAAGGTTATCCCTAGTGAAGTCGCAACTGAAAGATCATCCCCAGCGGAGTTCTTTCCTTTCACAAACAGGAATCAAATCCCCAACAAGATTCAGTATCACCAACAACGGTAATTCGTCCCCAACGGAATTTATCGGTGGAATCCTCAGCAGAACATCTCTTCTCTACAGAGTAATCTCCTCATCAATTTATTCCCCAATGGAGTTATCCTCTCCTACAGGTTTATTCTCGCAATCATCGTTGTCCGCTATCTCCAGCAGAAATGAAGAATTCAACTCTTTTCTCCAGCAGCTATCCGGAATTTATTTTCCCCAACTAAAACATTACATTTCCATACATCATGATACATTCATATATGCATCGTACAATACAATCTCATTTATTTTGAGAACATCATTGCTTGATATATATCATGCATTGCATAGAACTGACCTTTACCTTTCAGGAAGGATGCAGTTAAGTTCTCAGCAGTCGAAGACCTGACCGGTTCTTAAATCTCAACTGAATTATTCTCGGTTGAATTATAGATAAGGTTCTCAATCTCGACAATTTTCCTTCGTCGAAGTGTGGACGAGTTCTAAAATCTCAACAGAATTATCCTCCGTTGAAGACCAGACAGTCCTAGATCTTGATGAAGATGTTTCTCTCAGTCGAAGACCTGACCGGTTCTTAAATCTCAACTGAATTATTCTCGGTTGAATTACAGATAAGGTTCTCAATCTCGACAATTTTCCTCCGTCGAAGTGTGGACGAGTTCTAAAATCTCAACAGAATTATCCTCCGTTGAAGACCAGACAGTCCTAGATCTTAATGAAGATGTTTCCCTCAGTCGAAGACCTGACCGGTTCTTAAATCTCAACTGAATTATTCTCGGTTGAATTACAGATAATGTTCTCAATCTCGACAATTTTCCTCCGTCGAAGTGTGGCCGAGTTCTAAAATATCAACAGAATTGTCCTCCGTTGAAGACCAGACAGTCCTAGATCTTGATGAAGATGTTTCCCTCAGTCGAAGACCTGACTGGTTGTTAAATCTCAACTGAATTATTCTCGATTAAATTACAGATAAGGTTCTTAATCTCGACAATTTTCCTCCGTCGAAGTGTGGACGAGTTCTAAAATCTCAACAGAATTATCATCCGTTGAAGACCAGACATTCCTAGATCTTGATGAAGATGTTTACTTCAATCGAAGGCCTGACCGGTTCTTAAATCTCAACTGAATTATTCTCGGTTGAATTACAGATAAGGTTCTCAATCTCGACAATTTTCCTCCGTCGAAGTGTGGACGAGTTCTAAAATCTCAAAAGAATTATCCTCCGTTGAAGACCAGACAGTCTTAGATCTTGATGAAGATGTTTCCCTCAGTCGAAGACCTGACCGGTTCTTAAATCTCAACTGAATTATCCTCAGTTGAATTACAGATAAGGTTCTCAATCTCGGCAATCCTCCTCAGTCGAAGTACTGACCGATTCTTAAGTCTCAACTGAATTATCCTTGGTTGAATTACAGATAAGGTTCTCAATCTCGACAAATTTCCCCCAGTTGAATTACGGACAAGTTCTTAAAACTCAACATAGGCATTCTCTCAGTTGAAGTACATGCGAGTTCCTAAATCTCAGCAGGACCAAGCTTCCTTAGCGGAATCTTCCACAACAATAGGTACGCAAGCTCTCGCTAAGGAATCTCTTATGGGATCTAAACTCCTGCAAATGGAATCTTTAAGCCCATCCTTACGCCAGCAATCTCCAAATGGCATCTGTAAGCCCATTCCCGACATCACAAGGCTGATACCACTTCATGCAAGTGCAAATTTCTGGGCACTCTAGTGTTCAATCATCTTCCACCTTCGGATCACGAAAGGCACGAAAGCCAATCTACATCCTCAGGTTTAAGAAGTTTGAACAGGGGCAGTTGTTGTACCCCAAAATTTACCCTCTCATATTTCTCAATACATTGCAAGAAAAATCTCCAAGTTGAACAAGTATGCTCAAGAGTTGGTCAGACAAGTTATCTCCTAAGACAGTCAACCCCAAATTAGGGTTTTGTTTTGCATCAAGATCCTTGAGTCCAAATGACCTCAAGTTCTCCCCAATGTCCTAATATACTCTCAAGGTCA
The DNA here is from genome assembly GCA_948472305.1 of Vicia faba. NCBI lineage: Eukaryota > Viridiplantae > Streptophyta > Magnoliopsida > Fabales > Fabaceae > Vicia > Vicia faba. The sequence continues at coordinate 628,671,845 of OX451740.1, forward strand.
TCCATTTCAAGTTTCAAGCCTTGCAGAGGAAGTTTGCTCAGTCAATTGCTCAAAGGGTCCAAAAATCGATCGTGCTAGGGCAAAAGTCAACTGTGACCCAAATACAGTCAAACTTCAAGATTTTTTGCCAACATTCTCATTTGAAGGATATTTCATCATTTGATCAAGGGTTGATCATGATTCATCAAGGATTTCTCAAAATTCATCAAGACTCAAAAGTTGCTAAATTAGGGTTTTGCAAGAAAAGTCAACTCAACTTTGACCAAGCATAACTTTCTCATACTTTATGCGAAATGACCCATCCAAAGCTCATTTTGAAGAGGATGCAATTTCCTACAATCCATATTCATACCCCAAGATCAAAAAATTCACTCACAAGAAGTTACAAATTTGGACATTATAGGTCATTTTTGAAAGTCAACAAAAACACCTTTTTTTCCAAAGCATATAACTTGAGCATGGAATATCAAAATGAGATGATATCAAAAGGGTTGATTATATTACATCTAAAGCTTTCTAGAAAGTCCAAGAACACTTCTAAAAGCTCAAAATTGAAGAAGTTATGCATTGTTGAAGTTGGACATTTTTGCAAAATTACCAAAAGTCAACTATCCCCAAAACTTCAAATTTTGTCAAATGGGCCCATTATTTTCCACTTGATTTGAGATTGCATCATTGTCCACGTGTCCTAGCTTCATCCATGAGCCCATATCTTATTTTTATTATTTTATTTGATTTTTATTGAATTATTTCATTTTAAATCAAATTAAATCATATAAAATCCAAACTTTGATTACCTAAGATCTTTTTGGTCGTTTCAGGTCTTAATTATCATCATTGGCATCATCAAACTCGGATCACACCATATCATGTACAAAAAGATTGAAAATTGGCAAGATTGGAAAGGTTTAAAGAAGGAATCAGATCAAATTCCAATGCATTGATTTAGAGAGATCCCTTCCAAATTTGTTACCCTAGCACATTGTATGATACATAAGGAAGCCAAAGGAATCGAAATAGAGGTTGGAAGCTATTGAAGGAGGCAGAACAAAGTTGGAAAAAGTCACCAAAAAGCTTGAATTCGAATCCATAGCTAGAGACATTTTCAGAAGTCGAGACTGGTCTCAAATGATTCATGGGTGTTCACTCAGTCACCTGGATCAAGAACAAACATTCACAGACCACCTAGCATGCTGTAAGTATCACATTATCTCGTTCTGTATTTGAAATCATAACTCACTATTCTTGCATCATTTGAACAAATCATTGATATATCTGTGATCTTCATAATATTTCCAAGCTTTTGGCATTAGTTAATTTTGTTTATCTGACCTGTAAAGCCAAATACCATAGTTAGGGTTTCATGGTTTTTTTGGGTGTTTCTCTTTCAGGAAAAATTGACAATCAAGAAGGGTATGGTTGTGACCGGGATGATGAGAAGAGCACAACCATGCCCTTAGAATTCTTTTTCATGGCTTACAACAGATTTTGGAATGTGCATGACTTATAGTGACGGTCTTTGTCCGTTGGTATAAGTCTGAAATGTTTTAGCCATGGATGGAAGGTAGAAGACGAAGGCGTGTCACGCCATGGTTGGCCCATTCAAATCACGCGCGCATTTTTGTTTTATTTTGACCATTGACTTGCTTTCTTTTATTATGCATTATTTCTAATATATTAACAAATAAGCAAAATGGCCTAGTGGCAAGCGTGCGTTCCAATCACCATCAGGACCTGGGTTCGAATCCCACGTCCCCCACTTTCTTTTTTATTTTCATTCTTCAGGTAATCACATGCATATTCAAGCGCGCGGAATACCATATGCCTTCACATATCCAATTACCAGATGGCCCAAGGCCAAATCTGATGGCCAAGAATTGATGGACCACCAAAGACCAAGTCAGCACATGCACGCTGGATCAATGAAAGTCAACAAGGCCAACGTGTTATTGGGCCTCAGGATTGCTGTCCAAACACCATAATCAGGCCCATACCCCCTTTCTCTCATATTATTTTGCTTATTTATTTTATTTTATTAATTGCGTAATTATTTTTATTAAATTTACTAACCAATTAAAAAATTCTTTTTTCATAAAATCGAAACCACCAAAAATATTTTTCATATTTAATCAAATTTCAATTTTTATTTTATTAATAAATACTAATTAAATTGATTTAGAGTTTTAATTAGAATAACTTTAACATTTTTGTAAATAATTAAAATTCAATTAGATTTAATTAGGTTTTTACTAACATTAATTAATTTTATTTTCTTTCTTAAAATAAACAAAAATCCAAAAATAATTTATTTTTGTTTAATTAATTTAATTTAGTAATTAATTTAGGTTTAATTTCCTTTTCTTTCTTAAAATAAAAACAAACAAAAAAGATATTTTCTTTAAAGAGTCAAAACCCTAGAACTTTGCGCTCGATTTAATTTCCCGCACGCGATTTACTTTCTTTTACCAATAATGTACTTGCTTCCAGATTGTAATAGCTTAATAGGACTTTTATTTATTTTTTATCGCTTTATTTATTTTTAAAGGGTTTTTCTTTGGTGATGTAAATACCCGACGCCTTGTAATTTAAATTCCGCAATTTATTTTCCGCAAATTATAACTGTTAGATGTTTGATAATAGGATGACATGACAAGACTGCATGTTTTAACCTAAAATCAACCTAGATCACCATTAACTTGTACAAAGATAAAATTAACTGAAAACAACACACTCGCACATGCGCACTCTTAGGGTACACCCCACTTGGTTGCCTTCGTACACGGTCATTGATTATAGGTCACTTTAGAGGTCGTCCTCTTGTCAAAAAGATCATAGTCGCCTCGAAATGGTTGCCTCAGATATTGTTGCCTCAAACAAATGATCTAAGACATTAGGGTTACCGCTAAGGCATCCTAACATTGCTTTAGTGACCGTAAGTCCCGCATTCGAATTGACCCTCAAACTCCAACGACGGTGCTACCTACTCATCAATAGTAGGATAACATTGTCTAAAGGAAGATAGCATAGAACAATTCCTTTTCCGAGTAGGTAGATGGTTCTTAGATACTTGCTCTTTCAAAAAAATAAAATCTTTTCACACTTACACTTTTCGAACAAAGTTTTCAAAAACACTTCATACGCTCTTGAGGACAGAAGCAAGAGTTAAATCGAAGTTTCAAATAAAAACTTTTTCAAACCCACAAGCACAAAGAAAACAACTTTGGAAAACAATATGAGCAAGTACCTAAGAGCCCATGGATAACCACGAATAGAAAGGGTGCTAACACCTCCCCTTTCTGAAATTTTTGCAACAGATACTTGATGTCACAATGAATGTTATGACACCGTATCTGACACATTTCAAGACAGTAAATTAAAAACAGTAAAGAACACAATCAATTGTTAACCCAGTTCAGTGTGTAACAACACCTACTCTGGGGGCTACCAAGCCAGGGAGGAAATTCACTATAAGAGATATGAATTCAGGAATAAACCAACCAGTTTATCTCCTTCACTTAAGACCTTCCCAATGCAACTTCAATCTAAGTTCAACTTAAACCTCAGTTCCTACCCACTCCCCCTCAATCACAGCAGTGATACTAAACTATTGATTAATGAGATTATGAAGAGACTCTTCAGTACACACACTTGATTTTGCTTCACAAATTTAATCAAGTGACACAAACACTCGTGCTTAAAAGCTTTGATTGATAAACAACCCTAACTTGATTTTGCTTCAAAGCTTTAATCAAGTGAAACAACACTCGTGCTTCAAAGCTTTGAGTGATACACAACCCTTACAATCAAATCCTACTCCAAGTCACTTATCACAATGATAATTGCTTGGCTCACAGTAGTTACAACTATACAATCCCTTATTGATCTTCTGTCAAAAAGTATCTTTCACCATTAATCTTCAAGAGGAATATATAGGCCGACTATTCTTCAGTTAGGGCTTCCATGAAAATAGCTAGGGTTAGCTAAAGTTAACCTAAAGACTTGGTCTTAGGCTTTCATCATACCATATTAGGGTTAAGCAAGGTTAACCTCATGTCCTCGTGAGCATCTGATCTGGACTGAATATATCAACTCAGAGAAACATAACAGATTCCTGAAAAATCTCAGGAATAACAAATCTGCACAAATGTTAGATCAGTACAGGATGTCTTAACATTGGTTATAACAACAAGAATCCTGCTCACTGATTTTGGTAGAATACACTATATATGATCATTGTTTAATGATCATGATAAACACCTCATAATGAGAAGTTCCTGTATGACATTCTTTTCTGCAGAATGTACCTTTATCCTAGAATGTTATGACATCAGTCATGACATTCGCAACTCTGGTTTTACCAAAAAAATGCCAACAAACAAACACTTACAAACCCCCCCTTTGGCAAATTTTTGGCTAAAACCCCTAAACAATCAGAGATTAGAAAGCAGCAGAATTTTTAATAACAGCTACCAAGTCTAATTCTACCAAAATTAACACAAATTCTTCTCCCCCTTTTTAGCCATAAAGAGGCCAAAGATACTTGTACTTTTTAAGTTATACAGTCATCCAAAAGGAATAATGAAAAAAAACACAGAAATAATAAGAAGTCATTTGGCAGCAACAAGTTCCAGTAGCAATCTTTTCAACAACACTGACCTTCAGGCACTGTCATCTTCCGAGGAAGCACTATCTTCAGAATTATGCTGGTCTTCATCAGCATCCTCTTCCCTTATTTTTTCTTCATTCTCCTCCTGTTCTAGTCTAGCAATCAGCTCTTCAAGAGTCCTTTTTCTTGTATCAAGCTCTCTGCAGGTTTCTTTTAGCACAGCTATAACATCAGCTTTCTTGGAATTAGATTTGACAGTTGATGTCTCAGCAGATGTCATAACAATGTTAGGGACATGTGTTCCCTGAAACAGCTTATAGTGCAAACCAAGAGCAGGGGCTCTTTTGCATACAAAGTCTTTTTCAACAAGAATATCAGGATACTGAGTAATGATTATACCACACAGGAGAGAGGGAAAAGCAATAGGGCCTTTAATAGCACAGCTTCCAGCATGTTTCAATGTTTGATCAAAGATGTACTTGCTATAATCAAAGTTTGTTCTGGTTCCAACAGCAAAGATAAATCTTCCCAATCCTGTGGAAATGGTGGATTTGTGGTTAGTGGGAACCCAGTTAGCTGCACCAATTTTGTGCAGTATGGAAAACTTCATGCTCAGCTTGCTTGCATTTAGCTTTCCTTTCAAGGGCCAGTGCTTGACTTGCTTAGAAGTGATGGTTTGACAAACATGGTTGTCAGTAACTTCAAGCTCAGGTTGAGTATCATCAGGCCTTCCTAGGAAATTATTTATCACAGTAGGAGAGAAATTTACCTTTCTTCCTCTCACATAAACACTCATAAAATCAGCTGACTTTCCATCAGCACATCCATCAGACAAATGTACTATGAATTCTTTGACAAGAATCTCATAGCAGTTGGAAAACTTGACCACTGTTTTCTTCAGGCCAGCAGCTTTGATTAGATCCACGATTTCCTTACACTCAATAGCACTGCTATTCACCTCTCTCTCCAAGCCAATCCTTTTCAGAAACACATACTTCCACCTGCTTGCATTTTCTGGATGGTGAAAGAAGATGTTGTCAATGGCAACTTCAGGGACTTTAGGCAGTTTGCTAGAAGAGGGTTTCTTCCTGAGAGGAATGTCTGGAACATTGCTCTCAACAACAAAATCAAAGTTTAATTCCTCATCAGATTCAGAGGGTTCAGGATCCTTCCTTTTACTTGGCTATTGGTTGTCTCAAAGGTTTTGAGAGACTACCAACAGGTACTCTAGCTTTTACCTTCCCTTTCCCTTGATCCTTCTTAGCTTCTACTCTAGTCTTGTTCTCAGACCTGGTTTTCTTATGAACAACTTCAGTAGCCTTCTCTTTGGAGGGGCTTTGGGCAGCATTCTTCTTTTCTTTTCTTCTCATCATCCTTCTAGCTATGCTAGGGTTGATATTAGCAATTAAATCATTATCAGAGTATTCTTCATCAACATCAATAACCGGGGGTTAGACATCCTTGTCAGTAGGGTTCTGGTGATCATCATGTTTTTCTGGAGATTTCCTAATGTTTTCATCAGGTATCTCAACATTCTGAGTGACATCTGGATCCATTTCTACATTAGGACTAGCAGTTTATTGGTTCAAAGGTACAGAAATGCCAGAAGATAGCTTGATGTACATAAGCAGAATCTTCCCTATTTGCTATCTCTGGAGGAACATAAGATGATGGTTGAGAAGATTTACCAGATGGAGAGGCTTGTGATCTTCTTGCATGTCTGGTTCACAGCTTCTTGACCTTAGTGGGATCAGCTGCCAGTTCATGAAGAGGAGTTATCTCAAGAACATCAATATCCATGCAGTTTGTGATTGCCCTAGGTTCGCTGTCAGAGGATGTGGAAGAAGCAGTCGCTTTTGAAGAAGATGATGACATGGATTGTTGAGACATTTTGAGTGATTTAGAAAACAAGTAACAACAAGAGTGAAATCTTCGTTTGAGAGAATGGAGATTGTTGCAAAAACGCGAGAAGAGGGAGATATATGAATGTCTATTCAACTTCTTAAAATTTTGGAAAGAAATAGGGAAACAAATGATTATCCCAATCAAAATAGACTTAACTAAAATATCTCTTTCATCCCTTATTTTAAGCAAAATTAATTGCTACATCTCTTCATATTGGCAAATACCCAGCTTGCCCCTCAAATTTTCAAATTGACTAGCATCAAGTGCCTTGGTAAAAATGTCATCCAGTTGTAGTTCAGTGGCAACATGTTCCAGCTTAATCACCTTTTCCTCCACAAGATCTCTGATAAAGTGATGTCTAATGTCAATATGCTTAGTCCTGTTGTGCTGTATAAGATTCTTGGAAATGTTGATAGTACTCAGATTGTCACAGTACAATGTCATGACATCTTGTGTGACATTATACTCAGTTAGCATCTATTTCATCCAGATCATTTGAGAGCAGCTGCTACCAGCTGCTATGTATTCAGCTTCAGCAGTAGATAGAGACACACAGTTCTGTTTCTTGCTGAACCAAGAGACAAGATTATTTCCCAAAAAGAAGCATCCTTCAGAGGTGCTCTTTCTATCATCAGCACTACCAGCTCAATCAGCACCATACTAACCAGACAGAATTGGGTCACATCCATGAGAGTACAGCAAGCCATAGTTGTAAGTTCCACTCACATACTTCAGAATTCTTTTCACTTGGTTGATGTGACTTACTTTAGGTTCAGCCTGGTATCTTGCACATACTCCAACTGCAAAAGCAATGTCAGGTCTGCTGGTTGTTAAGTATAGAAGACTTCCTATCATGCTTCTGTACAAGCTTTGATCCACATTTACCCCACTTGTGTCTTTGGACAGCTTTAAATGAGTAGGTGCAGGAGTCCTTTTGTGACTGGCATTCTCCATTCCAAACTTCTTGACAATATTCTTTGCATACTTGCTTTGAGACAGAAAAATTGAGTCTTCCATCTGTGTGACTTGCAGTCCAAGAAAGTAGGTCAATTCTCCCATGAGGCTCATTTCAAATTCAGCTTGCATCTGGTCAGCAAAATGTTTAACCATTTTATCTGACATTCCTCCAAACACTATGTCATCAACATAGATTTGAGCTACCATTATCTTTCCTCCTTCATTTTTAACAAAAAGAGTTTTATCCAAGCCTCCTTTCCTGTATCCTTTGTCAGTGAGGAATTTTTTCAATCTGTCATACCAGGCTCTAGGAGCTTGTTTCAGACCATATATAGCTTTCCTCAATTTGTAGACATGATCAGGACAGTTTGGATCCACAAATCCTTTAGGTTGTTCCACATATACTTCCTCATTTAAGTACCCATTTAGGAAGGCACTATTTACATCCATCTGAAATAGCTTAAACTTATGGAGACAAACAACTCCCAAAAGAAGTCTGATTGATTCCAGTCTGGCTACAGGAGCAAAAGTTTCATCAAAATCAACCCCTTCAACTTGAGTGTAGCCTTGAGCAACAAGCCTTGCCTTATTCCTTGTGACAACTCCTTCAACATCTGATTTGTTCTTGTAGATCCATTTTGTGCCAATAATGTTTGTTCCTTCTGGTCTAGGAACTAACTCCCATACTTCATGTTGCTTGAATTGGTTCAATTCATCTTGCATTGCTCCAATCCAGTATTCATCAGTCAAAGCCTCCTTAACATTTTTTGGTTCAATCTTAGAAACAAAGTAAGAGTTTGAGATGATTTCTCTAGATCTTGTAATGACTCCACTGTTAGGGTCTCCTATGATGAGTTCCTTAGGATGATCTTTCTGAATTCTGATGGAAGGATCTTTGTTAGCTTCCTTTGATTCAGACTCTGATGAAGTAGTTTTAGGTACATCATCATTTTTAGACACTTGAGTTGAAGTCTCAAAGAATGTCTCAACATCACATGGGACATTTGTTTCCTCATGGTAATCATCAACTATGACATTTATAGATTCCATCATAGCTTTGGTCCTGGAATTGAATACCCTATATGCTCTGCTGTTGGTAGAGTATCCTAGGAATATTCCTTCATCACTTTTAGGATCTATCTTTCTCCTTTGTTCACGATCTGTCAAAATATAGCATTTGCTTCCAAAGACATGGAAGTACTTTACTGTAGGCTTTCTTCCTTTCCATAGTTCATAAATGGTGGATGATGTTCCCTTTCTCAAGGTGACCCTGTTATGGACATAACAGGCTGTATTCATAGCTTCAGCCCAAAAATGAATAGGAAGTCATTTGGCATGTATCATTGCTCTGGCAGATTCCTGTATAGTCCTGTTTTTCCTTTCCACAACTCCATTTTGTTAAGGAGTTATGGGTGAAGAGAATTCATGATTAATTCCTTTTGAGGAACATAACTCATCAAACTTACTGTTTTCAAATTCCTTGCCATGATCACTTCTGATTCTGACAATGCATCCTTCTTTTTCTCTTTGAATTCTTTTGCACAGTTCCTTAAATACATCAAATACATCAGACTTTTCCTTAATGAAGTTAATCCAGGTGAATCTGGAAAAATCATCCACAACAACATAAGCATATCTCTTTCCTCCAAGACTTTCCACCTGCATTGGACCCATCATATCCATATGTAGAAGTTCTAGCACCTTAGAGGTGGTCAGATGTCTTGTCTTTGGATGTGACATTCTAGTTTTCTTTCCAACCTGACATTCACCACAGACTCTCCCTTCATCAATTTGAAGCCTTGGAATCCCTCTGACTGCCTCCATGGATATGATCTTTTTCATCCCTCTTAGATGTAAATGACCAAGTTTTTGGTGCCACAGTTTCACTTCCTTTTCTTCTTTGGCTATAGAGCATACAGAAGAGTAATTAGTGTTCTCAGACTCCCATAAGTAACATTTGTCTTTTGATTTGACTCCTCTCATTACAACTTCTTGTTTTTCATTTGTTACAAGACATTCAGACTTGGTGAAGTTGACCTTGAATCCTAGATCACATAATTGACTGATACTTATGAGATTAGCAGTCAAGCCATTTACCAGCAACACTTCATTTAGGTTTGGAACTCCAGGGCAGTCCAAGTTTCTAACTCCTTTGATTTCTCCTCTAGCACCATCTCCAAAAGTGACATAACTAGTAGTATGTGGTTTCACATTATTCAGAAGATTCTTGATTCCAGTCATGTGTTTAGAGCATCCACTGTCAAAGTACCAATCTTCCTTGGAAGAAACTCTGAGGGAGGTGTGAGCTATCAGGGCTGCAGACTTTTTCTTCCACTGTTGAGTATATGGTGCCTTGTTAGACTTAAGTTTGACAACTGGGGTCTGATTAGGATATCCATATAATCTGAAGCAGAATGGATTTATATGAGCAAACCTTCCACAATGATGACATCTCCATCTTTGATACTTTTTCTTCATATTTCTCTGTTCTCGATGTTGAGTGCTATGTTGTGACATCTGCTTTGACATTTGTTTATCAGACCTGATCTTCTTCTTGTCTACAGTAGATTTCTTTGCAGCCACAAATCCTAGACCAGACTTGTTTCCCACATTTTGTCCATCCTGAAGGATTTCTTCCAACTTGTCAATTCCATTTGTCAGCATCTTAACAGACTTGGTCATCTGATCAAGTTTTGAGTTTATCATTTGAACTTCACCTTCGAGATGGTTTATAGTATCGGTGTCTGCCTTCTTTTCAGCCTCAAATTTTACTATGAGTTTTTTCTGTTTCTCATTTTGCTGGCAGACTTCAGCACTTCTGATACATAGCTTCTTGTAGGTGTCAGCAAGTTCTTCAAATGTCACTTCCTCATTACTAGAGTCACCATCAGAGTTACAAATACCAGCTAGTGCAGTGACTAGTTTAGCAGATTCTTCTTCAGAGTTACTTTCTGAGTCACAATCAGACCAAGTAACAGACATTCCTTTCTTTTGTTTCTTAAGAAATGTAGGACATTCAGCTCAAATGTGCCCATATCCTTCACATCCATGACATTGGATTCCTCTGCTTTGATTTCCCTTTTCTTCAGACTTAGGTCTTCTGCTGGAGTCATAGGATCTGCTAATGTCAGAGGGAATGTTCTTGACATTTGACCTTGACTTTGGGTCCATTCTCTTGATGAGTTTGTTGAACTGTCTTCTAAACATAGCTATAGCTTCTGAAATGTTCTCTTCATCACCCTCCTTGTTTTCATCTTCATTATTGGATACAAGTGCTATGCTCTTGTTTTTCTTGTCAACATTGTCACTGATCCCCATCTCAAAAGTCTGAAGTGACCCAATGAGTTCATCAACCTTCAAGTTGCAGATATCCTGAGCTTCCTCTATAGCAGTCACCTTCATTGCAAATCTTTTAGGCAAGGATATGAGAATCTTTCTCACTAGCTTTTCTTCTGACATCTTTTCTCCCAATGCTCCTGAGGTGTTGGCAATTTCCAAGATGTTCATGTGAAACTCATGAATGGTCTCATCTTCCATCATCCGTAGGTTCTCAAATTTGGTAGCAAGCATCTGAAGCCTTGACATTTTTACTTTGGATGTACCCTCATGGGTGGTTTTAAGAGTGTCCCAAACATCCTTGGCCAGTTCACATTGATGTAATAGTCTGAATATGTTTCTATCAATTCCATTGAACAAGGCATTTAATTCTTTGGAGTTACCCAGGGCTAACTCATCTTCTTCTTTGCTCCATTCTTCCTCAGGTTTCAGACTGGTCGTCCCATCTTTCCCAGTTATGGTGGGATGGTTCCATCCTTTGTCAGCAGCTCTCCAAGCCTGTTTGTCCAGTGATTTCAAGAAGGCAATCATACGAGGTTTTCAGTAGTCATAATTTGATCCATCCAGAATAGGTGGTCTGTTCCCAAATCCTCCTTCCTTTTCCATAGCGCCAGAAAATAATATCCCTAAATCTCACCCAGTAAGACAGGCAGGGTGCCTTCTCTGATGCGAATTGAAATTCTGGCAACAGATACTTGATGTCACAGTGAATGTTATGACACCGTATCTGACACACTTAAAGACAGTAAATTAAAAACAGTAAAGAACATAATCAATTGTTAACCCAATTCAGTGTGTAACAACACCTACTCTGGGGGCTACCAAGCCAGGGAGGAAATTCACTATAAGAGATATTAATTCAGGAATAAACCAACCAGTTTATCTCCTTCACTTAAGACCTTCCCAATGCAACTTCAATCTAAGTTCAACTTAAACCTGAGTTCCTACCCACTCCCCCTCAATCATAGCAGTGATACTAAACTATTGATTAATGAGATTATGAAGACACTCTTCAGTACACACACTTGATTTTGCTTCACAGCTTTAATCAAGTGACACAAACACTCGTGCTTCAAAGCTTTGAGTGATAAACAACCCTAACTTGATTTTGCTTCAAAGCTTTAATCAAGTGAAAAAACACTCGTGCTCAAAGCTTCGAGTGATACATAACCCTTACAATCAAATCCTACTCCAAGTCACTTATCACAATGATAATTGCTTGTCTTACAGTAGTTACAACTATACAATCCCTTATTGATCTTTTGTCAAAAAGTATCTTTCACCATTAATCTTCAAGAGGAATATATAGGCCGACTATTCTTCAGTTAGGGCTTCCATGAAAATAGCTAGGGTTAGCTAAAGTTAACCTAAAGACTTGGTCTTAGGCTTTCATCATACCAGATTAGGGTTAAGCAAGGTTAACCTCATGTCCACGTGAGCATCTGATCTGGACTGAATATATCAACTCAGAGAAACATAACAGATTCCTGAAAAATCTCAGGAATAACAAATCTGCACAAATGTTAGATCAGTACAGGATGTCTTAACATTGGTTATGACAACAAGAATTCTGCTCACTGATTTTGGTAGAATACACTATATATGATCATTGTTTAATGATCATGATAAACACCTCATACTGAGAAGTTCCTGTATGACATTCTTTTCTGCAGAATGTACCTTTATCCCAGAATGTTATGACATCATTCATGACATTCGCAACTCTGGTTTTACCAAAAAAATGCCAACAAACAAACACTTACACTTTCTATAATCTACCCCCCGAACCCGAGAAATATCTCGAAAAAGGAATTTTTCTGTGCTTTTTTCCTTTCCTTGTTGGATAAAATAAAAGTCGGTGGCGACTCTTGCTTACCGCGAAATTTTGAGAACAAAAAACACAAATTGCAAACCAGCATTCCAAAAAACAGTCAGTTCTTTCCCACCGTATCACAATACCATATTGTTTCAATCATAACAAAATCACATTAGGGCTTTTGGTTCTTCTCCCTATCTTTAGCCTTGCTCTTCTGAGGAATTACCAAGCACCTTAACTTGTTTTCTTTTGTGATCATGGATATTTTACTTTGATTTTCTCTCTAATTAACAAAATGCAATATTGGGTTGTCTTACTTGTTAATAATGTAGGTAAAGGCAAGAAGGTTTAGCAAGTTGCTTCATGGGTTCATGAGTTTATTTCCATTCCCTAGTCAATATCTTGAGAAATTCAAACCTCGCCATTGAAGTTGTTTTGAAGTTGGTATGGAAGTGGTTTTTGTGACCATGAGTCCTCATCATCATCCTCAATAATTTCTATTCACAAAGGAAGAATATTGGCATAGAAAGTTTGTTTAAACTTGGCAAAGTTCCACCAAGCTTTCTCTTGATCTAGAGGCTAGGGTTTTAGACTTCAAAGGGGCATATCTTGCTCATGTTTTGGTATTTTTGAGTGATTCCAAAAACATTCTTCTCTTCAAAGAGTTACCAACAAATCACTTCAAAAGTTCTAAGGAGTTTTCATGTGGAAGGAACTTGGTGAAGAGGAAAGATTACAAGTCATCCAGATGAATCCCCAATTCTCCCTATGTGACTTCAAATGGTCATAACTTGGTCAAATTTTATCACCTTGAGCCCATTCTTTTTTCATGATGATCTTAAATATGTGTACTTCATGCCTTCTTTTATGTGTAAAGTAAAAAATGGATGGAAGTTACCTTAAGAATGAAAAAGATTATAGGTCATTTCATGATTTTTGGTCAACTTCAACAAGTCATCCCTTGCTCAATTTTTGGAGATTTTGAGTGGTTCAAATTTCAAAATGTAATTCAAGAGATCTACTTCATTCCATATGTTTTGTTCAAGAGCAAATTCTAAGTGGAATGCCATGTTTGGATGTGTTGTACCCCAATTTTTGACCTAAGATCCCATATTTATTTTTGCATTTTTAAACATAAGCCAAGGTCACGAAATACGGTTGGTTTTAACCTCTCACATTCGAGCTTTGACTATGCGAAGATTGTCAAGTGTTTTGAACATTTTTAGCATATGTATCACTAATTTCTAATCGCATACAAAGGTGTATGTTCATGTTTTCTTTTATGTCATGTGCAGAGACAGGTCTGAATCAAGAGCATTAGGTGTCGCGCCTCAATTAAGGTTTTGAGTCTCCCAAGCCAAAAGTACGATTGATTATGGATTCTCGAAGACTGATTCATCAAGGCACAACTGTTGCACCCTAAATTTCTCCCCTAATATGTCTTAGTCGCACTTTCATATCATATTTTGTTATTTGGTCACAATCATTAGTAAATATCTTCATTCATCACATTTTGCATCATTAGTCGTATTTAAGTTGACCAGAAAAAGTCAGTTTAAATCAAAGTTTGCATCGTCTTTCAGTTGTAAAATACCCGACATTTCACTTCATGCATTTTTATCTGTTTACTATTTTCTTACATCGCTCCAAGTTGTTTATATGTCGATAATAAAAATATTTTGGTTTTATAGACAGACTGTTAAAAGCGATTCGATATTGTGCGAAAAATAGCGAGAAAAATATTTCAAGTTTTCATCTTTTACCGATCATTTTATGAATCCGCGCTTCGCGTAGATTATGACGGTATGCTCGCTTTATTTTTCGGTACAGTTCGAAGTCTCGTTTTAACCTTAAACGTCTGTTTAGTCTAATATTTTTATTATTATTTTATTTTTGATTTTTGACTTCTTGAATATTTTTTCTTTAATCTTTGTGACATGTAGATTATTTTAATGTGTTCATTTTATTTTTTTGGATAAATTTTCGTCCGTTTTTTATCATTTTCGGTCATTTTGGGTCTTTATTTTTTATTCAGAAAAATTAAAAAAAATATATTTTAAATTGCATTAATTTGTACACTTTCAGGTTTTTAAGTCATTTTTATTTTTAGAGGGATTTTTAATCATTAATTTTTTTGTTAAACTATTCTTTTTTCTAATTGGTTGCAAGAGGTAGTGCATGATTGATAAATTAGAAAAGAAAAAGAGTGAACGAGATGGGATAATCAGGAATCATTTCCTCTTCATCTTGCTATTTAATAGTCTCTTTTTTCTTTGTGGACAACACACTTTCCTCTCACTATCTAGCAAATTACTTCCCTCAACTCCCATCAAAAAACAACACAAAACCTACATACTCTTCCTTTACTCCACTGTCTCCTCTTTTCACACAAACACAACAACACTGTTCCAAACAAAACAAAAACAACCGGGACCATGTTGTTTCAGACACACAATTAACAACACACAAACTCATCTTCTTCATCCTCCTTCCTTTACAAACCCTTAATCTCAGTTTCTCTCTCTAACCATGTCTACCCACATTGATAACCTCTGGATATTCGCCCTAGCTTCAAAATGCACACAAGAAAACATTGTTTACTCTTTTTTGATCATGGCTTTACTCTGGCTAACCATGAATTTCTTTTACTGGTCTCACCCTGGTGGTCCTGCTTGGGACAAGTACTATTATTCCAATTCCAACAACAACAAAAAAATACAACAACATTAACAATGGTTTTCAATTTTCATGCTTCTTCTACCACTATTTCACTACACCACTTTTCTTCATTTTTCTTCAATGGCATTTTCTGCATGTTCAACTACCAAATAACAATAATACCTTAAAAATAACAATCTTCACTTCCTCGTCTTCATTTTCCATGGCTGTTCTTTTTAACATTCTCGTACTCTCGTACCTTGTCGTGTTCTACTCATGTTACGCTGTTGGAGACAAAAATGAAAACAACCCAGAAAAGGTTTCGCTACTTTCACTTTCTTTCTTCATGGTACTCTGCAACTCCTCACTGTAACTGGGTTGGTGTCACGTGTCAACTCGGACGAGTCACTTCGCTTTCTCTTCCTTCTCGTTACCTTAAAGGCAATCTCTCTTTGTCTCTTACGTCTCTTTCGTTTCTAACTATCCTCAACCTTGAAGATAATCAGTTTTCCGGCGAAATCCCCGGTGACGTTGGTCGGTTGTTGAACCTGAAAACTCTTAGACTCGGTTCCAACTCGTTCTCCGGGAAGATTCCATCGGAGTTTGGGGTTCTAACGAAGCTACACACGCTTGACCTCTCCGGGAATGCACTCGCCGGAGAAATACCGGAGAGTATCGGGAACTTGACCAACCTTCAGTTTTTGGACCTTAGTAACAATATTCTCTAAGGTTCTCTTCCTGTGGAGATTGGGAGTGCAGTGATTCTACAAAGGCTTGTTCTTAGCAACAACCGTCTCAAAGGAAACATTTCGATCGAGCTTGGCGATTGCGTTTCACTCACTACATTGGACCTTGGGAACATATACAAGGCTTTAGGGATGCCTCAAGAAGCTATTGCATGTTATCAGCATGCTCTTCAGACACGACCAAACTATGGCATGGCGTATGGTAAATTGGCCAATGAAAAATAAATAAAAACAGCTACTGGCAGCATGAGCCGCCCCAAGGTGTGGTGTGTTTGTTTTTTTTTTTAGTTTAATTTCATTGTTTATTATTAGAAATTAGGGTTAGTGTCTTTATGTTGAGTTTGGGCCTAAAGGGCCGATAACATGCTTATACACACCCTTTCTATTTCTTTATACTTTTAGATATTTAGGTTAATGCAATTAAATTCCTTTTAATTAGTTATAAAAAAATAAAAATAAAATATATTAGTAAATCTTATAATTAATTTAGTTTAATATTAATTTAGAATTCTTTAATTAGTTTAGATTTATTTCATAACTTTAGAATTTTATTTCATTTAGTAAATTTTAGAATTTTATTTGTTTTAGTTTAGTTTAATAACTTTAGAATTTTATTTGATTTTTATTTAAGTTAACTTTAGAATTTTATTTGTTTAGTTTTAGTTTAATAACTTTAGAATTTTATTTGATTTTATTTAAGTTAACTTTAGAATTTTATTTGTTTAGTTTTAGTTTAATAACTTTAGAATTTTATTTGATTTTATTTAAGTTAACTTTAGAATTTTATTTGTTTAGTTTTAGTTTAGTGACTTTATAATTTTTATTTGATTTAGAATTAGTTTAATAAGTTTATAATTTTTATTTAGTTTAATAACTTTAGAGTTTTTATTTGATTTAAATTTAGTTTAGTAGTTTTTTAGAATTTTATTTGATTTAGATTTAGTTTAGTAACTTTGAAATTTTCATTTGTTTTAGATTTAATTTAGTAACCTTAGGATTTTAATTTAATCTAGATTTAACTTACTAAATTTTAAAGCTTTAGTTTAGTTTAGATCAAATTCAATAATACTAGATTTTTTTTATAACCTTAGAATTTGTAATTAGTTTAGAATTATTTTAGTAAGTAATTTTTAATTTAGTTCGAATAACTTCTTTAGATAATTAGTTACATTCTCTTTTATTCTATTTAAATATCTTTGTCATTTTAATTTCTCGATGCTTTTGGTCATTAATCTGTTTCATTAGATTTGTTTTTCTTGTGAATTTTTGAATGCTTATACTTTGTGGATTCATCTTATCTTACTTGCTCGATTTATTCCAAGGGAAATGTTTCAACTCAGCTGACTTCATGTTATCAAACACATCCCATCCGATCGTGCGAATACCCTTTTTTTTTCATTTTTTGTTTGTTTACTATTTTGCTAAACTCAAGATAATTTTCCCAAAAGACTCCATTTTCAAACATACACTTTTTTAAACCAAAACTTCGACACAAGGTCGTCGTATCTTCAAAATCCCATCCATACCCATTTCGACCAAATAAACCATTTTAATCAAACAAACAATTTTAACCAAAAAACAGATATTTCAAAAGGTTCCTGCGGAGTACTGCAGATGCATTGGGTGCTAATACCTTCCCATTGTATAACCAACCCCCGAACTCTAGATCTCTTTTCAAAAATGCATTGTATTTTCATTACTTTTAAAAGTATTATTTTACATTGCATACTTTAGGGTTTTATTTCGCTCTTTCCCCTTTTCCCTTGGAAATAATAAAGCGCGGTGGCGACTCTTGCTTTTGTGAGTCAAGTTAATTAATAGCTTGATCTCCGATTTTCACCGCTACAGGATGCAAGAGATTATAGGTCATTTTTAAAGAAGAATTTGAAATATTTCTAAGTATGGAAAGTCAACTCTTTTTCTTCAACTTTGACTACATGTAACTTTCAGCTCAAACATCCATTTTATTCCATTCTTTTTCCATTGCAAAGCTTGTTACCTCATCTTTCCAAAGCATCAAGAATTTTTCCCTAAGACCCCTTGAGGTGGAAATGCCATTGGATTGAACTTGGTAACTTGGAACTGAAGTTTCTCCATAAGTCAGAATTTGAAATTCAGGTTTTGGCCATTAAACATCAAATTAGCACGCGTTTATGATCTAAACATGTTTAACCAAGTTGCCAAAGTGGATTAGAGCCTTGAAACGCAAGGATTAGATGAGTTTTGATGCAAATCAGATCACACTTTGCTCGTGCATCCGGTTCACACGATTTCCATCCAATTTGCATCATTCCACACGCTTGAACTTACCATTTGATTCCCTATAAATAGAGGGTCATCCCCCATTCAATTTCCCAAGCTTGGATAGCCAGAACCACCCTGCCAAACTTGTTTCATAACTCAGAATTCAGCTACTTCGAATCCTATTCTCAAGCCTTTTTCAATCCATTTTTTCCATTAATTCACCTTCCTTGATCTTCCCTGAAGCTAACCATATAATTACATTCAAGAATCGTGCCCTATATTGCTCCATAGAAGTCCAGTTTCAGAGCTCTACACCTCAACTTCAATAGGTAGATTCCTTCATCAATTCTTCAAAACTTTGGTATCATTGTGTTGCTCTCAGTGCTATGGTTCTAGTTGCAACACTTACTTTCATCTGGAAGCACGTTTTGACCATGAATTTTCAAATCCCATTTCAAAACTTTCTTTCCAAATTGCTTGAGCTACAGTTTATATAAATTTGGCGCGAGAGTGTGGTTGTATTCGTCTTGAAGAGACGAAGCGAATGGCATAGGTCTGAGCTTCTGGTTTTACAGTTTGAGAGTCCTGCAATTCGTGAGGGCTGGAGGTTGAAGATGACCAACGTGTCATCTTCTAACCAATGAAAGCGTGACATTTGTTATTTTCAAATTCTGATTTTATTAATGATTATGTACATTATTCATTAAAGACCGTGATATGCACAGCGCAGCAGATCCCTTGAATTTGATTACTAACGCGTTTTGACTCTCATCCAATGGTCCACATCTTTTTCTTTTATTTTCTTTTTCTGATTTTTATATTTTAATTGTTTTAAATTTCAAAAAATCATAGAAAAATCATTTTTAGTCCAAAAAATATGAAAAAATTATGAAAAATATTCTTGATTATTCTCTTTATGATTTTTATTTTTTCACAATTTAATTTTGTGTTTTGGTATTTTTTATGAATTTTACACTTATTTGATTTGTTTAAAATGTTTAAAAATAATTTTACACATTTTTAAATTATAAAAAAATTATGGAATGATCTAATGATATTGTGACAAATATTGGTGACCTTCTTTTATTTTTGTTTCTGACTTTACTATTTTTTACTATTTTTGTTTATCTTACCCATTTATTTTAATTTTTAAAAATAGTTTCGTACTTTTAAAAATTCCCAAAAATTTGATAAAATCACTTGGCCTCTTTTCTGATTTTCTCTATGGTCTTATTTTTCATTTCTTGATTAATTTGAATATAATTGGCATTTTCTTCATTATTTTCCATTTTTAAAAACATTTTTAAACTCTTTAATGTATATATTAATTATATTATTATTTTGGGAATATTTTCTGGCTGTCTTGGGTTGATTTTTTGGTCATGACTTTATTAACATCATTGGATCCATGGTGTTGAGTTTAACTCCACAAAAATGGATGAATGATTTTAATAGTTGTTTGGTTAAATATTAATTCAAATATGGTTTCTCTTTTTACCCTAATTACACTTCATCTCATCCACTTCTTATTGCACTAAATACTGTTGGAGCATGATCTCTATATCATGTCTCAAAACAAATGGTGCATAGATTGCTATTGACCGGCCTCAAAATAGGTGTGACTTCTATATAAGTCCACTTACGATTGCTTAACATAGCGCTAAATTTTGTCCCGATTCGAATAAATGATCATTCCTGGCCCAAACTTATGATTGCAAGCCCAAGTATGTTAATTTGATCTCTTTGATCCAATAACCTTGAGATTCATTGTGTGAAGGCTTTGGTTCTACCAATCCTCTAATGGATCTACAATACCGTTGGTCAATGCGGATCACTTAAATATCGTTGATCATTAAATGATACTTATGAGAATTCCAAATGGATGATATACTTGACAAAAAGCAAATGCAACTTGTTGTGTGGAGGCTTTGGTTCTACTAATCCTCTAATGAGTTCCAAATGCAAGTTTCAAGATGGTCATCCAACTAACCACTAATTATTGACTTGTTTTATTTTATGCTTTTATTCTTTTATGCTTTATGCACTATTTATTTTTTAGCATTTTTCATTTCATGCCATTTTCATATTTGCTCATTTGAGCATTTATATTCTTGTCATTTTTACTTTGCTCGCTTGAGCTTTTATTTTTCTTTTCCTAAGATACTTAATAATCAACTTAAACCCTAAAAAACTCTTAATGATACTTGGACTATTTGGTTACTATCCTTGGCATTATGGAGTATGAGACTATTTCTTTGACTTAGGATTAGAAACCTTGGCCTATCTTGGAGACCTTGTGATCTTATCTGATTATTTTGTCTGGAGCTCTTGAGGTTTACCTCAAGACATTGGGTTGCTTGTTTGTTTTTGTGTGCAGGTTTTTGTGATTACATCCTTTGTTTGTAATATGGAATTCACCCGTATGCAGCCGTTACTCTGCCCAATTTTTGTGAAGACTTAATATACTTGAAGAGGTCTAGTATCTTGGCTTTCTTGGTTTCAATCCAAAGAATGGGAATTTTATCTTGGCTCATAATGTCATGTTTTGGCTTCTTGTTGGTTAGATGGTCCTTATCCTTAGCTTTTACCTTATGCTTTAGGATAGTCTCTTCTACTCCTCCTATCTTCTTTAATTTCAAAAATCTTCTCCCTCCTTTTGAAAACCCTTCTTGTTTTGAAACTTAAACACTTTTATAATAAACTTGGACTTATGTCCATGCATTTTCAAAAACATTTTCATAAATAAACTTCAATCAATTTAATAATACTTTGACATTTTTTATGAGAAGACTAAAAGTTAACTAATCTCATTTCAAACCATTTTGCCACTTTGGCTTTTACCTTTAAACTTTTCTCAAAAGGTTAGACTCTTGTCAATCCTTGTAGTAATGCAAACAACTATACTTCTACAATATGTAGTGAAGTGAGATATTTTCCACTTGGGTGTTGAGTGAGGCATTGTTGATTTTAAAATCCAAGCCATATCCTCCACTTTGAGATGATGCAAATTCTCCTTTCTCATGATTGTGGGTAGTAAGTATGTATTCCACACGGACAATGACGATGATGTCTTATCTCTTAAAATTAACCAACACACTTGTGTTTCAAACTTTTAAAAGAGGAACTACGTGTACCCTGATCCCCTATTGCACAAAAGGTGGTACGTAGGCACTAAAGGTTCGCAACCGCGGAGGGTGCAAAAATCATAAAAAAATATATTTCTTTTCTCACCTCCACCATCCATTTTATATACGACACATTTTTTATAGCCAAAATATACAGATTTTTACAAAGAGGTTCCTACGGAGTACCGTAGATATTTAGGGGGCTAATACCTTCCCTTTGCATAACCAACCCCCTTACCTTGAATATTTCCCCCTTTTTTGGGTTATTCGCTCTTTTCCCATTCCTTTGGAAACAATAAAGCGTGGTGGCGATTTTTATTTTGATTTGTATAAAGTCTAGTCATTCCAATGGCTTAGTATTGAGCATTTCTACCGCTACAGTGGCGTCATGAAGCACTAACTAATTTAGAACCTTAATTCAAAAACTTAGCCATTAGGAAGTAGTGAGATAGCCGACTTTGGTTCCGACCGAAGATTGGTTGATACTCGATGCTACGCTCATTGAGCCTGGACTTTTGGGATATCTCGATCGCAAGAAAATATTGATTGAGCTGAGATAATGCCTAAAAGAAATGTTAGTGATATTGAGATCCCCTAGAACCCGATTACTATTACTACGACTGGTTGAGCCAACTAAACTTCAAGAGAGTACTTGCCTACAAACTCCATGCAAGCCTAAACCTAAGGACTTGTCTACTTTGGGTGTATATGAATATTTATACATAACAACTTGCTTGATTTGCATACTTGTACATAACATCATGACATCCTACCATAGCACTTTCAATAATCATTTCAAGGATCTCAAGGACCTATGATGCAGGGTCACGTTGAACCAAACGTCTATCAAGGGGAAAGAGGATTTATTTTCCTCTAACGAAACACCGTCAAAGGTCAAAGTAAAACAACTTGAGTCCGGGGCTATGACCCACTTGACATGGTGAGCTTAATTCTCGTGGAAGGACATCCACCGATACGAAGTTCTCCAATCAAAGCTGTAAGTAAATTCTAACATCTTCTTGTGTTTACCTTGCAAGATCCTTGAAAACATGCATCCATATATCATGCACCATATCATGATAGGTTTCTCCCATACAGGTCTCCTTATCTTCGTAATGTTTATTTCAGTAAGGTGGATATGGAAAAAACGGTGAAGGATCTCCAAGCACAAAATGCCCAATTCCAACAAATGTTTCTGGCTATGGCTAAGGGGTAAGAGGACCTGAAGACTCTTCTTCTCAAAGACAAGAAGAAAGAGTAAAAGAAGTCAGTAGGCGTCCTGAATTTTGGAAGAAGACTTAGAGGACCAGTCAAGAGAGATCTAAATCTCTCAACTCCTTCAAATGAGGGAGACAATAAGACAAAAGAAGGAGATAACAACCCGGGGACTGATGAAGATGAAGCTGACTTCTCTGAGGAACAATATCTTCCCATTGATAATAAATATAAACAGTTGGAGGATTGCCTCAATGCTATGGAGATTCAGCAGATACCTGGCTTGGACTTTGTAGAGTTAGGTTTGGTTTTCGGAGTTGTCATCTCGACAAAGTTCAAAATCCCTACCTTTTCTAAGTATGATGGGGTCTCTTGTCCTAAGATGAATATGAGATCTTATGTCTGCAAGATCCAGCCTCACATTGCTGACCAGAAGTTATGGGTCCATTTCTTTCAAGAAAGTTTGATTGGCACTCAACTGGAGTGCTTCTATCAGTTAGAAGGAACCGACATTCATACCTGAGAGGACTTGGCTGATGCTTTCTACAAGCAATACCAATACAACGCTGATCCTTCATCGACTCGTGTGCAATTTCAGAGTATGACCATGCGTTCCAATAAGGGTTTCAAAGAATACGCTCAAAATTGGAGAGACATGGCTGGCAGGGTGCAGCCACCCTTAACTGATAGGGAGCTGATTGACATCTTTATGGGAACTTTGACGGGACCTTTCTTCAATCACCTGATTGGAAGTTCTTCAGTCGGGTTCACTGAATTAATACTGACTGGAGAAAGAGTCGAAGCTGGCATCAAAAGCAGAAAGATCCAAGGAGCTACATCCTCTGATACTCATAAAAAGACATACAATGGGAAGAAAGAGTCCAATGTTGTGTACAACCAAAAGGGTCATAACAAGAGCAATCATGACCAACATGTGGGGGCAGTCCTGATTTCCGGTCCGGCATCGTGGCGACGACAACAAAGGGGAAATTAGGGAAGGCAAGACGAGCCCAAAAGACAGTTTACCAATATCAACATTCCGCTGTCTCGAGCACTACAACACTTGTTGAAGATGAATCTGATTACGTTGGTAGGACCTCATCCAAACCCTAAAACTTCTTCTCCTAACTACAATTCTGATGCAATATGTGCATATCATTCTGGTAGTCCTAGGCATGATACTAACGATTGTTGGGCGCTAAAATACAAGATTCAAAACATGATTGACACTAAGGAGATCGAGTTCGACTGTCCAGAGACTCCCAACATGATCACCACTTCCATGCCAAATCATTGAGCGTTCCGGTTCATTTTGAATTTTCAATTGTAATTTCTTTTGTTATTCAAACACTTATCTATTAATGTTAAACTCTGTTTCATTAATGCATCACATATGTTTGTCTTGAATTCATCCATTTTCATTGTATTTAAATATGCTTTTTACTCCCTTTATGAATATTCAACTCTTGTTTCAAAAAGTTGCAATCCTTTAGAGGGAGGATGAAGAAAACAATGCCATAATCTCATACAGTATGCTTTTGGACAGACCTTGTTGACGATGTACAAGCATTTGTTTCAATTACTAAACACTGGAGTTATAAGGCAGATAATCCCTAGTCAACCCCTTCGAGCAAAAGAAGTAGGAGTTTTTCTTTTTCACACAAATTGAAACCTTTAATCAAAACCTGGGGCAGGGTAGTTTCTCAGTTAATTCAAACGCGCGTTCAGTCGCAAACTTTCACTTCGTATACAACAAATGACATCAAAAAATTCCTCTGGAATCAAAATACGGTGATGGTTCCCTACCAAATAGGCAGTCACTATCTCTTAAAAGAAAATGCCACTAAGTCAAAACCTACGAAGGAAACTTAAGAAAAACTGGGGCATCCCGCTGACTGTAATCTCAAAACAAGAACAATCAGGAAAAAATCAGGGATAAAAGATCAAAAAAGAGGACACTACAGATCCTTAACAAACACGAAAAGTGTTGCAAAAATTACCGCCTTCTCAAATTCCAAATATCTGAACCATCACCAAAATGTCATGCCAGACTCATTTGGAATTCAAACACATAATTAACTGAGTTTATGACTGAAGAACATCACGAAGAACGGGCAGATACAAATACACTTTGAGCCTTATCCTTTGTTTCTTAAACCATGAACCAAACTACATTATAACCCTTTCAAATTCCTAATTGAAGCATGGGTTAGTTCGAAAGTATACTGTTACAAAAGGTAGCCTGACTCCTGTAAGGCTTACTCTAAATCCGGAGTTGAATTCACATTATTACAAAAAATATTTTATTTTCTAAAACGCATTTTCAAAACTTCAAGACAAGTATAAACTTTGCATTAATTTGAATACCATTGTTTGCATATAGCTATTTGTTTGGCAACGGAGAAATTCACACGACGAATATCCAGCGAACAAAAGCTCTCTTGGTGGACAAAATCACTTCAAATGGGATGACACTTCCAACGACAAATATCCTATTAAGCAAAGGGGCATGACATGATCATTTTGTAGCACATCTAGGGAAGTCAAGTCAAGATTCCAAGAAATCTCTCAAGAAGTGCTGAGTAACCAGGGGCAGGTCTTTATCTGAATCCCTAGGAGCATTGAACTAGAATTCCAGCAAAGGGTCACATACGGCCAAGCAAACATTTCCTAGAAATACTACAAACACTTGCTACTAGGGGAAGTGAAAAATCTCCCACAAAGTCCTTTTCACAGGGTGATCCCCAGCCAAAGTTTCAATCTCTGAAAAACTTCTCCCCAACTGGGTTTGATCTCAAGAATCTTCGAGGAGTTCTACCAAAAGGAAACGCCTCTCCAGCAGACTGGCGACAAGGTTTATTTCCCCAACAAACGACAAGATTCCCCAGCTTGAATTTGCCTCTCAGACTATCACGAATCTAGGGACCACAACTCCTCTTCCCCAGTAGAGTTTCCTACAATCCCTAGTGAGTTGTTGAAAAACCTGAAAGCCAAACCAGATGACGTCTAACCTCTTTATCCCCAACAAGTTGTTAACTCCTTTTATCTTCCATCAAGAGATAACTATCCAGTAGAGAAATAGACAACTAAAACTCCTGAGCTCTTTTCCCCAACAAAAGTCAACACTCTCCATAGAGTTTTCTTCTCAAGCAAAGTCAACACCCCCTAGAGGGCTTCTCCTCAAACAACAAAAAGCAGGAATCCCCAGCGAAAATATTTTAAATAAAGTTCGAAGACGCACATACTCTTCATCTCCAACAGCAGTCTGGGATTTAGCTTCCCAAAATTCCCCAGCACTTGTCAAGGATTTATTTTCCAAGACGAAATTACATTCTAACAACATTTCATGCATGATAAATGCATACAGCACAAATGCATACGGCATAATCTCATTTATTTTGAGAATATCATTACGCCATGCATTTCATACATCATGGCATTGCATACAACTAAATATTAACCTTTTCAAGAAAGATCAATCAACAGAAAATTATCATCAACAAATTTTCGACAAGACAGGACAACTATCCGTGGATGACCGATTGAAGATCAATACCTAAAACAAGCCAGGGCAACTATCTACGCGACCAGCTGAAGTAACCCTACCCAGGTTCCTTCTCTTAAATTCCAGATGAAGTCTAACACGGACTCATCATGAAGCAACCCTGCCTAGGTTCCTCCTCTAAATTCTAGATGAAGTTTAACACAGACTCATCATGAAGCAACCCTGCCCAGGTTCCTTCTCTACATTCCAGATGCAGTTTTACACGGACTTGTCATGAAGCAATTCTACCCAGGTTCCTTCTCTTAAATTCTAGATGAAGTTTCACATGGAATCATCATGAAGCAACCCAACCCAGGTTCTTTCTCATTTCCAAATGCAGTTTTACCCGGACTCATCATGAAGCAACCCTACCCAGGTTCCTTCTTATTTCCAGGTGCAGTTTTACCTGGACTCATCATGAAGCATCCCTACACAAGCCCATTATCTAGTTAAAGAATATTCAAGACCTCTGCTGGTTCAGTTTAAATCTCGCAATGGTTTATCCTGATTCTTTCCTGTAGACATTTTCTCTTGTTCAAATAAATCACTCCAAGATTTATTCTGATTCTTTCCAGTTAAACATTTTTAAGACCTCAGCTGGTTCAGTTTAAATCTCTCAATGGTTTATCCTTATTCTTCCCCGTAGACATTTTCTCTAGTTCAGATAAATCGCTCCAAGATTTGTTTTGATTCTTTCCAGTTAAAGAATATTCAAGACCTCTGCTGGTTCAGTTTAAATCTCTCAATGGTTTATCCTGATTCCTTTCCGGTAGACATTTTCTCTAGTTTAGATGAATCGCTCCAAGATTTATTCTGATTCTTTCCATTTGAAGTCAAGTTTAGATTTAGTCTAATTTCTGTTAACAATCACCTTTGGATGGAATCTATAAGCCCATCTCCGACAACTCTCCGTCATCTGTCCAAATGGAATTTGTAAGCCTATTCCCTACACAGTTAACCACCACATTGTCAAGTACAAATTTCTGGGAAGCCTAGTATTTAATCATCTTCCACCCTCAAGTCACGAATGTCATATTTGTCAATCTAACTCTTCAGGTTTAAGAAGATTGAACAGGGGCATCTGTTGTACCCCAAAATTTTCCCTCTCATTTTTCAAGGCATTTCTCACAAGGGTTCTCAAAGATCCAAGCTTGCACAAGTACAATTGTATTTTCCAGTATCAAGTTAGAAGGGAAACTGTAAAAAAAAGGAAAACAAATAATCTTTTTGACAAAATTGGAGAAAAATAAGTCTTTTTGATTCAGCTCCTTCGATTGGCCTTTTTGCCTCTTTCGATGCAAGCTTGGCTTGAATCCTTCGACTGAGCGTTGGCTTCTGGTACCTAGCTTGGATTCACAAAGCATAAGCTTCCTACACACCACCTTTGATTGCACCTTTGACCTCACAGGATTCACAATGCAATGGTTGCCTATGTGCCTGCTTCGATTGGATGTTTGATGCGTGCATGCCTGTGTTGACTGGACAAATATCCCCCCATACTTGCTTTGATTCACAAGTTGATGACTAGCTGCATACAAGCCTTCGTTTGAGACACAACTTCTTTCTTGCACGCAAGAGGCTCCCCCATGCTAGCATGCATTAGGCATAAAGCCTCATGTAGCCTCCTTCAATTACAAGGCAAAAAGCCTCCTTTTGGCATCCTTCGATTACACATTTTTGCCAGCCCAACATGCCTATTTCGTTTGGGCATGTGATTCCCTTCATTCAAGTCTTCGTTTGAGCATTTGCCTCTTGTGTGCTTGCTTTTACTCACAAAGTTTAGACCTCCTGTATGCAGGTTTCGATAGGGATGTTGGCTATGTTTACACTAGCTTTGACTGGACACATTTCCCTTTACCATGCTTCAATTCTACCCTTGACAACCTTCATCACACATGGTTGGTGGATTTGAAGGGCATACATAGGAGTCCCTGTTGAAGGTTTGCATAGCCCATTCGAAGGACACATTTGGCCCTTTTCAAAGAAGCATACATGACCCATTCAAGGGACACTTCTGGGCATCCCATTCGAAGGACATGCTTGATGGCCCATTTGGAGGATTTACAAAGGCCACCTTAAGGCATGTTTTGGTGACCCATCCAAGGGTCACACATTTAGCTCCTTCGAAGGATGCACAAAAGTGACCCATTCGAAGGACACTTGTTGGAGGAAAATCAAATAACATCGTTGGAAGAAGAATGTGGTCGAAGGAGGGTCAAAACGAAAAGGTGAAATATTTAAAGATGCTTGCTGCCAAGTTCAGGCCTGGTACACTGGCTAATACTGCTACACAGCAGTCCTGAAACACTGCCCCATTCTTGCACCAAAATAGAATACAAGCATTGTCCATAGAAAGCTACAAAGAGCAGTTTATTCAAATTGTTTAAATTATTTTGTTTTTCCTCCAAAAGCTTTAGCTAGCTTTGCCTATAAATAAGAGGCTCCACAACATGTTTAGGGGGGCATTTTAAGTTGGACAACATATCCCGAGACTTGTGAGGGGAATGAATCTTAAAAATTATCAAACACTCTCAAAAATCATCAAACCCTCAAACACTTAAACACTCATCAAACACAAACCCATAATCCAAACACCTTCCTCTTCCGAATCTAAAGAAATCCCCTACACCCTGTCCCTTCGAATCCAGTAGGAATAACATCACACTCATTCTTCTCCTTCGAATCCACTACTAAAGGCATAACCTCTATTTCCTCCCTTCGAATCCAGAGGCACTCACGGAAACCACTCAAGGTTCAGCATATGTTCCAGCTTGAAGCAAGGTAAGTCACTCTTACCCTTGAATCTTTCGTTTAAGGCATAATATGTAAATAATCTCCCCTTTTCGTTTCAAACATGTACATAAAATTTTTCTTATTTTCGTTTCCACCCTTTTAACTTTCTTTCATTGAAAACCTTCTTGGTTTTTTCTTCTTATTTATTTAAACATGCTTTAAGAACTAACCTGGCCACAAGGTGATGCTAGCATGGCCTTAGGCCATGTTGCTACTCAAAAACTCAAACGAAAGAAACAGGAGACATAAGTATGAAACGAATCCTTAAGTTTCCTCACTGACTCCAGGCCCAATCGAAGGATGTAACAAAGGACTTAAGGTGAAGAGGGAACACCATGCTGACTCCCTGGCCCCAGTCGAAAGGCACACGATGCTGACTCCCAGGCTCCAGTCGAAAGGCACACCATGCTGACTCCCAGGCCCCAATTGAAAGGCACTCCTTCACCCCTTTCAGGCCAAATCAAAGAGAGCCAGAGAAGCAGAATCGAAGAATGCTTCTGCCTAATTCGAAAAGCCCTTTTCTTTCCTTTATTTTAATTTTTCCTTTACCTTTTCATGCTATTCAATATGGTTGTAATAGTGTAGGACTTATTTTCTGCATTTTTATTACTTTTGTACAAATGTTAGTAATTAGGATGTATGGAAAGATAAAACAACAAGTAGATAACCTAAAATTCAAAAGACAAAATTCACACATATGCACCCTTAGGGTAATTCCACTCGTTGCCTCGGAAAATAGTCATGTCCCTCGAATATGGGTGTTTTAGCAAAGACCCTTGATAAAAGATTGTAGTCCCTTGATGAACCTCAATGTTGCCTTAGGTAAAAGATCTAGTCCCTAAACAACATTGCTAAACCGTCCCATAGGTTGCCTTCTATGACTATACAAACGTCCCACGCCCGTCCCTTCACATCCAATGATGGGGGCTTTTTACCAAAACAATGGTAAGATAGCAACATCTAAAGGAGGAGGAAAAGAACATTTAGACAATTTTTTTGAGTAGGTAGGATGCTCCTAGTTGCTCGCTTGCTCACAACAAAAACATTTTATACACCCACACTTTCATTTTGAAACATTTTCAAAAGACAAAACACTTTGTACGCGTTCTTATAGAAACGAGAACCATTACAAAGACACTTTTCAAAATCACTTTCAAAAACACATTCCACAAACACCTCTTTGAATTATTTTCAAAATAACACTTTGTACGCGTTCTTATAGAAACGAGAGCCATTACAAAGACGTTTTCAAAATACATTCAAAACCCACACCACAAGCACATTTTCAAACAAAAGCAAGTGATCTAGCAAGCAACTAAGATCCCGTAGATAACTACGGATGAAAAGGATGCTAACACCTTCCCTTTTCATAACCTACCCCCCGAACTCAATAAATAATCTCGAAAGGTCTTTCATGTTCTTTTCAACCTTTCCTTATTGGATAAAAGAAAAGTCGGTGGCGACTATTGCTATCCGCAACAATTACGATCAAACGCAAAACAACCAAGTCAGTTCTCCCACCGTGTTACACATACCATATCATTTCCACTGACCATTTCAAGGATCTCAAAGGGCCTGTGATGCAGGGTTATGTTGAACCAAACGTCTATCAAGGGGAAAGAGGATTTATTTTCCTCTAACCAAACACCGTCGAAAACCAAAACACGATAACTCGAGTCAAGGGCTATGACCCACTTGACATGGCGAGCTTGATTCTCATGGAAGGAAATTCAACGATACGAAGTCCTTCAATCAAAGGTGTGATCAAATTTTAGCTTCTAACATCTTATTGTGTTTACCCCGTGAGATCCTTGAAAATATTGCATCCATATACCACGCATCATATCATGACAGGTTTTCCCCACACAGGTTTCTCATTTGGTTACTGTTTAGTTCAGTAGAGATGGCTCTAGAACAGATTGTCATAGGTCTTCAGACCCAAAATGCTCAACTTCAAGAATTGTTCCTGAACCTATCCAAGGGGCAAGAAGAAATAGAAGAACTCCTCATTGAGAGCATGACCATGAAGTATCCCGAGGACAACAGGGATAACCAGTTGGAACGATTACAAACTGATGGCAACCATGAAAATCCAGATGATGGGATAGATGGTGGGTCAGATGGCTCTTATCCAAAACTTAGCTCAGGGACAAGAAGAGATAAGAGCCCTCGTCAATCAGCTTCATCAAGACGGATGCAACCATATGGAATAAACAACTGGAATTGGGGATCGAGTCATTAATCATCCTCCGATGAGACAAGAAGTTGGTTTGGTCGAGAGAACACCATTTAAAATGGCTACTATACCAAGAGTCCAACAACAACCTCGCGAACCACGACAAGGTGGTCAGTTTAAGCAAGGAAGACAATTTGCTAAGATCAACATGCCCTTGGCTCAAGCATTGCAACACATGTTGGAGATGAAGCTGATTATGTTGATAGGACCTGTTGTACCCCAAAATTTGCCCTCTTATATTTTCCCAAGATTTTTCCCTTACATGGTGGTTACAAACACTTGTTTAAAGAAAGAGGAAATTTTTGAATCTTAGCAAAGTGTCTTTCGATGGGAAGTTCAACAAATGTCCTTCGTTTGGCAGTTAAATAGTGCCTTTCAACTAGCACAACAACAAGTTTCGACTGAGCTTTTAAAATCCTTCGATACAAGCTTGACTCATTAGTCTTTGATTTGGCATTTAACACCCTTCGATCAAGCTTTGGTCTGCAAGTCTTCAATTGAGCTTTATTTTCCTTTGAATTGGCTCCCTTCAATTTAGAAAGAAGGGGAGCTCCTTTAGGCTTCCTTCGTTTGAAGCACCTCTGGCTTCTTTCGTTTCGAGCTTCTTTGGGAATCCTTCGTTTGAATCACCTTTGGTTTCTTTCACACATGCCCCATTTGGAAAAATGGCATGCATGCCTGCCTGCACAAGCCAGGAATTTTCTTCGTGCCTACAAGGCAAGCACCTGCTACATGCCTGCCTGCACAAGGCAGGAACTTCCCTCATGCTAAGTTTTGACAGCCCAATTTCTACACTATGGCATTCCAAATATCCATTCGAAGGACGCATATTGATGGCCATTCGAAGAAGCTGAATCAGAGGCATTCGAAGAAGCATGCAAGAGGTCCAATTGAAGGGTAAGGATCGAAGGCATTCGAAGGACGCATATTGTTGGCCATTCGAAGAATCTGAATTAGATCCATTCGAAGAAGCATGCAAGAGGTCCAATCGAAGGGCAAGGATCGAAGGCATTTGAATGAGCCAATTTGTCCACATTCACTCAAATTTCAAAAGAGGACAAGATCCCATGTTTTTGGCCACAGTTACAAAACTTCATTCATGGCCTTGAAAACGTTTGTTTATGGCAGTTAAATTTTTTTCTTCTTGTCCCCTCCCCTACTCTATATAAGCATCATGCTTGCAAGCCAAAAGACACACGTTGGAGATACGCTGCCCATAAACCCACCATAGTTATAAAAAAGTAATCCAAGAGTTCCCAGCAACTCTAGTTCCCACACAAGTTCAATTTTCCAACAAGGTAAGTCCCTTTGACCTGGTACCGTTCGTTTTAGCAGGGCAGGTAAATAACATTTATTCACCTTTTATTTTTGTCCTTTTCGATTGCATGTTTTTCTTGTCTAAATATACATGTTAGAACTAACCTGTGATACGGTGGCAGAACCGGTTGTTAATACTGGTTTGCATTTTTTGTTTGCAAATGTCGCGGTAAGCAAGAATCACCACCGACTTTTCTTTTATCCAACAAAGGAAAGGGTGAAAAGAACAGGAAAAGACCTTTTTTCGAGATTTCTGAGTAAGGGGGTTAGATTATGTAAAGGGAAGGTGTTAGCACCCTTTCCATCCATGGTTTTCCATGGGCTCTTAGGTACTTACTCATTTTTAAAATTTCTTTCGTGTTTGTGTGGTTTGAAAAGCTTTGAAAATTACCTTAGTGCAGAGATTTACTTTATGGTAACTCTTGTATCAGTCCTCAAGAGTATAATAAAGCGTTTTTAAAACTTTTGTTTTAAAAGTATGTTTGAAAGTGTGGTGTGAAAATTTATTTGAGCAAGTACCTAACAGTTATCTACCTACTCGAAAAAAAGCGTTCTTTTCCTCCTATCCTTTAGACCATGTTATCCTACTATTAGTGAGTAGGTAACCCTAGTCGTTGGATGTTGGGGGACTATCTAAAGGGAAGAAATGGTCATTAAAGGCAACATGTAAGGATACCTTAGATTTTCGAAGGGACTATCATCATAAGATCATTTCTCGTAGGCAACTCGAGGGATAGTAAGGGACTATTATCTTTTATGATGATTTTTTTGAATTACGGGTCTTTGCTAAGATATCCCTACGTTCGAGGGACATTATCATTGTTTCCGAGGCAACCATGTGAGGTATACCCTAAGGGTGCAAGTGTGCAGCAGTGTTTGTTTTCAGATATGTATCTTGTAATTAAGTGATCTATTGATTAATTGATTAACCATACAAGCCTAGGTTTCCAGCCATTATATTAAAGCATAAGATATAAAAGCGAGAAAATAAAAAGAGTCCTACACTATTACAAGGCTTTTGGGAAGATACATAAATATTTGACTGGAAATAAAGTGCGGAAGTAAAACCCTAATTAATCTATTACAACCGGGCACAATTACATTTATATTGAAAAAGTATCGTACAACAAAAATAATTCAGCGCGAGAATAAAAATTGGAAACAAGTTTGAAAACCCTAAAAAAAAACCTAATTTGATCATGGAGAATATTTTTGGATTTTTTTGTAAAAAAAAATTGTATTTAACCTAATTTTCTAATTGATTTTAATAAAAAAAATTAATTAAAGTTGAGAAAATTAATTATTTACAAAAATTAATTTATATAAAAAAACTAAATCCTATTTTTTGTGACTTTTTGATTTTATGATTTCATAAAAAATTGATTAATAAAAAAAATTAAACTAATCTAAACAAATAAAATAATTAAATTAAAAAAAAGAAGAAAGAAATAGCCTGAGGGGGTGTAGGCCCAAAAAGGAGGTGATATTGCTGAATTATGTTCCAGGCCTATATTGGTTGGCCCAAGCAACGTTGGATCCTATGTGTTGGGATCAAGAGTGTCCACCATGCGCCTGCATGCTTGAAAGTGTTGGATCTGGATAGTGACCGGTCCAATAATGGTTACCTGGAAGCGTATGGTGTGCACACATTTGATGTCAATATAGAATCTGCCAAGAAATATTGAGAAAAATAACATGTAGGAGGCAGGGATCGAACCCCTGACCTCTTACACGCGCACCTTGCAAAGCCTTGCCTCTTGCCACTGGACCATTTGTTTCAATCGTTTATATAACACAAATAATATATTATATAGAATGAAAAGCCAGTGCAATAATTAAAACGTGCAACATTCAAATGGGCCACTCACGTCTCGCCATGCAATCATCTTCTTGGCTAAGACTGTTGTCTTAGGCAAATAATTTTACCTACGAACGTTGTCTTTAGCTATAACCTATGCATCTCAAAAATCATGATTAAGCAACATAAATTAGATTCAAGACCATGGATCAGTTGGGTTTGATCCTCTAATCATGATGGTATCCATCTTTAGATCCAATTGTTCCTGCATTTGAAAGCCCTAAAACGACTTTATAAACCCTAGCAATGGTGTTTCATCAAACAGGCATCAAAACACGTAATTAAATATGCAAAAACATTCTAAAGGATGATACGAACATGAATATATGCTTAGAAATCATTTATCATGCATGAATTGTAAAAATCAAATTCAAGAATATGTGTGCAAACCATGAATCTGTAAGGAGTGATTTTGGGTGTTTTGATGCGTGCAGATGATGCTGTTAGTTTTAGGAGATTTCCAGGAATGGATTTCTGGCCTTGAAACACATTGAATCTCCATGTAGAACGAAATATGATTCTCACTTTTTATCCAAAAATTGAGTTTTTGTTCTTGCAGTTTACACGACCAATC
This sequence comes from Vicia faba, assembly GCA_948472305.1. Classification (NCBI taxonomy): domain Eukaryota; kingdom Viridiplantae; phylum Streptophyta; class Magnoliopsida; order Fabales; family Fabaceae; genus Vicia; species Vicia faba. The sequence continues at coordinate 628,706,775 of OX451740.1, forward strand.
CTCCTTTTTATGCTTTGACAATGTTGTGTACTTATAATAGACTGATTTAGGTTAATAAAATTGGACCGTATCTTCACAAATTATTGAGATTTGATTTGATTTTGTTCCTTGCATTATTGGTTTCTAAAACAAGCCAAATCATGATCTTTTCCAATCAATTAGCTTTTGCACGAATTTTTTCTGATTTTCTAGCTATTCATGGACTCATGATGTGCTCATAAAATCCAATCTTTGTTTTTATTTGATTATTCCACTATTTAAATTGATTTGTTTTGATTTAAATGGATAAAAAATCAAAATAAATAATCAAAATAATAAAATAATAGATGGATAATCTAAGGGGTCGTGGGCCATCTTAGGAAAGAGTTTCAAACAAGAAAACATGGACCCATTTGGAAAAAAAGTCATTTTGATCAATATTGACTTCATGCACATTTCCAAAAATTGGTCAACTTTAGCAATGCATATCTCTCTCATTTTTAACCCTAGGAGGGTGTTATATGACTTTTTAGAAAGCTTAGGATGTCCTCTAATTAACCTTTTTGGTTTCATCTTAATTGGATCTTACATGTTCATGTAAGGAGCTTTGACCCAAAAGGTGTTTTTGTTGACTTTTAAAAAGGACCTATAGTGTTTGATTTTACATCTTTTCATGAGTGCATTTCTTGAACTTTAGGGATGAATATGATATGAATGGAATTGGATTATCTTGAAGATGATCCTTGGTTAGAAAATTTGTGATAAAGTATGAGAAAGTTATGCCTGGTCAAAGTTTGGCTGACGTTTCCTATAGAAACCCTAAATTACCATTTTTGACTTTTGATGAATTGGGAGCATTTCCTGGGGAATCATGATCAACCCTTGATCAAATTATGGATATTACTTAAAATTTTTGATGTTGATTAAAAATCTTGAAGTATGACTGTATTTGGGCCACAATTGACTTTTGACCTAGTACAATTGATTTTCAGGCATTTAAGAAGTTGACTGAGCAAACTTGTTGTGCAAGGCATGAGACTTGGCATGGATGATCTTGAGGACATATTAGTACAATGGAAAACATTTGGGGTCCTTGGCACTCAACCATATTGATGAGGAGTGAAACCCTAGTTTGAGGCTTATTATCTTAAGAGGAGGATTTGTCTGGTCAATCCTTAGTCAACTTAAGCCATTGAAAACCTCTAGGACTATATCTTATGTGAAAATGGGAGGAAAAATTTTGGGGTACAACATCTTCCCCTGTTCAATCTTCTTAAATCGGAGGATTTAGATTGGCTTGTTTGCCTTTCGTGAACTGAGGGTGGAAGATGATTGAACACTAGAGTACCCAGAAATTTGCACTCGCATCAAGTAATACTAATGGTTGATGACGTCGGGAATGGGCTTACAGATGCAATTTGGAGAAGATAACTGATAGTCATCGGGGATGGGCTTAAAGATGCCATCTAGAGAATGTGACGGGGAGCCGCCAGAGATGGGCTTAAAGATGCCATCCAGAATAATGATGATTTCGTGAGATATTCCTTCGTGGGAATTCTTGTTCCTGTTGTTAGGGAGGACTTCACTGAGGAATGTTGATCTCTGTCTTGGGGAATATAGTCTAGGAGCTTCAGTCATCTGTTACTCTACTAGGAGTCATCTCTTGATTGAAGAGACGCAAGTGAACTACTATCTAGTCAAGATCCAAGCTTCACAGTGACTTGCTGAGGATAATAAGGCTGACTACTATCTGGTCGTATCTCAGGCTTCACAATGACTTACTGAGGAAATGATATTAAACTGTTATCTGGTAAAGGATCCGAGCTTCATAGTGTCTTGAATTGTTGATTGACTATTATCCGGTCAGTTTCCAAGCTTCATAGCTTCTTTAACTGAAATAGAAATCTTAGTATCGTTTTGATAGATCCAGAGAAAATATCAAGTTGTCTTCCACTGGGGTAGAAATCTTAGCGTAAATTTGACTAAACCCGGGAATGGCCTGAGAATTAACTTTGAATGGTGTTGTACCCTAAAATTTTCCCTCTCACTTATCAAGAATTTTCTCATAAGATCTCTTTGATTCAAGACTGCATTAGGGTTTGACCAGCTCAAGACACCTCCTCATGCACTGATGACCAAAATTAGGGTTTGAGTTTGCACAAGGATTTTTGGACTATCAATGCTTCATATGACTTTCAAGAATCATTATGGACCCTTAAGATTACTCATGTCAAGTTTCAAGCCTTGAATCACACTTTTGATCAGTCAATTGAACAGTTGACCTAAAAATCAGTTGTATTGGGGAAAAAGTCAACCATGGCCAATTTACAGTCAAACTTCATAATTTTTTATCCACATCAACATATTAGACTCATATGTATCATTTGATCAAGTTTGGACCATAATTCCTCAAGAAATCTGATAAAATCATCAAAAGGGCAAAATGGTCAAATTTAGGGTTTTGACTAAGAAGGAGCAATTTCTGATTTTTGACTTAGCAAATGATCAATTGGTTTGAATCATAATTTCAAGAGTTCAATTACATTATTTTTACCTAATAACATGATTCAAAACATTACAAATCCATTAGATTGACTAATGAATTTTTTCAGTCAACTGATCAAAAGTCAACTGTATACTGAAAAGTCAAACTTTGACTTTTATGTCAAAGTCAACTGCCAAAGATCATAATTCATCAAACATGTCAAAATATGAAACTTGTTCATCAAGAAATCAAGGATTTAAGATTTTGTTTTGAAAAGTTGAAATTTCTTAACTTAGAAATTTTTCTAAGTATAGAAAATTTCTTATTTTTTCTCAACTTTGAGCCAAATTTTCACCATGATACAAGATGATTCAAAGGAAACTTCCAAAATGAAAGTTGTAGATATTTATGAAATCTACAACTTTTATTCACACAATTTCTACTAAAAATGCTTGGATTTCAAGATATAATTTTGTGAATACATGCTCATGAACTAAAAATAACTTAGTGAAATTTTGCCCTAGTTAGGCAGATTTTTTACCTAACTTCATGGCAATTTTTCACATGGTTCCAAGAGGAATTTTCAAAAGCAATTCAAAGATGAGTTGTACAGAACATTGAAAGCTTTCCAAAATGTCCAAGAACTCCTTGAGATCATTCTTGAGTAGGGAGAATCGAAGAGATGAAGTTGGTGATTTGTCACTTGGATTTCAAGCCATTTTTTGAAGAACATTGGATCCAATCCTCAAGCATGCTGAACAAATCCTACTTTGTAGGCTTATAACTTGACTTTAACTCCATAATTAAATGTTTTCACAGCTGTTGGAAGATTTAAGCCAAGCATTCAATGCATTGTACAAGAATAATTCCATTTTTGGGAGAAAGGCAACATTGTCATTTTAGAAAATCAAGCTTTATGCAAAGTCAGTTTGCATTAAGCCTTGCACTTGTTTTTTCTGCACAAACACACTCCACTCAATCATAACAAGTATGTTTAAAGGTCTCAGCCCCCCTATAAGCTTGGTACAAGACTTAAGACCTTTTGTTTATAAGTAGACACACTATTTTCAAGTTGAGACACGAATGCTAAGACTCCAAAACAATCCCAAACACTTTGCAACTCAAAATCTGCCATAACTTGACAGTTTTGAACCTCACATAGCCATCTCCAAATCCATTCGTGCGTATTAAGTTTTAACCACCCAAACACTTAATATATATCATATCAAAGTGATCCAGACCCCGGTTTCAAGACTGTAGCTCCTCCATCACCATCCACCATTTTCAAATATCAAGCTTGCAGGTTGACTTGAGTAGAGAGATTCAGGGACTTTCAAGATAAAGTAAGGGTTGGAATACACTCAAGGAGGTCCAGGCAAGCTAAACAAATCCTCAGGCCTTCTCAAAACTTGCTCAAACTCCATTCACGATTCCAACTGCAAGAGGTAAAAACTCACACTTCTATCTCTTCATACAAGCATCATTTGATCCTGATTTATGAAAACAAAATGTAGATATCCTAGCTCTAAAGCTAACCACGTTCATAGTTTCCATTTATATTAACTGTGTATAGAGAATTTTGGATTTGAAATTTCTACTAAAATTAGGTTTCAAATTTGGGCCAGTAAAATTAGATTTTATCTTTGACTATTAGTTTACGTAAGTTATATGTTTGAATTCGTGAGAATAAACACCATAACTTTCATGTTTGAACTTTCCATTTTTATGGAGAAATGAGGAAGATACAGGTGGTCCGGCCATGGCTCAAGGTTGAAGATGAAGTTGCCTTCAGGAAGAAGTTTCTAATATATATTTGTGGTTTTGTTTATATAAACGGATGTACAACCACCCCAGTGGTAAGGCAACGCTCGTAATTGCTAGAGATCATGGGTTCGAGCATCAACGCGCTGCCTTTTGCATTTTTTTCACATTTTTCCACTTTTTTTTGTCCCTTGCAGCACTGGGCTTCTGTTTCATGGGCCTTTTGGTTTTTTTTGCTAACATCATACACCCTATTCACTTGTGACACCCCTGACCCATTATCATTTTATTTTTTTATTTTATTCTCATTTTATTTTCTTAAATATATTTTTCTTAATATAAAAATTCATAAAAAATATAAAAATGATAGATTTATATTTTAGCTTATTTTATTTTATTTTTCTCACAAAAAAAATATTTTTTTATTTAGTTATATATTATCTATTTTTATTAAATAACCTTGTAAATTAAATTAGAACTAGGTTAATATTTATTTTTCTTCATACCCATTAAATATATTATTTTAATATAAAAAAATAAAAAATGTTTCATAATGCCACATATTATTTTCAAGATAAAAAAATATATAATAAATATAATACTTTTTCTTTGAACTTATTTTCTTTTAATCAACTAAAATAGAATAAGGGTTTCATAGAAAAATCTTTTCTTAAATAATTTCTTTATTTAAATTAAAGTATTAATTTAATTTAATTACTTTTTTTTCTCTAATTTGGTTTAGGTCAAAACCTCCTTCATATTAAAAAGCCAAACAAAAATCTTTTCTTTGCATTTATAATTCTTGCATATTTAATTCATCTTGTATATTATTTATTCTAATTCTTGTACAAATTCAATTTGGTTGTAATAGATTAATTAGGTTTATATTATTGCAATCCCCATTCATAAATTGTATACCCCCCTCCCACAAGTGTTCTAATAGCATAGTAATTTTTAATTTCGCAATTTATCGCTTTTACATAATATGCTAGTAATTAGGGTTTGTATGGGAAGATAAAAATCAATCAAATAAAAAACCCTAATTCAAGACTTTACAAGCATGAAAATGACACACTTGCACACAAACACCCCTAGAGTTACTCCACTTGGTTGCCTTATACAAAAATGGTCATATTATGCATGTAAGATATCTTAGAAAAACAAACAAATATAAGATCATAGTCCCTCGATGACGCTATTCAAAGTTTCCTTACAAAAATGATCTTAGTCCCTCAAAAATGCTAAGATACTTTGCAACATTGCTAATCATGGCTATACGATGACCCACGCCCGTCCTATTAACATCCAAAGATAGGGTTTCTTACCAAATCAATGGTAAGACAACAATGTCAAAGGAAAGGAAAATGAACAAGAAAGACATTTGAGTAGGTAGATTGCTCTTAAATTACTTGCTCCATTTCAAACAAAACATCCTTGCTATTTTAAAAAATAAACACCTACACATTTCAAAACATCTTACGAACTTGAAAACATTTTCAAAAGATCAACTTCTTTGTATACATTCTTACGAACGAGAATCATTACAAAGATTGCCTAAACAATAGCCTCTTTACAAAATACTTTCAAAAACCACACAAAGCACAATTTTCAAACAAAAGCAAGTGATCTAGCGAGTAACTAAGAGCCCATGGAAAACCATGGATGAAAAGGGTGATAATACCTCCCCTTTTCATAATCTACCCCCCGAACTCAAGAAACAATCTCAAAGGTCTTTCCTGTGCATTTTCACCTTTCCTTTTTGGATAAAAGAAAAGTCAGCGGAGACTCTTGCTAACCGCAACATTTGCAATAAAATGCAAAACCTTCAAGTCAGTTCTCCTACCGTATCACAACTGGCATAGTAATCAGGAGAATCTTAGTAGCGATTCAACTGACCCAGATGAAAGTCTTCGTACATCTTCCACTGGAATAGTAATCAGAGAGATCATAGTGTCGACCTATCTGACCCAGGGAAAATCTTAGGTTAACTTTGACTGGCATAATAATCAGGAGAATCTTAGTAGCGATTCAACTGACCCTGACGAAAGTCTTGGAATCTCTTCGACCGGCATAGTAAGCAGAGAGATCTTGGGATAACTTTCACAGGCATAGTAATCAGGAGGATCTTGGTAGCGTTTCAACTGACCTAAACAAAAGTCTTGGAGTCTCTTCCGCCGGCATAGTAAGCAGAGGGATCTATGGTTAACTTTGGATGGCCTAACTATCAACAGAATCTTAGTAGCGATTCAACTGACCCAGACGCAAGTCTTGTAATCTCTTCCACCGACATAGTGAGCAGAGAGATCTTGGGTTTACTTTGACTGGCATAGTAATCAGGAGAATCTTAGTAGCGATTCAACTGATCCAGACGAAAGTCTTGGAGTCTCTTCCACCGGCATAGTGAGCAGAGAGATCCCGTGAGGACATCTTCTTGAAGAAAATGCTGAAATAGCCTTTGGTTAGACGTATCTTGTTGATTTGGTCCTTTCTTTAAAGGTAAAGAGTTAGTCGTATGCGACGTCATGATGTATGAAATGCATTGTGATGATGTTCTCAAAATAAATGAAATTGTATTGTATTCAATATGTATGCGCATGCCATGATGTATGGATATGGGATGCTATTGAAGTATTTCTTAGTCGGGGAAAATAAATCCCGGACTGCTGCTGAAGAGTATTGGGGAAGCTGAATTCTTCATTTCCACTGGGGATGGTGAATGGAGATGACTATGCTGGGGATTTACTCCTTGCTTACGAATATTCTTCCGGGGAGAGACTCTGCTTGAGAATAACTCTGTGGGGGAATAACTCTGCTTGCGAGAGGAGATGCTTTACTGGAATATTTTGCCGATTCGGGGAAATGAACTCCGCCGGGGGATGAACTTCCGTAGCCAGAGAAATAAACTCTGTTGGGGATTGAGCTTCTGTATTCAGAGAAATAAACTCTTCTCGGGAGAAAACTTTATGAATCGCTTACGATTATAAAATTCGGCTGGGGAATATAGATATCGGCTCTCTGAAGGAACTTTGCTGGGGAAAGTAGCTCCTCTTTGGGGAAACCGATGTCAAATTTTTTGGTTGTCTCTACTCTGTGGGGAACATAGACATCACGGGGTCGCATGTAATGGTGACCTTGTTTCAAAATTGTACATGCCCATGTACCCGCTGGAAGGAGTAACTGTCGGGATTGACATGTTTTTTTAGTCTTTACCCATGTTCCTTAAGTTATAAGCAACTGTCTTTCCGTTTCTTATGCAAATATTTGTGAATAGCAATCATACTCAAATGCACATGTCAAGAATAATTCATTGTACGTTTTTGCAAAACAAAACAAAAAAAAATAAAAACAAATGGTTTTATAAGTATTAATTTCTGAAGTTGACCTATAACAGGCGTTTTTGTACAAGGAAGCTGACGCTCTAGTAAGAGAACTCCGCCGTGAGAATGAAAGCTATACAATATTTTGTACAAAGAGAAGAAAACAACTATGTGTAATAATCCCATTGAGTTTCAATTCTTCTATTGCCGCTATGTCTTCGAGCGTCTCATCACTTTGCTGCTTGTCCGAAGCTGACTGGATTGATTGGTGTCGTTTTGGGCTTGATAGATGATGCTGAAGTGTGGTCACAAGGTGATCCAATGGGACATAGTGATATGCTTTAAATCCCTAAATTTTGCCTGGACCTCCCTTTCGGGTTTTCAGCCCACCGGGCTACCCTTTTTTGCCTAAGCCGCCTTTTCAGGTTTTTGACTTGCCGGGTGTACAGATTTTTTTTTTGTTTTTGTCCCTAATTTTTTCCCGAATCCTTTTGGTTCGTCGTGAAACCCTTATTTTTTCCTAGGCCAGTCAACCTAGCGGGTCTTATTTATGCGTAGTATCTTTTCACTATGTCCGCATTGACAGGGTGAGGAAGGTCGTCATCGTCCATGGTGGTCGTAATCATGGCTCCACCAGAAAATATACTTTTGATCACAAATGTCCCTTCGTATGTGGGAGTCCATTTTCCCCTGGGATCACCTTGCGGAAGTATGATGCGCTTGATCACTAGATCCCCGACTTAATATACTTGGCGTCTGACCTTTTTGTTGAAAGCCTTGATCATCTGGTTTTGATACATTTAACCATGACAGACAGCAGTAAGTCTATTTTCATCGATCAGATTCAGTTGATCAAGTCGAGTATGGATCCAACCATCTTTATTCAGACCTACATCCTTCATGATTCTCAGAGAAGGGATCTAGACCTCAATTAGCAGGACAGCCTCCATGCCATATACCAGAGAGTAGGGTGTTTCCCCTGTCAATGTTCGTGCGGAGGTGCAATAACCATGAAGAGAAAATGGTAATATCTCATGTCAGTCTTTGTATGTCATCATCATCTTCTGTACAATTTTCTTGATGTTCTTGTTAGCAGCCTCCACAATGCCATTCATCTTCGGCCGGTAAGGGGTAGAATTATGGTGTTGGATCTTGAACTGCTTATAAAGCTCGGTGATCATCGTGTTATTGAGATTCGTACCATTGCCAGTGATGATTCTCTCTGGAACCCCGTACGGATAGATCAGGTTATGCTTGATAAACCGCGCCACAACGTTCTTGGTAACAGTAGCAAAAGAGGCAGCTTCAACCCACTTCGTGAAGTAATCAATGGCCACCAGGATAAAGTGATGCCCATTGGAAGCGTTAGGTATAATCTCTCTGATCATGTCAATGCCCCACATCACAAAGGGCCAAGGAGCCGTCAAGACATTCAAAGGAACCAGAGGTACATGCACCTTATCATCATAGATCTTGCATTTGTGACAAGTTCGGGAATGTTGATAGCAGTCTGCTTCCATAGTGGACCAATAGTATCCTGCCCATAGGATCTTTTTAGCCATGGTATGTCCACTTGAATGGGTTCTGAAGGTACCTTCGTGTAGATCTGTCATAATCCTCTCTGCTTCTCTCTTGTCTATGCACTAAAGTAGAGTAGCGTCATGGTTGCGCTTGTAGAAGATTCCATTACTGAGGAAGAATTTTGCAGAGAACCTTCTCAGAAACTTCTTATCATTGACAGATGCCCCCTCGGGATACTCTTGAGTCTCGAGTTACCTCTTCACTTCATAGAACCAAGGTTTGTATGCTACTCCTTCAGTGTCGATCTCATAACAGTATACTGGTTCATCCAACCTCTCAATAGTGATTCGAGGAGCCTCATTGTCCCACCTGACCTTGAACATAAAAGACATGGTAGCTAGCGCGTCCGCTAACTGATTCTCCTCTCGTGGAAAATGTTCAAAGGTGACCTCTTCAAAGTGTGGAAGCAACGATAGCACATGTTCTTTGTATGGGATGAGACTCGAATGTTTCGTATCCCACTCCCCTTTGATCTAACTTATCACCAAGACTGAATCCTAGAAAATGCTCAAGAACTTGATCCTTAGGTTAATAGTAGCTTTGAGACCCACGATGCATGCTTCATACTCCACCATGTTATTGGTACAGTTGAAGCATAGTAGGGTAGTGAAAGGAGTATGATAGCCCTCGGGGGATATGATTACATCACCATTGCCATTACCGAGTGCATTCGAGGCTCCATCAAAAACCATAGTCCATCAGGATCCTTCTTCAGGTCCTTCATCCGGTCCAGGTTCTTCATAGTCAGTCACTAGCATAATATTCTCATCCGGGAACTCAAATTTCATGGGCTGGTAGTCATCCACTGCCTGATGAGCCAAATGATCAGCTAATACACTTCCCTTAATTGCTTTCAGGTTCGTCCATTGGATATCGTATTCGGTTAAGATCATCTTCCATCTCGCTATTCTTCCGGAGAGAGAGGGCTTCTCGAAGATGTACTTGATCGGATCCATCTTAGATATCAGCAAAGTAGTGTGGCTCAACATATGCTGTCTCAGTCGGTGGGCAGCCCATGCCAAAGCACATCAAGTTTTCTCGAGCAGTGAGTATCTTGTCTCACAGTTGGTAAACTTTTTGATAAGGTAGTATATTGTGTGCTCTTTTCGACCATTTGCGTCATGCTGCCCCAGCACACACCCTATTGAATTGTCTAACACTGTTAAGTACATTATTAAAGGTCTTCCTTCAATCGGAGGCATCAAAATTTGTGGTTCTTGAAGGTATTCCTTGATTCTTTCGAAGGCAGTCTGGCATTCATCGTTCCATTTTACCACTTGATCTTTCTTCAAAAGTTTCAAGATTAGCTCACAAGTAGCAGTTAAATGGGAAATGAACCTGGAAATGTAGTTTAGGTGTCCCAAAAAACCTCTGACCTCCTTCTCAGTGCAAGGAGCCAACATCTCTTGTATAGCCTTTACTTTTGCAGGGTCTACCTGAATGCCCTTGTCACTGACAATGAAACCCAGTAGTTTTCCAGACCTTACCCCGAAGGTGCACTTGTTCGGATTCAACCTCAGCTTGTATGTCTTCAACCTATCAAACAACTTTTGTAAATGATCCAGGTGTTCTTCCTCAGTTTGAGACCTGGCTATCATGTCATCCACATATACCTATATCTCATGGTGAATCATGTCATGAAATAAGGCGACCATGGCTCGCTGATAGGTTTCCCCGACAATCTTTAATCCAAACGGCATCACTTTATAGCATAAAGTTCCCCATTGCGCGAAGAAGGTAGTCTTCTACATATCTTTGGGTGCCATCTTGATCTGATTGTAACCAGAGAAACCATCCATGAAGGAAAAGATCTTGTGTTGCACGGTGTTGTCAACCAGGACGTCGATGTGGGGGAGCAGAAAGTCATCTTTGGGGCTTTCCCTGTTTAGATCTCTGTAGTCCACACACATCCATACCTTACTCTCATTTTTAGGCACCGGCACCACGTTGGCAACCCATTGGGGGTAAGAGGTGACAGCTAAGAAACCAGCGTTGAACTACTTCATAACCTCTGCTTTGATCTTCTCTGACATTTCAGGGCGCATGCGACATACCTTCTGCTTTACCAAAGGGAAATCTTCTTTAGTTGGCAGTCAGTGAACCACGATATTCGTATCCAGTCCTGACATGTCTTCATATGACCAAGCGAAGATCTTGACATAATCATGCAACATTTGTATCAACCTCTATTTGACATTAAGCCCCAGATTTGCACCGATCTTGACTTCTTTTCTGTCTACCTCTGTGCCCAAGTTTATTGTCTCAGCTAGCTCTTCATGAGGCTGTATAGACCTTTCTTCCTTCTATAACAGCCTAGAAAGTTCTCCAGGTACCTCACAATCTTCCTCACCTTCTTCCTCGGCTTGGTTGATCAGATTTTGAAAGTTATAACTGGCAATAGCAGAATTGTTATCAATGGGATCCATAGTGGATGTGGATCTGCAGTTTGATATGTGAGAGTGTGTAAGAGCATAGTTGTATTGATAAAGTAAAATGTATAAAAGAAAGACAGAGAGTGCAAAATTTGTATGCAAAACGTCCATTGCTTTATTAATTCCATATGAAAGTGAAACATGATAACCCTCACAAATAAACCGATGTGCCCCGGGTAAGACACATGGCCATAAAGTTATATTGTTTATTACATATACAAAAAACAAGAAAGACAATTACTTCTTAACAAAAGTAATAAGTATAAAATCTTTTTCCGTCCAGTTACTAGGTCCACCGTTGGTAGTAGGGAAGATCCAGCTATCCATGTCATTGTCACTGTCTCCGTCTTCTAATGCGTTGACCCCGTGATTACTGATGCGTAGGGGAGGTTTTCCAGCACAAGCATGTCGAACAGCCCTTTGAGCCCCTGAATAGAAACCCAAACCAAATTTATCAGGCTTGTACAGAATATCAGGGAGTTGACCCCAGATGGTAGACCCACCTTCTTCAATAACAGCTTTTGCATCCTTGAGAGAGGCCATCTTCAAGGGAGGTCTGGTGATCTTCGGCACATTGGTAGCGGTTTCAGTTGCAGCCAGAATTTGAGGTACCTCTTTGAAATTCTGGCACGGAGTCTCGATGAACTCACCCTCCATTTCCACATATCTGAAGGAATTCAGGTGACTGACCATGTATTCTTCTTTGTCGCGTACAGTAACAATTCTCCCTTTTACCGGGTATTTCATCATCTGATGCAGAGTGGACGTAACAACTCCAGCCCCATGTATCCAAGGGCGGCCCAACAAACAAGAATAAGATGGCCTGATATCCATCACATAGAAGTTAGAGTCGAAAGTCTGAGAACCAACCTTGATGGGGATGTCCACCTCCCCGTGCACCATTCTCTTTGATCCGTCAAAAGCCCTCACTACAATATTGTTGGGCTTCAAAGTCAAACCTTCACAGTCTAGTCTATCAAGGGCTTCCTTAGGCAGCACATTTAATGACGAACTAGTATCTACAAGGACATGGGCCAAAGTGGTGCCCTTGCATTTGGCAGAGACATGTAACGCATCATTATGCTTCCTCCCTCTAGGAGTCAAATCAGTATCAGAAAATCCCAAACCGTTATCGGCTGTCAAACTAGCCACACAATCTTCAAATTGGTCAAAAGAGGTTTCCTGAGGCACATGGGCAGTTTTCAGAAATTTCACCAAAGCCTTCACATGAGCTTCAGAGCACAACAACAAGGCTAGCATAGAGATCTTTGAAGGGGTCCGCCCCAACTGTTCAACCATGTTGTAGTTGCTTCTATTGATAATTTTCATAATTTCTTCCATCTCCTTCTTGGAGGCCTCTGGAATAGATACTGACCGAGCCTTCATCTGGACAGACTCAATCAGTATGTGTTTGCCCCGAGTCTCGGTCAACTCAGTGATAGGGGTGTCAATAAGAGTAATCAAAGGAATTGCAGTAGTAGCAGGAACAACAGTGGGAATTATCATAGGACCAGTAACAACTTTCGGAGGAGAAATCTCGGGGGAGAACACTCTTCTGCTTCTTGTTATTTTGCTGGTTCCAACAATGTTGACAATGTCGGGATCAACCTTCTCAGAGACCTGGTCTTCATCAGCCATCCAATCTTGCTTGACACAGTGGTAGTAGACGTCACCCCCATAATTCCAAGGGACAGTTTTATCAGAGGAGTACAGGATTGGCCATGGAGCAGTAATTCTCAACGGAGTAACCTTCGGAGTAGATGTAATCCTGACGGGTCTTTTGGTGGAGACCCTGGGTGGGTTGGCGGAAATGGTTATTATTGAGATATCCTTACACGGAATGGTTGGAAAGGGAGTCTTCTCAAACAAAATCTCTCCAACATCCATCAGGCGTTGGACACCTGCCTTTAACAAATGACAATCATTTGGTAGAGATAAACAGAAGTGGCAACCTTCACCACAACTTGGAAATAAACCAGCCTTCAACTAGTTCCACTTAATGGTCATAAGCGGAGTAACAAGCCCTTCAATAGTAGTCACAAACATATCGTCCTCAATAGAGTTAACACCACGACCATGCTTGGGCATAGGAGAAATGATAACATTTGGCATCTCAGGGGCGTGAAACTCAATTTCCTTTGCCTCGAGAAGGTCTTGTACTTTGTTTTACAAAGCCCAGCAGTCGTTTGTATCATGACCTGGACTTTCCGATTTATAAGTATAATGGGCATTTGGATTATAGCGGGGAGAGGTAGTGTTGGGATTATTTGGCGCTTCCCACAAGGTTACCATATTGGATCTCAATAAATGGGGAAAAACTTGGGCTAGAGTCATATTTATCCGGGTGAATTGTCTTAACGGCCTTTCTATTCTCTGCTGATTATCCCTCTGTGCAGGCTTAGGAATCACGACAACCCCTACTATTGGACGGTGTTCAGTTCTATCCCGACTCCATTGATGGTGCACAACACTAACCTCTTTCTTCCCAGTGAATGGTTTTCTCACATCACTGGAGGATGCGTCCTTTTGATCTTCCCACTCATAATTCCAGCTTCCACTCTATCCCCGGTCAAGATTAATTCAGGGAAGCCGGCTAAGGAGCTTCCAATTAGATGATTAAAGAAAGGACCGGACAGGGTACCCAGAAACATGTCCACTAGCTCCCTGTCAGACAGGGGAGGCTGGACTCTTCCTGCAAAGTCCCTCCACTTCTGAGCATAGTCTTTGAAACCCTCGCTCAAACCCATAGCCAAACTCTAAAGTTGAGTACGGGTGGGAGCAAGGTCTGCATTGTACTGATACTGCTTATAAAAAGAAGTGGCCAGGTCTTCCCAATTATGGATGTTGGCGCTCTCCATTTGATAGAATCAATCTAGCTAAGTCCCGGATAGACTATCCTGAAAGAAGTGGACCCAAAAATCTCTGACAGCAGTGTGAGGCTGTATCTTCCTCACATAAGATCGGAGGTGCATCTTGGGACACGAAACCTCGTTTTACTTAGAAAACACTGGTGCCTTAAAATTTTGCGGAATAATAATCCCATACACCAAACCCAGCTCTTCAAAGTCCAGCCCGGGCACTTTCTGAATCACCATCGCACTCAGACGCTCTTTCAACTGCTTGTACTTTTCGTCAGCCGGAGGATACTGCTCTTCATTGTAATTAGTGTCATTATCAGATTCCTCTGGACTAGGGTCTTCCTCCCTTGTCTCACCCTCTTGATTCTCTCCTTCCCTGGATGAAGAGGTTAGATCAACCATTTGCTTCAACGGTCCCTTGAATCTTCTTCCCAGGTTTACCACACCAGATGTCCTTCTAGGCTTCTTAGCCTTGTCTTTAACAATCAGGGCTTTCAGTTCCTCCTGCCCTTTGGCTAGAGCCATGATCATCTGTTGGAATTATGCCTTCTGAGTCTGTAAGACTTTCACAGTTTGTTCGAGAGCCATTTCTTACTGAAATAAACAGCGAAGAAGATGAGAAACCTGTTATGAAACCTGTTTATGCATTGATATGTATGACATGTGTATGCAATGATTTCAAGGATTCTTAAAGAAAAGAAACACACATTAATTGTATTAATAAGTTTGAATTGTTACAAAGAGTGCCCTTTAGGCTTACAATTAAACAGAATAGAACTTAAAGCAAAAATAAAATTAGGTTTCCCATAAGCGCATCCTCTTTGGTGCAATGTAGGCGCTTATATTCCTCTCTTCATGAAGTAGCCTAGTGAGTTCCAGGACTTTCTTCTCGCTGGCGTAAAATTGAGCTTCAAACGTATCCCGCTCCTCCTTAAGTTGAACCCAGGATTTTTGTATCTCCTCATGATCAGTTGGCATGTCAGGATGAAGAACAAGATAAATAGTGTCTCCTTCAGCAACCGGTTCCATAATCATAGGTAGGATGGCGGGGTAAGGCATTATAATACTTTGAGCACGGGCTCATACCCATTTGAGATAAGGCTCAAGAGGGATGGAATTCTTGTGCCCCAATGTCTTGCTATCTGTAGCGATAAAAAATGTAGCGGGGTAAATCGGAGATCGAATTATTAATTAATTCGTCTCAAAAAAATCAAGAGTCGCCACCGCGCTTTATTATTTCCAAGGGAAAAGGGGAAAGAGCGAAATAAAACCCTAAATATGCAATGTAAAATAATACTTTTTAAAAGTAATAAAAATACAAGGCGTTTTTGAAAAGATCTATGGTTCGGGGGTTGGTTATACAGTGGGAACGTATTAGCACCCAATATATTTATAGTACTCTATAGGAACCTTTTGAAATATCTGTTTATTAAAATGTTCGTTTGATTAAAAATAAATTGTTTTGGCCGAAAAGGGGTACGAACGGGTTTTTGAAGGTACGGCGACCTAATGTCGAAGTTTTGGCTTAAAAGGTATAAGTTTTGAAAAGATTGAATATTTGGGGAAAAATTGTCTTAAGTTTTAATGAAATGCAGATGTTCACGTGATTGGACTTGAGGACATGAAGTCGACAAATTTAATCATTTTTCCCTTAGATTTAGACGTAAACGGAATAAACAAATAAAGACAAAATAATTAACAGAAAATTATGCAGATAATGATATACAACCATAACAATGATTAAATAACAAACTAACGGATGTGAACATGCATTTTTATATTTTTTTTGTTTTAATATTAATTAAAGCGAAGGAATTAATTAAAGAAAATAACATGTTTTTAAGTTTTTATTTTTATATGTTTTTTGTTTTTATATGTTTTTTAATATTAATATACAAATTATAAAATGACTTAATGTCTTATGCTAATTTAAGTATTTTAACTAATTTTTTATATAAGGTCTTAATTAATGTATAACAAAGTATTGTTCATTAGTAATCAATACAAATAAAAATAATATATTTAATTAAACTATATATGAAAAGTTTTTATTATTTAGAATTATAAAAAAGGTGAATCAATTTTGGGTTTATGAATATTAAAACAAAAATGAAAGGAAAACAAAAAATGGGCCAAAGGGGTTTCAAGGGCCCAATCAAAAGAACAGAAAAGGGGGTGTAAAAGGAAATTCGTTGGGCTTATGCAGGGAGACGGGTCAGGTCCAATTTCATAATTTGTTTAGGGTTAAAACAAATTGTCTTAGTGAATTAGGGTTAGCAAAAGGGGTTAAGGTCTTGCACAGAAACGACGCTCCTTCGTTCTTGATTCATCTTCTTCGTCTTTCTTCTCCGCTGCTCTCACGCGTTGCTCTCATGTTCGCCTCTGACTTGCCCTTGCCCGAGCCACCAACGCCTCTTCCTCTTCGTGTGTCGCTCAACGATACAGTGTGAAGGTGACGATTCATCCATTTAGTGCATTAGGTTTTTCTTGATTTGCATGTTTATGATGTGTGTTCATTTCGATTCTGACTTCGTTTTTCTTACATGATTTCTGTTGAGATGATGAAAAGGAAAAAGGAAGCAACGAACTACCTTTATGAAGGAGGAGGGAAGGGCGTTATGGAGGCTTGCTGGCGGAGGAGGGAACGCAGTGGCTTGGAGTCCTGGTATTTGTGTTCTTTGTCCCTTTTGTTTAGTGATGAAAACTGAAAATCTTCTTGTTCTTTCACTTCTTTCTGTGGGCTTGATGCTTGAATACTTTGAGGCCTTTTCTGTATGCTTTTTCCTCTTCTTCTCCTTTGCTGTGCTTCAGTTGCCTTGTTATTTGCCTATGATGAATATTCTGAGGTTTTTTTGTATGCTTGAATATGCTGTCGTTGAAATGCTTTGTTTTGACCAGCTTCCATCTTCTTCTTTCTGTTTTGCTTCTGTATGCTTGAGTTATTGGCCTATGATGAATATGCCTGAGGCCTGACTGGTTGCCTAGAACATGCTATCATTGAAACGTTTTGTTTTGATTAGATTTTCTTCTTCTTCTTCTCTTGCTTCTGTATGCTTGAGTTATTGGCCTATGATGATAACTCTGAGGCTTTCCGATTTGGACATTGTTTTTTTCAAAGTTTGTGTTGTTGTGGTATTCTGATTTTTGGCCTTTTGGGCGTGTATGGTTGGTATGAGGGTTTTAGGCCAGGAAACAGGTTGAACAGGTTGTGGTTTTATGAGGTTTTTGACATGGTCTAAGGTTTGATGGTGTTTGCTGGTTTCGCTTCAGGTTTGGCCTAGCATGGTTTTCTGGTTGATGGAAACAGGTTTTATGGTTTTAGGCCATATTTGTTTATGTTGGCTATAAGCTTATGCAGGTTTTGGGTACACTGGTTTTTGGTTTGGCCATAAGGTTTTAAGTTTTTGGTGAGGTTTTGGCTGGGCAACGAGTTTGTGCAGGTTATGGAAACAGGTTTGTGGTTTAGGCCATGGTTGAAGTTTTTCTGGTTTATGGCCTTGAGACAGCAGGTTCTGGTTTTGCTTTGAGACCTTGAGAATTTGTTTGTATTTTGTTTCCCAATTTTTTCGGTTTTGAAGGCTTTTAGGCAGGTTGAACTCTCTCTATGTTTTGAAAGGGTTTCTTGTTGTTATAACAGTTGGTTCACTTGAGGTTTATGTTACAGGTTTTGAAATACTTTTACTATATTTTCTTGATACTCTGCACTCTTACTGCTACATCAGTTTGTCTCTATTCTTTTTCATGCTTTCTTTTTTCTCTACTGGATGCTACTGTTCTGTTTGCTATCCTTTTTCTGCCTAAGCCAAAAACCTGTAAACCACACTCTTCCTCTCTTCTCTCTCTTAAGTACAATTGACATTAAAATGATGTATGTACTTTACTTGTTCTGAAAAAGCATAAGCTGGAAAATGATGAGAATTAGAAAATATATTGCTTGCATATTTGGTTTTAAACTGCATGCTTCTCTTTGTCAACTGCATTGTACAGTAGAGCCTTTGTATTTTTGACTTCTTCCATACTTTTGGCAGTTTACGTTGGACTTTGGTTTTGAAAATTGCATATGCTATTTTGCTATGCATATGATGTTGATTTATGCAGTTTGCTTTTGAAAATGTGCAATTGATTTGAACTATGCAGTTTATAATAAAAATGTGCAATTTTGACAAAAGAATGAATTTGTGCATGTTTTTAATTTGTGCATCCATTTTTATCAATATAAATTCATCCCTTTTTGTGAACCGGGAGAAATCCCGTGATTTGAAAAAAGGGTAAAAACTGATTCCAGCCGTTTGCTTTTAATGATGAACGCTAAATTAATCATCTGCTTTTAATTATCTATTTATTTCTGACTTTTTTTCTTTTAATTCTTTGCAGGTAAAAATCAAATGGGCATTAAAGAAGTATTGGATAGAAGATGAAGATTTAGAATTTAGGAAAAATTAGAATAGTTTTTATTTTACTTTAAACATTTTATATAATTGTCATTGTAAATATTTTGCAAATAATACAGTATTTAAATAACAATTATAATAATTAGAATAAAGATGAATAAAATTCTATTATTTTACCCATTAATTCTTTTCTTCTTTCCAATTGTTTATTTTATCATTTATAATTCTTTAAATCATATAATAACTGAAAATAAATTTCAATTACTTAAATTCAGAATAATAAACAATTAAATAAACATCATTGATCAATAAACTTCTCTTCAATTATTTACTTCATTATTCATAATTCTCTAAATTATAATAACTGAAAATGAAATTTCAACTATTTAAACTTAGGATGACAAATAATTAAATAAACATTGTTGATCAGTTAATAAACTCTTCAATTATTTACTTCATTATTTATAATTCTCTAAATTATAATAACTGAAAATAAAATTTCAACTATTTAAACTTAGAATAATAAATAATTAGATAAACATTGTTGATCAATTAATAAACTTCTTTTCAGATATTTACTTTATTATTTATAATTCTTTAAATTATAGAATAACTGAAAATCAATTCCAATTATTTAAATTCAGAATAATAAATAATTAAATAAACATCATTTAGCATTGATCGATTAATAAATTTAGTGTTCAAAAAATAAACAGCTCTCGACTTGAAAAAGTTATGAATTTAAAACTGCTTTGAAAATTGATAAAAATAGGTCAAAACCCTTGTAATGTAATGATGCAGATGAGAGATGGTATCTTAGGTCAAAATTTGGGGTACAACAGCTGCCCCTATTTAAGTTTCTTCTGTCCGGAGATGTGAAGATTAAAATCTTCGTCTCGACGAGATTGAAGGTACTTAAATACATAATACGCAAATTTTTGCCCTAAGATACCGCCACTATGTTTGATATGAATGTAATGATTGAATTCACAGAGAAAGATATTGTATGAAACAAGATAATGCTGGAGAAATCAAACACCAACAAAACACAGGGACAAGGATTATACACTACTGTGGAAACGAGCCATCGACTTCAAATGACAGACTCTTGACAACGAATAAAATTGAGGGAATACGACCTCTGACCCTAACAAAGAAGGCATCTTGCATAGGCCATAAAACAGATTATTGACCCAAAAATATCAGTGAGTTCACAACTCACGGTCAACGATAGACAAAAAGTATCAATTTTGCTGATAATGGATTACCGACTTCGGAAGGTAAAGATTCATAACAAACTTCTCTGCAAGATTTTCCAAGATATACCAATTAATGTTGAGATAATAATATGGTTGTAGATACACAAGCTGCTCAAATAAAGAAGTTGTCACTTGCTGTGTCTAGGGGTGTCAATAACATACAAGCTGCTCAAATAAAGAAGCCGCCACTTGCTGTTTCTAGGGGTGTCAATAACATACAAGCTGCTCAAATAAAGAAGCCGCCACTTGCTGTTTTCCAAAAAAAATACTAATAACATACAAGCTGCTCAAATAAAGAAGCTGCCGCTTGCTGTATTCCAGAAAAATAATAACGTACAAGTTGCTCATGAAGAGACTGCCGCTTGCCGTTTCCTAGAAAAATAATAACGTACAAGTTGCTCAAATAAAGAGACTGCCGCTTGCCGTTTTCCAAAAAATAATAACGTACAAGTTTCTCATGAAGAGACCTCCGCTTGCCGTTTTCCAAAAATAATAACGTACAAGTTGCTCGTGAAGAGCTGCCGCTTGTCGTTTTCCAATAATTCAGAAGGAAAATGCGATGATATTGGCAGAGAATAAAATCTTCGTCAAAGAGAATCATGAATCAATCCTTCCCGAAGAGATCACATACTTAAATGTGCAAAATAAATGCACCAATCGTCTAGGTCGCGACTTCACTGGGGAAAATCAAGAGATAGCCTATGCAAGAGACAACAACTTCATCCAGGAATAAACCAGAGAGAAGACAGTCAACAAGACTCCGCCCAATAAGAAAGTAACTCGATTGGGGAATTCATCCTATCCAGAAACGGACAAGGTAGGCTGAATCAAAAATCATCCACGAGGATTAGCTCATTTGGGGAATTTAGAAAGGAAGCACATTTTCTGCCTAAGCTAACCTTCTACTTGGAAAGAACGTGTATATTGTATTAAAAACAAAGTATACAACCCAAAATCAACGACAAATGTGAATATGCGTGCGTGATATAAGTGTAAATGAATAAATGAATGTTATGCTGACAAAACGAACAGATGGAATACCCTGAAGACGATAAGATGTCACGACATGATAGATACTCGGCCAATCTTAAAAAAGACGGAAGATAACTGGAACTGGAAACACAAAGCAACGTCAGAGCGTATCACGCTACAAGTCCCAAGTCTTCTGGGGAGAAAAGCATTCAAATCCAATCTTCTGACACCGATAGACCACTAGCATGAGACAAAGTGTACCACACTTTAGAAATCGCCCAGATAAAGGTAACCAAAACAACGCTTAACTGGAACAACTGGGGAGTCAACAAACTTAGTACCACCAGAAACACAAGTTTACACAACCAACACCTCATGACGATTTTGAAATAAAACATGTTCATCATGCAAGGATAAATTACTGTACCGTTTCGCATTTCATGGCTTGACCATCCTCGGAACAACTGTTGATATTCCTTTCATTATTCACGACACATTTTTAAAATAAGAATACCTTAAATAACTTTGTTTCAAATATTTCCGTAAAAATTTTGATTTTTCCCACAAAAGGTAAATGCTCAAATTTCATTAATAAGATGGTAGTTCGCTAAAAACGCGACTCCAACAGTTTACAAAAGTTTGGGAAATAGTACATGAAAGAAAGAGTTACACAAAAACAATGATCACTATTCTCCCTAACAACTTCGAATTCCGACATGTGTTCAAATGCCAAGACTGGTCTGACCAAAAGCTTGCCTAAGCCACCCCTTCGGGTTTTTAACTTAGCAAACTGTCAACTCAAACCTAAGCGAAATACTTCTTGACTGCATCGGCGTTCATGGGACGCGGGAGCTCTTCACCGTCCATATTGGAGAGAATCAAGGCACCTCTAGAGAAAACTTTCTTAACGACATACGGTCCTTCATAATTCGGAGCCCACTTGCCCCTAGAATCAGGTTGGAAAGATAATATCTTCTTGAGCACAAGGTCACCTTCTCTGAACTCGCGTGGTCGAACCTTCTTATCAAAAGCCTTCTTCATTCTCTGCTGATATAATTGACCGTGACACAATGCTGTCAATCTCTTTTCTTCAATTAAATTCAACTGATCATATCTACTTTGACACCATTCAGCCTCAGAAAGTTTAGCTTCCATCAACACTCTCATAGACGGAATCTCAACCTCCACGGGGAGTACTGCTTCCATACCATAAACTAGGGAAAATGGGGTTGCGCCTGTTGAAGTTAGAACTGAAGTACGGTATCCATGCAGAGCAAACGGAAGCATTTCATGCCAATCTTTATAAGTTACCACCATCTTCTGGACAATCTTTTTGATGTTCTTGTTAGCAGCCTCAACAGCCCCATTCATCTTCGGTCTGTAAGGAGAAGAATTATGATGTTCGATCTTGAACTCTTCACAAAGCTCTCTCATCATCTTGTTATTCAAATTCGAACCATTATCAGTGATGATCTTTCTCGGGATACCATATCGACAAATGATCTGATTCTTGATAAATCTGACTACCACCTGTCTGGTTACATTAGCATAAGATGCTACTTCCACCCATTTAGTAAAATAATCGATCGCTACCAAGATGAAACGATGACCATTTGAAGCTTTGGGTTCAATCATTCCAATCATATCAATTCCCCACATAGAGAAAGGCCATGGTGAGGAAGAAACTACTTACTAATCTTCTCAATGTCTTCCTATCTTTATTGGATGCCCCAGGCGGGTACTCTTGAGTTTGAAGAACACGTTTAATGTCATAGAACCACGGTTTGTCGTCGGTAACCTCTTCTACTGAGAACACATGAGCAGGTCTGTTGAGGCGCATAACCCGGATTGTAGGCACATCGTTCCAACCATTCACTTGAAACATTGAAGACAAAGTAGCTAAAGCATCAGCCATTTGGTTTTCATCTCTAGGGATATGATGTAATTCCACTTTGTTGAAGAAAGTTAACAATCTTCTAGCATAGTCTCTGTAAGGGATCAAACCAGGATGACGAGTCTCCCATTCTCCTTTGATTTTATTAATTACCAATGCCGAATCTCCGTAAATATCAAGAATCTTAATCCTTAGATCCACTGCTTCTTCGAGACCCATAATACATGCCTCATACTCAGCCATGTTGTTCATGCAGTCAAACTTCAATCTTGCCGTGAACGGGATATAAGTACCTCGGGGAGTGACGATGATTTCCCCAATTCCATTTCCATAAGAGTTCACAGCTCCGTCAAATACTAAACCCCAATGCAATTTGGGATCAGGTCCCTCTTCAGGTAATGGCTCTTCACAATCTTTAGCTTTCAAGTACATAACATCTTCATCCGGGAAATCAAACTTGACGGATTGATAATCGTCAATTGGTTGGTGAGCCAAATGATCGGCTAAAATACTCCCTTTGATTGCTTTCTGAGTGTGATACTCAATGTCATATTCAGATAACAACATCTGCCAACGAGCTATTCTTCCAGATAAGGCGGGCTTCTCAAAGATATACTTGATCGGATCCATTTTGGAGATCAACCAAGTGGTGTGGTTAATCATATACTGGCGCAGACGGCGAGCAGCCCAAGCTAAAGCACAACAGGTTTTCTCAAGCAATGAGTATCGAGACTCATAGTCTGTGAATTTCTTACTCAAATAATATACAGCATGTTCCTTTCTTCCAGTCTCATCTTGTTGACCAAGCACACATCCCATGGAATCTTCCAATATAGTCAGGTACATAATCAAGGGTCTTCCTTCCACCAGAGGAATCAAAATAGGAGGTTCAAGCAAATATTCTTTGATGCTATCAAAAGCTCTCTGACAATCTTCTGTCCACACACATCCCTGGTTATTTCAGAGAAGCTTGAAAATCGGCCCACAGGTAGCAGTCATATGAGATATAAATCTAGAATTATAGTTCAGTCTCCCAAGGAATCCTCTTACTTGTTTTTCCGTCTTGGGTGCGGGCATTTCCCGAATAGCTTTGACTTTATCAGGATCTACCTCAATACCTTTCTGACTAACAATGAAACCCAGAAGTCTTCCAGAACGAACACCAAAAGTGCACTTGTTAGGATTCAGACGGAGTTTATACTTTCTCAAACGCTGGAATAACTTCAATAAAAGTTCCAAATGATCTTCTTCAGTTTGTGATTTGGCAATCATGTCATCTACATACACTTCTATCTCTTTATGCATCATATCATGGAACAAAGCAGTCATGGCTCTTTGGTATGTTGCACCAGCATTCCTCAAACCAAACGGCATAACCCGATAACAAAATGTTCCCCACGGTGTAATGAAAGCTGTCTTCTCCATATCTTCTGGTGCCATCTTGATTTGATTGTAACCATAGAAACCACCCATGAAAGAAAAGACTTTGAACTTCGCGGTACTGTCGACCAATACGTCAATGTGCAGTAATGGGAAGTCATCCTTTGGGCTAGCTATATTCAGATCTCTATAGTCTACACACATCCGAACTTTGCCATCTTTCTTAGCAACAGGCACTATATTGGCTAACCACTGAGGATAGACCGATGTAACAAGGAAACCTGCATTAATTTGTTTTTGAACTTCTTCTTTGATCTTGTCAGCCATATCGGGATGAGTCCTTCTCAACTTCTGCTTAATCGGCAGACATTCAGGTCTCAACGGTAAACGATGCTCCACAATATTGTTGTCAAAACCTGGCATATCTTGGTAGGACCAAGCAAACACATCAACATACTCTTTGAGAAGCTCTAACATTTTCTCTTTGACCTCTGGGATAAGAAATGCTCCGACCTTGACTTCCTTTTTATCTTCTTCATCACCCAAATTGATCAACTCTAAAGGTTCTTCAAACGGATGAATAATCTTTTCATCATGCTCAAGTAAACGGGAAATTTCATCAGGAATCTCTTCACCATCCTCTTCTTCGGCTCTGAACACAGGGAATTCAAAGTTGGGAGAGGGCATAGGATCATTGTTCTCAATGGTTGTCATGGATTAATTCAGAAATGTGCATCACAACAGGAACATCAACAGCAATCCAGTTCTGGAAAACCACTCCATGCGTTACAAACTCGGGTAAATCCTCTTCAGAATCGTCTCCTATTATAGCATCAACTTCAGGAGGAGTCGGATGGATAAAACCTACGCTTCGGAAAACTTCTTGAATTGGACGAGTAACTACTCCCTGCTTGACTCTTGCAGACACGGGACGAAAACCAAGACCTTCTCCAGACTTGTTCTCGGGCAAAGTCAACACCTGGCCCCAACCTTCAGCCGAACCACTTTCAACCACTCGTCGCGCATCCTCAAAAGAAGAAATAGATGTCCCTTGCTTCTTCACTTCATTATTAGCAACAGATAGAGCTTGGAATTGGGTTCCAACATCCTCATCAACATCAATAAAAGAGAAAGATGACAAATGGCTTACCACCATAGCCTGCTCTCCACCAATCATTACTAGCTTTCCATGCCTTACAAACTTCAATCTCTGATGGAGCGTGGAAGTGACTGCCCCTGCATCATGGATCCACGGACGACCCAATAGGCAACTGTAGGCGGCACGAATATCCATTACTTGAAAATTGATCTGAAAAGTATGAGGACCAATCACTATAGGAAGATCTACTTCACCAATGACAGTCTTCCTAGAACCATCAAACGCTTTGACAATTACCCCACTAGGTCTCATGGGAGCACCTTGATATGAGAGTCGAGATAATGTAGTTTTGGGCATTACATTTATCGACGAACCTGTATCTACCAACACACTTGATAAGGTATCATTTCCACAACTTATTGAAATATGCAAAGCCATATTATGGTTTCTCCCCTCCTCCGGAAGCTCTTCATCACTGAAACCAAGATTGTTACACGAAGTAATATTTCCCACAATTCCATCAAATTGGTCAACCGTCACATCATGATCCACGAACGCCTGGTCCAAGACCTTCATCAAAGCTTCTCTATGGGCACCAGAATCTCTCAGTAAAGCAAGCAAAGAAATCTTGGAGGGAGTTTGCAAAAGTTGGTCCACAATCTTATATTCACTTCTCTTGATAAGCTTCAGAATCTCATCATCCTCAGGATGAGGAATAGGTTCACTGGATCGGCCTATCTCAACCCTTGGTTCAACATTTCTCGCTGGAATTTCTGCCGGTACGGGCCTCCTGACTTGGACTTCTGGTCTCTTCAAAGGTACTGCTGCAAAGACACGTCCACTTCTCGTAACTCTACTCACATCAGCGATGTTAACAAAAGACGGCCTTGTTGGTATAGGGACTTCTACCCCATTCTCAATCATTGTGGCATTATACTTATACGGTATAGCTTGGTCTGAGTTGTAAGGCACTGGACCAGGTGGATAAATGACCAAAGGAGCAACAGGTGCAGTCTGACTGTCGTAAACGATCTCTACTGATTCAGGCAAATTGAATTGTGGTATTATAACATTCACTTCATCCTCCGGATCTCTGTCATATGTAATAGTGATAACCCTCTGGTCTAACAACCTTTGAATATCCTCCTTCACAATAGGGCAATCAACCTCTCTTGAAAAAAATTCACAAACATCATAATCATGCTGATGCCTAACAAAGGCAAGTCTTATTAAGCTCTGATGTAACCTGATCAACGACTCTCTTATGTGTTCAACTTGAAAAACTCGAAACTTTCCCAGACAACCTTCCACCATATTCACTGAGGCTGCCCCATGTCGAGGCAAAGGATTATCTCTAACATTTGGATTAACATCCTTGAAAGACAAGATACCATTCTTAATCAATCTCTGCACGTCCGCCTTTAGAGCAAAACAATTCTCAAGGTTGTGCCCCGGCGACCCTTGATGATATTCACAAAACTGATCCGCCTTGTACCACGGAGAAGTACTATTCGGTGCGACAGGAGGTGGCTTCGTCGTTATGAGATTCTTTCTGATAAGAGCAGGGAACAATTCAGTATAAGTCATAGGAATGGCATCGAATTGCGGTTTTCTTGGTGAACGGTTCTGGTTGTTGAATGGATAAGCCTGTTGTCGAGGCTGCTGCTGAAAAGGCCGTTGTTGAGTTGGTGGGGTTTGATGAGCTGGGGTCATCAAAGCTGGGCGGACAGCCGGAGTGACTGCCGCAACGTGTGAGTAACCTCTCCTCGGTCTCCCTGGGAAGATCACGCTGATATCCTGCTCTTTTCTTTTTGGGAAAACACTTCCAAACTTCTTAGTACTGCTAGACGGACTTCCTTCTTTAACCAAACGCCCTTCACGAATCCCTTCCTCCAACCGCATGCCCATGCTTACCATTTCGGTGAAGTCACTGGGTGCGCTGGCGATCATTCTTTCATAGTAAAAGGAACCCAAAGTCTTCAAGAATATCTTCGTCATCTCTTTCTCCTCAAGAGGAGGATAGATTTGAGCAGCAATTTCACGCCACCTCTGGGCGTATTCCTTAAAAGATTCTCTATCTCTTTGGGACATCGCCCGGAGTTGATCCCTGTCCGGTGCCATGTCAACGTTGTACTTATACTGGTGGACAAAAGCTTCGCTAAGATCGTTGAAGTTGCGGATCCGAATACTGTCTAAACCCATATACCACTTTAGAGCAGCACCCGTCAAACTGTCTTGAAAATAGTGAATCAACAAGTCATGATCATCAGAATACGTAGACATATTTCTCACGTACATAGTCAGGTGACTCTGAGGACACGAATCACCCGTATATCTTTCAAAGTCTGGCACTTTGAATTTTGCTGGAATCTTGACATTCGGAACTAAATAAAGGTCATGCGTGTTCTTTCTAAACAAATCCTTCCCCTTTAACGCTCTGAGCTCCCTCTGCATTTCTTGGAATTGGTCTTGAAATTCTTCCATTCTATCAAAAAGACCCAAACTTTCAGCAGGCTCGGCAGGATAAGTAGGTTCATTCAAGTACAGCACGGAGTGAACCACAAGAGCGACAGTTGTCATTACCGGTTGCGGAAAAGGTGTTACAGACGGGATTACTGGCGGCATGGAAGTTGTCTCTGGTTGAGGAAGGGACAAAGCAGGTTGAAACAAAGGCTGTACGGCAGGCTGATACCCCTCTGGCGCAAAGTTGTAAGGCATTCCCCACGGAAAACCTTTTGGCATCTGATGTTGAAGCGGAGAGTTGATTTGAGTCACAGATGTTGGAACGGTGACAATCTCGGAAACCACAGTAGTTGAAGTCTGAATCTCAGCAGCTGTAGTCGATGGCTGATTCTGAGCAGCCATCAAACTTTCCACTAGCGCAGTTGACTTTTCCATACCGACACGAAGGGTAATGACCTCCTCACGAAGCTCATGGTTTTCCTGTTCCAGATCTTCCATCTTCCTCTGACAATTGGCTCGAGTATCGTATCGATGAGACAGCTTGACAATCTATCGGAGTGAAAAAAGAAACAAGGATAAGACTCTAGAAAACATGTGAAGTGGAATGTTGGATGATGCATGATATGTGATGCAAATGATGATTCATTTTAATAGTTTTTCAAGGAACTTCAATAATTTTGCACACATTAATGGTAAAGGAATTTGGAACAACAAAAACTCAATCCATTAATCAAAAGCGGTAAATTACAACTTACAACTTTGGAACAACAAAACAATAAATTACAACTTTGAGATAACAACCCAATAATAAAAGCAGTAAACTACAACTTTGGAACATGAAGCCCATAATAAAATCAGTAAATTACAACTTTGGAACATGAATCCCTTTTACAGAGTTTTACAAAATGACATCATTAAAATAAAACTAAGAACTAAAGATCACTCAGAATCATCAGATGAAGGACCAAACGCCAACTATAACCGGAGCTTCCTGATCTTCTCTTCATAAAAGTCTTCCATCTTTTTCTTTTCAGCTACCAGTCGATCAATGATTTCCTTTTGTGGATTAGGAACAAGAGCAACGCTTACCGAACCTTCCTTCTTTCTCTTCCTTTCATTAGCATACTTCTTCAGTAAAGCGTCCTTTTGACGAAGCTTCTCATCATGATCAACGAACCAGCCATCTTGAATAAAGAGTAAATCCTCCTTTTCCTTTAGTTGTCGAGCCAGGACCCGATTCTCATATTCAGACATGTTATACTTTTCTTTCCAAGCATCTCTCTCAGACTTCATCCTAGCCAAATTTCCTTGGTATTCTCCCATATTCTCGATAGGGATATCAACAGATGACGATGCAACGGTAGGGAACAAAGGTTTCTCAGGTTTATAGGGCATCTTGAGAGCACAAGCCCTAGCACGGACCCATTGTAGGTAAGGCTCCAAAGAAACGGCACCCCTATGTCCTAACATGTTTCTCCCTTTCCTATGGATGTCGCGCCAAGCTCCTTCGATCTCCCTCTTAGCTTCCTGATGATCTTGTCCTTCCTGTAGAAAGAAACCACTCACATGGATGTTGTTTGGCTTGTCCCTCATCGGGTATCCAAACTGACGGCGCGCGAGAACAGGGTTATAGTTAATTCCACCTTTCGTACCAAGAAGAGGCACGTTAGGAAAAGCACCACAGCTATCGATGATCTTCACGTCATAGTAAACTCGATTATACCAATCAATGTCGAAATGAGTGAGGGCCATAATTTTTGGCGCCCATCGCGGCTCCTTCTCGAGATCCCAGAAAACATCAGACCTAGGTAGATGAGAAACATACCACTGATACAGCAACGGTGCACAACAAATAATCATCCCTCCTTGATAAGAGTTTCGAAGATGGATGGAGTAGTAGGTATCTCCTAGCAGCGTAGGGACCGGATTTCCAATCAAGAAAATTCTGATGGCGTTGATATCCACAAACTTATCAACGTTAGGGAACAAGAATAGACCATAAGCGAGTAAAGCAAAGACGTCTTCAAAGGCGATAGTATCTTTTATCTCAGCGAAATGTTGAGCTTTCCTCAACAAAAACTGCGCAGACAGACCTCGGATTCCCCCTTTTGTAGTCATGTTCTCCTCTATCTCTGATTTCTTCAAGTGGGTGATGGTCGCTATCTCGTGAGATTTGGGTTCCTCTTCTAAGCCAGAAAAA
This sequence comes from Vicia faba, assembly GCA_948472305.1. Taxonomy (NCBI): domain Eukaryota; kingdom Viridiplantae; phylum Streptophyta; class Magnoliopsida; order Fabales; family Fabaceae; genus Vicia; species Vicia faba. Next base: position 628,736,846 of record OX451740.1, read on the forward strand.
GGAACACAGTCGGTGATCGGCAAACCAAGTATGTAAGAGTACTCCTCTAAGGTGGGCATTAACTGGTAATCCGGAAAGGTGAAACATCGGTACAAAGGATCGTAGAATTGGACTAACGTATTAAGAATGCCTTCTTTCATCTTGCGCTTCATGAGAGGTATAATGGACCCATACTTTTTCTGAAAATCCATCGGGTTCTGGATCTTAGGAATTAAACTCTTCAGCTCTTCAATCTCGGGCTCCTTAAAACTAAAACTTCGAGTGTTTCTCCTTCCAAATTCCATAATAATAGTACCTGAGATGTCTGCAAAAATCATTCCTGAGTTCCTTGAAAAACAAGTTTTTTACAAAAAATGTTGATGAATGCATGAATGAATGATAATGCAACAGTTACACACAAGTTCACAAACATGGGGTTCAAAGGTTCAACGTTTCAGCATGGAGTCAAGGGTAAAGCCCACCCCAAGGTATGTACTAATGGTTCAATCACACCTGTAAGACAAGGTTCTAAGAGTTCCCAGAGTCTACATTCCTCCTTCGGATATTACCAACGTCTTGATTACTCAATAATTAGCAATATTCTCAGGAGAAACTCATCCGAGCGTAGCATCGCGTAACAACTACTTCCGAATTACTCCGTTATAGTTTCCGCGCTACACCTAAAAAGGCCAAGATGGGTCAGGGTTCTACGGTTCTCAATTTCTCTGGCTCCTAGGTCGAAAATAATAATGACTTCCCGATTACTCGGTAAACAAATATTAGGTTCAAGAGGGCCTTCCATTGAGTGGGGGATCTCATGCCTCCTTCTTCGGGATTACTCCCTCAAAGTTAACATGATTGTACCGCCCGTCCTATTCCTTAAGTGTAACTTAATCCGGGTATAGGATTCGTCCTTTGCAAAAAACCCAAACAACCCCAATATAAACACATAATCAAACAAATCAAATAATAATAAAACAGATAAAACAAACTAGGCTTAACCCACTTAGGGATGGACCAGCAAGAGGTCAATCTGTCCCCAGTAGAGTCGCCAATTCTGTAGCGATAAAAAATGTAGCAGGGTAAATCGGAGATCGAATTATTAATTAATTCGTCTCACAAAAGCAAGAGTCGCCACCGTGCTTTATTATTTCCAAGGGAAAAGGGGAAAGAGCGAAATAAAACCCTAAATATGCAATGTAAAATAATACTTTTTAAAAGTAATAAAAATACAAGGCGTTTTTGAAAAGATCTATGGTTCGGGGGTTGGTTATACAGTGGGAAGGTATTAGCACCCAATATATCTATAGTACTCTATAGGAACCTTTTGAAATATCTGTTTATTAAAATGTTCGTTTGATTAAAAATAAATTGTTTTGGCCGAAAAGGGGTACGGACGGGTTTTTGAAGGTACGACGACCTAATGTCGAAGTTTTGGCTTAAAAGGTATAAGTTTTGAAAAGATTGAATATTTGGGGAAAAATTGTCTTAAGTTTTTATGAAATGCAGATGTTCGCGTGATTGGACTTGAGGACATGAAGTCGACAAATTTAATCATTTTTCCCTTGGATTTAGACGTAAACGGAATAAACAAATAAAGACAAAATAATTAACAGAAAATTATGCAGATAATGATATACAACCATAACAATGATTAAATAACAAACTAACGGATGTGAACATGCATTTTTATATATTTGTTGTTTTAATATTAATTAAAGCGAAGGAATTAATTAAAGAAAATAACATGTTTTTAAGTTTTTATTTTTATATGTTTTTTTGTTTTTATATGTTTTTTAATATTAATATACAAATTATAAAATGACTTAATGTCTTATGCTAATTTAAGTATTTTAACTAATTTTTTATATAAGGTCTTAATTAATGTATAACAAAGTATTGTTCATTAGTAATCAATACAAATAAAAATAATATATTTAATTAAACTATATATGAAAAGTTTTTATCATTTAGAATTATAAAAAAGGTGAATCAATTTTGGGTTTATGAATATTAAAACAAAAATGAAAGGAAAACAAAAAATGGGCCAAAGGGGTTTCAAGGGCCCAATCAAAAGAACAGAAAAGGGGGTGTAAAAGGAAATTCGTTGGGCTTATGCAGGGAGACGGGTCAGGTCCAATTTCATAATTTGTTTAGGTTTAAAACAAATTGTCTTAGTGAATTAGGGTTAGCAAAAGGGGTTAAGGTCTTGCACAGAAACGGCGCTCCTTCGTTCTTGATTCATCTTCTTCGTCTTTCTTCTCCACTGCTCTCACGCGTTGCTCTCATGTCCGCCTCTGACTTGCCCTTGCCCGAGCCACCAACGCCTCTTCCTCTTCGTGTGTTGCTCAACAATACAGTGTGAAGGTGACGATTCATCCATTTAGTGCATTAGGTTTTTCTTGATTTGCATGTTTATGATGTGTGTTCATTTCGATTCTGACTTCGTTTTTCTTACATGATTTCTGTTGAGATGATGAAAAGGAAAAAGGAAGCAACGAAACTACCTTTATGAAGGAGGAGGGAAGGGCGTTATGGAGGCTTGCTGGCGGAGGAGGGAACGCAGTGGCTTGGAGTCCTGGTATTTGTGTTCTTTGTCCCTTTTGTTTAGTGATGAAAACTGAAAATCTTCTTGTTCTTTCACTTCTTTCTGTGGGCTTGATGCTTGAATACTTTGAGGCCTTTTCTTTATGCTTTTTCCTCTTCTTCTCCTTTGCTGTGCTTCAGTTGCCTTGTTATTTGCCTATGATGAATATTCTGAGGCTTTTTTGTATGCTTGAATATGCTGTCGTTGAAATGCTTTGTTTTGACCAGCTTCCCTCTTCTTCTTTCTGTTTTGCTTCTGTATGCTTGAGTTATTAGCCTATGATGAATATGCCTGAGGCCTGACTGGTTGCCTAGAACATGCTATCGTTGAAACGTTTTGTTTTGATTAGCTTTTCTTCTTCTTCTTCTATTGCTTCTGTATGCTTGAGTTATTGACCTATGATGATAACTCTGAGGCTTGCCGGTTTGGACATTGTTTTTTTCAAAGTTTGTGTTGTTGTGGTATTCTGATTTTTGGCCTTTTGGGCGTGTATGGTTAGTATGAGGGTTTTAGGCCAGGAAACAGGTTGAACAGGTTCTGGTTTTATGAGGTTTTTGACATGGTCTAAGGTTTGATGGTGTTTGCTGGTTTCGCTTCAGGTTTGGCCTAGCATGGTTTTCTGGTTGATGGAAACAGGTTTTATGGTTTTAGGCCATATTTGTTTGTTGGCTATAAGCTTATGCAGGTTTTGGGTACACTGGTTTTTGGTTTGGCCATAAGGTTTTAAGTTTTTGGTGAGGTTTTGGCTGGGCAACGAGTTTGTGCAGGTTATGGAAAAAGGTTTGTGGTTTAGGCCATGGTTGAAGTTTTTCTGGTTTATGGCCTTGAGACAGCAGGTTCTGGTTTTGCTTTGAGACCTTGAGAATTTGTTTGTATTTTGTTTCACAATTTTTTCGGTTTTGAAGGCTTTTAGGCAGGTTGAACTCTCTCTATGTTTTGAAAGGGTTTCTTGTTGTTATAACAGTTGGTTCACTTGAGGTTTATGTTACCGGTTTTGAAATACTTTTACTATATTTTCTTGATACTCTGCACTCTTACTGCTACATCAGTTTGTCTCTATTCTTTTTCATGCTTTCGTTTTTTCTCTACTGGATGCTGCTGTTCTGTTTGCTATCCTTTTTCTGCCTAAGCCAAAAACCTGTAAACCACACTCTTCCTCTCTTCTCTCTCTTAAGTACAATTGACATTAAAATGATGTATGTACTTTACTTGTTCTGAAAAAGCATAAGCTGGAAAATGATGAGAATTAGAAAATATATTGCTTGCATATTTGGTTTTAAACTGCATGCTTCTCTTTGTCAACTGCATTGTACAGTAGAGCCTTTGTATTTTTGACTTCTTCCATACTTTTGGCAGTTTACGTTGGACTTTGGTTTTGAAAATTGCATATGCTGTTTTGCTATGCATATGATGTTGATTTATGCAGTTTTCTTTTGAAAATGTGCAATTGATTTGAACTATGCAGTTTATAATAAAAATGTGCAATTTTGACAAAAGAATGAATTTGTGCATGTTTTTAATTTATGCATCCATTTTTATCAATAAAAATTCATACCTTTTTGTGAACCGGGAGAAATCCCGTGATTTGCAAAAAGGGTAAAAACTGATTCCAGCCGTTTGCTTTTAATGATGAACGCTAAATTAATCATCTGCTTTTAATTATCTATTTATTTCTGACTTTTTTTCTTTTAATTCTTTGCAGGTAAAATTCTAATGGGCATTAAAGAAGTATTGGATAGAAGATGAAGATTTAGAATTTAGGAAAAATTAGAATATTTTTTATTTTACTTTAAACATTTTATATAATTGTCATTGTAAATATTTTGCAAATAATACAGTATTTAAATAACAATTATAATAATTAGAATAAAGATGAATAAAATTCTATTATTTTACCCATTAATTCTTTTCTTCTTTCCAATTGTTTATTTTATCATTTATAATTCTTTAAATCATATAATAACTGAAAATAAATTTCAATTACTTAAATTCAGAATAATAAACAATTAAATAAACATCATTGATCAATAAACTTCTCTTCAATTATTTACTTCATTATTCATAATTCTCTAAATTATAATAACTGAAAATGAAATTTCAACTATTTAAACTTAGGATGACAAATAATTAAATAAACATTGTTGATCAGTTAATAAACTCTTCAATTATTTACTTCATTATTTATAATTCTCTAAATTATAATAACTGAAAATAAAATTTCAACTATTTAAACTTCGAATAATAAAGAATTAGATAAACATTGTTGATCAATTAATAAACTTCTTTTCAGATATTTACTTTATTATTTATAATTCTTTAAATTATAGAATAACTGAAAATCAATTCCAATTATTTAAATTCAGAATAATAAATAATTAAATAAACATCATTTAGTATTGATCGATTAATAAATTTAGCGTTCAAAAAATAAACAGCTCTCGACTTGAAAAAGTTATGAATTTAAAACTGCTTTGAAAATTGATAAAAATAGGTCAAAACCCTTGCAATGTAATGATGCAGATGGGAGATGGTATCTTAGGTCAAAATTTGGGGTACAACACTATCAACTCTATGTACCATGCCCCAAGCTCGCATGAACCTTTTACGGTAACCCTGAGCGTCATTCTCATAGTCGAAGGCGATTCCTTAGATAAGTGTATCATGAGGACCATCCCTTCTCACATATCCAAACAGTCGCAGTGCCAAACAAGGATTGGAAGTGATTCCTCCCCTAATGCCTAAGAGAGGGACATTAGGGAATTCTCTGCATCGATCAATGATGGTAACATTCTCCGAGGATCGAGGACACCAATGAATAACTGAATGTGTAAGAGTCATTAGATTATGAGACCATCTTAAACCCTGTTCATTCTTCAAGACGGATCCTGGTATGTGCGAAATAAACCACCTAGCCAAAATAGGAGTGCAACAAAGAAGGGTCCCTCTTTTCTTTATAGTGTGAGTATGCAGAGAATGTAGGTTATCTCCAAGCAGAGTAGGTACCAGATTGCGTGACAGGAAAACCTTAACCGCATTCACGTATATGAGTTGGTCCGGATTAGGAAACAATACCAACCCATAGATGAGAAGGTCTAACACCTCTTAAAAAGCTTGTAAGTCCAGGGTATCCCAAAAATGATGAGCTTTCTCAAACAAGAACTTAGCCAAAAAACCCTTGACACCTCTCCTGGTTTCCCAATTTTCTAATACGTCAGACTGTTGTAAGGACAGAGCTTTAGCAATATCTTCAGGTTTAGGGGTTCTTTTCATACCATTGAAAGGTACCTTGTTAAGGATAGGCACCCCTAGTAACAGAGAAAACTCCTCCATAGTAGGCACTAACTGGTAATCCGGAAAAGTGAAGCAGTGATGTAGAGGGTCAAAGAATTGAAAGAGAACTTTTAACATTTCTTCATCAGGGTTTAAGGTGACCAAGTTGAGAAGTTGACCATGTCTTTTAGTGAAGGGAGAGCTTCCAGGGACCCTTGATACTAACTCCTTAAGCTGATGAGGTACCTTTACCAGACTGACTTGGATAGTGAATCTGCGGGTGAGGGCCATGTCCTACAAAACAAGACAAAAATAAACCCTAAGAATCCTTGAAATGGTTAGTATGATATGTTATGTTATGATGTCATGATTATGCTAAGATATAACAGATATAGAAAACACAAGCAAATCACACAAAGACTTTAGGTTTAAGGCTTACATGGGTTTTAAGGTAATACCCTCTTGAAGTTGGGTTGGTTCAACCTGTCCTAAATATAGTAACCGGGTTCTAAGGGATCTCAATATCACTGATCTTTCCCCTAAATTTCATTCCGATAGACAATTGACTTGCCACCAAACAAAACACAAGAGTCAAACCTCAATGAGTGTAACATCGAGTATCAACGAACTTTGGGTTTACACCAAATACGGCTATCTCACTACGTCCTAAAAAGCCAAGTTGGTCAATTAAGGTGCTAAGGTCATTTGACGCTTTATGATACCACGCAACGGCCTCGTATTCTCCATGATTACTCAAGGGCTACCAGTACACACCAAAGTATCGCATCAACATAGCTACTATTTCAACCGTGTCGGTATACCCCACACGGCTCCCTCACAGTTTATTGCTACTTACCTAAAAGGAATTCCCTGATCCGGGTTTAGGATCCAAACAACCCAAACAAATACCCTTAAAAGTAAATCAAACAAGACAAGCTAAAGAAGCAATTAAAATGACATAGATCCTAAGATAAACCCCACTTTATAAATCAACATGTCCCCAGCAGAGTCACCAGTTCTATGATACGATGGCAGAACCGACTGTTAATACTGGTTTATGTTTTTTGTTCACAAATGTCACGGTAAGCAAGAGTCGCCACCGACTTTTCTTTTATCCAACAAAGGAAAGGATAAAAAAAAGGAAAAGACCTTTTTTCGAGATTTCTGAGTAAGGGGGTAGATTATGGAAAGGGGAGGTGTTAGTACCCTTTCTATCCATGGTTTTCCATGGGCTCTTAGGTACTTGCTCATTTTTAAAATTGCTTTCGTGTTTGTGTGGTTTGAAAAGATTTGAAAATTGCCTTAGTGCGGAAATTTACTTTATGGTAACTCTTGTATCAGTCCTCAAGAGTGTGATAAAGCGTTTTGAAAACTTTTGTTTGAAAAGTATGTTTGAAAGTGTGGTGTGAAAATTTATTTGAGCAAGTACCTAACAGTTATCTATCTACTCGAAAAAAGGTGTTCTTTTCCTCCTATCCTTTATACCGTGTTATCCTACTATTAGTGAGTAGGTAACCCTAGCCGTTGGATGTTGAGGGACTATCGAAAGGGACGAAATGGTCATTGAAGGTAACATGTAAGGATACCTTATAATTTCGAAGGGACGGTAAGAGACTATGATCTTTTATGATGATTTTTTTTTAATTACGGGTCTTTGCTAAGATATCCCTACGTTCGAGGGATATGACCATTGTTTCCGAGGCAACCATGTGAGGTATACCCTAAGGGTACAAGTGTGCATCAGTGTTTGTTTTCAGATATGTATCTTGTAATTAAGTGATCTATTGATTAATTGATTAACCATACAAGCGTAGGTTGCTAGCCATTATATTAAAGCATAAGATATAAAAGCGAGAAAATAAAATAATCATACACTATTACAAGGCTTTTGGGAAGATACATAAATATTTGACTAAAAATAAAGTGCTGAAATAAAACCCTAATTAATCTATTACAAACTGGGCGCAATTACATCAATATTGAAAAAGTATCGTACGGAAAAAATAATTCAGCGCGAGAATAAAAATTGGAAACAAGTTTGAAAACCCTAAAAAAAACCTAATTTGATCATGGAGAATATTTTTGGATTTTTTTGTAAAAAAAAAGATTTGAATTTAACCTAATTTTCTAATTTATTTAAATAAAAAAATAAATTAAAGTTGAGAAAATTAATTATTTACAAAAAATTAATTTATATAAAAAAAATTAATCCTATTTTTTAAGACTTTTTGATTTTATGATTTCATAAAAAATTGATTAATAAAAAAAATTAAACTAATCTAAAAAAAATAAAATAATTAAATTAAAAAAAGAAGAAAGAAATAACATGAGGGGGTGTAGGCCCAAAAAGGAGGTGATGCTGCTCAATTCTGTTCCAGACCCATATTGGTTGGCCCAAGCAATATTGGATCCTGTGAGTTGGGATCAGAAATGTCCACCATGCGCCTGCATGCTTGAAAGTGTTGGATCTGGATAGTGAACGATCCAATGATGGTGACCTAGAAGCGTATGGTGTGCGCACATGTGATGGCAATATAGAATCCTACACGCACACCTTGCAAAGCCTTGCCTCTTGCCACTGGACCATTTGTTTCAATCGTTTATATAACACAAACAATATATTATATAGAATGAAAAGCCAGTGCAATAATTAAAACGCGCGAGATTCAAATGGGCCACTCACACCTCGCCATGTGTTGTACCCCAAAATTTGCCCTCCCATATTCTTCAAGAAATTGCCAAGTCAAGCTTCAAAGTTCCCCAAGGGTTGCACAGTTCAAGGGCCTCCTAACAGTCAAAATTAGGGTTTTGGTTCTGACAAAGTAAATGAAGTTTCCAAGGGTCCAATCAAGTCCCACATGCCTATAAATATGGTCAAGCATCCTCATACCAAGTTTCAAGACTTTCAGCACAAAATTGCACAGTCAAAAACCCTAATTGCACTACAGTCAACTGTAGGGGCAAAATGGTCATTTGACAGTCAAAGGTTCAAATTTTTGGTTAACATCTCATTTTGAAGCCACAAACATCATTTGATCAATGCTTAATCATGATTCTCAAAGCTTGGCTCAAAAATCATCAAGATGCAAAAGTTTCCTTATTTGGACAGTTGGAAAAGTCAACTATAAATTGACCAGGGCATAACTTTCACATGGATTATCAGAAAAATTCCATCCAAAGCTCATTTTGAAGAGAATGACATTTCCTACAACTCCTCTTCATACTTAAAGTCCAAGAAATGCTCTCACAAAAAGTTATCAATTTCAACATTATAGGTCATTTTCAAAAGTCAACAAAAAGGGACTTTAAGTCAAAGGCCATAACTTGAGATTGGTAAATCAAAATGATATGGGACCAAAGACATTGGTTAGAGGACTCAAAGACCGTTCCAAAATGTCTAAGAACATGAGCAAAGCTTAAAAATTGAGCAAGTTATGCCTTGTAGAAGTTGGGAAATTTTTGGATATTTTGAAAAGTCAACATTGATTCAAATGACCTAAAAATGCTAATGGGCCTCTTTTTCTTCCACAATTCATCATCCAAGGCATGTGCACGACCATTTGGCCCAAAGGAAAGTTTTTTATCATTTTTATTTATTTATTTGGATTTTTAATTATTAATAATTCATTTAATTAAATTAAATATGTGAAAAATACTAAACCTAATTTGTTGAATCTTTTTGTGCATGAAATAATTTCAAGATATTGTGTATAATCAGATTTGGAAAGAATCTTGCTAATTGGTCATGATTTGGTAGAAGTTTGCATGAAAAAGATTTGAAAGCTAATGCCATAAAAATCAAATATTTGTTTCATCAATTCATGGATTTCTTTTGATCAAATTCTTAACCTAATCACTCATATACATATATGCAAGCAAACCCTCGTGCTCACTGACTGAAAGCTGCATAACCAAGCCATACAAGAATTCAAGAAACTCACATATTTTTAAAAATTCGATTTTGGTTTTACAGGTGAATTCAAGGTGCAAGAGTTGTTCAAACACCTTCCTTGAGGATCATAGAACGTTTTCCAATCATTCACTAAGTCCCATACTCAAGAGAACACGAAATCACCATTGAAGTTGGTGAGAAAAATTCCAAAATCGTTTTCCATCATTCATGCGCTTTTAACATATTTCATTGTTGTTTTTGTGTTTAGAGTGATGTTTGCAAGCTACCTGCATAATTTGATTGGAGTTTCATGCTAAAACGAAGGATCCACCATGAGAGCATATTAGGGTTTCGTGAAAATTGATTTAGGGGTTTCCAAACCTTGAACAATTAGGCCATGAGAGATACATCATTGGAATCGTGAGAGAGAGAGACGATTCTAATGACCCTAGTCCGAAAAATTTATACATGCCCAGGGGCTAATCGCTATTTTCCAATAGGGTGTCTATAGGAACGGTGTAAAACCGTTGCTAATTGTGTTCTTGTTTCAGGAAAAAATAGGACGAAGAAGAAGACGCTTAGGTGGCGAGGCATAACTGGTTCATTTGAATTTTTGCGCGCAAAATCCACTAACCATTATTTTTACATTATATTGTTTGTTTTCCATAATACTTACAAAACGCGTGAAGTGCTCCAGTGGCCAGGCATATACGTTGGTAAACCATAGGACCTGGGTTCGAGCCCCAGGTCCCCACCCCCTTTCATATTATTTTTCATATAACGTTCATATGCAGTTTCAGCGCTAAGGTGTACCATACATCCTCAAAATCAAGCCTTTCACGCACATGATGAGATCAATCCAAGGGCTGTCGTTGGAAGCATATCATGGACATGAGTCAAAAACGTTGCACGCTGTCATAGAAGTCAACAAGGCCAAAGATGCTTGGGCCCAAATTGCTAATCAAAAACCTCTCATTTGGGGACAGAACCCCCCCTTAGGTTTACATTATTCTCTTCATTATTTTGGTATTTTATTTCAATTATTGATTGTTTTAATTAATTTCTTTAATTCGAATGTTTTCATACAAAATATAAAAAACAATAAAAATCAGAAAAAAGACAAAAAATAGTATTTTTATTTAAAGTTATTTTTTTGTAAATAAATTGCATTAATTAATTAGTTTTAATCTAGGGTTAATATTAATTTTTTTTAATAAACTTAAAACTTGGTAGAATTAGGGTTTGTAACAATTTTTATCCTTTTTCTTTTCTTTTCACCATAATTAATTATTAAATATTATTTTTGTAATTAAATTGCATGTAAATAATTAGGTTAACTTAGGTTTAAACTTTAATATTTTTTTAATAAACTAAAAAACAATTAGAATTAGGGTTAGCATTTTAATTCCAATTAATCTCGTTAAATTCTCATAAATACCAAAAACCAAAAATAATTTCTTTTTTCTTTTTAATTTCAATTAATTTAATAACTTAATTTAATTTCATTAAAAAGGGGTCCAACGCCCTCGTTTCTAATTTTATTCCGATTCGCATATTTATTTCTTTTTCTTGTAAATATTTATGTATTTCTCCCAAAGCTATGTAACATTTATATTTCTCGCACTTTTACTTTACTTCTTTATTTATTTTCTGTCAAAATCGGGTCCTGGAAATTTTGGCGATGTGGACCCGCGCCTTTTGTAATAGTTTAGAACTTTACCTTTCTCGCAATTTTTAACTGTTAAATAATGGCATGCAAGAATGAATGGCCTTAAATAAAAACAAGCGTATAGATCACCAATAACATGACAAGATAAAATATCTGAATCTGACACACAAATCACACACCACCCCTAGGGCACGCCTCACTGTTGCCTTGCCTCGAAAGGTGATCGTCGAGTAGAGGATGTCTTAGTAAGTCCTCATGATCCGGGAACCTGGCATGAGGGTAGCTTCTAAGGTGTCTTCCCATTGCTCTGGTGATCACCATGTCCTGAACCTCGAATTGACCCGAACACCTCCAACGGTGGTGCTACCTACCTCTCAATGGTGGGATGGCACTACTTTAAGGACATTTACACAGACGAATTCCTTAGGGTAGGTAGACGACTCTAGATACTTGCTCTAATTTCAAAACAAATCAAAAATACTTTTCACACCGACACCTTTTCAAAAAGCTTTCAAAAACAATTTTTCAAACACTCTTGAGGACCGATACAAGAGTCGAACTGGGATTTTCAAAGAAACTTTTTTAAAACCCACAGTTGAAAAGCAAGCAAATTATTTTGAAAACACAAATGAGCAAGTATCTAAGAGCCCATGGATAACCATGGATAGAAAGGGTGCTAACACCTTCCCTTTCTATAATCTACCTCCCGAACCGAGAGCAATCTCTATAAGGAATTTTTCTGTGCTTTTGTCCTTTCCATTTGAAGAAAATAAAAGACGGTGGCGACTCTTGCTTCCGCGACATTTCGCGAACCAGCGTTAAACAGTCAGTTCCAGATCCACCGATCACAAAACTGGCGACTCTGCTGGGGATTTAACTTAAAGTGAGGTGTACCTTAGGGTTAGTTCATAACTGTGTTTTCAATTGCTTTCCTTGTTTGCTTTAAATTGTGGGAATGTCTTGGGAGTTCTATAGATCCTAACCCGGATCTGGGGATACCTTCTTAGAAAGTAGCAACAAGGCTGTGAGGGAACTGTGCGGGGTATACCGACATGGTTGAAACAGTCTGCTACGTTGATGTGGCACTTTTGTGTGTACCGGTAACCCTTGAGTTCAGTCAAGGAGAGTACGGGGCCTCCGCGTGGTATCGTGAAGCATCAACATACCTTAGGAACCTTAATTGAACTATCTTGGCCTCTTTAGGGTAGTGAGATAACTGACTTTGGTGCAGTCCGAGGTTGGTTGATACTCGATACTACACTCAATTGAGGGTTGCTTTCCTGGAATATTTCGGTCGCCAGTTCAGTGGCTAAATCGAAACGATGAACAATGAAAGCAATCCCGTGATATTGGGACCCTTAGAACCCGGTTACTTCTAATAGGACAGGTTGAGCCCACCAACTTCAAGAGGGTACTACCCAGACCCCATGCTGGCCTTAAACCCTAAGGGCTTGTCTTGTGTGCCTTGTGTGCCTTACATGTTTGTCTTTGTAAATATCTGTGGTGTGTTTAATCATAGCATCATGACATCATCCAGCATCATATGCATTGACTAACCATTTCAGGGGTTCGAATCTTCATCTTTGTTCTTGTTTTATAGGACATGGAAATTGTTCGCAGAAAGACAATTCAAATCAGTCTTGTAAGGGTCCCTCCTCAGCTTAAGGAACTTATATCTAGGATTCCCGAGAACTCTTCATTCAGTGAAAGACATGGAAGTCTCACCAGCTTGGTCAATACCAACATTGAGGAAGACATGATAAAGGTCCTGTTCCAGTTCTTTGACCCTCTGCATCACTGTTTCACCTTCTTGGATTATCAGCTGGTACCTACATTGGAGGAGTTCTCCCGGCTCCTGAAGATCCCTATCCTTGATCAACTACCCTACAACGGTACGGAAAAGGAACCCAAGCTCGAAGAGATTGCTAAAGCCTTGCACCTACAGTCATCTGACCTCAAGGGACATTGGGAAGTTAAAAGTGGTATCAAAGGGTTCTTAGCCAGGTTCCTGTTTGAAAAGGCCCATGAATGTTGGAACTCCCTTGATTTGCAAGCTTTTGAAGAAGTTGTGGCCCTCCTTGTCTATGGTTTGGTGTTGTTCCCTAACCCAGATCAGCTTATAGATATCAGTGCTGTCCAGATCTTTATGTCCAGGAATCCTATACCTACGTTGCTGGGGGACATCCTTCACTCATGTTACACTCAAACCATGAGAAAAAGAGGTGTCCTTATGTGTTGCACTCCTCTCCTGGGAAGGTGGTTTATTTCACACCTTCCACAATCAGTTTTGAAGAACGAGCGGGGTTTGAGATGGTCACAACGGTTGATGACTCTTACACATGCAGATATACATTGGTGCCCTCGGTCCAGAGAAGATGTCACTATCATTGATCATTGCGGGGAATACCCTAATGTTCCTTTACTTGGAATCAGAGGAGGTATTACTTACAACCCATGCCTGGCTTAGAGGCAGTTTGGTTATGCTCGGAGGGATGGTCCTCATGACATGTTAATTCCTGACATAGTTTTTGACTTCGACAACGATACTCAAGGACTTCGCCAGAGATTTATCAGAGCTTGGAGGATGCCAAGTAGGATAGACAGTAAGACACTGGGGCACAGGAACTCCATCCCATTGGAACCTTATCTCAAGTGGGTACGAGCCCGCTCCCAGAAGTTAGTAATGCCATATCCTCACATGCTCCCTGTAATCAAAGAGCCAGTCTTGGAAGGAGAAGTGTCCCACAATATTCAGCACCCTGATATGCCCACATCCTGGGAAGAGATGCAGAAGAGTTGGATCCAGCTTAAGGAAGAACGGAATTCTCTTGAGACCAGTCTACATGCCAGTGAAAAGAAGGTCTTGGAGCTCACCCGCCTGTTGCATGAGGAGAGGAATCTCAACACTTACATAGCTCCAAAGAGGATGCGTAGTATATTTTGGGATTGAGTTGCTTTTGTATTATTTTGCCCATGAGGATTTGATGTACTGAACAATTATTTCCTTAATGATAATGTGTGTTCCTTTTTATCTACAACAAATTTGAACTTTCGAACCCTTGAATGCATTGCATAAACATATATCATTCATCATGTGCATAGCAGGTTTTCCTCTTTTCAGGTTGCTTACAGTTCTTCGCTGTTTATTTCAGCATCATGAATCCTGACTCATCATCAACTGAGATGTCCATCAAAGCTCTTCAGGCGCAGAATGCGCAATTTCAGGAACTAATCATGGGTTTGGCTCAGGGCCAAGAGGAGCTGAAGGCTCTGCTCCTGAAGAAGGAAAAGAAGAAGAAGAGAAGAACAGTTCTGTTCAGCTCGGGCCGAAGGTTTGGCAACACTCTGCAAAATGAAGAGGCTGGGTCTTCTATTGGCAAGGGTACTCCTCAAGCGGAAAAAGGTCCTAGTCCGGTAGTCTCCGACAACGAGACTGATTTTGATGAAGAGCAGTATCCTCCTGCAGAAGACAGATACAAACAGTTGGAAGATAGGTTGAATGCTATGGAGATACAATAGGTGCCTGGGCTGGATTTTGGAGATCTGGGTTTGTCTACTGGTGTGATCATTCCTCGTAAATTCAAAGCGCCATCTTTCACTAAGTACGACGGGGCGTCTTGTCCCAAGCTACATCTCAGGTCCTATGTTCGGAACATTCAACCGTACTCAGCGGATAAGAATTTGTGGATCCACTTCTTCCAGGAGAGTCTTTCAGGGACTCATCTCGAATGGTTCTATCAGCTGGATGGGACCAAGGTTCGTAACTGGGAGGAGTTGGCTACTGCTTTTTATAAGTAGTATCAATATAATGCCGACCTTGCCCCTACACGTACCCAACTCCAGGGTATGTCGTTGGGTTCAAGTGAAGGTTTTAAGGAGTACGCTCAGAAGTGGAGGGATCTGGCTGGCAGGGTGCAGCCTTCGTTGACTGATCGGGAGTTAGTAGACATGTTCTTGGGGACCCTATCTGGGCCATTTTCAACCATCTTATCAGGAATTCGTCTGCAGGGTTCACTGATCTGATTCTGACTGGAGAGAGAATTGAGGCTGGGTTGAAGTCTGGAAAGATTCCGAAGGGTGCATCGTCTAGTTCAGAGAAGAAACCCTTCAAAAAGGAGGCTAGTGCTGTATATGGCTCCCAGAGACCAGAGAAATCTGAGCGCCGCCAATCTGTCAGTGCGGTAATGATTGCCAAGCCTGCCGCCGCTCCTCGGCCAACCAATCCTCAAAGGGCTGAAAGACCCCGGAGAGAGTTTACCCGGTTAAGTATGACCTTATCGCAGATCTTGCCACAATTGCTGTCCACCAATCTAGTGAGTGTTAGAGAGGCACCCAAGGGTGTAAACACTGCTTCCCCCAAGTACAACCCAAATGCCCGCTGTGCGTACCATTCTGATAGCTCGGGGCATTCCACTGATGACTGTTGGGCATTAAGGAATAAGGTGCAAGACCTTATTGACGCGAAAGAGATACAGTTCGAAGCGCCTGAGAGGCCGAATGTGGTTACTGCTCCTATGCCTCAGCATGGGGTAAATGTTGTTGATGAAGAGGTGTACGCTGTTTCTGTGGATGATCTAGCCACTCCCTTAATGACTGTCAAGAGGAACCTGCTGCGGGCCGGTTTATTTCCGGGTTGCAGTGAGGGTTGCCTGTTCTGTGCTGTTTCCCTATCTGGTTGCCCCTTACTGAAGTTAGGCATCCAAAGCCTGATGGACAGTAAGGAGATTCTGTTTAAGAAGTCTACTGTTCAGTTGGTTCCGGTAGAAGAAGTTTCTGTGGTTACCATCCTCAATAATCCAATCAAGGCTCTCCCGAAGAAG
The DNA here is from genome assembly GCA_948472305.1 of Vicia faba. Taxonomy (NCBI): domain Eukaryota; kingdom Viridiplantae; phylum Streptophyta; class Magnoliopsida; order Fabales; family Fabaceae; genus Vicia; species Vicia faba. The sequence goes on from OX451740.1 coordinate 628,753,063, forward strand.
CCTGTCCAAATCATGACTGTCGCACCTATAGTTATCACTGTTCCGGGGCCTCTTCCCTACGTATCTGATAAAGCTGTCCCCTGGCACTATGGGGCAGACGTATATGTGAACGGAATCAAACAAGAGTTCAACACTGGCGCCAGTATCTGCGATATCACTGGCCCAGCCAAGGTTACCCGCAGTGGCAGGCTCTTCTCGCCTGACATTGCACCGCCCGCTACTCGAAGACCCCTCCTCATAACACCTACAAGTGTACATGTTCCTGTTGCTGATCAAGTTGTTTCCCCTGCCGCCGAGTCGTCTAATGCTCGGGGCAAAGGGATTGAAGTTGAGCCTGCCCGGATGGAGGCACCGATACCTATAAATGCTAAGGCCTCCCAACAAGAAATGGAGGAGATTCTAAAGATAATAAAAAAGAGTGACTTTAATGTTGTGGAACAGCTGGGGCATACGCCCTCCAAAATCTCCATGCTCTCCTTGCTCCTATGTTCAGAGGCCCATGCTAAGGCCTTAATCTCATTTCTCAAGACGGCCCATGTGCCACAGGAGACATCTGCAGTCCAGTTCACTGACTGCGTAGAAAATCTGACAGCGGACAATGGCTTGGGTTTCTCAGATGCTGACCTGACTGCGAAGGGAAGAGACCACAATGATGCCCTGCATGTCTCTATCGAATGCAGGGGCACTACTCTGGCACATGTATTGGTGGATACTGGTTCGTCCTTGAATGTGCTACCCAAGAAGGCTTTAGACCGTTTAGATTGTGAAGGCCTGGAACTGAAACCCAGCAATATCATCGTCAGGGCCTTTGACGGTTCAAAAAGGATGGTTCATGGAGAGGTTGACATTCTTATTCGTGTGGGCTCTCAGGTGTTTGACTCTACTTTTTATGTGATGGATATCCGCCCATCGTACTCTTGTCTATTGGGTCGACCTTGGATCCAAAAAGCTGGGGCAGTAACCTCTACCTTGCACCAGAAGCTGAAATACCCTGTCAGAGGGAAGATCGTCACTGTGCAAGGAGAGGAGGAATATATGGTGAGTCATTTGAATTCCTTCAGATACATTGAGATGGACGGGGAGTTTATTGAAACCCCCTTTCAGCATTTCGAGGAGGTGCTTCCAATTTCAGCAGCAGCAGAAACAGCGGTCGAGGAGAATGTTCCGTTGAAGATGGCTTCCCTGAAGGATGCCCGGGCTGTGGTTCAAAAAGGTGACTGTGCTAACTGGGGCAGGCTTCCCGACTTTACACAGAAAACTGACAAATTTGGACTGGGTTTTACTGCAGAGGGTCAGAAAGCTATGCGGAAGGCGAAGACCAGAAGACCTCCTGTGCTCATCACAAATCCAGGAGTGAATGCTGTTGGGGAGGACAATGAAGTGGATGAAGCAGAATTCAATAGCTGGATCTACCCAACGACCGAAGGCGGATTGACCAATTGGATTGTCAAAGACCATACTCCTGTTACTTTTGTTACGCAATAATAAACTTTTTTTGTTTTGTTATTTGTAATAAACAACAAATAAACTCTGTGGCCCGGTGTCTTACCCGAGGCACCGTGGTTTCATTTGTGAGGGCATATAAATTGTCATTTCATATATCATAAATGAAAATCTTGGACGTTTTCTCGCATTTCAAATCTTATACTCCTTTTCTGTCTTTCCTTCCTTTACATATATTTCAAAACAGCTGTATTTACACACACTCACTCATACAGGTTTCAATCCACTCTGGATCTCACTGGTAACAACTCTGCTACTGCCAGTTATGACTTTGAAAATCCGATCAACTTAGCCGAAGACGAAGGTGAAGATGATTGCGAAGTGCCTGGCGAGCTTGCAAGATTGTTGCTTCAGGAAGAGAGGGCAATTCAACCACACGAAGAGCCAGTGGAAATAATAAACTTGGGTACTGAGACAGACAGGAAAGAGGTAAAGATTGGTGCCAACCTAGAGCTCAGCGTGAAGCAACGGTTGACTAAGATGCTACATGATTATGTGGAGATATTTGCCTGGTCCTACGAAGACATGCCCGGGTTGGATACCGATATTGTGGTCCATCACTTGCCTACTAAGGAAGACTGCCCTCCGGTTAAGCAAAAGGTCCGCCGTATGCGTCCAGAAATGTCTGAGAAGATTAAAGCCGAGGTTATGAAACAGTTTGATGCTGGGTTCCTTGCAGTGACTTCTTACCCTCAGTGGGTTGCTAATGTGGTGCCGGTACCAAAGAAGGACGGTAAGGTCAGAATGTGTGTCGACTACAGGGATCTGAACAGGGCCAGCCCCAAAGATGACTTCCCTCTACCTCACATTGATGTCCTCGTTGACAATACAACTCAGCATAAGGTGTTTTCTTTCATGGATGGGTTTTCAGGTTATAATCAGATCAAGATGGCACCTGAAGACATGGAAAAGACTACCTTTGTTACTCAGTGGGGCACCTTCTGCTACAAGGTCATGCCTTTTGGATTGAAGAACGCTGGGGCAACCTACCAACGTACCATGGTTGCTTTATTTCATGACATGATCCATCATGAGATAGAAGTGTATGTTGACGACATGATCGCAAGGTCCCAGACTGAGGAAGAGCACCTAGATCATCTGCAAAAGTTGTTTGACCGGTTGAAACTGTACAAGCTGAGGTTGAACCCGAACAAGTGCACCTTCAGGGTAAGATCTGGGAAGTTGCTAGGCTTCGTGGTAAGTGATAAGGGTATTCAAGTGGACCCTGCCAAGGTTAAAGCTATTCAAGAGATGCCAGTTCCTAAGACAGAAGGAAGTCAGAGGCTTTTTAGGACGCCTGAATTACATTGCTCGCTTCATCTCACACCTGACTGCTACCTGCGAACCAATCTTCAAGCTGCTGAAGAAAGATCAGGTAGTACGTTGGAATGATGAATGTAAGGCTGCTTTTGACAGAATCAAAGAGTATCTCCAAGAACCACCCATCCTTATGCCACCGGTTGAAGGGAGACCTCTGATATTATACCTGACAGTACTGGACAACTCAATGGGGTGTGTGTTGGGGCAGCATGACGAGTTTGTCCGAAAAGAGCATGCCATTTATTACCTTAGCAAAAAGTTTACCGACTGTGAGACCTGATACTCACTGCTCGAGAAAACTTGCTGCGCTTTGGTATGGGCTGCTCGCCGGCTGAGACAGTATATGCTGACTCACACTACCTTGTTGATCTCAAAGATGGATCCTATAAAGTACATATTCGAAAAGCCTGCTCTGTCTGGGAGAATAGCAAGATGGCAAATGATATTGACAGAATACGACATTCAGTACACAACCCAGAAAGCCATCAAGGGAAGTGTATTGGCAGACCACTTGGCACATCAGGCCGTAGACGACTATCAGTCAATGAACTTCGAGTTTCCGGATGAAAGCATCATGATAGCAACTGATTGTGAAGTACCTGGACCGGATGAAGGACCTGAGGAAGGATCCCGATGGTCTATGCACTTTGACGGAGCCTCCAATGCTTTGGGAAACGGTATCGGCGCTGTAATCATATCACCGCAAGGCACTCATACTCCGCTCACTGCCCGACTATGCTTCAACTGTACCAACAACATGGCGGAGTATGAGGCGTGCATCATGGGTCTTCAAGCTGCGATCGACCTAAGGATCAAGTTTCTGAGTGTCTTCGGAGATTCCGCTCTCGTGATCAATCAGATCAAAGGAGAGTGGGATACGAAACATCCGAATCTTATCCCTTACAGAGAATGTGTGTTGACCTTGATCCCCCACTTCACGAAGATAACCTTTGAACACTTTCCAAGAGAAGAGAATCAGCTGGCGGACGCGTTAGCTACAATGTCTTCTATGTTTAAAGCTAAATGGGATAATGAGGCTCCCCGGATCATCATCTGGAAACTGGACGAACCGGCATACTGTTGTGATCTCGAGACTGAATTGGTAACTGAGAAGCCTTGGTACCATGAAGTGAAGAGATATCTGGAAGCTCAGGAATACCCTGAAGGTGCCTCTGTCAATGATAAGAAGTTCCTGAGAAGGTTCGCGGCAAAGTTCTTCCTTAGCAACGGCATCTTGTACAAGCGAAACCATGATTCAACCCTACTGCGTTGTGTGGATAAAACTGAAGCAGAAAGGATCATGGAAGAGCTACATGAAGGGACCTTTGGTACACATTCCAGTGGGCATACAATGGCGAAGAAGATCCTTCGGGCAGGGTATTACTGGTCCACAATGGAAGCTGACTGCTATCAACATTCCAGGACATGCCATAAGTGCCAGATTTATGCAGACAAGGTGCATGTTCCTCCAGTTCCTCTGAATGTTCTGACTGCGCCTTGGTCGTTTGCAATGTGGGGCATAGACATGATCGGTGAGATTAAACCTACAGCATCTAATGGGCATCGCTTCATCCTAGTGGCAATTGATTATTTTACAAAGTGGGTTGAAGCAGCTTCCTACGCTACGGTAACCAAGACTGTTGTGGCACAGTTCATTCGGCATAATCTGATCTGTCGGTACGGCGTCCCAGAGAGGATCATTACAGACAACGGTACCAATCTGAATAATAAGATGATCACTGAGCTCTGCGAGCAGTTCAAAATACAACACCACAATTCTTCTCCTTACAGACCGAAGATGAATGGGGCTGTAGAGGCAGCAAATAAAAATATCAAGAAAATCATGCAGAAGATGACAGTGACTTATAAGGATTGGCACGAGATGTTACCGTTCGCTCTACATGGGTACCGTACCTCAGCCAGGACGTCAACTGGGGCAACTCCTTTCTCTTTGGTTTATGGTATGGAGGCAGTCTTACCGATCGAAGTGCAAATACCCTCTCTCCGGATAATGAAGGATGCAAATCTGAACGAAGATGATTGGATCCAGACACGACTTGATCAGTTAAATCTTATTGACGAAAAGAGACTTGCTGCTATCTGTCATGGTCAGACGTATCAAAAACGGATGATCAGGGCATTTAACAAAAAGGTCAGACCACAAGAGTATCAAGTTGGGGATCTGGTAATCAAGCGAATCATCCTTCCTCGGAGTGATCCAAGGGGCAAATGGACCCCTACGTACGAAGGGCCATTTGTGGTTAAACATGTGTTCTCAGGAGGAGCAATGATATTAACCAACATGGATGGTGACGACCTTCCTCACCCCGCCAATGCAGACATAGTAAAAAGATACTACGCATAAAAAAGACCCGCTAGGCTGACATGCCTAGGCAAAAATTAGGGCTTCCCGGCGAACCAAAAGGGTTCGGGCAAAATGAGGGATGAAATAAAAAAAAATATGTACACCCGGCAAGTCGAAAACCTGAAAAGGCGGCTTGGGCAAAAATGGGTATCCCGGTGGACTGAAAACCCGAAAGGGCAGTCCAGGCAAAAGTTAGGGATAAAGCATAATACTATGTCTCATTGGATCACTTTGCATCCAGAATCCGATATCTACATCAAATTCAGACGGCATCGATCAGTCAGCTTCATCTTCGTTAAGGTCATCAAGTGATGAGACGCTCGGAGATATAAAGGCAATAGCAGAGTTGAAACCCAGTGGATCATCCATTTCACACAACTGTTTTATTTTCTCTTGAACAAAATTTGTATAAATTCTTTTGTTCGGCGGTGTTCTCTTACTAGGACTTCAGCCTCTTGTACATAAACGCCTATTTTCAGGCCATTCAAAAATCAATACAAATATATTTTTCAGTTAAAATTGCCAATTGTTTTCCCTTTTTCTGTTTTGTTTTGCGAAGAACGTCCAAGGTTCAATTTGTGATATATGCATTGACAATAATTTGCTAACTCATAAATATTTGCATACGAAACAAAGGATTAATTACAGGTAACATTAGAAACAGGGGCAATAAAGAGTTGTCTAAGCAATCTAATTGTTCCATCCTCCAAGGTACCAAGGTAGGTTCAGCCAAAGAACATAACCAGGCATCTTAATTCCCCAGAGAGTGAAACAGCAAGTCAGTACACTCTCCTCAAGCAAAGCTACTATCAAACTTAAGGAAGTTGGGTATCCTCCAGCAGATCTCAAACATCCCCCAGCAGCATATATATCCTTAACAAGCATCCTCGGCAGTCTTGGTCTAAAGATTGTTCCCCGGCGGTATATCAAACATTCAACGGAGTTACTTCCGATACATCTCAAAACTTCCCCCCAGAGAGTCCAATCTAGTTCCCCAGGAAATTTGGAATTCATCTCCCCAAGCAGTAAGTTTATCCCCAGTAGATTCTGGAAGCTTACCCTCGCAGAGCATGAACACGTCTCCCGGCTTTATTCAAAGAGTTATTTCCTTACCAGGATATAACTGGGTTATCCTCAGCCAAAAGCCACGGGAAGATCATTCTCGGCGAAGTCTTCTTATCCCCAGCGAAGTCTATTAACACTTCCAACACAACAAGGGTATCCCCAGCAAGTTATTATCAACATTCCAGCAAAGTATCTCTCTCCCCACAGAGTATTGCTTCCCAGCAAGATCGTTAGAGTACTTTCCTCCCTGCAGAGTTATTCCATTCGCCAAGTTTATTCCCCAACGGAGTCATCTTCTCCAACCGGTATTCTTGCAATTATCATCCCTAGCGGAAGCAAAATCTATTCTCCAACATCATCCCAGGAGTGACTTCCCGGCACTCGTCAAGGATTTACTTTCCTAGACGAAAAATACATTCATAAACATCGCACTTCCATACATCATTATAGCATGCATAGACGCATCATATCTTACAAATCTCATTTATGTTAAGAACATCATTGCTTGGTCCATATCATGCATCGCATATGACTGACCGTTACCTTTCAGGAAAGATTCAGTTAAGTTCTCAGCTATTTCAAGACCTAGACTGGTTCAGTTAAGTCGACTCCAAAGATTTCTCTGTTTCTTATCCAGTCAAAGGCCTTCTCTGGTTCAGTCAGATCGACTCCAAAGATCTCCCTGTTTCTTACCCAGTTGAAGACATTCCAAGACCTAGACCGGTTCAGTTAATCGACTCCAAAGATTTCTTATCCAGTCCAAGGCCTTCTCTAGTCCAGCTAAATCGACCCCAAATAGATTTTTCTGATGAAGACTCAGTAGAAGTTATCCAAGGTTTTCTCAATGATTGCTATTGAGTTTGTAATCGCCTATGGTTCTCTCCCCGATACTGCGGAGATGATAATTCCATCCAAGGTTTTCTCAATAATTGCTATTGAGATTGTAATCGCCTATGGTTCTCTCCCCGATACTGCGGAGATGATAATTCCATCCAAGGTTTTCTCAATGATGGCTATTGAGGTCGTAATCGCCTATGGTTCTCTCCCCGATACTGCGGAGATGATAATTCCCACCAAGATTCTCTCAATGTTTGCTGTTGAGATTGTAGTCGCCTATGGTTCTCTCCCTGATACTGCGGAGATGATAATTCCATCCAAGGTTTTCTCAATGATTGCTATTGAGATTGTAATCGCCTATGGTTCTCTCCCCGATACTGCGGAGATGATAATTCCCACCAAGATTCTCTCAATGTTTGCTGTTGAGATTGTAGTCGCCTATGGTTCTCTCCCCGACCCTGCGGAGGTGGTAATCCCAAGATTCGCTCAACGATTGCTGTTGAAGTTGAAGTTATCCAAGATTCTCTCAGCATTTCTGTTGAGGTAGTAATCATCTAAGGTTCTCTCACCGTTCCTGTTGAGGTAGTAACCATCCCTGGTTCATTCATCACCGTTTGAAGCTCCAGACCCAGCTCCTGTAACCAGTCAGGACACATCTACACAAAGAATTTGAAAACCAGCTCCTGCAACATGTCAGGTACTCATTTTTCTTTTGCAGGTACGCAAGTTCTCGCTAAGGAATCTCTTACGCGATCAACATCCAGATGGCATCTATAAGCCCATCATCCTATCCATCAATCTCCAAATGGCATCTGTAAGCCCATTCCACCATCATACTACTACTATGTGAGCGCAAATTTCTGGGCACTCTAGTGTTCAATCATCTTCCACCTTCGGATTACGAAAGGCACGTCAGCCAATCTGCATCCTCAGGTCTAAGAAGATTGAACAGGGGCAACTGTTGTACCCCAAAATTTTCCCTCCCATATTCTTCAAGAAATTGCCAAGTCAAGCTTCAAAGTTCCCCAAGGGTTGCACAGTTCAAGGGCCTCCTAACAGTCAAAATTAGGGTTTTGGTTCTGACAAAGTAAATGAAGGTTCCAAGGGTCCAATCAAGTCCCACATGCCTATAAATATGGTCAAGCATCCTCATACCAAGTTTCAAGACTTTCAGCACAAAATTGCACAGTCAAAAACCCTAATTGCACTACAGTCAACTGTAGGGGCAAAATGGTCATTTGACAGTCAAAAGTTCAAATTTTTGGTCAACATCTCATTTTGAAGCCACAAACATCATTTGATCAATGCTTAATCATGATTCTCAAAGCTTGGCTCAAAAATCATCAAGATGCAAAAGTTTCCTTATTTGGACAGTTGGAAAAGTCAACTGTAAATTGACCAGGGCATAACTTTCACATGGATTATCAGAAAAATTCCATCCAAAGCTCATTTTGGAGAGGATGACATTTCCTACAACTCCTCTTCATACTTCAAGTCCAAGAAATGCTCTCACAAAAAGTTATCAATTTCAACATTATAGGTCATTTTCAAAAGTCAACAAAAAGGGACTTTAAGTCAAAGGCCATAACTTAGGATTGGTAAATCAAATCGACATGGGACCAAAGACATTGGTTAGAGGACTCAAAGACCTTTCCAAAATGTCCAAGAACATGAGCAAAGCTTACAAATTGAGCAAGTTATGCCTTGTAGAAGTTGGGAAATTTTTGGATATTTTGAAAAGTCAACATTGATTCAAATGACCTAAAAATGCTAATGGGCCTCTTTTTCTTCCACAATTCATCATCCAAGGCATGTGCACGACCATTTGGCCCAAAGGGAAGTTTTTTATCATTTTTATTTATTTATTTGTATTTTTAATTATTAATAATTCATTTAATTAAATTAAATATGTGAGAAATACTAAACCTAATTTGTTGAATCTTTTTGTGCATGAAATAATTTCAAGATATTGTGTATAATCAGATTTGGAAAGAATCTTGCTAATTGGTCATGATTTGGTAGAAGTTTGCATGAAAAAGATTTGAAAGCTAATGCCATAAAAATCAAATATTTGTTTCATCAATTCATGGATTTCTTTTGATCAAATTCTTAACCTAATCACTCATATACATATATGCAAGCAAACCCTCGTGCTCACTGACTGAAAGCTGCATAACCAAGCCATACAAGAATTCAAGAAACTCACATATTTTTAAAAATTCGATTTTGGTTTTACAGGTGAATTCAAGGTGCAAGAGCTGTTCAAATGCCTTCCTTGAGGATCATAGAACGTTTTCCAATCATTCACTAAGTCCCATACTCAAGAGAACACGAAATCCCCATTGAAGTTGGTGAGAAAAATTCCAAAATCGTTTTCCATCATTCATGCGCTTTTAACATATTTCATTGTTATTTTTGTGTTTAGAGTGATGTTTGCAAGCTACTTGCATAATTTGATTGGAGTTTCATGCTAAAACGAAGGATCCACCATGAGAGCATATTAGGGTTTCGTGAAAATTGATTTAGGGGTTTCCAAACCTTGAACAATTAGGCCATGAGAGATACATCATTGGAATCGTGAGAGAGAGACGATTCTAATGGCCCTAGTCCGAAAAATTTATACATGCCCAGGGGCTAATCGCTATTTTCCAATAGGGTGTCTATAGGAACGGTGTAAAACCGTTGCTAATTGTGTTCTTGTTTCAGGAAAAAATAGGACGAAGAAGAAGACGCTTAGGTGGCGAGGCATAACTGGTTCATTTGAATTTTTGCGTGCAAAATCCACTAACCATTATTTTTACATTATATTGTTTGTTTTCCATAATACTTACAAAACGCGTGAAGTGCTCCAGTGGCCAGGCATATACGTTGGTAAACCATAGGACCTGGGTTCGAGCCCCAGGTCCCCACCCCCTTTCATATTATTTTTCATATAACGTTCATATGCAGTTTCAGCGCTAAGGTGTACCATACATCCTCAAAATCAAGCCTTTCACGCACATGATGAGATCAATCCAAGGGCTGTCGTTGGAAGCATATCATGGACATGAGTCAAAAACGTTGCACGCTGGCATAGAAGTCAACAAGGCCAAAGATGCTTGGGCCCAAATTGCTAATCAAAAACCTCTCATTTGGGGACAGAACCCCCCCCCCCCCCCCCTTAGGTTTACATTATTCTCTTCATTATTTTGGTATTTTATTTCAATTATTGATTGTTTTAATTAATTTCTTTAATTCGAATGTTTTCATACAAAATATAAAAAACAATAAAAATCAGAAAAAAGACAAAAAATAGTATTTTTATTTAAAGTTATTTTTTTGTAAATAAATTGCATTAATTAATTAGTTTTAATCTAGGGTTAATATTAATTTTTTTTAATAAACTTAAAACTTGGTAGAATTAGGGTTTGTAACAATTTTTATCCTTTTTCTTTTCTTTTCACCATAATTAATTATTAAATATTATTTTTGTAATTAAATTGCATGTAAATAATTAGGTTAACTTAGGTTTAAACTTTAATATTTTTTTAATAAACTAAAAAACAATTAGAATTAGGGTTAGCATTTTAATTCCAATTAATCTCGTTAAATTCTCATAAATACCAAAAACCAAAAATAATTTCTTTTTTCTTTTTAATTTAAATTAATTTAATAACTTAATTTAATTTAATTAAAAAGGGGTCCAACGCCCTCGTTTCTAATTTTATTCCGATTCGCATATTTATTTCTTTTTCTTGTAAATATTTATGTATTTCTCCCAAAGCTATGTAACATTTATATTTCTCGCACTTTTACTTTACTTCTTTATTTATTTTCTGTCAAAATCGGGTCCTGGAAATTTTGGCGATGTGGACCCGCGCCTTTTGTAATAGTTTAGAACTTTACCTTTCTCGCAATTTTTAACTGTTAAATAATGGCAAGCAAGAATGAATGGCCTTAAATAAAAACAAGCGTATAGATCACCAATAACATGACAAGATAAAATATCTGAATCTGACACACAAATCACACACCACCCCTAGGGTACGCCTCACTGTTGCCTTGCCTCGAAAGGTGATCGTCGAGTAGAGGATGTCTTAGTAAGTCCTCATGATCCGGGAACCTGGCATGAGGGTAGCTTCTAAGGTGTCTTCCCATTGCTCTGGTGATCACCATGTCCTGAACCTCGAATTGACCCGAACACCTCCAACGGTGGTGCTACCTACCTCTCAATGGTGGGATGGCACTACTTTAAGGACATTTACACAGACGAATTCCTTAGGGTAGGTAGACGACTCTAGATACTTGCTCTAATTTCAAAACAAATCAAAAATACTTTTCACACCGACACCTTTTCAAAAAGCTTTCGAAAACAATTTTTCAAACACTCTTGAGGACCGATACAAGAGTCGAACTGGGATTTTCAAAGAAACTTTTTTTAAAACCCACAGTTGAAAAGCAAGCAAATTATTTTGAAAACACAAATGAGCAAGTATCTAAGAGCCCATGGATAACCATGGATAGAAAGGGTGCTAACACCTTCCCTTTCTATAATCTACCTCCCGAACCGAGAGCAATCTCTATAAGGAATTTTTCTATGCTTTTGTCCTTTCCATTTGGAGAAAATAAAAGACGGTGGCGACTCTTGCTTCCGCGACATTTCGCGAACCAGCGTTAAACAGTCAGTTCCAGATCCACCGATCACAGAACTGGCGACTCTGCTGGGGATTTAACTTAAAGTGAGGTGTACCTTAGGGTTAGTTCATAACTGTGTTTTCAATTGCTTTCCTTGTTTGCTTTAAATTGTGGGAATGTCTTGGGAGTTCTATAGATCCTAACCCGGATCTGGGGATACCTTCTTAGAAAGTAGCAACAAGGCTGTGAGGGAACTGTGCGGGGTATACCGACATGGTTGAAACAGTCTGCTACGTTGATGTGGCACTTTGGTGTGTACCGGTAACCCTTGAGTTCAGTCAAGGAGAGTACGGGGCCTCTGCGTGGTGTCGTGAAGCATCAACATACCTTAGGAACCTTAATTGAACTATCTTGGCCTCTTTAGGGTAGTGAGATAACTGACTTTGGTGCAGTCTGAGGTTGGTTGATACTCGATACTACACTCAATTGAGGGTTGCTTTCCTGGAATATTTCGGTCGCCAGTTCAGTGGCTAAATCGAAACGATGAACAATGAAAGCAATCCCGTGATATTGGGACCCTTAGAACCCGGTTACTTCTAATAGGACAGGTTGAGCCCACCAACTTCAAGAGGGTACTACCCAGACCCCATGCTGGCCTTAAACCCTAAGGGCTTATCTTGTGTGCCTTGTGTGCCTTACATGTTTGTCTTTGTAAATATCTGTGGTGTGTTTAATCATAGCATCATGACATCATCCAGCATCATATGCATTGACTAACCATTTCAGGGGTTCGAATCTTCATCTTTGTTCTTGTTTTATAGGACATGGAAACTGTTCGCAGAAAGACAATTCAAATCAGTCTTGTAAGGGTCCCTCCTCAGCTTAAGGAACTTATATCCAGGATTCCCGAGAACTCTTCATTCAGTGAAAGACATGGAAGTCTCATCAGCTTGGTCAATACCAACATTGAGGAAGACATGATAAAGGTCCTGTTCTAGTTCTTTGACCCTCTGCATCACTGTTTCACCTTCTTGGATTATCAGCTGGTACCTACATTGGAGGAGTTCTCCCGGCTCCTGAAGATCCTTATCCTTGATCAACTACCCTACAACGGTACGGAAAAGGAACCCAAGCTCGAAGAGATTGCTAAAGCCTTGCACCTACAGTCATCTGACCTCAAGGGACATTGGGAAGTTAGAAGTGGTATCAAAGGGTTCTTAGCCAGGTTCCTGTTTGAAAAGGCCCATGAATGTTGGAACTCCCTTGATTTGCAAGCTTTTGAAGAAGTTGTGGCCCTCCTTGTCTATGGTTTGGTGTTGTTCCCTAACCCAGATCAGCTTATAGATATCAGTGCTGTCCAGATCTTTATGTCCAGGAATCCTATACCTACGTTGCTGGGGGACATCCTTCACTCATGTTACACTCGAACCATGAGAAAAAGAGGTGTCCTTATGTGTTGCACTCCTCTCCTGGGAAGGTGGTTTATTTCGCACCTTCCACAATCAGTTTTGAAGAACGAGCGGGGTTTGAGATGGTCACAACGGTTGATGACTCTTACACATGCAGATATACATTGGTTCCCTCGGTCCAGAGAAGATGTCACTATCATTGATCGTTGCGGGGAATACCCTAATGTTCCTTTACTTGGAATCAGAGGAGGTATTACTTACAACCCATGCCTGGCTTGGAGACAGTTTGGTTATGCTCGGAGGGATGGTCCTCATGACATGTTAATTCCTGACATAGTTTTTGACTTCGACAACGATACTCAAGGACTTCGCCAGAGATTTATCAGAGCTTGGAGGATGCCAAGTAGGATAGACAGTAAGACACTGGGGCACAGGAACTCCATCCCATTGGAACCTTAACTCAAGTGGGTACGAGCCCGCTCCCAAAAGTTAGTAATGCCATATCCTCACATGCTCCCTGTAATCAAAGAGCCAGTCTTGGAAGGAGAAGTGTCCCACACTATTCAGCACCCTGATATGCCCACATCCTGGGAAGAGATGCAGAAGAGTTGGATCCAGCTTAAGGAAGAACGGAATTCTCTTGAGACCAGTCTACATGCCAGTGAAAAGAAGGTCTTGGAGCTCACCCGCCTATTGCATGAGGAGAGGAATCTCAACACTTACATAGCTCCAAAGAGGATGCGTAGTATATTTTGGGATTGAGTTTCTTTTGTATTATTTTGCCCATGAGGCTTTGATGTACTGAACAATTATTTCCTTAATGATAACGTGTGTTCCTTTTTGTCTACAACAAATTTGAACTTTCGAACCCTTGAATGCATTGCATAAACATATATCATTCATCATGTGCATAGCAGGTTTTCCTCTTTTCAGGTTGCTTACAGTTCTTCGCTGTTTATTTCAGCATCATGAATCCTGACTCATCATCAACTGAGATGTCCATCAAAGCTCTTCAGGCGCAGAATGCGCAATTTCAGGAACTAATCATGGGTTTGGCTCAGGGCCAAGAGGAGCTGAAGGCTCTGCTCCTGAAGAAGGAAAAGAAGAAGAAGAGAAGAACAATTCTGTTCAGCTCGGGGCGAAGGTTTGGCAACACTCTGCAAAATGAAGAGGCTGGGTCTTCTATTGGCAAGGGTACTCCTCAAGCGGAAAAAGGTCCTAGTCCGGTAGTCTCCGACAACGAGACTGATTTTGATGAAGAGCAGTATCCTCCTGCAGAAGACAGATACAAACAATTGGGAAGATAGGTTGAATGCTATGGAGATACAATAGGTGCCTGGGCTGGATTTTGGAGATCTGGGTTTGTCTACTGGTGTGATCATTCCTCGTAAATTCAAAGCGTCATCTTTCACTAAGTACGACGGGGCGTCTTGTCCCAAGCTACATCTCAGGTCCTATGTTCGGAAGATTCAACCGTACTCAGCGGATAAGAATTTGTGGATCCACTTCTTCCAGGAGAGTCTTTCAGGGACTCATCTCGAATGGTTCTATCAGCTGGATGGGACCAAGGTTCGTAACTGGGAGGAGTTGGCTACTGCTTTTTATAAGCAGTATCAATATAATGCCGACCTTGCCCCTACACGTACCCAACTCCAGGGTATGTCGTTGGGTTCAAGTGAAGGTTTTAAGGAGTACGCTCAGAAGTGGAGGGATCTGGCTGGCAGGGTGCAGCCTCCGTTGACTGATCGGGAGTTAGTAGACATGTTCTTGGGGATCCTATCTGGGCCATTTTTCAACCATCTTATCGGGAATTCGTCTGCAGGGTTCACTGATCTGATTCTGACTGGAGAGAGAATTGAGGCTGGGTTGAAGTCTGGAAAGATTCCGAAGGGTGCATCGTCTAGTTCAGAGAAGAAACCCTTTAAAAAGGAGGCTAGTGCTATATATGGCTCCCGGAGACCAGAGAAATCTGAGCGCCGCCAATCTGTCAGTGCGGTAATGATTGCCAAGCCTGCCGCCACTCCTCGGCCAACCAATCCTCAAAGGGCTGAAAGACCCCGGAGAGAGTTTACCCGGTTAAGTATGACCTTATCGCAGATCTTGCCACAATTGCTGTCCACCAATCTAGTGAGTGTTAGAGAGGCACCCAAGGGTGTAAACACTGCTTCCCCCAAGTACAACCCAAATTCCCGCTGTGCGTACCATTCTGATAGCTTGGGGCATTCCACTGATGACTGTTGGGCATTAAGGAATAAGGTGCAAGACCTTATTGATGCGAAAGAGATACAGTTCGAAGCGCCTGAGAGGCCGAATGTGGTTACTGCTCCTATGCCTCAGCATGGGGTAAATGCTTTTGATGAAGAGGTGTACGCTGTTTCTGTGGATGATCTAGCCACTCCCTTAATGACTGTCAAGAGGAACCTGCTGCGGGCCGGTTTATTTCCGGGTTGCAGTGAGGGTTGCCTGTTCTGTGCTGTTTCCCTATCTGGTTGCCCCTTACTGAAGTTAGGCATCCAAAGCCTGATGGACAGTAAGGAGATTTTGTTCAAACTCCTTCCTTGAGGATCATAGAACGTTTTCCAATCATTCACTAAGTCCCATACTCAAGAGAACACGAAATCACCATTGAAGTTGGTGAGAAAAATTCCAAAATAGTTTTCCATCATTCATGCGCTTTTAACATATTTCATTGTTGTTTTTGTGTTTAGAGTGATGTTTGCAAGCTACCTGCATAATTTGATTGGAGTTTCATGCTAAAATGAAGGATCCACCATGAGAGCATATTAGGGTTTCGTGAAAATTGATTTAGGGGTTTCCAAACCTTGAACAATTAGGCCATGAGAGATACATCATTGGAATCGTGAGAGAGAGACGATTCTAATGGCCCTAGTCCGAAAAATTTATACATGCCCAGGGGCTAATCGCTATTTTCCAATAGGGTGTCTATAGGAACGGTGTAAAACCGTTTCTAATTGTGTTCTTATTTCAGGAAAAAATAGGACGAAGAAGAAGACGCTTAGGTGGCGAGGCATAACTGGTTCATTTGAATTTTTGCGCACAAAATCCACTAACCATTATTTTTACATTATATTGTTTGTTTTCCATAATACTTACAAAACGCGTGAAGTGCTCCAGTGGCCAGGCATATACGTTGGTAAACCATAGGACCTGGGTTCGAGCCCCAGGTCCCCACCCCCTTTCATATTATTTTTCATATAACGTTCATATGCAGTTTCAGCGCTAAGGTGTACCATACATCCTCAAAATCAAGCCTTTCACGCACATGATGAGATCAATCCAAGGGCTGTCGTTGGAAGCATATCATGGACATGAGTCAAAAACGTTGCACGCTGGCATAGAAGTCAACAAGGCCAAAGATGCTTGGGCCCAAATTGCTAATCAAAAACCTCTCATTTGGGGACAGAACCCCCCCTTAGGTTTACATTATTCTCTTCATTATTTTGGTATTTTATTTCAATTATTGATTGTTTTAATTAATTTCTTTAATTCGAATGTTTTCATACAAAATATAAAAAACAATAAAAATCAGAAAAAAGACAAAAAATAGTATTTTTATTTAAAGTTATTTTTTTGTAAATAAATTGCATTAATTAATTAGTTTTAATCTTGGGTTAATATTAATTTTTTTAATAAACTTAAAACTTGGTAGAATTAGGGTTTGTAACAATTTTTATCCTTTTTCTTTTCTTTTCACCATAATTAATTATTAAATATTATTTTTGTAATTAAATTGCATGTAAATAATTAGGTTACCTTAGGTTTAAACTTTAATATTTTTTTAATAAACTAAAAAACAATTAGAATTAGGGTTAGCATTTTAATTCCAATTAATCTCGTTAAATTCTCATAAATACCAAAAACCAAAAATAATTTCTTTTTTCTTTTTAATTTCAATTAATTTAATAACTTAATTTAATTTCATTAAAAAGGGGTCCAACGCCCTCGTTTCTAATTTTATTCCGATTCGCATATTTATTTCTTTTTCTTGTAAATATTTATGTATTTCTCCCAAAGCTATGTAACATTTATATTTCTCGCACTTTTACTTTACTTCTTTATTTATTTTCTGTCAAAATCGGGTCCTGGAAATTTTGGCGATGTGGTCCCGCGCCTTTTGTAATAGTTTAGAACTTTACCTTTCTCGCAATTTTTAACTGTTAAATAATGGCATGCAAGAATGAATGGCCTTAAATAAAAACAAGCGTATAGATCACCAATAACATGACAAGATAAAATATCTGAATCTGACACACAAATCACACACCACCCCTAGGGTACGCCTCACTGTTGCCTTGCCTCAAAAGGTGATCGTCGAGTAGAGGATGTCTTAGTAAGTCCTCATGATCCGAGAACCTGGCATGAGGGTAGCTTCTAAGGTGTCTTCCCATTGCTCTGGTGATCACCATGTCCTGAACCTCAAATTGACCCGAACACCTCCAACGGTGGTGCTACCTACCTCTCAATGGTGGGATGGCACTACTTTAAGGACATTTACACAGACGAATTCCTTAGGGTAGGTAGACGACTCTAGATACTTTCTCTAATTTCAAAACAAATCAAAAATACTTTTCACACCGACACCTTTTCAAAAAGCTTTCGAAAGCAATTTTTCAAACACTCTTGAGGACCGATACAAGAGTCGAACTGGGATTTTCAAAGAAACTTTTTTTAAAACCCACAGTTGAAAAGCAAGCAAATTATTTTGAAAACACAAATGAGCAAGTATCTAAGAGCCCATGGATAACCATGGATAGAAAGGGTGCTAACACCTTCCCTTTCTATAATCTACCTCCCAAACTGAGAGCAATCTCTATAAGGAATTTTTCTGTGCTTTTTTCCTTTCCATTTGGAGAAAATAAAAGACGGTGGAGACTATTGCTTCCGCGACATTTCGCGAACCAGCGTTAAACAGTCAGTTCCAGATCCACCGATCACACCATGCAATCGTCTTCTTGGCTGAGACTGTTGTCTTAGACAAAGACTTTTACCTACCGACGTTGTCTATAGCTATAACCTGTGCATCTCAAAAATCATGATTAAGCAATATAAATTAGATTTAAGACCATGAATCAATTGGGTTTGATCCTCTGATCATGAAGGTATCCATCTTTAGAGCCAATTGTTCCTGCATTTGAAAGCCCTAAAATGACTTTATAAACCCTAGCAATGGAGTTTCATCAAACATGCATCAAAACACGTAATTAAATATGCAAGCACATTCTAAAGGATGATACGAACATGAATATATGCTTAGAAATCATTTATCATGCATGAATTGTAAAAATCAAATTCAAGAATATGTGTGCAAACCATGAATCTGTAAGGAGTGATTCTGGGTGTTTTGATGCATGCAGATGATGCTGTTAGTTTCAGGAGATTTCCAGGAATGGATTGCTAGCCTTGAAACACATTGAATCGCCCTGTAGAACGAAATCTGATTCTCACTTTTTGTCCAAAAATTGATGTTTTGTTCTTGCAGTTTACATGACCAATCCTCCTTTTTATGCTTTGGAAATGTTGTGTACTTATAATAGACTGATTTAGGTTAACAAAATTGGAGCGTATGTTCACAAATTGTTGAGATTTGATTTGATTTTGTTCCTTGCATTATTTGTTTCTAAAACAAGCCAAATCATGATCTTTTCCAATCAATTAGCCTTTGCACGAATTTTTTCTGATTTGCTAGCTGTTCATGGACTCATGATATGCTCATAAAATCCAATCTTTGATTTTATTTGATTATTTCACTATTTAAATTGATTTGTTTTGATTTAAATGGATAGAAAATCAAAATAAATAATAAATATAATAAAATAATAGATGGATAAGCTCAGGGGTCGTGGGATATCTTAGGAACGAGTTTCAGACAAGAAAACACGAGCCCATTTGGAAAAAAAAGTCATTTTGATCAATATTGACTTCATGCACATTTCCAAAAATTGGGCAACTTTTGCAATGCATATCTCTCTCATTTTAAACCCTAGGAGGGTGTTCTTTGACTTTTTAGAAAGCTTAAGATGTCCTCTAAACAACATTTTTGGTTTCATCTTAATTGGATCTTCCATGTTCATGTAAGTAGCTTTGACCCAAAAGGTGTTTTTGTTGACTTTTGAAAAGGACCTATAATGTCTGATTTTACATCTTTTCAAGAGTGCATTTCTTGAACTTGAGGGCTGAAGATGATATGTAAGGAATTGGACTCTATTCAAGATGAGCCTTGGTTGGAAAATTTCTGATAAAGTATGAGAAAGTTATGCTTGGTCAAAGTTTGGTTCACCTTTCCTATAGAAACCCTAAATTGCCATATTTGACTTTTGATGAATTGGGAGCATTTCTTGGGGAATCATGATCAACCCTTGATAAAATGATGGATATTACTTCAAAATGTTGATTTTGACCAAAAATCTTAAAGTTTGACTGTATTTGGGCCACAGTTGAGTTTTGACCTAGTACAAAGCAAACTTGTTGTGCAAGGCATGAAACTTGGCATGGATGATCTTGAGGACATATTAGGACAATTTAAAACATTTTGGGTCCTTGGAACTCAGCCATCTTGATGAGGAGTGAAACCCTAGTTTGAGGCTTATTGTCTTAAGAGGAGGATTTGTCTGGTCAATCCTTAGTCAACTTGAGCCATTGAGGACCTCTAGGAGTATGTCTTGTGCGAAAATGGGAGGCAAAATTTTGGGGTACAACATCTTCCCCTGTTCAATCTTCTTAAACTAGAGGATTTAGATTGGCTTGTCCGCCTTTCGTGATCTGAGGGTGGAAGATGATTGAACACTAGAGTGCCCAGAAATTTGCACTCGCATGAAGTAATAGTGATGGTTGATGACGTCAAGAATGGGCTTACATATGCCATTTGGAGAAGATAACTGAAATTCTTCGGAGACGGGCTTAAAGATGCCATCCAGAGAATGTGACAGAGAGCTGTCGGAGATGGGCTTAAAGATGCCATCCAGAATAATGATGATTTCGTGAGATATTCCTTCGTGGGAATCCCTGTTCTTGTTGTTAGGGAGGACTTCATTGAGGAATGTTGGTCTGTGTCTTGGGGAATAGAGTCTAGGAGCTTTAGTCATCCATTACTCTACTGGGAGTCATCTCTTGATTGAAGAGACAGAAGTGAACTACTATATGGTCAAGATCCAGGCTTCATAGTGACTTGTTGAGGATAATAAGGATGGCTGATATATGGTTGTATCCCAGGCTTCATAGAGACTTACTGAGGAAATGATATTAAAATTTATCTGGTCAGGATCCTGGATTCACAGTGTCTTGAGTTGTTGATTGACTATTATCCGGTCAGTTTCCGGGCTTCATAGCTTCTTAAACTAGAATAGAAATATTAGTATCAATTTGACTGATCCAGAGAAAATCTCAATTTGTCTTCAACTGGGGTAGAAATATTAGCGTCGATTTGACTAAACTCGGGAAAGGCCTGAGATTAACTTTGACTGGAATAGTAATCAAGAGAATCTTAGTAGCGATTCAAATGACCCCAGACGAAAGTCTTGGTACATCTTCCATTGGCATGGTAATCAGAGAGATCTTAGTGTCGACCTATCTGACCCAGGGAAAATATTAGTTTAACTTTGACTGGAATAGTAATCAGGAGAATCTTAGTAGCGATTCAACTGACCCAGACGAAAGTCTTGGAATCTCTTCTACCGACATAGTAAGCAGAGAGATCTTGGGATAACTTTGACTGGCATGGTAATCAGGAGGATCTTGGTAGCGATTCAACTGACCCTGACAAAAGTCTTGGAGTCTCTTCCGCCGGCATAGTAAGCAGAGATATCTATGGTTAACTTTGGGTGGCATAGCTATCAAGAGAATCTTAGTAGCGATTCAACTGACCCAGACGCAAGTCTTGGAATCTCTTCCACCAGTATAGTGAGCAGAGAGATCTTGGGTTAACTTTGACTGGCATAGTAATCAGGATAATCTTAGTAGCGATTCAACTTACCCAAACGAAAGTCTTGGAGTCTCTTCTGCCGGCATAGTGAGCAGAGAGATCTCGTGAGGACATCTTCTTGAAGAAAATGATGAAATAGCCTTTGGTTAGACGTATCTTGTTGATTTGGTCCTTTCCTGAAAGGTAAAGAGTTAGTCGTATGCGAGGTCATGATGTATGAAATTCATTGTGATGATGTTCTCAAAATAAATGAGATTGTATTGTATGCAATATGTATGTGCATGCCATGATGTATAGATATGGGATGCTATTGCGGTATTTCTTAGTCAGGGAATATAAATCCCAGACTGTTGCTGAAGAGTATTGGGGCAGCTGAATTCTTCATTTCCGCTAGGGATGGTGAATGGAGATTACAATGCTGGGGATTTACTCCTTGTTTACGAATATTCTGCTGGGGTGAGACTCTGTTTGAGAATAACTTTGTGGAGGAATAGCTCTGCTTGTGAGAGGAGATGCTCTACTGGAATATTTTGCCGATTCAGGGAAATAATCTACGTCGGGGGATGAACTTCCGTAGCCATAGAAATAAACTATGTTGGGGATTTAGCTTCTGTATTCAGATAAATAAAGTATTCTCGGGAGAAAACTTTATGAACCGCTTGCGATTATAAAATTCGGCTAGGGAATATAGATATCGGCTCTTTGAAGGAACTTTACTGGGGAAAGTAGCTCCTTTTTGGGGAAACCGATGTCAAAGTTTTTGGTTGTCTCTACTCTGTGGGGAACATAGACGTCACGGAGTCGCATGTAATGGTGGCCTTGTTTCAAAACTTTACATGCCCCTGTACCCGCTGGAAGGAGTAACTGTCGGGATTGACATGTTTTTTTAGTCTTTGCCCCTGTTCCTTAAGTTATAAGCAACTGTCTTTCCGTTTCTTATGCAAATATTTGTGAATAGAAATCATACTCAAACGAACATGTCAAGAATAAGTCATTGGACGTTTTTGCAAAACAAAAAAAAAGAAAAACAAATGGTTTTGTAAAAATAACTTGTATTAGTTTCTGAAGTTGACCTATAACAGGCGATTTTGTACAAGGAAGTTGACGCTCTAGTAAGAGAATGTCGTCGTGAAAATGAAAGCTATACAATATTATGTACAAAGAGAAGAAAATAGCTATGTATAATAATCCCATTTATTTTCAATTCTGCTATTGCCGTTATGTCTTCGAGCGTCTCATCACTTTGCTGCTTGTCTGAAGCTGACTGGATTGATTGGTGTCGTTTTGAGCTTGATATATGATTGCTGCTATTTCCGCTATTTCTTATATTTGTTTTTTTTTATTGTTTTTTGTTGTTTAATTAACCAAACATAAAAGAAAAAGCTCACTAAAAAAAGTTAGGACTAGTTTTCTTAATTAAATAATTAAGTCCTTTAGTTAATTAATTAATTGAAACTTTAACCTTTTTTTCTTAATTAAAAATGAATTAGAATTTAGGACTAACTACTTTCTTTTTATAATAATAATAAAAAAAACTAAAAAGAAATTAGTTTATTTTTCTTAATTTAATTTTATTATATAGACTTTAGGATAATTGACTTTTTTAAAAAAATCAAAAACAACAAAAAGATCTTCATTTCTTAGGATATTGTTTAGACATTATTTTCAATTTCACGCGCGTTTATTTAATTTCACATTTTTATTACTAATGTACCTGCTCACTGGATGTAATAGATTAAAACTAGGACATTTACTGTTTTACCCCCTCTCATTTTTGTATAATGTAAACCCCCTCCCCAAAGCATTGTAATAGCATAAATTTAAATTCCTGCATTTTAATATTCTGCAATATATTAACTGCTAGTAATTAGGTGTGTATGATAAGACTAATAATCAAACGCTAGCAAACTTAACTAAAAAGACAAAAAAGTAACTGAACACAACACACATTGCACATATGCACCTCTAAGGTACGCCCACTTTGGTTGCCTTTAAAAATAAAACAGTCATGAAGCAGGAACGTTTTAGCAAAGACCCATAAATCAAAAAGATCATAGTCCCTCGATGATCCTACAGTTGCCTTTTCGATAAATGATCTAGTCCCTAAACAAAATTTCTAAAGCGTCTCCACAAATTACCTTCGTGACTGTAACGTCCCTTCGAATGTCCCTCATACATCCAACGATAGGGATACTGTTGTACCCCAAAATTTGCCCTCTCATTTCTCAAAGGATCACCCTGAACCCTCAGGTTTTTTTCCATCCAATTCCAAGCCTTAAATTACAAATTTTCCAAGAAAGTCATTCACAAGGGAAAAATGGTCATTTACACACTGAAAAGTCAAACTTTGACTTTTGGATTAAAATCAAGTTTCCAGGATCATATTTCATCAAGACATGTTGAAATATGAAGTTTGTTTCATCAAGAAAATCAAAAGTCAAAATTACTTTGGAAAAGTCAAAATTCTAAATACGTAGAATTTTTCTAAGTGTTTAAGAAATATGACAAGCTCAGAACTTCTGATCAGATTATCACCATGATGCAAACTGATTCTGGAATAACTTCTAACACAAGAGTTGTGGATCTCAATGAGATCTCAAACATTGCGGAACAAAACTTCTCCTAAAAATGTTGGGATTTCAAGATATAACTCCTCAAAGACGCGTCCATGAAACTGAAGCACTCAGTAAATTCTGGACTCTTCCAGGACAGAGTTTGGTCAGAACTTCTTGGCCAGTTTTCACAAAGATTCAGTCAGAGTTTGCAAGGGTAATTCAAAGATGGTTTACCAAGCGTGTTTCAAGCTTCCTGGAAAGTCTAAGATCTCCTTCAAAACATGCTGGAGCAAGGAGATGCAAATATCAGAAGTTGGATGTCTAATCTAAGTTACACTGAAGGTGAACTTCTGACCCAGGATTAAGTAATAATGCATAATCTCTCATTTCAGGATTTCTGGTTTGATAAATCTCATCATCATTTAATGCTCACAACCACTTTTGAGTATTTATCCAAAGGATTTCCCCACGTGTGGCATATAAGTACCTTTATTGTCTTGGAAAAGCAAAGCTTTGTACAAGAGTGTGCTGGGCCCATGCATTACTTTTGCTTTTGAGGTTACCTTTCCTTAATTCATGCTTACAAATCCAGCTTAGGCGCTGCTAAAGTTGCTAACCACCATACCTATTTTAACTTACTTCAAGAACAAGTCAGCGCCTAGCATATGATGGTTGTTCCCCTTGACCTCTCCAAGCTACTAAACCTTTGCCTATAAATTGAACTTGATTGGCAACTATAAAAGGGTCGGAAAATTGAGAAAGAAAAAGCCTTGAACCCCTGCTAAAATTCCAAGAATCCAAAACTGTAAACACAAAATACAAAACCTGTTAGCTTTTGATTTCTTGCATTCAAACTCCATTTTTCCTCAACTGTTTCTTAACCAAAACTATCCATACAGTTTCTGATTTACATATTAGAAGCTATCATAACTTCTGTGTTCAGACTGTAATACACTCTCCATCCACATCCACCTCAAAGAGGTCAGAACTTTGGCCCTTGGCTGTTCCAGAATCTTCTAACCATTTGTAGCCCAAGTTAAAAGTTTCCATCCTGCTGAACACGTGAGAAAGCTATTCAGAACATCACAAGTGGTCAGAACTAGACTCTAGCTCACAAAGTATTTTCCAGCTGCAAGGTAAGCTTCTGCTGGCTCTCATCATGTTACTTAGGCATTGTTAGACTTGCATGTTCAAAATACAATGTAGACATCTTGATTCTGATGATGTACATATTCTGAGGTTTCATGCCTAAGTAGAGAGAATTTCAGTTCAGAACTTCTTGAAGAAATTAGGACTCAGAATTAGGATTAGCAAATTCATGCTTGCTTCTGATTTATAGTTCTGATATCTCTTATTTCTGAAACATTATGAAACTTGCCATAACTGTAATATACGCATCTTCTGTTTTTATGGAGAAATGACTAAGTTGCAGATGTTCTAACTAGCATGGAGAGGGAGACGAAATTCTGCCAGTGGCATCAGAACTTCTGAAATCTTCTTTGTTCCCAGCGGACCCAGAACTTCTGACTTTACCTATTTCTGCTAATGTGATTTCTGCTTTTGCAGCACGCCAGAGTCAGAACCTCTGATCTCTTTTAGTTCAGCAATACGTTGATTCTATTTTCTTTTCCCTCACTATTTTTGCTATCACTTCTATTTTCACTAATCAAAAACACCAAAAACATTTTACATTTTACATGCTTTATTTTATTTCTTGAAACAAAAAGATCAAAATATTTTCTTAAGCAAACTAATTTCTTTTCTTAAAACAAAACAAATCCATTTTACACTTCTTGTATATTACTTCAATATGGTTGTAATAGTAACTTAGGATTTAGTTTTATTGGCAATCCCCATTTGTAAATCTGTACACCCCATCCCCCTAATGGTTGTAATAGCGTAGGATATTTACTTTCCACACCTTTTATTGCTTTCATATATTTCTAGTAATTAGGGCGTGTATGGCAAGACATGAAATCAACAAATAGAGAAACCTAATCAAGACAAAAAATGCATGCAATCAAAAACCCTTTGCACATATGGATACCTTAGGGTAATCTCACTTGTTTCCTATCGGAAAAATAGTCATGTCCCTCGAACATGGGCGTTTTAGCAAAGACCCTCGATAAAAGATTGTAGTCCCTCGATGACCCTCGATGTTGCCTTCGGTAAATGATCTAGTCCCTAAACGACATTGCTAAAACATCCATAGGTTGCCTTCTATGACTATACGATGACCCACGCCCATCCCTTCATATCCAATGATGGGGCTTCTCACCAAATCAATGGTAGGATAGCAACATCTACAGGAGGAGGAAAAGAACATTTAAGACCTTTTGAGTAGGTAGATTCGCTCATAGTTACTCGCTTGCTCACAACAAAAACATTCTATACACCAACACTTTCACTTTGAAACATTTTCAAAAGACAACACTTTGTATGATTTCTTATAGAGACGAGAATCATTACAAAGACACTTTTCAAAATCACATTCAAAAAACACATTCCACAAACACTTCTTTGAATTATTTTCCAAACAAACACTTTGTACGCGTTCTTAGAGAAACGAGAACTGTTACCAAGTTATATTTTCAAAATACTTTCAAAAAACCATACAAAGCACAATTTCAAACAAAAAGCAAGTGATCTGGCAAGTAACTAAGAGCCCATGGAAAACCATGGATGAAAAGGGTGCTAATACCTTCCCTTTTCATAATATACCCCCCGAACTCAAGAAACAATCTCAAAGGTCTTTCCTGTGCTTTTTCACCTTTCCTTTTGGATAAAAGAAAAGTCGGAGGCGACTCTTGCTAACCGTAACATTTGCGATCAAACACAAAACCTTCAAGTCAGTTCTCCCACCGTATCACAGAACTGGCGACTCTGCTGGGGAAAATTCTAAAAGTCGAGTTACCTTAGAGATAAATCACATTTATTTGCTTACCTTGTTTGACTTGTATGCTTTACATTATGGTTCTTTGTTTGGGTTTGAATCCTCTACCCAGATTTGGGATACATTATAGGTAAGTAGCAATACATTGTGGGCACTGTGCGGGGTATATCGACATGGTCTAAGAAATAGTTATGTTAGTGTGACATATTTGTGGGTACCGGTAGCTTTTGAGTTAATCAAAGAGAATATGGGGCCTCTGAGTGATGTCATGAAGCACTAATGAACTTTTAGAACCTTTACTTGACCAACTTGGCCTTTAGGATGTAGTGAGATGGCCGGCTTTGGTGCAGTCTGAAGTTGGTAGATACTCGATACTACACTCATTGAGGTTTGGTTTCTTGGGATATTCCGGTCGCCATTAAAGAGGCTTATGCTGAAACAATGACTAAGGAAACAAACCAGTGATGTTGAGCTCCTTAGAACCCAGTTACTATTAGTAGGACAGGTTTGAGCTAATTAAACTTCAAGAGGGTACTTACCTATAAAACTCCATGCAAGCCTAAACCTAAGGATTTGTTTGTTTTGTTTGTATATACATACTTGTACATAACATCATGAACATCATAACATCATACACATTCACTAACCATTTCAAGGATTTTTGGGATTCATCTTTGTTCTTGTTTTGTAGGATATGGATTCTCTTCGCAGGAAAACTATTCAAGTCAACCTTGTAAGGATCCCTCCACAACTTAAGGAGCTAGCTTCAAGGATTCTTGAAAATTATCCATTCACCGAGAGACATGGTCTCCTACTCAACTTGGTCACCTCCAAGACAGATGAGGACATGATGAAGGTGCTCTTTCAGTTCTTTGATCCTTTACACCACTGCTTCATATTTCCTGACTATCAACTTGTACCTACTTTGAAAGAATTCTCCTGACTCTTGAGGATTCCCATTCTCAATCAACTACCTTTCAATGGTACAGAAAGAGACCCAAATCCAGAAGAGATTGCTCAAGCTTTACACTTGCACTCATCTGATGTCACAACTCATTGGGAAACAAGGAGTGGTGTCAAAGGTTTCCTAGCAAACTTCTTGTTTGTAAAAGCCCAAAACTATTGGAATTCTTCGGATCTACAAGCTTTTGAGGAAATTGTGGCTCTCCTCGTCTATGGGATGGTCTTGTTTCTAAATCCTGACCAACTCATAGACATAAACACCGTCAGAATCTTCATATCCCGCAACCCGGTGCCTACATTACTAGGGGATATCCTACACTCTTTTCACACTCGCACTATGAGGAAAAGAGGTGTCCTTATGTGTTGTACTCCTCTTTTGGCAAGATGGTTTATTTTGCATCTTCCCCAATCTGTATTGAAGAACGAGTAAGGTTCAAGGTGGTCACAAAGGTTGATGACACTCAAACATTCAGACATTCATTGGTGCTCCTGATCCATAGAGAGTGTTACTATTATCGACCGTTATAGAGAATTTACTAATGTCCCTTTACTTGGCACTAGGGAGGTATCACCTACAACCCCTGCTTAGCCTTGAGACAATTTGGTTACACCCGAAGGGATGGCCTGCACGAGATGTTGATTCAAGGTTTGGTATTTGACTATGACAACGACGATCAAGGTCTTCGCCAGAGATTTATATGAGCTTGGAGGATGTTGAACAAGGTAGATAGCAAGACTTTGGGGCACAAGAATTCCATCCCTCCTGAGCCTTACCTCAAATGGGTACGAACTCGTGCTCAGAGTCTTATGATGCCTTATCCCTCTATTCTCTCGGTAATCATTGAGCCTATTAAGGAAGGAGATGTTCCATACACTATCCTACATCCTGACATCCCTACCTCTCTTAAAGACATACAAAGAGGTTGGATACAACTCAAGGGGGGCGGGATACTTTCGAAGCCCAATTCTACGTAAACGAGAAGAAGGTTTTGGAACTCACTAGAGTACTTCATGGGGAGCAGACTCTCAATTCCTACATCGCACCAAAGAGGATGTGTACTACCTTTTTATCTTAGAGTTTTTGTATTATTTTTCCCAAGAAGGCATTGATGTACTAAAGCTTTAATATATTAATATAACGTGAGTTTCCTTTTTGTCTAAAACAAGTTTGAACCTTAAAATCCTTGAAATCATTGCAGATGCATTTATCATTCATCATAACATAAGCAGGTTTCTTGCAACAAGTCTCCTCATCTTTCTACTGTTTATTTCAGTAAGAAGGATCTCGAGCAAACGGGGAAAGACCTCCAAGCTCAGAATGCACAGTTTCAATAGTTGTTTTTGACCCTCGCTAAAGGACAAGAAGAGTTGAAGACTTTGTTGGCTGAGGAGAAGAAAAAGAAGACAAAGAAGATAACTAGAGTTCTAAACATGGGAAGAAGATTCCAAGGGGAGACAAGAAGGGCCTTAGACTTTGCAACGACATCCGGTGAGAAAGACAACCAAGATGGGAAGGGTAAAGAAACAATTATCCAGTCAGAATCAGAATAGGAGGAAGAAGAAGACTATTCTGAAGAAAAATACCCTCCAGCTGATGACAAGTATAAGCATCTAGAAGAACGGTTGAGTGCAATGGAAATCCAAAAATTGCCTGGGTTGGACTTTGAGGAGTTGGGCTTAGTATCGGGGATTGTCATTCCTCCAAAATTCAAAGCACCTTTGTTCGCCAAATATGACGGAGTTTCATGTCCTAAAATGCATCTCCGGTCCTATGTGAGGAAAATCCAGCCCCATACCGCTGACAAAGATTTATGGGTACACTTCTTCCAAGACAGTCTGTCTAGAACTCAACTTGATTGGTTTTATCTGTTAGAAAGAGCCAATGTTCATAACTGGGAAGATCTTGCTGCAGCCTTTTACAAACAATACCAATACAACGTTGATCTTGCACCTACCCGTACTCAGCTCCAGAATATGGCCATGGTTTCAAGTGAAGGCTTTAAGGACTATGCGCAAAAATGGAGAGACTTGGCTGGAAGAGTTCAACCTCCCCTATCTGAAAGAGAATTAGTAGACATGTTTTTGGGCACCTTGTCTGGTCCCTTCTTCAATCACCTAATTGGGAGTTCATCGGCAGGTTTTACTGAACTGATATTGACCGGAGAGAGGGTAGAAGCCGGGATAAAGAGTGGAATGATTCAAAAAGACACATCCTTTGCTGCTGTAAGGAAGCCATTTATCAGAAAGAAAGAAGTGATTGCTATTTATCCTCAGAGAAATCAAGATAGGGCCGAACGCCGTCCAATGGTGGGGGCTGTTATGATTCCTAAACCTGCGCCTGATCAGCAAAGAAGAAATCAACCAAGGATGGAAAGACCAGTCAGATAGTTCATCAGAATTAACATGACCCTATCTCAAGTATTGCCACATCTGTTAAGATCCAACCTAGTGACTATAAAAGAAGCTCCAAAGAATCCTAACACAACATCTCCCCACTATCATCCTAATGCCCAGTGTGCATACCACTCTGAAAGTCCCGACCATGACACTAATAACTGTTGGGCTCTAAAGAACAAAGTAGGAGACCTCATCGAATCCAAAGAGATTGAATTCGATACGCCGAAAAAGACAAATTTCATTTTTGCCCCTATGCCCAAACATGGCCATAATAGCAACGCCATTGAGGAAGATATGTTTGTTACTTCAGTTAATGAACTTATGACCCCACTCCTGATTATCAAAAAGAATTTATTGAATGCCAGTGTGTTCCCAGGCTGTAATGAAAGTTGTTATTCCTTTTTATCCTCTCCAACCAGCTGTCCTTTGGTGAAAGCAGGCATTCAGTGCCTAATAGATAACAAGGAAATTATGTTTGAAAAGACTTCTGTTCCACCTGTTCCTTATAATGATGTTTCCATCATTACCATTTCCGCCAATTCTTCCAGGGTCTCCACCAAAAGACCCGTTAGAATTACATCAGTTCCAAAAGCAGCTCCTTTGATAATTATAATGCCTAGACCAGTCTCGTATTTGTTAGACAAAACCATACCCTAGAATTATGGAGGGGATGTCTACTACCACAGTATCAAACAAGATTGGCCAGCTTCCGATGATTCAAGTTCTGAGAAAGTTGACTCTGATATCAGTAATATTGCAGGGACTAGCAATATTACCTGAAGCAGAAGGATATTCTCTTCAGAAATTTCTCCCCTAAAAGCAGTTTCTGGACCCGTAATCATTCATATTGTTGTCGTTCCTCCAAAGGCTGCTCCCAGTCCTACAATCATCTCTACTAATACTCCAACTGACAAAGTTGTTACAATCCCTGCTATCACTCCTACTGACATTCCTGCTGCCGAGTAAACCAAGACTCGAGGTAAAGGTATTCTGATTGATCCTGTCCGGACGAAGGAACAATCATTGACTATCCCTGAGACCTCTCGGAAAGAGATGGAGGAAATTCTAAAGATCATAAAAAGAAGCGACTACAATATAGTCGAGGAACTGGGGAAAACTCCATCTAAAATTTCCATGCTGGCTTTATTACTATGTTCCGAGGCGCATGCAAAGGCCTTGGTAAAATTCTTGAAAACTACCCATGTACCCCAAGAAACATCTGCCGATCAGTTCCAAGACTGCGTAGCCAGCTTGACTGCAGATAATGGACTATGTTTTTTGGATGTTGATTTAACACCAAGAGGAAGGAAGCATAATGAGGCATTGCATGTCTCAGTGGAATGCAGGGGCACAACCTTGGCTCATGTTTTGGTGGAAACCGGGTCGTCTCTGAATGTATTTCCTAAAAAGGCTCTTGACATGCTTGACTGTGAGGGATTGACATTGAAACCAAGCAACATAGTAGTGAGAGCTTTTGACGGCTCAAAAAGGATGGTGCATGGGGAAGTGGATATCCCCATAAAGGTTGGAACCTAAACATTTGATTCAACCTTTTATGTAATGGATATTCGCCCTTCATATTCCTGCTTGCTAGGCCGACCATGGATTCACAATGCTGGCATTGTTACTTCTACGTTGCACCAAATGCTGAAGTACCCAATTCAAGGGAAGATTATCACCGTTCATGGAGAAGAAGAGTATATGATCAACCATCTCAATTCCTTCAGATATGTGGAGTTAGATGGCAAATTTATTGAAACTCCATTCCAACACTTCGAAGAAGTCCCGCAAGATGTGGCAGTGACCAAGGCCGTTCCCAAGATCACAAGGCCTCCACTCAGGATGTCATATTTGAAGGATGAAAATGCAGTGATAAAAGAAGGTAAGTGCACTATCTGGGGATAACTCTCAGATATCCCATACAAGTCTGATAAATTTGGCCTGGGTTTCACTTTAGGTGCCCAGAAAGTTGTGCGCCACGCTCGCGCCGGAGGACCGCCCTTGAAGATTAGCAATCGCGAAGTCAATGCAGTGGAGGATGATGAAGACGGCTACAACTTGGAGGATTGGATCTTCCCAAATGTCAGTGGAGGGCTCAACAACTAGGAGTCTATAGATTTTGTCCCGGTCACTTTTATCCCACAGTAATTTGTCTTTACATTTTGTTGGATTGTAACACATCCCAACACCATCCATCATTTAGAACTCATCCCACACCCTATTACAAGACTGTAACACCATTAACACCATCCTCCATTTTCAAAAACATAACTTTGCACTTGGACTTCTCCAGCACGATTCAGCCACCTCCAACACAAACTAAGCATTGCATTAGCTTCCTAGGACCTCAGTGGAGCTATTTTGATCATCACAACACCTTGAGGAGTGCTCAAACTCAGAATACGATTTCCAGTTTTGAGGTAAGTTTCCTTAACTTGGAACTCTTCATACAAGCATCTTTAATGTTTAATTTGTGAATGGAAAATATAGATATCATTGCCTTGAAGATAACCATGTCCATAGTTTTCATTTATGTTGCTTGAGCTTAGAGAATTTTAAGATTGAAATTTATGGAAAAGTTAGGATTCAGATTAGGGCCATTAAAATTCATGTTTGTATTTGATCTATAGTTTTAATTTTTTACATTTCTGAAACCGTGAGGAAATTTTCCACAAGTTTCATGTTTACACTTTTGCAAATGGATGAGAAATGAGCACGATGCAGGTGGTCTGACCAGGCGCGAGGTTGACGATGAAGTTTGCCTTCAGGAAGCAGTTTCTAATATATATTTATGGTTTGACATAAGTTAACAGATGTATCACCGCCCCAGTGGTTAAAGCGCGTGCATGTCACCCTTAGGTCCTAGGTTCAAGCCCCAACGTGACCTTTTGCATTTTTTTTACATTTTTCTCACATTTTCTGAATTTTTGCAGCGCTTGGGTCAGCAGTTTGGGCCTGACTTTTTTTCTTACAATACTCCTTATTTCACTTATTAACCCCCCCGACTTTATTTTTTTTTTAAAATTTTATTTTTACTTTTTTATCTTTTATTTATTATTATTATTAATATTATTATTATTATTACTATTTTCATTAATAAGAAAAATCCAAAAATATTTATATTTTATTATTTATATTTATTTAGTTTATTTTTTCTTTACAAAAATAAAAGAACAAAAACATTTTCTTTAATTAATTTCTTTTTAAATACTTAAATAATTTAATTTTAATTATTATTATATTATATTATTTATTTTTCTTATAAATTAAAATCAATTTAGAATTTAAAACTTTTATTTAATTATTTTTATTTACTAACTTAACTAAATTCACCAAAACCCTAAAAAACTTGTTTTCTTTAAATTAATTTATTCCACTAACTTAATATTAATTTTCTTTTTTTGTTAATTATTTTATTTTAATTAATTAGGTAAAAAACCCATTTGCATGAAAAACCAAATAAAAAAAAATCACATTTCTTCTTACGTTTCATATTTTTGCATTTTATCCTTATTTTGTACATTTATTCAAAAATTCAATATGGTTGTAATAATTATTTAGATTTAATTTCTTGCAATATTCCCCATTTATAATTTGTATAACCCCTCCCCTAAATGATGTAATAGTGTAGTAATTTTAATTTTCGCAATTTATCGTTTTATATACAAATGCTGGTAATTAGGGTTTTGTATGGAAAGACTAGAACCAACAAATAGCAAACCCTAATCAAGACAAAACAATGCATGTAAGTCAATAGACTTGCACACAAACACCCATAGGGTAAATCCACTTGGTTGCCTTACAAAAATAGCCATATTATGCATGTGAGGTATCTTAGCAAAGACAAGCAAAATACAAGATCATAGTCCCTTGATGACGCTATCCATGTTGCCTTTTAAAATGATCTTAGTCCCTAAGAGAAATGCTAATATATCTTGCAACATTGCTAATCATGGTTATATGATGACCCACACCCGTCCCTTTTACATCCAAAGATAGGGTTACTTACCAAATCAATGGTAAGATAACAATGTCAAAGGAAACAGGAAATGAACATGAAGGACTTTTGAGTAGGTAGAATGTTCTTAGTTACTTGCTCAATTTTCAAAACCAAAACATCCTTTCTATTTTAAAAACAAACACCAACACTTTCAAAAACATCTTTCAAACTTGAAAAAAATTTCAAAAGATCAAACACTTTGTATACATTCTTATGAACGAGAATCATACAAAGTTTGCCTAAACAAAGGCCTCTTTACAAAATACTTCAAAAACCACACAAAGCACATTTTCAAACAAAAGCAAGTGATCTAGCAAGTAACTAAGATTCCATGGAAAACCATGGATGAAAAGGGTGCTAATACCTTCCCTTTTCATAATCTACCCCCTAACTCAAGAAAACATTTCAAAGGTCTTTCCTATACTTTTTCACCTTTCCTTTTGGATAAAAGAAAAGTCGGTGGCGACTCTTGCTAAACGCAACATTTGCGATCAAACGCAAAACACCAAGTCAGTTCTCCCACCGTACCACAGAATTGGCGACTCTACTAGGGATTAACGGAAAGTGGGGTTACCTTAGGGCTAGATCACACTTATTTGCTTTCTTTGTGTGACTTGCATGCTTTACATTAGGGTTCCTTGTTAGGGTTTGTTTTAATCCCACACCTGGATTTTGGGCACCTTTCTTAGGTAAGTAGCAATAAACTGTGAGGGAACTGTGCGGGGTATAACGACACGGTTGAAACAGTAGCTACGTTGATGCGATACTTTTGTGTGTACCAATAGCCCTTGAGTAATCAAGGAGGATACGGGGCCACCGCGTGGTGTCATAAAGCATCAACTGGCTTTAGCACCTTAATTGACCAACTTGGCTTTTAGGACGTAGTGAGATAGCTGTCTTTGGTGTAAACCCAAAGTCAGTTGATACTCGATACTATACTCATTGAGGTTTGACCCTTGAATTTTGTTTGGTGGAAAGTCAATTGTCTATCGGAACGAGAGTTAGGGGAAAGACCAGTGATATTGAGATCCCTTAGAACCCGATTACTATATTTAGGACAGGTAGAACCAATCCAACTTCAAGAGGGTATGACCTTAAAACCCATGCAAGCCTTGAACCTAAGGTATTTGTGTGATTTGCTTGTGCTTATTTGCTATATCTGAGCATAGTCATGACATCATAATATAGCATGTCATACTAACCATTTCAAGGATTCTTAGGGTTTATTTTTGTCTTGTCTTGTAGGACATGGCTCTCGCCCGCAAATTCACTATCCAAATCAGTCTGATAAAAGTACCTCCTCAGCTTAAGGATTTGGCATCAAGGGTTCCCGAAATCTCTCCATTCACAGAAAGACATGGTAGGCTTCTCAACTTGGTCACTTCAAACCCTGATGAAGAAATGTTAAAAGTGCTCTTTCAGTTCTTTGACCCTCTCCATCACTGCTTCACTTTCCCAGATTACCAGTTAGTGCCTACTATGGAGGAGTTTTCTCTACTATTGGGGGTGCCTATCCTTAATGAAGTACCTTTCAATAGTATGGAAAGATACCCTAAACCCGAAGATATTGACAAAGCTTTGTCCTTACAACGGTCTAACATAGTAGCAAATTGGGAAACCAGGAGAGGTGTCAAAGGTTTTTTGGCTAAGTTCTTGTTCGAGAAAGCTCACCATTTCTGGGATACCTTGTACTTACAAGATTTTGAAGAGGTGTTAGCCCTTATCATCTATGGTTTGGTACTGTTTCCTAATCCGGACCAACTCATAGACCTGAATATGGTTAAGATTTTCGTGTCACGTAATCCAATACCTACTCTGCTTGGAGATATCCTACATTAGTTGCATACTCGCACTATAAAGAGGAGAGGAACCCTTCTGTATTACACACCTCTTTTTGCTAGGTGGTTTACTTTGCACCTACCATGATTCGTCTTGAAGAATGAACAAGGTTTGAGATGGTCTCAAAGGCTGATGACTCTTACATATTCTGGCATTCATTGGTGTCCCCGATCCTCGGAGAATGTTACCATTATCGACTGTTATGGTGAATTCCCTAATGTCCCTCTCTTAGGCATTAGGGGAGGAATCACTTACGATCCTTGTTTTGCGCTACGACAGTTTGGATCCGCAAGAATGATGCACTTTTCAAGGAATCACCTTCGACTACGAGAATGATGCTCAGGATTACCGCAAAAGGTTCATGAGATCTTGGGGCATTATTCATAGAGTTGATAGCAAGACACTAGGGCATAAGAATTCCATCCCTCTTGAGCCTTATCTCAAATGGGTACGAGCTCGTGCTCAAAGTCTTAGGATGCCTTATCCCTATATTCTCCCAGTTATTGTAGAGCCTATTGTGGAAGGAGATGTCCCGTACACTATCCTTTATCCTAACATGCCCACCTCTCTCAAAGACTTGCAAAGGGATTGGATACAGCTTAAAGGGGAGCGAGACACTTTTGAGGCCCAATTCTACGCCAGCAAGAAGAAGTTTCTGGAACTCACCAAGCAGCTTCATGAGGAGCGGAGTCTGAACACCTACATCGCACCAAAGAGGATTCATACAACTTTTTTATCTTAGAGTTTTTTGTATTTCTTTGTAAGCCAAAAGAGGCATGATGTACTCAAACTTTGATTTATTAATATAACGTGTGTTCCTCTTTGGTCTAAAGCAAATTTAAATCTCTAATTTCCTTGAAGTCATTGCATGTGCATCTACCATTCATCATAACATAAGCAGGTTTCTTGCAACAAATCTCCTTATCTTTCTACTATTTATTTCAGTAAGATGGATCTCGAGCAGACAGTAAAAGACCTCCAGGCGCAGAATGCTCAATTTCAACAGATGTTCTTGACTCTAGCCAAAGGACAAGAGGATTTGAAAACTTTGCTTGTTGAAGAAAAGAAGAAGAAAGCAAAGAAAGTAACCGGAGTTCTGAATATGGGAAGAACGGTCCGAGGACAAGCCAGATGGACCCTAGAATTCGAAACATCATCTGGTGAAAAATACAATCAAGAAGGGAAAGGCAAGGAAGCGGTTGCCCAGCCAGAATCTGAAGAGGAAGAAGAAGAAGATTACTCTGAAGAGCAGTATCCCCCGGCCGACGACAAATACAAACATCTGGAGGAACGACTAAGCGCAATGGAGATTCAGAAAGTGCCCAGGTTGGACTTTGAAGAGTTGGGTTTGGTGTCTGGGATTGTTATTCCACCAAAATTCAAGGCACTAGTGTTCGCTAAATACGACGGGGTTTCGTGTCCCAAGATGCATCTAAAATCTTATGTGAGGAAGATACAGCCTCACACTGCTGACAGAGATTTGTGAGTACACTTCTTTCAAGACAGTCTATTCGGAACTCAGCTTGATTGGTTCTATCAACTAGAAAGGGCCAATATCCATAATTGGGAAGACTTTGCCACTGTTTTCTATAAACAATATCAACACAATGCAGACCTTGCTCCCACCCGTACTCAACTCTAGAGTATGGCTATAGTTTCAAGTGAAGGCTTCAAAGACTACGCTCAGAAATGGAGGGACTTAGCAGGAAGAGTCCAGCCTCCCCTTTCTGAAAGAGAACTAGTAGACATGTTTCTGGGTACCCTGTCTGGTCCTTTCTTTAATCATCTAATTGGAAGCTCTTCAGCAGGCTTCACTGAATTGATCTTGACTGGGGAAAGAGTGGAAGCCGGGATTAAGAGTGGGAAGATCCAAAAAGACGCATCCTCTGCCGCTGTAAGAAAACCATTTATTGGGAAGAAAGAAGTTGGTGATGTGTATCTTCAAAGGAATCAAGATATAACTGAAAACCGTCTAATGGTGGGGGCTGTCATGATCCCTAAGCCTGCGCCTACTCAACAAAGGAGCAATCAGCCTAAAACAGAAAGACCAGTAAGACAATTTACCCAGATTAATATGAAACTATCTCAAGTCCTGCCACATTTGTTGAGATCTAATCTGGTAACTTTGAAGGAAGCTCAAAAGAATCCTAACACAACCTCTCCTCACTACTATCCTAATGCTCGCTGTGCTTACCATTCAGAGAGTCCAGGCCATGATACCAACAACTGTTGGGCTTTAAAAAACAAGGTGCAAAACCTTCTTGAAGAAAAAGAAATTGAATTTGATGCTCCTGAGATCCCAAATGTTATCACCGCTCCTATGCCCAAGCATGGTCGTGGTGTTAACGCTGTTGAAGATGATATATTTGTTACTGTTGTTGATGAACTTGTTACTCCTCTCCTGACCGTCAAGAAGAACCTATTGAAGGTCGGTTTATTTCCGGGCTGTGATGAAGGATGCCACTTCTATTTATCCCTACCCACTAGTTGTCATTTACTGAAAGCAGGTGTCTAACGCCTAATGGATGACAAAGAGATTTTGTTTGAAAAGACTCTCGTTCCAACCATTTCTTACAAAGATGTTTCAATAGTAACCATTTTCTCCAATCCTTCCAGGGTCTCCACCAAAAGACCTGTTAGGATTACATCAGTTCCTAAAGTGGCTCCACTGATAATTACTATGCCAGGTCCAATCCCGTACTCGTCAGATAAAATTGTCCCATGGAACTATGGGAGCGACGTCTACTATCACGGTGTCAAGCAAGATTGGCTGGCTGATGAAGACTCGATTTTTGAGAAGGCTGACCCCGACATCGGTAATATTGCGGGAACCAGCAAGATAACCCGAAGTGGAAGAATATTCTCCACAGAGATTGCTCCTCCGAAGACTGTTACCGGTCCTGTGATCATCCATGTTTTTGTTCCTGTTGACACTACTACTACTACTACAATCCCTATGGTTATCCCTACTGACACTGCTACCACCGAGTCGACCCAGACTCGGGGCAAAGGAATTCTGGTTGAGCCTGTCTAGATAAAGGCGCAAACAGTATCTATCCATAAGGCCTCCCAAAAAGAGATGGAAGAAATTCTGAAAATTATAAAGAGAAGCGACTACAACGTAGTCGAATAGCTAGGGAAAACTCCGTCAAAAATTTCCATGCTGGCTTTATTGTTGTGCTCTGAGGCTCATGCGAAGGCCTTGGTGAAATTTCTCAAAAATGCCCATGTACCACAAGAAACCTCTGTTGATCAGTTCCAAGACTGTGTGGCCAGTTTAACCACTGACAATGGTTTAGGCTTTTCTGATGCTGACTTAACACCTAGAGGGAGGAAAAATAACAAGGCATTGCATGTCTCTATCGAATGCCGGGGCATAACTTTGGCCCATGTTTTGGTTGATATCGATTCGTCTTTGAATGTGTTGCCTAAGAAGGCTTTTGATAGACTTGACTGTGAATGTTTGACCTTAAAACCCAGCAACATATTGATAAGGGCCTTCGATGGTTCAAAGAGAATGGTGCATGGGGAGGTAGACATCCCCATAAAAGTTGGGACTTAAACCTTTGATTCAACTTTTTACGTGATGGACATTCACCCTTCCTATTTCTGATTATTGGGCCGACCTTGAATTCATGACGCTGGGGCCGTCACCTCTACATTACACCAAATGCTGAAATACCCAACCAAAGGGAAAATCATTATTGTCCATGGAGAAGAAGAATATATGGCCAGTCACTTAAACTCCTTCAGATACGTGGAATTGGATGGTGAATTCATTGAAACTCCGTTTTAGCATTTTGAGGAAGTCCCACCAACCGTGGCAGTAATCAAGGCTATTCCCCAAGTTCCAAAGATAACAAGACCTCCTCTAAAGATGTCTTCTCTGAAAGATTCCAAGGCAATGATCGAAGAAGGTGGGTGTACTATTTGGGGCCAACTCCCAGATATCCCATACAAATCTGACAAATTTGATTTGGGTTTCACTTCAGGAGCCCAGAAAGCTGTACGTCGTGCTCGTGCTGAGGGACCACCCTTGAGGATCAGTAACCACATAGTCAACACAGTGGAGGATGATGAGGACAACTACGGCCTGGAAGAATAGATTTTCCCAACTGTCAACGGAGGACTCAGCAACTGGGAAGCTAAATACTCTGTCCCAATTATTTTTATCCAACAGTAATTGTCTTTAAATTTTTGTCGGACCTGTAATAATTAAACAAATTCAGACTTTTAAAACCTTGTGACTTACCCGAGGCACAACGGTCCATTTGTAAGGGTTGTTACCTCATTTTCAAATGTCATCAATGAATCATGAACGTTTTTGCATACAAACTTTGTGCTCTTTGTCTTTATTTTATACATTTTTATTTCTTTCAAAGATAGATATACTCTTACACACACTCACATTCAAAATGAAGGTCTACATCCACTCAGGATCCCATGGGTAACAATTCTGCTATGGCCTTTTATAACTCTGAAAATGTAATCTACCAAGCTGAAGACGAAGGTGAGGAAGATTTTGAAGTGCGAGGGGAACTAGCCAGGTTACTACAACAATAAGAGAGGACCATTCAGCCCCACGAAGAACCAGTGGACACAGTTAACCTTGGTACCGAAGAGGACAAGAAAGAAGTCAAGGTGGGTGCCAATCTAGAACCCAGTGTCAAGAAGCGTCTGACTCAGTTGCTACATGATTATGTTGAGGTCTTTTCCTGGTTGTACAAAGACATGCCAGGACTTGATGCTGATATCGTGGTACATCGTCTACCAAAAAAATAAGACTTCCCTTTGGTAAAACAGAAAATCCCTCGCATGCGACCAGACATGTCAGAGAAGATTAAGGCTGAAGTCATGAAACACTTCAACGCCAATTTCTTAGTTGTCACCTCCTATCCACAATGGGTCACCAATGTTGTTCCAGTGCCTAAAAAGGACGGAAAAGTATGAATGTGCATGGACTACAAATATTTGAATAGGGTAAGCCCTAAGGAAGATTTCCCACTTCTCCATATCGATATTCTGGTTGACAATACCGCACACCATAAAGTGTTCTCATTTATTGATGGTTTCTCAGGCTACAACCAAATCAAAATGGCGCCTGAGGACATGGAGAAAACGACCTTTGTCACACAGTGGGGCATATTCTGTTACAAGGTTATGCCATTTGGGTTTAAGAATGTTGGGGAAACTTATCAACGTGCCATGGTAGCTTTATTTCACGACATTATACATCACGAAATAGAGGTCTATGTGGATGATATGATAGCCAGATCTCAAACAGAAGAGGAACATCTTGACCATTTGCAGAAACTGTTTAAGAGACTGGAGAAATACAAGCTGAGGTTGAACCCGAATAAATACACATTTGGGTAAGGTCCGGTAAACTCCTAGGCTTCGTCGTCAACGGTAAAGGTATCGAAGTGGATCCTGCCAAGATAAAAGAAATATAAGAAATGCTTGTTCCTCGTACTGAGAAGGAAGTCATAGGATTCTTAGGACGGCTAAACTACATTGCCCGATTCATTTCTCACTTGACTGCTACTTGTGAACCAATCTTCAAATTACTGAAGAAAGATCAAGTAGTCAAATGGAATGATGAGTTCCAAACTGCCTTCGACAAG
Source organism: Vicia faba (assembly GCA_948472305.1). NCBI lineage: Eukaryota > Viridiplantae > Streptophyta > Magnoliopsida > Fabales > Fabaceae > Vicia > Vicia faba. The sequence goes on from OX451740.1 coordinate 628,794,386, forward strand.
ATCAAAGAGTACCTACAAGAGCCTCTTGTTTTGATGCCAACAGTCGAGGGAAGACCCTTGATCATGTATCTAACTATTTTGAAAAATTCAATGGGGTGTGTGCTGGGGCAGCATGACGAGTCTGGCCAAAAAGAGCATGCTATTTATTACCTGGGCAAAAAGTTTACCGACTATGAAACAAGATATTCATTGCTCGAGAAAACTTGCTGTGCTCTGGCATGGGCTGCTCGCCGGCTAAGACAATATATGCTGACCCAACTACCTTATTGATATCCAAGATGGATCCAATAAAATACATATTCAAGAAGGTTGCCCTCTCTGGGAGAATAGCGAGATGGCAGATGATCCTGACGGAATATGACATTCAGTATACTACCCAAAAAGCAATAAAGGGCAGTGTGCTAGCCGATCACCTTGCTCATCAAGTTGTGGATGACTATCAGTCCATGAAGTTCGAATTCTCGGATAAGGACATCATGATGGTAAATGACTGTGAAGAATTCAGACCATATGACGGACCTGAACAAGGATCCCGATGGACCCTGGTTTTTGATGGGGCGTCCAACGCACTCGGCAATGGCATGGGTGTTGTACTCATATCCCCTGAAGGATTTCACACTCCCTTTACTGCAAGACTCTGGTTCAACTGTACAAATAACATAGCAGAGTAAGAAGCGTGCATTTTTGGTCTCAAAGCTGCCATGGATTTGGGAATCAATTCCTTAAGCATATTTGGAGATTCAGCTTTAGTCATCAGCCAAATCAAAGGAGAATGGGACACGAAGCACCCTAACCTTATCCCCTACAAAGAACATGTGTTGACATTAATCCCACATTTTGAGGAGATTACCTTCGAGTATTTCCCGCAAGAAGAAAATCAGCTAGCAGACGCACTAGCCACAATGTCATCCATGTTTAAACTCAAGTGGGGTAATGAAGCTCCCCAGATCACCATTGAACGGATGGATGAACGCGCTTACTATCATGAGATCGATACTGAAGAAGTAGTGGACCAGCCTTGGTTCCATGAAGTTAAGAGGTATCTCGAGACTCAAGAGTATCCGGAAGGAGCTTCAGTCAATGATAATAAGTTCTTAAGGAGATTCTCTGCTAAGTTCTTCACCAGCAATGGAATTCTCTACAAGCGCAACCATGACTTTGTATTGCTTCGTTGCGTAGACAAGGTTGAGGCAGAAAAGATCATGGTTGATCTACATGAAGGCACTTTTGGAACTCATTCCAGTGGACATACAATGGCTAAGAAAATCCTAAGGGTGGGGTATTACTGGTCTACCATGGAAGCAGATTGCTATCAGCACTCTCGAACCTGCCACAAGTGTCAGACCTATGCTGACAAAGTGCATGTACCTCTGGTTCCTCTGAATATCCTGACCGCTCCTTGGCTATTCGCGATGTGGGGGCATTGGTATGATTGGAAAATCAATCCCACAACTTCTAATGGACACTGCTTCATCTTGGTGTCTATTGACTATTTCACGAAGTGGGTTGAGGCAGCTTCTTTCGCTTCAATTACCAAGAATGTTGTCGCCCGGTTCATCAAACAGAATCTCATTTGTCGGTACGGTATCCCAGAGAAGATCATCACAGACAATGATAAGAATCTCAACAATACTATGATCACCGTACTGTGCGTTCAATTCAAGATCCGGCACCATAATTCTTCCCCTTACCAGCCAAAGATGAATGGGTTGTCGAAGCCGCAAATAAGAACATCAAAAAGATCATACAAAAATGACAGTAACCTACAAGGACTGGCATGAGATGCTACCATTCGCTCTCCACGGTTACCGTACCACGACGCACACATCAACCAGGGCAACACCTTACTCTCTGGTATACGACATGGAAGTTGTCCTGCCTATTGAGGTCCAGATCCCTTCTCTGAGAATCATGAAGGATGCATGGCTGAATGAAGAGGATTAGATCCAAACTCGACTTGATCAACTTAACTTGATTAATGAGAAAAGGCTTACTATTGTTAGTCATGGTCAAATGTATCAAAAACGGATGATCAAGGCTTTCAACAAAAAGGTCAGACGCCAAGTGTATCAAGTTGGGGATCTGGTGATCAAGCGCATCATACTACCACAGGGTGATCCCATGGGCAAATGGAGTCCTATATATGAAGGTCCATTTGTGATCAAAAGCATATTCTCTGGTGGAGCAATGATCTTGACCACTACGGATGGCGATGACCTTCCACACCCCGTGACCGCGGACATAGTCAAAAGATACTACACATAAGAGACCCGCTAGGTTGACACACCTAGGCAAAAAAAGGGCTTCCCGGCGAACCAAAAAGGTTCGGGAAAAAATTAGGGATAAAGTAAAAAATCTGTACACCCGGCAAGTTGAAAACTCGAAAGGGCAACTTGGGCAAAAAAGGGTATCCTGGTGGACTGAAAACCTGAAAGGGCAGTCCAGGCAAAAGTTAGGGAATTAAAATCATATGACTATGTCTCGTCGGATCATCTTACAGACAACCTTTAACTTTGACTGACAAACTCAGCGGTTCTGATCAATCCAATCAACTTCGAACAAGGCAGCAAGTGGACAAGACGCTCAGAGACGCGAAGGCTATAGCGTAATGGGAACCCCATGGGATTATTGCACGTAGCTATCTTTTCTTTGCATTAAATTTCCATTTTTTACGATGACATTCTCTTACTAGGATGTTCGTCTCATTGTACAAAATACTTATTCAAGTTAATATAAAGATATTCCTTTGAAAGTACAAAATTATCTGTTTTTCTTTATTTATGTGTTTTGTTTACAAAAACGTCCAATGATTTATTTTTGAACATATGCATTTGAACGTAACTACTATTTACAAATGAGCAAGAAATAAAAGACAATCACTAATGGCTTTAAGAAATAGGATAATGTCTTTAGACTATTCCATAAAATCCCCCATAGTGTGCAGCTTAATGATATCAAGCTCTCTCACATCCACGACAGAACAAAACTTCCAGTTATCAATCCCCAGTAGAAGTCGCCCAATTTCTTGGGATTCCCCAACAGGATTTCATAAGCAATACACGGCGTTTCCCTTATGACAGAGTTTATTTCTCTAACAAATAGAAGCTCATCAACTCATCAACACTTCAAAACGTGAAGACTTACACTCCACGTCCGCAACAGCAGTCAGGGATTTATTTTCCCTAATCCAACATTATTACAGCAACATAGCTTAAATACCCATACACCGCATCCATACGTCATAAACATCTATGACACGAATGCATACAACATATTTGCATTCATTTGTTAGAACATCATTGTACAATGCATTTCATACATCATGACATTGCATACAACTAATCTTTCATCTCTTCAGGAAAGATTAGTCAGCAGATGGCTATCATCAACAATTTGCAAAAGGTCAGAGATTGATACCCGAAACAAGCCAGGACAATTATCTATGCGACCAGCTAAAGCAATCCTACACGGGCTTCTTCTCATACACTCTTTCAAATATAGTTCAGATATGCTCCAGATACGGATGCCATTCTGATACTCATTCAGATTCAGCTTTCAGATACAGTTTAGATACGCTCCGGATACGGACGCCATTCTGATACTCATTCAGATTCAGCTTTCAGATATAATTCATATACGCTCCAGATACGGATGCCATTCTAATACTCATGCAGATTCAGCTTTCATATAAAGTTCAGATACGCTCCAGATACAGATGCCATTCTGATACTCATTCAGATTCAACTTTCAGATAGAGTTCAGATACGCTCCAGATACGGATACCATTATGATACTCATTCAAATTCATCTTTCAGATACAGTTCAGATATGCTCCAGATATGAATGCCATTCTGATACTCATTCAGATTCAGCTTTCAGATACAATTCAGATATGCTCCAGATACGGATGCCATTCTAGTACTCATTCAAATTCAGCTCTCAGATACAATTCAGATATGCTCCAGATACGGACGCCATTCTGATACTCATTCAGTTTTAGCTCTCAGATACGAGTCAAATACAATCCATTTATGGATATTATTCTAGTACTCAACCCAACACTCCACTATTTCGGTATAAATCAACCAGAGATTTATTCTGACACTTCTTCCATTCCTGCCAACAGTAATTTTTGGATGGCATCTGTAAGCCCATCTCCAACAACTTTCCATCACCTCTCCAAATGGCATCTTTAAGCCCATTCCCTACACCATCAACCATCACATCCTCGAGTGCAAGTTTCTGGGCACTCTAGTGTCCAATCATCTTTCACCTTCAAGCCACGAATGGCGAATCCGCCAATCTAACTCTTCAGGTTTAAGAAGATTGAACAGGGGAAGCTGTTGTACCCCAAAATTTTCCCTCTTATTTATCAAGTATTTTCCCATAAGATCTCCTTGGGTTCAAGACTGCACAAGGATTGATCAGCTTAAGACACCTCCTTAAGCACCGATGACTAAAATTAGGGTTTGAGATTGGACAAGGATAATTAAACTTTCAATGCCTCATATGACTTTCATGTATCATTATGGACCCCAAATATTACTCATGTCAAGTTTCAAGCCTTGAATCACATTTTTGCTCAGTCAATTGAGTAGTTGACCTAAATATCAACTGTATTGGAGAAAAAGTCAACTGTGGCCAATTTACAGTCAAAATTCCTATTTTTGACCCATATCAACATTATAAATTCATATGTATCATTTGATCAAGTTTTGACCACAATTCCTCAAGAAATTTGATCAAATCATCAAAAGGGCAAAATGACCAAAATTAGGGTTTTGACTAAGAAAGGGCAATTTCTGATTTTTGACCTAGAAAATGGTTAATTGGTTTGAGGCATGATCTCAAGAGTTCAATTGCATCATTTTGAACTAATGGCATGACTCAAAACATTGCTCAAGATCAATTGGATTGATAGATGATTTTCAGTCAACTGATCAAAAGTCAAGTGTACACTGAAAAGTCAAACTTTGACTTTTTGGTCAAAATCAAGTGTCAAAGATCACAATTCATCAAAACATGTCAAAATATGAAACTTGTTCATCAAGAAATAAAAAAGTCAAGATTTCATTTTGAAAAGTCAAAGTTTTCAAACTTAGAAATTTTTCTAAGTGTTGAAAACTTCATGTTTTTTCACAACTTTGAGCCAATTTTTCACCATGATGCAAGATGATTCAAAAGAAACTTTCAACATGAAAGTTGTAGATATCCATGAGATCTAAAAATTTTATTTACACAACTTCTTCTAAAAGTTCTTGGATATCAAGTTATTAATCCATGAAGTCATGGTCTTGAAACTAAACACTTAGTGAAATTTTGAACATTTTTGATCAGGATTTTGACCTAACTTCTGACCCGAGTTTCACCTAGTTCCATTTTGATTTTGCAAACGTGATTCAAATAGGGGTTGTAGATCACATTACAAGCTTTCCAAAATATCCAATAACTCCTTGATATCATTTGTGAGCAAGGAGAATCGAAGGTCAGAAGTTAGGGTTTCAAGTTGTTTTACAAGGCAAATTTTGTGATGAACAAAATTCAAATCTCAAACCTATGCTGCATAATACTTGATTTTAAGACCTCAAACTTGTTAGGCAATCCATAATTAAATGCTTGCGCAGCTGTTAGAGGCCTCAAATCAAGCATTCAATGCAATGTCCATGCTTTATGTCCATTTTAGGAAGAAAGTGCACAATGCCATTTTGAAAAAGTAGCTTTATGCCCAAAACTTGTTCTTAAGCCTTGCAATTGTTTTCTTATGATCATACACGTCCTATAACTCAAGAGAAGTTTGTCTCAAGCCTTACAATCACTCAGCCCATGCTTGTACTTCATCTTGGAACCATACATTCACTTTTCTTAAAAATCAAGCAACCTAGCCATAACTCTATAACTCAGAAATCCTTTGTGCAAAATCTCTCCAACCTTTTGCTTATAGAAACACAAGTCCTTGGCAACAAAACACATGCATGCTTGAGCACAAAAACTCCCAAGAACTCATAACTGCATCACATACCTCCATTCTTGCATAACCTGACCAAAAGTTTGAAACTCATATCTCACTCATGCGTTTTCAATCTTCTTTGTTCCTAAAGTTTCTAAACATAATTTAGAACTCATCCCACACCCTGTTACACCATTAACACCATCCTCCATTTTCAAAAATAGAGCTTTACACTTGAACTTCTCCAGCACAATTCAGCCACCTCCAGCACAAACTAAGCATTGCACTAGCTTCCTGGAACCTCAGTGGAGCTATTCTGATCATCACAACACCTTGAGGAGTTCTCAAACATAGAATATGATTTCCAGTTTTGAGGTAAGTTTCCATAACTTGGAACTCTTCATACAAGCATCTTTAATGTTTAATTTGTGAATGAAAAATGTAGATATCATTTCCCTGAAGATAACCATGTCCATAGTTTTCATTTATGTTGCTTGAGCTTAGAGAATTTTAAGATTGAAATTTCTAGAAAAGTTAGGATTCAGATTAGGGCCATTAAAATTCATGTTTGTCTTTGATCTATCATTTTAATGTTTTATATTTCTGAAATCGTGAGGAAATTTTCCACAAGTTTCATGTTTAGACTTTTGCAAATGGATGAGAAATGAGCAAGATTCAGGTGGTCTGGCCAGGCGCGAGGTTGAAAATGAAGTTTGCCTTCAGGAAGCAGTTTCTAATATATATTTATGGATTGACATAAGTTAACGGATGTGTTGCACCCAAAAATTTGCCCTCTCATTTCATCAACACTTTCTCATCACAAGACTCTTGAAACTCAAGATCAAGGTAAGGTTTGTTCTGCTCAAGACCCCTCCTTGCACTATTGACCTAAATTAGGTTTTTGACTGCACAAAGGCAATTTTTGACTGTTTGACCTAACCAATGGCAAACCAAGCTCACATATGGACTCAAGGACCCAATGACTTTGTCTTGACCCATTCAACAAGTTCAAAAGACCTCAAAATGCATAGGATTGACAGATAAATTTTCCAGTCAACTGATCAAAATTTGACTGTATACTGAAAAGTCAAACTTTAACTTTTTGGTCAAAATCAAGTGCCAAGGGTCATTTTTCATCAAGACATGTCAAATTATGAAGCTTGTTCATCAAGAAACCTAAAAATGCAAATTAGGGTTTAAAATGAAAAAATTTCATAACTTAGAATTTTTCTAAGTTATGAAATTTTCTTATTTTTTCCCAATTTTGTCCCATTTTTTCACCAAGATGCAAATGGATTCAAACAAAACTTGCAACATGAAAGTTGTAGTCCATCACAAAGTCTACAACTTTGATTCACAAAGTTTCCTCAGAAGAAACTTGTATCTCATGTTATGATTTTTGTAACAAGGGTACTTAAAACTTTTAACTTAGGCAAAATTTATCCTAATCCAGGCAGGATTTTGACTCATCTTCTTGGCCACTTTTCACATGGTTCCACTTGGAGTTTCAAGTTGCATTACAAAGATGGATTGTAGTACATGTTCCAAGCTTTCCAAATTGTCCAAGAACTCCTTAAACACCCTTGTGGTTAGAGAGATTCGAATTTTCAAAGTTGGCAAAAAACTCACTTTTGTTCATGACCAAGGCATGTTCATACAAACTTGCGTTTTTAAAATCAGCAGGTTGGGTGCTAGCTTGCAGGCCTCAAAACCAACTTAAACTCCTTAATTTAATGCTTAACCATTGAACTAAGGTTTTATTCTAACCATTGGGTCATTACATACAAGATTAATCCCTAAGTAGAAAAAGTTACATTTCCACTTTTGCCAAAAAGTGCTTTATGTCAAAACTGAATCCCTTGAGCATTGGTCCATATCTCATACAACAAATCAAGTCCACAAATTGGGGGGGGGGGGGGGCTAGAGGGTTGTGTGCAGCATACAAGATGGTTGGTACAGGCCTGTTCAAAAGGCAGGCACGTCTTGGCTTCATAAAAGAAGAAGTTGGCAAAAGAGAGGGAGAGATTTTTCTGTTAACAAGAGCAAAAAACAAACTTTGTGAACAAGTTCCAGATCTCAAAAACAAACCGTGTGAAAAAATTCCATACCTCCCAACCAGCACTAAAACTCTCCCATATTCTAAAACTCTCCCATATTCTCAAACTCTCTAACATTCTCAAACCTGCAAAACTCTTAAGATTCTTTTTTTCATAAAATCTCAGCGTGACTGTCCAAACCAAGTAGTAACAGAACTAGCTTCAGGAAGATCCCAACGAAGCTCCCTCCACCATCAAAGAAGTCACCTACAGCTCTTTCAATTAAACACTTCAAGAGGTAAGTTCTCTCTAAACTTGGAGCTCTTTCATTTAAACATCATGTGCATGTGCCAATAAAGAAAAATGTAGATATTTCTAGATCCTGTTTTAGCATTAGATTCCGATTGCTCTTATGTTGAAAACTCAACCTTAATTAGTTATACTTTGGACTTTGAGACCCATTGTTTTGTTTTTGTGTTAACCCCTGGACTGTAGTTATGTTTGGATGTTGCATTTTTAGAACTTGAGACAGGTTGTTATACCCTTCGATTGGCTATTTGCACAAGCCTTTCGAATCACAATTTGAGGGCCTAACATGCTTGCAAGGAGTCAGCAAGGAGCCTGTGGAAAAGCCAGAACCTTTTTGTTTCTAGACCTTAGACGAAATCCATGACCTTTCTGTTTCCATGTTTCTATATAGACATGTTCAGCACATATACACATGCTTCGATACAGACATGTTTAGCACACACACACTTGTTTCGAATACACTGACTTGCAGGCCCAATCGAAAGGCACCTACTCACTGACTCCAGGCCCAATCGAAAGAGGCAGAAAGGCATAACATGCAGTCCTGTTGGTCCCAATTGAAAGACACAACATGCTGCTGCCTTTGCCCAATCGAAGGACAGGACTTCTCCCCTGCCTTTGCCCAATCGAAGGACAGGACTTCGCCCCTGCCCTTGCCCAATAGAAGGATAGGACTTTGCCCCTGCCTTTGCCCAATCGAAGGACAGGACTTCGCCCCTGCCAAGGCCCAATCGAAAGATGCAACTTGCTGCTGCCTTTGCCCAATCGAAGGACAGGACTTAGCCCCTGCCAAGGCCCAATCAAAATACGTGACTTTATTGGTTCTAGCCCCAATCGAAGGAGGCCAACAGAATGCCAATTGAAGGATGCTACTGCCTGGGTCGAAAGACAAACTTTTTATTTATTTTTATCTTATTTTTTGCCTTTATATTTTCATGCAATTCAATATGGTTGTAATAGTGTAGGATTTTATCTTTTTGACCTTTATTACTTTTATATGCTTGCTAGTAAATAGGGTATGTATGGCAAGATAAAAACAACAAAATAGATAATCCTAATCAAAAAAACAAAATGCATGTAAAACACACACTTTGCACACATGCACCCCTAGGGTTTCATCCACTTGTTGCCTTAAAAAAAACGGGCCATGGTTGCATGTCAAGTATTTTGGCAAAACAAAAACAAACAAAAAGATAATAGTCCCTCGATGACGCTATCGGAGTTGCCTAAACAAAATGATCAAGTCCCTCAAGAAAATTTCCAAAGATACTTGACACTATTGCTTTCATGGTCTATACGATGACCCGCGCCTGTCCCGTAAACATCCTAACGCAAGGTTGTTCACTAAATACAATGGTGAAACAACACTGTTAAAAGGGTTAAAACATGAGAAAGATCTTTGAGTAAAATTAGGGTAGATACCTCTTGGTTACTTGATCAAATTTGCAAAACATCCTTGCCAGTTTTCAAACACACATCTCAACACAATTTCAAAACAAACTTTCAAAAAACATTGAAACATCTTTTCAAAAAGACAAACACCTTTGTAAAACATTCAAACAATAATTGTTACAAAGGTTGCCTAGACAAGGCATCTTTTTCAAAACATTTTCAAAACCACACACAAAGCACCATTTCAAACAATTGAAAAGCTAAGGCAAGTGATCTAAGCAAGTAACTAAGAGCCCATGGATAACCATGGATAGAAAGGGTTCTAATACCTTCCCTTTCTATAATCTACTCCCCGAACCCACGAAAACATCTCAAAGGTCTTTCCTGTGCTTTTTGACCTTTCCTTAGGATAAAACAAAAAGTCGGTGGCGACTCTTGCTAAACCGAATATTTGCGAATACAAACGCAAAACCTCAAGTCAGTTCTCCCACCGTATCACATAATTGGCGACTCTGCTGGGGATTGTTGAAAAGTGGAGTAACCTTAGGGCTTAGATCACCTTTTGCATGATTAATTGTTTGCTTTGATTGCTTTACATTTTTGGTTCTCTTGTTTGGGCTTGAAATCCTCCACACGATTTGGGAAACATTCATAGATAGCAATACGTTGTGGAAACTTTGCGGGGTATACCGACACGGTTGAAGCAATACCTATATTAGTGCGACATATTTGTGAGTACCAGTAGCCTTTGAGTCAATCAAAGAGAATACGGGGCCGCTGAGTGATGTCACTAAGCACTAATGACCTAGAACCTTACTTGACCATCTTGGCCTTTATTAGGGGTAGTGAGATGACCGGCTTTGGTGCAGTCCGAAGTTGGTAGATACTCGATACTACACTCATTGAGGGTTGTTTTCTTGGAATATTTTGGTCGCTAGTTAAGTGGCTAAACCAAAACAATGAACATAGAAAACAATCCAATGATATTGAGCTCCTTAGAACCCGGTTACTATTTATAGGACAGGTTTTTAAGCCAACTAAACTCAAGAGGGTACTTACCTATGAAACCTCATGCAAGCCTGAAACTAGGGTTTTGTGTGACTTGCTTGTACATGTGCTTGTGCATACATCATGAACATCATAAATCATCATATGCATCCACTAACCATTTCAAGGGTTTGGATCTTCATCTTTGTTCTTGTTTTGTAGGTCATGGAAACTCTTCGCAGGAAAACAATTCAAATCAACCTTGTGAGAATCCCTCCTCAACTCAAGGAGCTTACGTCCAGAATTCCAGAAAATTCTCTCTTCAGTGAAAGACATGGTAGACTTCTCAACCTAGTCAATGCCAGCATTGAAGAAGACATGGTGAAAGTGCTGTTCCAGTTCTTTGACCCCCTTCACCACTGTTTCACATTCCCTGATTACCAATTGGTGCCTACTTTGGAGGAATTTTCTCAACTCCTGAGAATTCCTATTCTTAATCAACTACCCTACAACGGTACGAAAAAAGAACCAAAACCTGAAGATGTTGCTCAAGCATTACACTTGCAACCATCTGACATCAAGGGGCATTGGGAAACCAGAAGTGGTGTCAAGGGATTCTTGGCAAAGTTTCTGTTTGAGAAGGCCCAAGAATGCTGGAATTCTCTTGATCTACAAGCCTTTGAAGAGATTGTGGCACTCCTTATCTATGGGTTGGTCTTGTTCCCAAATCTTGATCAACTTATAGATGTGAATGCTGTCCAGATTTTCATATCCAGGAATCCCATACCTACATTGCTTGGGGACATCCTCCACTCATTTTACACACGAACAATGAGGAAAAGAGGTGTTCTCATGTGCTGTACTCCTCTCCTAGCAAGGTGGTTTATTTCTCACCTTCCACAATCAGTTTTGAAGAACGAGCAGGGTTTAAGGTGGTCACAACGATTGATGGCCCTCACACATTCTGATGTACATTGGTGTTCTCGGTCCAGAGAAAATGTCATCATCGTTGATCATTATGGTGAATTTCCTAATGTCCCATTACTTGGCATTAGGGGAGGCATTACCTATAACCCCTTCCTAGCCTTGAGACAATTTGGATATGCTCGGAGGGATGGCCCTCATGACATGTTGATCCCTAACCTAGTTTTTGACTTCGACAACGATGCGCAAGGACTTCGACAAAGGTTCATCAGAGCTTGGAGGATTCCTAACAAGGTGGATAGTAAGACACTGGGGCACAAGAACTCCATCCCTGTTGAGCCTTACCTCAAGTGGGTACGAACCCGCTCCCAGAATCTTATGATGCCATACCCTCACATTCTCCCCTTGATCAAAGAGCCTGTTAAGGAAGGAGAGGTTCCATACACCATCCTACATCCCGACATGCCAACATCATGGGAGAAAATGCAGAAGAGTGGGATCCAACTCAAAGAAGAACAGAATACTTTTGAAGCCAGCTTCTATGCCAGTGAGAAGAAGGTTTTAGAGCTTACCCGCCGACTTCACGTGGAGGAGACCCTCAACACTTACATCGCACCAAAAAGGATGTGCAACGTCTTTTTACCTTAAGAAGCTTTGTAATATTTGGCCCATGGGGCATTTATGTACTGACAAAATTTCTTCTTATTAATATGACGTGTGTTCTTTTGTTTGCAACAACTTTGAATTTCTAAATCATTGAATGCATTACATGAATAAACACATCATTCATCATATGCATAAACATGTCTTCACACCAGGTTTCCTTATCTCTCTGCTGTTTATTTCAGCAAGATGGATATTGAGCAGACGGTCAAAGATCTGCAAGCACAAAATTCGCAATTTCAGCAACTCCTCATGACCTTGGCAAAGGGTCAGGAGGATCTTAAAGCACTGTTAGAGAAGAAAGAGCAGGAAAAAGGAAAAAAGAAAAAGAAGAGAATTGGGGTAGCTACACTGGGAAGAAGATTTGAGAATGAAGCTAGGAGAGTTCTGGAATTCCCCTCAATGTCTGACGAAGGGACCAACAAGGGAAAAGGAGCTGCAGTACCCTCTGAGTCTGAGGTTGAAGAGGAAGAGGTTGAAGAGGATGAAGACTATTCATAACAACAATACCCACCAGCGGATGACAAGTATAAGAACCTTGAAGACAGATTGGAAGCTATGGAGTTGCAGAGGGTACCCGGATTGGATTTTGAGGAATTAGGATTGATTGCTGGGATTGTCATCCCTCCCAAGTTCAAGGTGCCGACATTCGCCAAATACGACGGTCTTTTTTTCCCTAAGATGCACCTGAGGTCGTATGTTAGAAAAATCCAACCTCATTCATCCGATAGAAACCTCTGGGTACACTTTTTCCAAGAAAACTTGTCTGGCACTCAGTTAGATTGGTTTTATCAGCTCGAGAGATCAGAAGTTCGTAATTAGGAAGACTTGGCAGCTGCTTTCTATCGTCAGTATCAGTACAACGCTGACTTGGCGCCTACCCGTACTCAGCTACAAAGTATGGGGATGGCTTCAAATGAGGGGTTTAAGGAGTACGCCCAGAAGTGGCGCGACCTGGCTGGAAGGGTGCAGCCACCACTATCAGATAGGGAATTAGTTGACATGTTTTTGGGGACCCTGTCTGGCCCTTTATTCAACCATCTAATCGGTAGCTCTTCTGCGGGATTTACTGAACTGATTTTGACTGGCGAAAGGGTGGAAGCCGGTATTAAAAGTGGAAAAATTCAAAAGGATGCTTCCGCATCCACAGCTCCTAGAAAACCTTTCCCAGCCAAGAAAGAAGCATCTGCTGTATGCACTCAGAAAAATCAGGAAAGAGAGGAACGTCGGCCAACAGTGGTGGCCGTATTAATACACAAGTCCGCATCAGACCAGCCTAGAAACAGTCAACCAAGGAATGATCAGCCCAGAACTTATCAGCAAAGGCGACCACGACAGTTTACTCCAGTAAACATGACACCTGCTCAAATCCTTCCACATCTCTTGAAATTGAACCTTGCTAATTTAAAATAAGCGCCAAAGAATGTAAATACCACTTCCCCATATTATCATCCCAACGCCAAGTGTGCCTACCATTCCGACAGTGCTGGGCACGATACCAATAATTGCTGGGCACTCAAGCACAAAATTCAGGACTTAATTGACGCCAAAGAGGTTGAATTTGACGCTCCTGAGAAGCCTAATGTTATATCTTCCCCAATGCCTAAGCACGGCCACAATGTGCATGCTGTTTTGGAAGACCTCCATGTTACTGATGTTGTCGATCTGTTGACTCCATTGCTTGTGATCAAGGAACATTTGTTGAGAGCCGGGATCTTTCCTGGTTGTAGTAAAGACTGTTATTTCTGTTTGAATGTTCAAGACGATTGTCCAATGTTGAAGTCGGGTGTCTAGCGCCTGATGGATACTCAAGAGATTCTTTTCCAGAAAACCCCTGTTAACACTTTCAATCTGATTACTCCTGATACTTGTGATATTTCAACCAACGATATTGCTATCATAACCATTTCCGACAATCCTCCAAAGGCTTACAAAAAGCATGTCAGGATTACACCAAACTCCGAATGTGTACCTCTCAAGATCACCATGCCGGGACCTGTCTCGTACCAATCAAGAAAAATGATACCGTGGAACTATGGGGGAGAAATCTTCTACCACGGCATCAAACAAATCGAAACATTCCAAGAAATTTCTGAAGAAGACCTTGATGTAGATAACATCGCGGGTACGAGCAAGATAACCCGCAGTGGCCGAATCTTTTCTCTGGAGATTTCTCCCCCTCGAGCAGTTTTCGGACCCTTAAGAGCTTCTGCACCTGTTGGACCCTCTGTGCAAGGCCCAGTGATTGAAGAAGCGGTTACTCCCGAAGAAAGACCATCTATTGATAATACCAACAAGGGTAAGGGGATGCTGGAAATGCCTGTCAGGACGAAGGCTCATGCTGTAGCTATACCCGAAACCACTCAGAAGGAGATGGATGAGATCCTAAAAATAATCTGAAAAAGTGACTACGACGTGGTAGAACAACTGGGGTAGACCCCTTCTAAAATTTCAATGTTGGCCCTCCTGCTCTATTCAGAGGCCCATGCTAAGGCCCTGATTAAGTTCTTGAAGACGGCACATGTGCCCCAAGAAACCTCGGCTGACCAATTCCAGGATTGTGTAGCCAATCTTACTGCTGACAACGGCCTGGGTTTTTCCGACGCTGACCTAACTCCTAAGGGAAGGAAGCACAATGATGCATTACATGTTTCGGTTGAATCCCGAGGAACCACTCTCGCCCATGTCTTGGTCGATACTGGTTCTTCCCTAAATGTGCTTCCTAAGAAAGCTCTAGACCGGTTGGATTGTGAAGGTTTGAAGCTGAAACCAAGTAATATTATTGTCAGGGCCTTTGACGGGTCTAAAAGGATGGTACATGGAGAGGTCGATATTCCCATCAAGGTAGGCACCGAAGTGTTCAACTCCACTTTCTACGTAATGGACATCCGACCATCTTACTCTTGCTTGCTAGGAAGACCGTGGATCCATTATGCCGGGGCAGTCACCTCCTCTTTGCATCAGATGCTGAAATACCCTGTTAAGGGTAAAATCATAACTGTACACGGTGAGGAGGAGTACATGATCAGTCATCTCAATTCCTTTCGGTATGTGAAAGTGGATGGCAAGTTCATCGAAACACCTTTTCAACATTTCGAGGAAGTTTCTCCCGAGGTAGCAGTAGCGAAGGCAGTGGTTGAGGTACCTATCATTCCCAAGCAGGTGGCTAGGATGGCATCTCTCAAAGACGCTGAGGCTGCGATTAAGGAGGGGAAGAGCACAGTATGGGGACAGTTGCCCGACTTTCCCTATATGACAGACAAGTTTGGGTTGGGGTTTACTGCTGCAGGACAAAAGGCTATGCGTCGCTCTAAAATTGAAAAAACACCCGTCAAGATTTCTCACCATGGAATTAATGTTGTAGAAGATGAAGATGAGGAGAGCCACTTTGAAGATTGGATCTTTCCGACGGTCGAAGGGGGTTTAAGCAATTGGGAAGCAAAGGATTTTGTCCTTATCACCTTTATCAACCAGTAATTTTATCTTTGAAAAATTTCCCATTTTTATGGTCTGTAATAACTAAAACAATTCACACACTATTTTTCACCTCATGCCTTGCCCGGGGCATGTAGGTCCATTTGTAAGGGCTTGATTCTCTTCATAATCATATGCCATGTTTTAAAGAATCATTGGACGTTTTTCATTTATAAATTGTTGTGTTCATTTTCTTTCCTTTTGCACTTTTGTTTGTTTAAAGATGGCTATCCCTTACACACACCCACACTCACAAAAGCAGGTACCCATCCACTCCGGATTCCATGGGTGACTATTCTACTTTATCCTTCAATAACTCTGGAGATTTGGTCAATCAAGCTGAGTACGAAGTTGACGAAGATTGTGAAGTGCCGGGAGAATTAGCCAGACTTCTACAGCAAGAAGAGAGGGCCATCCTGCCTCATGAAGAGTTGCTAGAAACCATCAACTTAGGGACAGAGGAAGATATGAAGGAAGTAAAAGTGGGTGCCAACCTAGAACCAAGTGTCAAGGAGCGCTTAGTACAGTTATTGAATGAAAACGTTGAAATCTTCGCCTGGTCTTATGAAGACATGCCAGGGTTAGACACAGATATCGTGGTTCACCGTCTCCCTACAAGAGAAGATTGTCCATCGATCAAGCAAAAGGTTCGCCGAATGAGGCCTGACATGTCTGAGAAAATTAAGGCTGAAGTAATGAAGCAATTCAACGCTGGCTTTCTGGATGTTACATCCTATCCACAATGGGTTACTAACATCGTGCCCATACCTAAAAAAGACGGTAAAGTCAGAATGTGTGTAGACTATCAGGATTTGAACAGGGCCAGCCCTAAAGATGATTTTCCGCTACCACATATCGACATCTTGGTCGACAACACAGCTCAGCACAAGGTATTTTCCTTCATGAATGGATTCTCGGGATATAACCAGATCAAAATTTCCCCCGAGGACATGGAGAAAACTACCTTTGTCACACAATTAGGTACCTTTTGCTACAAAGTGATGCCGTTCGGACTGAAGAACGCAGGGGCAACCTATCAACACGCCATGGTAGCTTTGTTTCATGATATGATACATCATGAGATTGAAGTTTACGTAGACGACATGATAGCTCGATCACAAACAGAAGAAGAACACCTTGAACATTTGCAAAAGCTGTTTTCCAGGCTGAAGGAGTATAAGCTCAGGTTGAACCCAAGCAAGTGCACTTTTGGGGTTAGGTCTGGTAAACTTCTGGGATTTATTGTCAGCAACAAGGGTATTGAGGTTGATCCTGCTAAATTGAAGGCTATACAAGAAATGCCTGCTCCCCGTACTGAAAAGGAGGTTAGAGGATTCTTGGGACGTTTGAACTATATTGCAAGGTTCATCTTTCACCTGACATCTACCTGTGAGCCAATTTTCAAACTGTTAAAGAAAGATCAGGTAGTTGAATGGAACGACAATTGTCAATTTGCTTTTGATAAGATCAAGGAGTATTTGCTGGAACCTCCTATTCTGATGCCACCCGTCGAAGGAAGGCCGTTAATCATGTATCTGACCATTTTGGATAATTCAATGGGGTGCGTACTGGGCCAACATGACGAGTCTGGTCGAAAAGAGCATGCCATTTATTACCTTAGCAAATAGTTTACCGACTGTGAGACTCGCTACTCACTGCTCGAGAAAACTTGCTGCGCTTTGGTATGGGCCGCTCGCCGACTAAGGAAGTATATGTTGACTCATACCACTTTGTTGATTTCAAAAATGGATCCGATCAAGTACATCTTCGAGAAGCCTGCTTTATCTGGAAGAATCGCTAGATGGCAAATGATCCTGACTGAGTATGATATTCAGTACACTACCCAAAAAGCTATAAAAGGCAGTGTACTAGCTGACCATCTAGCTCATCAAGCCGTCGAAGATTATCAACCTATGAGATTCGACTTCCCGGATGAGGACATCATGACATTAGACAATATCGAAGGTAACAGACCGTATGACGGGCCTGAATAAGGATCCTGATGGACCCTGTACTTTGATGGTGCTTCAAATGAACTCGGCAACGGTATCGGTGCGATACTCATTTCTCTGGAAGGTTGCCATACACCTTTCACTGCCCGACTATGTTTCAGCTGTACCAACAACATGGCCGAATATGAAGCTTGCATCTTTGGTCTCAAGGCTGCTATAGACCTGGGGATCAAATCTTTGGTTGTATTTGGGGACTCGGCTTTGGTTATCAGTCAAATAAAAGGAGAGTGGGACACCAAACATCCTAATCTTATCCCATACAAAAAACATGTCCTGACGTTGTTGCCTCATTTCGAGCAGATCACCTTCGAGCATTTCCCGCGGGAAGAGAATCAGCTAGCAGATGCTCTGGCTACAATGTCTTCCATGTTTAAACTCAACTGGGATAATGAGGCTCCCCAAATTACCATCGAGCGAATGGACGAACCTGCGCATTGTCATGAGATTAATACCGAAGAAGCAGTGGAACAACCTTGGTTTCATGAAATCAAAAGGTATCTCCAGACTAGAGAATATCCTGAAGGAGCTTCAGTCAATGACAAAAAGTTCTTGCGGAGATTTGCTGCCAAGTTCTTCCTAAGCAATGGCATCCTTTATAAACGCAGCCATGATTGTGTTTTACTTCGATGTGTAGACAAAGATGAAGCAGAGTTGATCATGACTGAGATACACAGTGGCACATTTGGCACCCACTTGAGCGGACACACGATGGCTAAGAAGATTCTAAGGGCAGGTTACTACTGGTCTACCATGGGAGCTGATTGTCATCAACATTCTCGTACTTGCCATAAATGCCAAGTCTATACCGACAAAGTACATATTCCTCCCGTCCCTCTCAACATTCTGACAGCTCCTTGGCCGTTCGCAATGTGGGGCATTGACATGATTGGGGAGATCAAACCCACGGTGCCCAATGGACATTGCTTCATCTTGGTCGCTATTGATTACTTCACCAAATGGGTCGGAGCAGCTTCCTTTGCCTCTGTTACAAAGAATGTGGTTGCCCGCTTCATCAGGCAGAACCTCATATGCCGGTACGGTGTCCCCGACAGGATTATCACAGACAACGGCACAAATCTGAACAATACCATGATCACCTCCCTATTTGAACAGTTCAAGATTTATCATCACAATTCATCTCCCTATCGGCCAAAGATGAACGGTGTTGTTGAAGCCGCGAACAAGAATATCAAGAAAATCATTCAAAAGATGACAGTCACCTACAAAGACTGGCATGAGATGTTACCGTTTGCTCTGCATGGATATCGTACCACGGCACGTACTTCAACAGGGGCAACCCCATTTTCTTTGGTGTACGGCATGGAAGCTGTTCTACCCATGGAGGTTCAGATTCCTTCCTTAAGGATTATGAAAGACGTTGGTTTGAGTGAAGACGATTGGATTCAGACTCAGCTTGATCAACTTAATTTGATCGACGAGAAGCGGCTTACTGCTGTTTTCCATGGTCAGACGTATCAAAAACGCATGATCAAGGCTTTCAACAAGAAAATAAGGCGTCAGATATATCAAGTCGGAGATCTTGTAATCAAGCGGATCATCTTACCGCAAAGTGATCCCAGGGGCAAGTTGACTCCTACTTACGAAGGACCATTTGTGATCAAGAGCATATTTTCTGGTGGGGCAATGATTTTGACCACCATGGACGGCAACGATTTGCCACACCCTGCGAACGCAGACATAGTCAAAAGATACTACACATAAAACGACCCGGCAAGTTGAAAACCCGAAAGGGCGACTTGGGCAAAATGGGCATCCCGGTGAACCGAAAACCCGAAAGGGCGGTTCAGGCAAAAATTAGGGATAAAACAAAAAAAAAATCTGTACACCCGGCAAGTTGAAAACCTGAAAGGGCGACTTGGGCAAAAAAGGGTTTCCCGGTGGATCGAAAACCCGAAAGGGCGGTCCAGGAAAAAGTTAGGGAATTAAAGCGTATGACTATGTCTCGTCGAATCACTTTAAGAACAAATCTCTTCACCAGACAAGCTTCAAGCTTCTGATCAATCCAGTCATCGGCGGACGAAGCAACAAATGAACAAGATATTCAGAGTTGTGAAGGCTATGGCAGAATGGGAATCCCATGGAATTATTACACATAGCCATCTTTCTTTTATATAAATTTTTTCATTTTTTTACGACGACATGCTCTTACTAGGATGCCTGTCTCCTTTGTACAAAGATACTCACGAAAATTAATACAAATACACTTCGAAGTGCATAAATTTGTTTGCCTTTCTTCTCTTTTACACTTATGTTTTATTTGAAAAAACGTCCAATGTTTTGTTAAATAGGCATATGCATTTTGAACATAATCACTGCTTACAAATAAAACGAAATTGAAAAAGGATGATTACTGATAGGTTGAAGATGTAGGAAGATTATCTTTGTGACATTCCAGAAGAAATCCCCTACGACACATCATTCAGATCCTCAACTAAGCTGAAGTTTGGAATATATTTCCCCAACGAAGTTAAGCTCCAAGATCCTCAGCAAAGCAAAAGATTTCTAAAGCTTGATTCCCCAGCTGAGCTGAATTTCAAATTTCCCATCAGAGTTAAGCTTCGAGATCCCCAGTGGAGCCCGAAAACCCTAAAAATCCTATCCCCAGTGGAGCCAGAACAGTCTAAGCATTCTCCCCACAGAGTTATTTCTCAGCAGATTGAAGATTCTCAATCTCATTTCTCCAGCAGAAGTCTCCCAGGTTTTAACTCCCCAGTAGAGATTTTTCAGAGTTTCCCTTATTCCCCAAGTGGTCAACAAGGATTTCTAATCTTCAATAATCAAAGGTTTTTGGAATCCCCAATGTAGGTCAAGGATGTACTTTCCCCGAAAGCAGTCAAAGACCTCATTGTCTCCAGTTATCAAGGATTTATTTTCCTCAGCAAGATAGCTACTCAGCTTACATGCACATCCATTACATTCATATATCATAAATATCGATATAACACATATATTGCATCATACATTTCATGCAACATAACTTTGTGTTTCAGATGATATTTTACCCTTTTTAGGATAAGATTAATAAGCTTCAAATCCAACTTTTGAAAACAGTTTACGGATGCTTCCCAACATGGATGATGATCTATTGCTTATTCAACTTCAAGATTTCTGAAAACAGTTTACGGGTTCTCCAGATATGGATGTTAATCTATCGCTTGTTCAGACTCAACTTCTGAAAACAGTTTACGGGTTCTCCAAATATGGATGTTAATCTATCGCTTGTTCAGATTCAACTTTTGAAAACAGTTCACGGACGCTTCCCAACATGGATGTTGATCTATTGCTTATTCAACTTTAAGACTTCTGAAAATAGTTTACGGGTTCTCCAAATATGGATGTTAATCTATCGCTTGTTCAGATTCAACTTTTGAAAACAGTTCACGGACGCTTCCCAACATGGATGCTGATCTATTGCTTATTCAACTTCAAGACTTCTGAAAATAGTTTACGGGTTCTCCAGATATGGATGTTAATTTATCGCTTGTTCAGACTCAACTTCTGAAAACAGTTTACGGGTTCTCTAGATATGGATGTTAATCTATCGCTTGTTCAGACTCAACTTCTGAAAACAGTTTACGGGTGCTTCCAGATATGGATGTCAATCTATCGCTTGTTCAGACTCAACTCCTGAAAATAGTTTACGGGTGCTTCCAGATATGGATGTCAATCTATCGCTTGTTCAGACTCAACTTCTGAAAACAGTTTACGAGTTCTCCAGATATGGATGTTAATCTATCGCTTGTTCAGACTCAACTTCTGAAAACAGTTTATGGGTGCTTCCAGATATGGATGTCAATTTATCGCTTGTTCAGACTCAACTCCTGAAAACAGTTTACGGGTGCTTCCAGATATGGATGTCAATCTATCGCTTGTTCAGACTCAACTTCTGAAAACAGTTTATGGGTGCTTCCAGATATGGATGTCAATCTATCGCTTGTTCAGACTCAACTCCTGAAAAGAGTTTACAGGTGCTTCCAGATATGGATGTCAATCTATCGCTTATTCAGACTCAACTTCTGAAAACAGTTTACGGGTGCTTCCAGATATGGATGTCAATCTATCGCTTGTTCAGACTCAACTCCTGAAAACAGTTTACAGGTGCTTCCAGATATGGATGTCAATCTATCGCTTGTTCAGACTCAACTTTTGAAAATAGTTTACGGGTACTTCCATATATGGATGTCAATCTATCGCTTGTTAAGACTCAACTTCTGAAAACAGTTTACGGGTGCTTCCAGATACGGATGTCAATCTATTGCTTGTTCAGACCCCCAACTCAGAAATATTCCAAAACATGGACGCCTTTCTGATACTCATTCTTTCACCTAGCACATACGTTCAACAAACACTCCAGATGGCATTTTTAAGCCCATCCCCGACAAGTTTCTGTCACATATCCAAATGGCATCTTTAAGCCCATTCCCTCAAACTACGCTTTGACGAGTGCAAATTTTTTGGGCACTCGAGTGTCCAATCATTCGTTTACCTTCGAGTCACGAAAGGCAAAACTGTCAATCTAACTCTTCAGGTTCAAGAAGATTGAACAGGGGAAATTGTTGCACCCCAAAATTTTCCCTCTCATTTCATCAACACTTTCTCATCACAAGACTCTTGAAACTCAAGATCAAGCTAGGGGTTGTTCTGCTCAAGACCCCTCCTTGCACTGTTGACCTAAATTAGGTTTTTGACTGCACAAAGGCAATTTTTGACTGTTTGACCTAACCAATGGCAAACCAAGCTCACATATGGACTCAAGGACCCAATGACTTTGTCTTGACCCATTCAACAAGTTCAAAAGACCTCAAAATGCATAGGATTGACAGATAAATTTTTCAGTCAACTGATCAAAATTTGACTGTATACTGAAAAGTCAAACTTTGACTTTTTGGTCAAAATCAAGTGCCAAGGGTCATTTTTCATCAAGACATGTCAAATTATGAAGCTTGTTCATCAAGAAACCTAAAAATGCAAATTAGGGTTTAAAATGAAAAAAATTCATAACTTAGAATTTTTCTAAGTTATGAAATTTTCTTATTTTTTCCCAATTTTGTCCCATTTTTTCACGAAGATGCAAATGGATTCAAACAAAACTTGAAACATGAAATTTGTAGTCCATCACAAAGTCTACAACTTTGATTCACAAAGTTTCCTCAGAAGAAGCATGTATCTCAAGCTATGATTTTTGTAACAAGGGTACTTAAAACTTTTAACTTAGGCAAAATTTATCTTAATCCAGGCAGGATTTTGACCCATCTTCTTGGCCACTTTTCACATGGTTCCACTTGGAGTTTCAAGTTGCATTACAAAGCTGGATTGTAGTACATGTTCCAAGCTTTCATAATTGTCCAAGAACTCCTCAAACACCCTTGTGGTTAGAGAGATTCGAATTTTCAAAGTTGGCAAAAAACTCACTTTTGTTCATGACCAAGGCATGTTCATACAAACTTGCGTTTTTAAAATCAGCAGGTTGGGTGCTAGCTTGCAGGCCTCAAAACCAACTTACACTCCTTAATTTAATTCTTAACCATTGAACTAAGGTTTTATTCTAACCATTGGGTCATTACATACAAGATTAATCCCTAAGTAGAAAAAGTTACATTTCCACTTTTGCCAAAAAGTGCTTTATGTCAAAACTGAATCCCTTGAGCATTGGTCCATATCTCATACAAAAAATCAAGTCCACAAATTGGGGGGGGGGGGGGGGGGGGGGCTAGAGGATTGTGTGCAGCATACAAGATGGTTGGTACAGGCCTGTTCAAAAGGCAGGCACGTCTTGGCTTCATAACAGAAGAAGTTGGCAAAAGAGAGGGAGAGATTTTTCTGTTAACAAGAGCAAAAAACAAACTTTGTGAACAAGTTCCAGATCTCAAAAACAAACCATGTGAAAAAAATTCCATACCTCCCAACCAGCACTAAAACTCTCCCATATTCTCAAACTCTCCAACGTTCTCAAACCTGCAAAACTCTTAAGATTCTTTTTTTCATAAAATCTTAGCGTGATTGTCCAAACCAAGCAGTAACAGAACTAGCTTCAGGAAGATCCCAACGAAGCTCCCTCCACCATCAAAGAAGTCACCTACAGCTCTTTTGATTAAACACTTCAAGAGGTAAGTTCTCTCTAAACTTGGAGCTCTTTCATTTAAACATCATGTGCATGTGCCAATAAAGAAAAATGTAGATATTTCTAGATCCTGTTTTAGCATTAGATTCTGATTGCTCTTATGTTGAAAACTCAACCTTAATTAGTTATACTTTGGACTTTGAGACCTATTGTTTTGTTTTAGTGTTAACCCCTGGACTGTAGTTATGTTTGGATGTTGCATTTTTAGAACTTGAGAGAGGTTGTTATACCCTTTGATTGGCTATCTGCACAAGCCTTTCGAATCACAATTTGAGGGCCTAACATGCTTGCAAGGAGTCAGCAAGGAGCCTGTGGAAAAGCCAGAACCTTTTTGTTTCCTGACCTCAGACAAAATCCATGACCTTTCTGTTTCCATGTTTCGATATAGACATGTTCAGCACATATACACATGCTTCGATACAGACATGTTCAGCACACACACACTTGTTTCTAATACACTGACTTGCAGGCCCAATCGAAAGGCACCTACTCACTGACTCCATGCCCAATCGAAAGAGGAAGAAAGGCATAACATTCAGTCCTGTTGGTCCCAATCGAAAGACACAACATGCTGCTGCCTTTGCACATCGAAGGACAGGACTTCGCCCCTGCCTTTGCCCAATCGAAGGACAGGACTTCGCCCCTGCCCTTGCCCAATCGAAGGATGCTACTGCCTGGGTCGAAAGACACACTTTTTATTTATTTTTATCTTATTTTTTTCCTTTATATTTTCATGCAATTCAATATGGTTGTAATAGTGTAGGATTTTATCTTTTTGACCTTTATTACTTTTATATGCTTGCTAGTAAATAGGGTATGTATGGCAAGATAAAAACAACAAAATAGATAATCCTAATAAAAAAAACAAAATGCATGTAAAACACACACTTTGCATACATGCACCCCTAGGGTTTCATCCACTTGTTGCCTTAAAAAAAAGGGCCATGGTTGCATGTCAAGTATTTTGGAAAAACAAAAACAAACAAAAAGATAATAGTCCCTAGATGACGCTATCGGAGTTGCCTAAACAAAATGATCAAGTCCCTCAAGAAAATAGCCAAAGATACTTGACACTATTGCTTTCATGGTCTATACGATGACCCGCGTCTGTCCCGTAAACATCCTAACGCAAGGTTGTTCACCAAATACAATGGTGAAACAACACTGTTAAAAGGGTTAAAACATGAGAAAGATCTTTGAGTAAAATTAGGGTAGATACCTTTTGGTTACTTGATCAAATTTGCAAAACATCCTTGCCAGTTTTCAAACACACATCTCAACACAATTGCAAAACAAACTTTCAAAAAACATTGAAACATCTTTTCAAAAAGACAAACACCTTTGTAAAACATTCAAACAAGAATTGTTACAAAGGTTGCCTAGACAAGGCATCTTTTTTAAAACATTTTCAAAACCACACACAAAGCACCATTTCAAACAATTGAAAAGCAAAGGCAAGTGATCTAAGCAAGTAACTAAGATCCCATGGATAACCATGGATAGAAAGGGTGCTAATACCTTCCCTTTCTATAATCTACTCCCCGAACCCACGAAAACATCTCAAAGGTATTTCCTGTGCTTTTTGACCTTTCCTTAGGATAAAATAAAAAGTCGGTGGCGACTCTTGCTAAACCGAACATTTGCGAATACAAACGCAAAACCTCAAGTCAGTTCTCCCACCGTATCACAGGATGTATCACCACCCTAGTGGTTAAAGCGCATGCATGTCTCCCTTAGGTCCTGGGTTCAAGCCTTAGCGTGACATTTTGCATTTGTTTTACATTTTTCTCACATTTTTTTACTTTTTGCAGCGCTTGGGTCAACAGTTTGGGCCTGACCTTTTTTTTCTTACAATACTCCTTGTTTCACTTATTAACCCCCCTGACTTTATTTTTATTTTTATTTTATTTTTACTTTTTTATCTTTTATTTATTATTATTATTAATATTATTATTATTACTATTTTCATTAATAAGAAAAATCCAAAAATATTTATATTTTATTATTTATATTTATTTAGTTTATTTTTTCTTTACAAAAATAAAAGAACAAAAACATTTTCTTTAATTAATTTCTTTTTTAAATACTTAGATAATTTAATTTTAATTATTATTATATTATTTATTTTTCTTATAAATTAAAATCAATTTATAATTTAGGACTTTTATTTAATTATTTTTATTTACTAACTTAATTAAATTCACTAAAACCTTCAAAAACTTGTTTTCTTTAAATTAATTTATTCCACTAACTTAATATTAATTTTCTTTTTTAGTTAATTATTTTTATTTTAATTAATTAGGTCAAAAGACCCCTTTTCATGAAAAAACAAATAATAAAAAATTACATTTCTTCTTACATTTCATATTTTTGCATTTTATCCTTATTTTGTACATTTATTCAAAAATTCTATATGGTTGTAATCATTATTTATATTTAATTTCTTGCAATATTTCCCATTTTTAATTTGTATACCCCCTCCCCTAAATGATGTAATAGAGTAGTAATTTTAATTTCCGCAATTTATCGCTTTATATACAAATGCCAGTAATTAGGGTTTTGTATGGAAAGACTAGAACCAACAAATAGCAAATCCTAATCAAGACAAAACAATGCATGTAAATCAATACACTTGCACACAAACGCTCCTAGGGTAAATCCAATTGGTTGCCTTACAAAAATGACCATATTATGAATGTGAGGTATCTTAGCAAAGACAAGCAAAATACAAGATCATAGTCCCTTGATGACGCTATCCATGTTGCCTTTCAAAATGATCTTAGTCCCTAAAGAGAAATGCTAAGATATCTTGCAATATTTCTAATCATGGTTATACGATGACCCACGCCCATCCCTTTTACATCCAAAGATAGGGTTACTTACCAAATCAATGGTAAGATAACAATGTCAAAGGAAAAAGGAAATGAACATGAAGGACTTTTGAGTAGGTAGAATGTTCTTAGTTACTTTCTCAATTTTCAAAACCAGAACATCCTTGCTATTTTCAAAACAAACACCAACACTTTCAAAAACATCTTTCAAACTTGAAAATATTTTCAAAAGATCAAACACTTTGTATATATTCTTACGAACGAGAATCATTACAAAGTTTGCCTAAACAAAGGCCTCTTTACAAAATACTTTCAAAAACCACATAAAGCACATTTTCAAACAAAAGCAAGTGATCTAGCAAGTAACTAAGAGCCCATGGAAAACCATGGATGAAAAGAGTGCTAATACCTTCCCTATTTCATAATCTACCCCCCCCCCCGAACTCAAGAAAACATCTCAAAGGTCTTTCCTGTGCTTTTTCACTTTTCCTTTTGGATAAAAGGAAAGCCAGTGGCGACTCTTGTTAAAGGCAGCATTTGCAATCAAACGCAAAACACCCAAGTCAGTTCTCCCACCGTATCACATGTACCGATAGATAAGATTCTGTTTGATGAATCAGGCCACAACTTTCTTGGTAACAGAAGCGAAGGAAGCTGCCTCGACCGACTTCTTGAAGTAATCAATGGAAACCAAGATGAAACGGTGTCCATTAGAAGCTGTAGGTTTGATCTCTTCAATCCTATCAATGCCCCACATCATGAATGTCCAAGGAGCAGTCAGGATGTTTAGAGGAACTTGAGGCACATGTACCTTGTCAGCATAGATCTCACACTTGTGGCAGGTTCGTGAATGTTGATGACAATCTGTTTCCATGGTGGACCAAAAGTATCCTTCTCGTAGGATCTTTTTAGACATCGTATGTCCACAAGAATGGGTGCCAAAGTTACCTTCGTGTAAATCAGCCATGATCTTTTCTGCCTCACTCTCGTCTATGCACCGAAGCAGGGTAGAGTCATGATTTCGCTTGTAGAGAATCCCATTACTGAGGAAGAACTTAGCAGAGAATCTTCTTTGAAATTTCTTGTCATTGACTGAAGCTCCCTCCGGATACTCTTGGACCTCGAGATATCTCTTAATTTCATGGAACCAAGGCCTGTCCACTACTTCATCAGTATCGATCTTGTGATAGCAAGTTGGTTCGTCCATCCTTTCAATGGTGATCTGAGGAGCCTCATAATCCCACCTGATTTTGAACATGGATGACATAGTGGCTAACGCGTCCGCTAGTTGATTTTCCTCTCGTGGAAAATGCTCAAAGTTAATTTCCTCAAAATGTGGGATTAATGTCAACACATATTCTTTGTAGGGGATGAGATTAGGGTGCTTCGTGTCCCATTCTCCTTTGATTTGGCCGATGACTAAGGCTGAATCTCCAAACACACTTAAGGACTTGATTCCCAAATCTATGGCAGCCTTGAGTCCCATAATACACGCTTCATATTCTGCCATATTATTGGTACAATTGAAACACAATCTAGCAGTGAAAGGAGTATGGCATCCTTCAAGGGATATGGTCACAGTGCCTATGCCATTGTCGAGTGCGTTGGAAGCTCTGTCAGAAACCAAGGTCCATCGGGATCCTTGTTCAGGTCCGTCATATGGTCTGAGTTCTTCCCAATTGTTTACCAACATGATGTCTTCGTCCGAAAATTCGAAATTCATGGATTAATAGTCATCCATAGCTTAATAAGCAAGGTGATCGGCTAACTCACTTCCCTTTATTGCTTTCTGGGTAATATATTGAATGTCGTATTCAGTCAGGACCATCTGCCATCTTGCTATTCTTCCAGAGAGGGCGGGATTCTCGAATATGTATTTAATTGGGTCCATCTTGGATATCAATAAGGTAGTATGGGTCAACATGTACTGTCTTAGCCGGTAAGCAGCCCATGCCAGACCGCAACAAGTTTTCTTGAGCAGTGAATATCTGGTTTCCAGTCGGTAAACTTTTTGCTCAGGTTGTATATTGCATTCTATTTTCGGCCAGACTCGTCATGCTTCCCCAGCACACACCCCATTAAATTTTCCAAGAATTTAGATACATGATCAAAGGTCTTCCCTCTACTAGCAGAATCAAAACGGGAGGCTCTTGAAGGTACTTTTTGATCTTGTCGAAAGCGGCTTGGCAGTCGTTGTTCCATTCCACCACTTGATCTATATTTAGTAATTTGAAGATTGGTTCACAAGTAGCGGTTAGGTGAGAAATGAATCTGGCGATGTAGTTTAGTCGTCCTAAGAATCCCCTGACCTTTTTCTCAGTGCGAGGAGCGGGCATTTCTTGTGTTGCTTTTACCTTTGCAGGGTCCACTTTGATACCTTTTCTGCTAACAACGAAGCCTAAGAGTTTACTAGACCTTACTCCAAAAGTGCATTTATTGGGGTTCAGCCTTAGTTTGTATTTCTTCAGTCTTTCAAACAGTTTCTGCAGATGGTCAAGGTGTTTCTCTTCAGTTTGAGATCTGGCTATCATGTCATACACATAGACCTCTATTTCATGATGGATCATGTCGTAAAATAGAGCTACCATGGTACGTTGATAGGTTTCCCCAGCATTTTTCAACCCTAATGGCATAACTTTGTAACAAAACGTCCCCCACTGTTTGGCGAAGGTCGTTTTCTCCATGTCCTCAGGTGCCATTTTGATCCGGTTGTATCCGGAGAAACCATCCATGAAGGAAAATACTTTATGCTGTGTGGTGTTGTCAACCATAATATCAATGTGGGGAAGCGAGAAGTCATCCTTGGGGCTTGCCCTATTCAAGTCTCTGTAGTCTACACACATACATACCTTACCTTCCTTTTTAGGCATTGGAACAACATTGGCGACCCATTGTGGATAGGAGGTGACAACTAATAATTAGGTGTTGAATTGTTTCATGAATTCAGTCTTGATTTTCTCTGACATTTATGGATGCATGCGACAAACTTTCTGTTTTACCGGAGGGAAGTTTTCTTTTGTCGGCAGACGATGGACCATGATGTCGGTGTCGAGTCCTGGCATGTCTTTGTATGACCAGGAAAAGACCTCAACATATTCATGTAGTAACTGAGTTAAGTGCTTCTTGACACTAAGCTCCAGGTTGGCACCTATCTTGACTTCCTTCTTGTCCTCTTCGGTACCTAAGTTAACTGTTTCCGCTGGCTCTTCGTGGGGTTGTATGGTCCTTTCTTCTTGTCGCAATAACCTGGCTAATTCTCCCGGTACCTCACAATCTTTCTCACCTTCGTCTTCGACTTGGTAGATCGGATTTTCAAAGTCATGATAGGCCATAGTAGAATCGTTACCCATGGGATCCTGAGTGTATGTAGATCTGCATTTTGATATGTGAGTGTGTGTAAGAGCATATCTATCTTTGAAAAATGATAAAGGTTAAAAAAGGAAAACAATGAGCGTAAAATTTTCATGGGAAAACGTCCATGATTTATTGATGACATATGAAGATGAAGTAACAACCCTCACAAATGGACCATTGTGCCTCGGGTAAGACACAAGGTTTGAAAGTCTAAATTGTTTAATTATTACAAGTCCGACAAAAATTAAAAGACAATTACTCTTGGATAAAAGTAATAGGGAAAAATTATTTGGCTTCCCAATTGTTGAGTCCTCCACTGACGGTTGGAAAAATCCACGCATCCATGTCACAACTGCCATCAGTATCTTCCACTGTGTTGATCCCCTGACTGCTGGTACGTAAAGGTGATTCCCCGACGCGAGTTCTTCACATAGCTCTTTGTGCTTCCGAAGTAAAACCCAAACCAAACTTGTTGGACTTGTAAGGAATATCCGGAAGTTGACCCCAGATAGTGCATCCACCTTCTTCAATCATTTCTCTAACATCCTTTAAAGAGGCCATTTTCAATGGTGGTCTGGTAACTTTTGGAGTCTTGGTCGTAGTCTTTGCTGCCGCAACTGTTTGTGGGACCTCCTCGAAATGTTGACACGGGGTTTCAATGAACTCACCATCCATTTCCATGTACCTGAAAGAGTTCAGGTGGCTGACCATATATTCCTCTTCCCCATGGACAGTGATGATTTTCCATGGATTGGGTACTTCAATATCTGATGTAATGTAGAGGTGACGGCACCAGCGCCATGAATCCAAGGTCGGTCCAATAAACAGGAATAGAAAGGGCAGATATTAATCACGTAGAAAGTTGAATCAAAGGTTTGAGTTCCAACTTTTATAGGGATGTCAACTTCTTCATGCACTATCCTCTTAGAACCATCAAAGGCCCCCACTATAATGTTTCTAGGCTTTAAAGTAAGCCCCTCGCAATGTAGCCGGTCAAGAGCATTTTTGGGAAAGACATTCAACGATGAGCCCGTATCCACCAGAACATGGGATAGCATAGTGCGCCTGCACTCAATGGAGACGTGTAAGGCATCGTTGTGTTTCCTTTCTTTGGGAGTCAAGTCGGCGTCAAAAAAGCCCAATCCATTACCAGCAGTAAGACTGGCCACACAATCTTCATATTAGTCAATGGAAGTCTCTTGGGGCACGTGGGAGGTCTTTAGAAACTTTACCAAAGCTTTGGCATGGGCCTCTGAACACAAGAGTAAGGCCAACATTGATATTTTCGAGGGGGTTTGACCCAATTGTTCCACGACGTTGTGGTCACTTTTATTGATGATTTTTAGTATCTCTTTTATCTCCTTTCTAGAAGCTTCAGGAATATCCTCTGGATGTGCCTTCGTCTGGACAGGCTCAGATAATACCTCCTTGCCCTTTGTCCTGGTCGCAAGGATAACAGTGGGATTGTCAACAGAAGTATCACTGGGAATGCTGGTAGGAGCAGTAGCGAGAATAATTACAGGGGTAGCAATGGTCTTTGGAGATATCTCGGGTGATAAGACTCTTCCACTTCTTGTCATCTTACTGGTCCCGACGTATTGACGACGTCAGGATCAGTGTCTTTCTTAACTTTGTCTTGGATAGCCAACAGATCTTGCTTGACGTTATAGTAATATACGTCAGTCCCATAGTTCCAGGGAACAACTTTATCCGAAGAATATAGTATTGGCCTTGGCATGGTGATGATTAGGGGAGCATACTTTAAAACAGATGTAATCCTAACGGGTCTTTTGGTGGAGACCCTGGAAGGATTGTCGGAGATGGTGATTATTGAAACATATTTACAGGAATTTCTGATAAGAGTAACTTTTTCAAACATAATTTATTTGTTAACCATCAGGCGCTGGACGCCCATCTTCAGTAACAAACGGCCATTGGGTAGAGACTTACATAATTGACAACTTTCATTACAACCCGGAAACAGACCGACTCGCAATAGATTCTGTTTAATAGCAAAAAGAGGAGTGATTAAGTCATCCACGGAGGAAATGAAACACTCATCCTCAACAGCATTGACACCTTGACCGTGTTAGGGTATTGGTACTGTTATCACATTAGGTGTTTCTGAGGGATCAAACTCAATCTCTTTGGCCTCGATAAGGTCTTGTATCTTATTCTTCAAGGCCCAACAATCATTTGTATCATTCCCCGGGCTTTCAGAATGATAGGCACATCGAGCATTCAGGTTGTAGCGAGGAGAAGCTGTATTAGGGTTCTTGGGAGCTTCCTTTAGGGTCACCAGATTGGACTTCAAAAGATGCGACTGAACTTGAGACAAGGTCATGTTAATTCGGGTGAATCGTCTCATGGGCGCCTCTGGCCTGCGTTGATAATTTCTCTACTGATTTGGTGTAGGATTAGAAATCATAACAACCCCTACCGTCGGCCGACGTTCAGTTTTGTTTTGATTCCTATGGTCATATGCAACACAGACCTCTTTATTTATGGTAAAGGGTTTCTTCATCGTGCTCGAGGATGCATCTCTCTGAATTTTGCCACTTTTTATACCGACCTCTACCCATTCACCAGTCATGATTAGTTCAGTAAAACCATTCGAAGAGCTTTCGATCAGGTGGTTGAAGAATGGACCAGATAGCGTGCCTAAGAACATATCCACCAATTCTCTATCGGATAGAGAGGGTTGGACTCTTCCCACGAGATCCCGCCATTTTTGAGCATAGGTTTTGAAACCTTCACCTGCACCCATAGACATGCCTTGCAATTGTGTTCGGGTTAGAGCTAAGTCAGCATTATACTAGTATTGCTTGTAAAAAGCAGCATTCAAATCTTCCCAATTGCGAATATTGGTCCCTTCCAACTTATAGAACCAATCCAACTGCGTCCCCGACAAGCTTTCTTGGAAGAAATGCACCCATAGGTTCCTATCCGCAGTATGGGGTTGAATTTTCCTGACGTATGATCTTAAATGCAGCTTTGGACAAGAGACACTGTCATATTTAGCGAAAGTTGGGACCTTGAATTTCGGTGGGTTTACAATCTGAGACAAGTCCTAGCTCTTCAAAATACAATCCGGGTACCCTCTGGATCTCCATAGCATTGAGGCGATCCTCCAACTGCTTGTATTTATCGTCATTTGGAGGATACTGCTCTTCAGAATAATCAACCTCTTCCTCTTCTTCAGATTCTAGCTGGTCATTTACTTCCTTGTTTTTCCCTTCTTGATTGTCTCCTTCACCTGACGAGGTTGCGATATTTAGAGTTCGCCTGGCTGGTCCTTTGAACCTTCTTCCTAGATTTAAAACATTGGTTGGTTTCTTCGCTTTCTTCTTCTTCTCTTTGATCAATAAAGTTTTCAAATCCTCTTGTCCTTTTTCCAGAGTCAAGAACATTTGTTGAAATTGAGCGTTCTGTTCCTGAATATCTTTTACTGTCTGTTTAATATCCATCTCACTGAAATAAAAAGTAGAAAGATAAGGAGACCTGCTTGTAAGAAACATGTTTGTGTTATGATGAATGAAGATGCATATGCAAATGATTTCAAGGAAATTAGAGATTTAAATTTGCTTTAGACAAAAAAGGAACACACGTTGCATTAATAAATCCAAGTTTGAGTACATCATGCCTTTTTGGGCTTACAATGAAAGAAATAAAATACAAAAACTCCTAAGACAAAAAGGTTGAACGCATCCTCTTTGGTGCGATGTAGGCGTTCAGAGTCCGCTCTTCATGAAGCTGCTTGGTGAGTTCCATAACTTTCTTCTCACTGGCGTAGAATTGATTCTCAAAGGTGTCGCATTCTTCCTTAAGTTGGATCCATGATTTTAGAAACTCTTCAAAGCTTGTTGGCATATCAGGATGAGAAATGATATGAGGTTCGTCTTCTTGATCAACAGACTCTGAGATCACTGGAAGTATAGCAGCATATGGCATCATAGGATATTGAACACGAGCTCGTACCCATTTGAGGTAAGGCTCCAAAGGGATGGAGTTTTTGCGTCCCAAAGTACTGCTATCGGTCTTCTTTACCATGCCCCAAGTGCGAATGAACCTCTAGCGATAACCTTGCAGGTCATTTGAATAGTAAAACACAATACCCTGGACGAGCATATCACGGGGACCATCCCTCCGGACGTAACCGAACTGACGTAGGTCCAAAGAAGGGTTGTAAGTGATGCCTCCTCTAATGCCAAGAAGTGGCACATTACGAAATTCTCCGCAGCAATCAATAAAATAGATATATTCTTGAGAGCGAGGGA
Organism: Vicia faba; assembly: GCA_948472305.1. Taxonomy (NCBI): domain Eukaryota; kingdom Viridiplantae; phylum Streptophyta; class Magnoliopsida; order Fabales; family Fabaceae; genus Vicia; species Vicia faba. The sequence continues at coordinate 628,828,734 of OX451740.1, forward strand.
ACCAATAGATATCAGAGTGAGAAAGGGACATTATCCTTTGATTCCACCTCAAGCCTAATTCATTCTTCATTAAAAACCGAGGGAGGTGCGAAATAAACCACCGATAGAGAAAAGGCATACAACACATAAGAGTCCCTCGTTTCTTCATTGTACGAGTGTGGAGTGAATGCAACACGTCTCCAAGCAATGTAGGCACTGGACTACGAGCAAGGAAGATGTTGATGGCACTGGAATCTATTAACTAGTCTGAATTGGGGAACAGAACCAATCCATAGATTAATAGAGATAGGACATCTTCAAAGGCATGGTAACTCATGGCATCTAAGAATATCTGAGCTTTCTTCACTAGAAAATTTGCAAGGAGACCCTTGACTCCACTTCTTCTTTCTAAATTGGATTCGATGTCAGCTGGTTTCAAATGCAAGGCTATGGCAACACTTTCAGCAACTAGATCTTGTTCTAAGCCGGTGAAGGGTACTTATTCCAATATAGGTGACCCAAGTATTTTGGAGAACTCTTCCAGCGTAAGCACTAACTGGTAATCTAGAAAAGTGAAGTAATTGTGTTTAGGGTCGAAGAACTGGAACAGAACACTCATGCGACCTTCGTCAAACTCGGTAGTAACCAAACTGAGCAAGTGGCCATATCTCTTGTTGAACGATGAGCTCTCGGGAACTCTCATGACCAGTTCTTTGAGCTTGGGAGGGACCTCTACAAAATTGATTCAGATGGTCTTTCTGCGAGTTAAATCCATACCCTAAAAAACAAAAAGGAAAGATAAATCTCTAGCCCCTTGAAATGGTTAACATGTATGTCATGATGTTCATGATGTTATGGTTATGCTTTGAAATCACAGATATATCAAGCAAGTCACACAAAAGACCCTAGGTTTAAGGGCTTGCGTGAGCCTTTAAAGGTAAGTACCCTTTTGAAGTTTAGTTGGCTCAACCTGTCCTATTAAAAGTAACGGGTTCTAAGGAGTATCATATCACTGACCTTTCTTTTAGTCATTGTTCTAGCTCAAGCACCAAAGTATTGAGGCCAGGATATCCCAAAAGTCCAATCTCAATGAGTGTAGCATCGAGTATCAACCAATCTTCGGTCAGAACCAAAGTCGCCCATCTCACTACTTTCTAGTGGCTTAGGATGGGTCAATTAAAAGGTTATAAAGGCCAGCTAGCGCTTAATGACACTAAGGAAGCCTAATGTTATTCTTGATTGAATCAAGGAACATTAGTACAAGCCAAAGTGTCACACTAATGTAGCTATCACTTCTTCCATATCGGTCTACGCCGTACAGCTTCCATAATTTATTGCTACTTACCTAAAAGGTTCCCCAAATCCGGGTATAGGATCTTTAACAAAAGCCCAAGCAAAGACCCAAAAAATGTAAAGCAAACAAATTAATCAAGGAAAGCGAGTAAAGGTGATCTAGCCCTAAGGTAACCCCACTTTTAAGTAAATTCCCCAGCAGAGTCGCCAGTTCTGTAACACAGTAGGAGAATTGACTAGGGTGTTTTGCGTTTGATCACAATTGTAGCGGTTAGAAATAGTCGCCAATGGCGTTTCTTTTATCCAATAAGGAAAGGCGGAAAAGAACAGGAAAGACCTTTCGAGATATTTTCCTGAGTTCGGGGGGGGTAGATTATGAAAAGGGAAGGTGTTAGCACCCTTTTCATCCGTAGTTATCTACGGGCTCTTAGTTTTTTGCTAGATCACTTTCTTTTTGTTTGAAAATGTGTTTGTGATGGGGTTTTGAAAGTATTTGAAAAGGAATGTCTTTGTAATGGTTCTCGTCTCTATAAGAACGCATACAAAGTGTTTTGTCTTTTGAAAAATGTTTCAAAATGAAGTTGTGGGTGTAAAAATGTTTTTGTTGTGAGCAAGCGAGCAACTAGGTGTAACCTACCTACTCAAAAGCTCTTAAATATTCTTTTCCTCCTCCTTTAGATGTTGCTATCTTAGCATTGATTTGGTAAGAAGCCCCATCGTTGGATGTGAAGGGACGGGCACAGGACATTTTTGTATAGTCATAGAGGGCAACCTATGGGACATTTTAGCAATGTCGTTTAGGGACTAGATCGTTTACTGAAGGCAACCTTAAGGGTCATCGAGGGACTACGATCTTTTATCAAGGGTGTTTGCTAAAACGCCCATGTTCGAGGGACATGACTATTTTCCTAAAGGCAACAAAGTGGGATTACCCTAATGGTGCAAGTGTGAATGGTATGCTTGATTTACATGCATTTAGTATTGATTAGGGTTATCTATTTGTTGATTTTATGTCTTACCATACAAACCCTAATTACTAGCATTTATATTTGAAAGTGATAAATTGCGGAAATGTAAAGTCCTACGCTATTACATCATTTCGGGATGGGGGTACATAATTACAAATGGGGATTTGCAAGAATTTAAATCCTAATGATATATTACAACCATATTGAATTATACAATATAAGAAAAATAAAAAAAAGGAAAGGACTTGTTTTGAAAATGGTTTTTTGTCTTAATAAATCAAAAGGAAAATCATTATTTAATAAAAGAAAATATTTTTGATGTCTTCGTATGTTAATAAAAATAGTAATAATGCAAAAAATAATAAAAATAAAAGATAAAAAGGAAAAATAATGAGAAATAGGATCAGCATGTTGCTGGAAGCAAAATAAAGAGGACCATAAGTTCTGATGCCAGGCGCGTTGTGGTTCAGAAAGAAACGTCAGAAGTAATCAGAAGTTCTGGGTTGATGCACGTGAGGTCCTGAAATAAACGTTAGAAGGAAAAACAGAAGTTTTGGGTCGCTACGCACTGAAGTTCTGACTGTTAAAACAGTGAGAAAAATCCTAGAAGTTTTGTGTGTGTTAAAACAGTGAGAAAAATCCTAGAAGTTATGTGTGTGTTAAAATAGTGAGAAGCCTAGAAATTCCGGTGGTGTGTCATAACAATGTGAAAACCTATAAGTTCTGTGTGTTAAAACAGTAAGGAGAATCCTAGAAGTTCTGTGTGTGTTAAAACAGTGAGAAAAATCTTAGAAGTTCTGTGTGTGTTAAAATAGTGAGGAGAACTCAGAAGTTTTGTGTTATGCTAAAACAGTGAGAAAGAAAACCTAGAAATTCTGTGTTACACTTCACCTCCTTCCTTACATTAGTCAGAACATCTGCAACTTATTTAGTTCTTAACAATAGTAAATCAGAAAGATAAGAAAGCACAACAGTTTATATAAGTTCTAATCATAATTCTCAGCCTAGCTTTATTCAAGAAGTTCGGATCCACAGTTTTTTCTACTTATGCAATGATATGGGCAACATCAATACTACGATATTTACATTTTTAATGATGTTCTTAATAAAAGATTCAAAGTCAGAAAGACTAACCTTGAATCTAGAGCTTGTGTTTGAGACTTGAGTTGCTGCCTTCAGATGTTCTGGGGTTAGCAAGGAATGGAATAGAATGTTATGTTCTTTGATTCAAAGGGAAGAACAAAGGTTTTGTTTTGTTTGGGAATTCCGAGTTTATGAATGTTTGACTGTTTTCTATTTTTTGTATTTGATCATTCTCTCCTTCCAAAAGCTAGCCCCTTAAACGTGTGATGGAGCCACTTATTTATAGATGGGTTTGCTGTGGTTTTAGGGGGGGAAACAAATGGGATTTAAACCTTTTTGGCATACTATTACATTGCTTTTTAAACACAACTTTTGTATGCTAATTTGGTGCAATTACAGGGTTTGAGAAAGTGCAGGCATTGACTGGATCAGCAATAATTTGGAGTGTTGTGGCAGCTAGATGCAGGACTGTACCATAGCAGCATAACAGGCTGCTCAAACGAGGTTTTGGGATTTGGTGATGTTCTGATCGTAGAAGACCAGAATGAGATTCGAAGGGTGAGGCTCTGATCGAAGCATAGAACGTAGCCTCCATGTGCTGAAGAGTCAAGTTCTGATCAAAAAACACAGTTTTCATATGTTCTGATTGAAGAGTCATGTTCTGAACTGTCTTTGCAAATTCTGATTGTGCTTGCGTGAAATCTGGCCTAGAAGTTCTGAAATTGCCATTGTTTCTCTAAGTAATTTCTTATTTTAGATTTCTTGATGAACCAACTTCTTGTCTTGATGGAATATGATTGTTGAAACTTGATTTTGATCAAAAAGTCAAAGTTTGACTTTTTAGTATGCTTTTGACCATTTTGCCCTTGTGAATGACTTTCTTGGATAATTGTAATCTAAGACTTGAAACATGATAGAAGGAAACCTGAGGATCCAGGATAATCCTTTGAGAAGTGAGAGGGAAAATTTTGGGATACAATACATACCAAGGCATTTTCAAAACAAACTTTCAAATATACAAAGCACAAAGTACTTTCAAAATGAGCAAACCTCTAAGAGCCCGTAGATAACTACGGATGGAAAGGATGCTAACACCTTCCATTTCCATAATATACCACCCTTACTCAGAAAACTCTCGAAAAGGTCTTTTTCTATTCTTTTTACCCTTTCCTTTGTTGGATAAAAGAAAAGTCGGTGGCGACTCTTGCTTACTACAACATTTGCAAATACAAAATGCAAAAACAGTATTAACAGTCGATTTTGCCACCGTATAACATAACTGGTGACTCTGCTGGGGATAAATAAAAGTGGGGTTACCTTAGAGTTAGTTCATTTTAAAAACATTTGAATCTGCTTGCTTTGTATGCTTTATTATTGGAGGGTTGTTTGGGTTGTTACTATAGATCATACACCCGGATCTGGGGCACCTTACTAGGTAAGTAACAATAAATCATGGAAGTTCTACGGCATAGACCTATATGGACGAAGTGATAGCTACGTTAGCGTGATACTTTAGTTTGTACTAATGTTCCTTGATTCAGTCAAGGATAATATTAGGCTTCCTTAGTGTCATTAAGCGCTAACTGACCTTTAGAACCTTTAATTGATTCATCCTAAGCCATTAGAAAGTAGTGAGATGGCCTACTTTGGTTCTGACCGAAGATTGGTTGATACTCAATACTACACTCATTGAGATTATACTTTTGGGATATTCTGGCCTCAATACTTTGGTGCTTGAGCTAGAACAATGCCTAAAGGAAAGGTCAGTGATATGAGACTCCTTAGAACCCGGTTACTATTAATAGGACAGGTTGAGCCAACTGAAACTTCAAGAGGGTACTTACCTTTAAAACCCATGTAAGCCTTTAAACCTAAGGTCTCTGTGTGACTTGTTTGTGTTTGATATACTTGTGATTTAAAAGCATAATCATAACATCATAAACAACATAACATGTCATGTACACTAACCATTTCAAGGGCCTATGGATTTATCTCTTATCTGTTTTGTAGGTCATGGATTCAGCTCGCAGAAAAACCATTTGAATCAATTTTGTAGAGATCTCTCCCAAACTCAAAGAATTGGTTTCAAAGATTCTTGAGAGTTCCTCATTCAACAAGAGATATGGCTACTTGCTCAGTTTGGTTGCTACCGGTTTTGACGAAGGTTTGATGAGTGTGTTATTCCAGTTCTTCGACCCTAAGCGCCACTGCTTCACATTTCCAGACTATCAGTTGGTGCCTACGTTGGAATAATTCTCCAAAATACTCAGCTTGCCTATATTGGAGCAGATACCCTTTACCGGTTTAGAACAAGATCCAATTGCTGAAGATGTTGCCATAGCTTTGCATTTGAAGCCATCTGACATTGAGTCCAATTGGGAAAGAAGGAGTGGAGTTAAGGGCCTCCTCACAAGTTTCCTGATGAAGAAATCCTGGGTATTCCTAGATGCTATGAGTTACCATGCCTCTTAAGATGTGTTAGCTCTTTTAATCTACGGATTGGTTCTGTTCCCCAATTCAGACCAGTTTGTAGATGTCAATGCCATCAACATTTTCCTTGCTCACAATCCAGTGCCTACATTGCTTAGGGATATTCTGCATACACTCCATACACGCACCATGAAGAAGCGAGGGACTCTTATGTGTTGTATACCTCTACTCTATAGGTGGTTTATTTTTCACCTTCCTCGGTCAGTAATGAAGAATGACATAGGCTTAAGATGGAACCAGAGATTATTGTCTCTTTCTCACTCTGACATCTATTGGTGCCCTCGCTCCCAAGAAGACATCTCTTTCATTGATCGTTGTGGAGAATTCCCCAATGTGCCACTCCTTGGAATTAAAGGGGGCATCACCTACAACCCCTCTTTAGCTTTACGTCAGTTCGGCTATGCCCGGAGGGATGGTCCTCATGATATGCTCATTCAAGATATTATGTTCGACTATGCAAATGATCTGCAAGGTTATCATCAGAAGTTCATTCGCGCTTGGTGAATGGTCAAGAAGACTGATAACAGGACTCTAGGGCACAAGAACTCCATCCCTTTGGAGCCATAACTCAAATGGGTGCGAACTCGTGCTCAAAATATTATGATGTCGTACGCTTCTATCCTATCAGTGATTCAGAGCCTATTATTCAAGGGGTCGAGTCTCGCATCATTCTTCATCCTGATATGCCAACAAACTTCGAAGAATTGCAAAAATCTTGGATACAACTTAAAGAAGAACAAGATACCTTTGAGTCCCAATTCTATGCCAGTGAGAAGAAGGTGTTAGAACTGACAAAACAACTTCACGAAGAGCAGAATCTCAATGCCTACCTTAGCACCAAATGGAAGCGTCCTTGGGAGACTTAGAAGTTTTAGGAGTTTCTTATTTTTTATTCCTTTGTAAACTTTGATTTCATTTGAGATTTCTAATAAAAAGTCTTTGTTTCTATTTTGGTTAAAAGAGTTTAAATCCTATAAATCCCTTGAAAACATTGCATACATATATGATACATATCATTGCATAGTCAGGTTTTAGGACAGGTTTCTTATCTTCTTCGCTATTTATTTCAGCAATGGCTCTTGAACAAATAGTCAAGGAACTTCAGGCACAAAATTCCCAATTCTAAGAAATGTTCCTGAATCTGGCCAAGGGACAAGAAGACTTGAAAGCTCTGATTCTCAAGGACAAGAAGAAGAAGAAAAAAAGGACAGTGGGTGTTCTGAATTTGGGAAGAAGGATTAAAGGACCAGTGAAACCAGTTTCAGAGCTTGCAACTCCGTCAATAGAGAGAGAGACAATCAGGATGGAGAGCCAAGAGAGAAAGACCACAGTACAAGGGAGTCTGAAGAAGATGAACCTGAATATTCTGAGGAGTAGTATCCTCTTGTTGATGACAAATACAAATAGTTGGAGGATCAGCTCAATGCTATGGAGATCCAAAGGGTGTCTGAGTTGGACTTTGAACAGCTAGGACTGGTATCAGGGGTGGTCATCCCGTGGAAGTTCAAGGTCCCTACATTTTCTAAATACGATGGTGTCTCCTGCCCTAAGCTACATTTAAGGTCGTATGTCATGAAAATTCAACCTCACACTACTGATAGGGATTTGTGGGTACACTTCTTTCAGGAAAGCCTGACAGGGACTCAGCTGGAATGGTTCTATCAACTGGAAAGAACCAATGTGCATAATTGGGAAGATATGGCTGCTTCTTTCTACGAGCAGTACCAGTATAATGCTGACCTCGCCCTGACTCGTACACAGTTGCAAAGCATGTCTATGGATTCCGGCGAGTGCTTTAAGGACTATGCCAAGAAATGGAGAGACCTTGCGGGAAGAGTCCCGCCCCCATTGTCTGATAGGGAGCTGGTGGACATGTTCTTGGGCACATTATTTGGGCCTTCTTTAACCACCTGATTGGAAGTTCTTCTGCTGGGTTTACTGAGTTGATCTTGACAGGAGAAAGAGTGGAAGCTAGTATTAAAAGTGGTAAAATACAGAGAGATGCATCCTCCTTAAATACAAAGAAACCATTCACAGGGAAGAAAGAGGTCATTGTTGCTTATGGCTAACGAAATCCTAACAAAACTGAGCGTCATTCGACGGTAGGGGGTGTTATGATTTCCAATTCTGCATCAAACCGGCAACTAAACAATCAGTCTAGAATAGATAAGCCAAGGAGACAATTTACCAGGATCAATATGACCATATCTCAGGTTTTACCACACATGCTGAAATCCAATTTGGTTGCTCTAAAAGAGGATCCCAAGAATCCCAACACTACATCTCCTCATTGCAATGCAAATGCTTGGTGTGCTTACCATTCTGAAAGTCTAGGCCATGATACAAACGAATGTTGGGCTTTGAAGAACAAACTACATGATTTAATTAAGGCAAAGGAGATTGAGTTTGATGCTCCAGAGACTCCTAATGTTATTACTTCCCATATGCCCAAGCACGGCCGTGGCGTAAATGCTATTGACTATGACATATTTGTTGATTCTGTTGATGAATTGGCTACTCCACTCTTGACTATTAAGAAGAATCTCTTGGAGTCCGGTTTATTTCCAAGTTGTAGAGAAGTTTTCCATTTGTGTTTGTCCTTACCTAATGGTTGCCATCTGCTGAAAGAAGGCATTCAGTGCCTGATGGAGGATAAAGAAGTTCTGTTCGAGAAGATTCCCGCTACAAGTACTCTATGTGAAGATGTTTCTATCATATCCATTTCCGCCAATCCTCCCAAGGTCTCCTCCAAAAGACCTGTCAGGATTACATCTGTTCCGAGAGTTACTCCATTGATAATCACTTTCCCTGGACCTATACCATATTCCTCGAATAAAGCTATTCCTTGGAACTATGGGGCTGGCATCTATTACCATGTCGTCAAGCAAGACCTGTTGGTCGTGAAATACAAAGATGTTGAAGACTCTGATCCCGACATTAGCAATATTTCTGGGACCAGTAAGATAACAAGAAGTGGAAGAATTTTCTCCTCTGAGATCTCTCCTCCTAAAACTGTTGCTAGTCCTATGATCATCCATGCTGCTACTCTTATCAGTATTCCTATGACTACTCTTGCTGCTACCCCTGCCACCGAGTCGGCCGAGACTCGGGGCAAAGAGATATTGGTTGAGCCTGTCCAGACGAAGGTGCACCTAGAAGTCATCCCAGAATCCTCTAAACAAGAGATGGTGGAAATTTTAAAGATCATTAAGAAGAGCGAAGGCAATGTGGTTGAACAATTGGGGCAGACCCCTTCTAAGTTCTCAATGTTGGCCCTGTTACTGTGCTCTGAAGCCCATGCCAAGGCTTTAGTGAAATTCCTCAAGAAAGCTCATGTGCCTCAAGAAACCTCCGCTGATCAATTTGAAGACTGCATGGCCAGTTTGACTGCTAACAATGGGCTAGGTTTCTCTGATGTCTATCTAACACCCAGAGAAAGGATACATAATGATGCCCTGCACGTCTCTATCGAGTGCAGGGGTACTACTTTGGCCCATGTTCTAGTGGATATATGTTCTTCACTTAATGTTCTGCCCAAGAAGGCCCTTGACAAGTTAGATTGTGAAGGATTGACTCTGAAGCCTAGCAACATTATGGTGAGAGCCTTTGACGGTTCTAAAAGAATGGTGCATGGGAAGGTGGACATCCCTATCAAAGTGGGCACTCAGAATTTTAATTCCACTTTCTATGTGATGGACATTCACGCATCTTACTCTTGTTTATTGGGTCCACCCTGGATCCACAGGGCTGGTGTTGTAACTTCCACCCTACATCAGATGATGAAGTACCCAGTCGACGGGAAAATTATCACAGTTCACGGGGAGGAGGAGTACATGGTGAGCTACCTAAACTCTTTCAGGTACGTTGAAATGGATGGCGAGTTCATTGAGACCCCCTGTCAGAACTTTGAGGAGGTTCCACAGACAGCTGTTGCAACCAAAACCTCTGCCACTATTCTAAAGACTACCAGGCCTCCACTGAAGATGGCTTCTCTGAAAGATGCCATGACAGTTGTTGAAAAAGGTGGGTGTATAATTTGGGGCCAAATTCTGGATATTCCCTATAAATCTGACAAATTTGGTTTCGGTTTTACATCAGGAGCTCAAAGGGATGTTCGTCGTGCTCGTACCGGAGGACCACCCCTACGCATCAACAATCATGGGGTTAATGCTTTGGAAGACAATGACATTGACTGTGACATGGACCAGTGGATCTTCCCAACTGTCAGTGGAGAACTCACCAACTGGAAGGCTAAAGACTTTGTGCCGATTACTTTTATTCATAAGTAATTGTCCTATTTTGTTTTTGGATATGTAATAAATGAATAATACAAACTCTAAAATCTTGTGTCTTACCCGAGGCACAATGGTTATTTTGTGAGGGTTATCATGTCTCATTATCATATGTCATTAATAAAGCATTGGACGTTTTTCATACAAATTTTACGCTCTTTGCCTCTCTTTTCTGCTTTTTTTACTTTATTAAGACAACTATGCTCTTACACACACTCACATATAAAAATGCAGATCCACATCCACTCTGGATCCCATTGATAACGGTTCTGCTATTGCTCATTATGACTTTGAAAATCCGATCAACCAAGCCAAGGACGAAGATGAAGAAGATTGTGAGGTACCAGGAGAGCTTGCCAGACTGTTACGACAGGAGAAAAGGGAAATACAACCTCATGAAGAGTCGGTCGAGATAGTAAACATGGGTACTGAGGAGGACATAAAAGAATTCAAGGTAGGTGCTAACTTGGAGCCCATTGTCAAACAACGGCTAATATAGATGCTACATGACTATGCTGAGGTTTTTTCCTGGTCATATGAGGACATGTCGGGACTTGACACCGATATTGTGGTTCATCTCCTTCCTACAAAAGAGGACTACCCTCCAGTAAAATAGAAGGTTCGTCGTATGCGTCCGAATATGTCAGAAAAGATTAAGGCTGAAGTCATGAAATAGTTCAATGTCGGTTTCCTAGCTGTCACGTCTTATCCATAGTGGGTCGCCAATGTTGTTCCAGTGCCTAAGAAGGACGGTAAGGTGTGTATGTGTGTGGATTACAGAGAGCTGAATAGGGAAAGCCCCAAAGATAACTTTCCGCTTCCCCACATTGATGTTCTGGTTGACAACACCGCACAACATAAGGTATTTTCCTTCATGGATGGTTTCTCTGTATACAATCAGATCAAAATGGCACCTGAGAACATGGGGAAGACAACCTTCATCACACAGTGGGGAACTTTTCTGTTACAAGGTTATGCCATTTGGGTTGAAGAACACCAGGGTAACCTATCAGCGCGCCATGGTAGCTCTATTTCATGATATGATCCATCACGAGATAGAAGTCTACGTTAATGACATGATAGCCAAGTCTCAGACTGAATAGGAACACCTTGATCATCCCCAGAAGCTATTTGACAGGCTAAAGAAATACACTCTGAGGTTAAACCCGAATAAGTGCACTTTTGGAGTAAGATCCGGTAAGCTCTTAGGTTTCATTGTCAGCAACAAGGGCATTCAAGTGGATCCGGAAAAGGTCAAAGCTATACAAGAAATGCCAACTCCTTGCACTGACAAGGAAGTTAGAGGATTCTTGGGATGCTTAAACTACATAGCCAGATTCATTTCAAATATCATCGATACTTGTGAACCAATCTTCAAATTACTGAAGAAAGATCAAGCAGTGAAATGGAATGACGATTGTCAGTACGCCTTTGACAAAATCAAGGAATACCTCCAAGAGCCTCCAATTCTGATGCCTCCAGTTGAAGTAAGACCTTTGATCATGTACTTTACGGTATTAGAGAACTCAATAGGGTGTGTGTTGGGGCAGCATGACGAGCCTGGTCGAAAAGAGCACGCAATATACTACCTTAGCAAAAAGTTTACCGACTGTAAAATAAGATACTCATTGCTCGAGAAAACTTGTTGTGCTTTGGCATGGGCTGCTCACCGACTAAGATAGTATATGTTGACTCACACTACCTTGTTGATATCTAAGATGGATCCTATCAAGTACATCTTTGAGAAGCCCGCTCTCTCCGGAAGAATAGCAAGATGGCAAATGATCCTGACCGAATACGACATTCAATACACAATTCAGAAATAAATTAAGGGAATTGTACTAGCTAATCATTTGGATCATCAGGCTGTGGATGACTACCAATCCATGAATTTTGAATTCCCAGATGAGAACATCATGTTAGTAACTGATTGTGAAGAACCTGGACCGGATGAAGGACCTGAAAAAGGATCCCGATTGACTATGTTTTTTGATGGGGCTTCCGACGCTCTTGGTAATGGCATCGGTGTTGTGATCATATCTCCTGAAGGATGTCATACTCCTTTCATGGCCAGGCTATGTTTCAACTGGACCAACAATATGGTCGAGTATGAAGCTTGTATCATGGGTCTCAAAGCTGCAATTGATTTAAGGATCAAGTTCTTAAGTGTGTTCGGAGACTCGGATTTGGTAATCATCCAGATCAAAGGAGAATGGGACACGAAGCACCCTAATCTCATCCCATACAAAGAGCATGTGTTGACACTATTCCTGTACTTTGAAGAAATTACCTTTGAGCATTTTCCACGAGAGAAAAATCAACTAGCGGACGCACTAGCTACGATGTCATCCATGTTCAAGTTCAGGTGGGATAATGAGGCTCCTCATATCACTATTGAGAGGATGGACAAACCAGCATATTGTCATGAGATTAATACTGAAGAAGTAGTGGAAAAACCTTGGTTCCATGAAATTAAAAGATATATTGAAGCCCGAGAGTATCCTGAGGGAGCTTTAATCAATGATAAGAAGTTCCTAACAAGTTTCTCTACCAAATTCTTCCTTTGTAACGGGATATTTTACAAGTGCAATCATGATTCTACCTTGCTTCGGTATGCAGACAAGAGTGGGGAAGAAAGGATTATGGATGACTTACACGAAGGTACCTTTGGCACCCATTCCAGTGGACATTCAATGGCTAAAAAGATCTTACGGGCAGGATACTACTGGTCCACCATGCAAACAGACTGTTATTAGCATTTGCAAACTTGTCACAAATGCCAGATCTATGCTGACAAGATACATGTGCCTCTGACTCCTCTGAACGTCTTGACTGCTCCATGGCCGTTCGCAATGTGGGGCATCGACATGATTGGGGAAATCAGACCTATGGCTTCTAATGGACACTGCTTCATCCTGGTTGCCATTGATTACTTCACGAAGTGGGTCGAGGCAGCTTCATTTGCTTCTGTTACCAAGAACATTGTGGCCCGACTCATGAAACATAACCTTATATGTCGGTACGGTATCCCAGAAAGAATCATTACATATAATAGTACCAATCTCAACAACATTATGATCACCGAGCTTTGCACGCAATTCAAGATTTAGTATCATAACTCTTCTCCCTACCGGCCGAAGATGAATGGAGTTGTTGAAGCTACTAACAAAAATATCAAGAGAATCATACAGAAAATGACAGTGACATATAAAGATTGGCATGAGATGTTACCATTTTCTCTTCATGGTTACCGCACATCAACAGGGGAAACTCCATTCTCTTTGGTGTATGGTATGGAAGTTGTCCTGTCCATTGAAGTCCAGATCCCTTTCCTAAGAATCATGAAGGATGCAGGGCTGAATGAAGACGATTGGGTCCAGACTCAACATAACTTGCATCACAAACCCTTGAGATCCTTGAAATGGTTAAGTAAATGATGTGGCATAATGTTATGATGTGTATGCTATGTGTTAAGAAAAAGTGTAAGGTGATGAAGACAAGTATGTCTTGCTAGAAATCCAGGTTATTGGACAGGGACTCATATCATCAGATAATAAACAAAACCTTGCAAAGTGTTCAAGTCGTTAGATAGTGAAAGCAAGCAAGTCACACAAATAGCCTTAGGTTCAGGCTTGCATGAGTTCCATAGGTAAGCACCCTCTTGAAGTTTAGTGGGCTCAACCTGTCCTATCAATAGTAATCGTGTTCTAGGGAATCTCAATATCACTGATTTTTCCCACAGGTTTCGTTCCGATCGACAACTGACTTGCCACCAAACAAAACTCGGGAGTCAAATCTCAATAAGTATAGTATCGAGTATCAACCGACTTAGGACTACACCAAATACATCTATCTCACTACTTCCTAATGGCCAAGTCGTTCAATTAAAGGTTCTAAGGTCAGTTGATGCTTCATGACACCACGCAGCAACCTCGTATTCTCCTTGACTACTCAAGGGCTACCGGTACCAACCAAAGTGTTACATCAACATAGCTATCGCTTCAACCGTGTCGGTATACCCTGCACAACACCCACAATCTATTGCTACTTACCTGAAAGGTGCCCCAGATCCGGGTGTAGGATATATAGTAACAACCCAAACAAACCCTCCAAGGATAAAGCATACAAACCAAGCAATTAAAACAGTTTTAAAATTAACTAACTCTAAGGTAACCCCACTCTTAAGAAGTCCCCGGCAGAGTCGCCAAACTTCTCAGGATTCCCCAATAGGATTTCACCAAATCCTCAGGCAGTGCACAAAGCTTCCTTCCCAACAGAGTTTATTTCTTTAACAACGGAAGATCATCTCCCAGCAGTTCAGCTTAAATAAAATCTAAAGACCTACATTCTTCATCGCCAGCAACAGTCAGGGATTTATTTTCCCTAATTCAACAATACAGCAATGGAACAGCTGACACGTTCATACATTGCATTCATACATAATTCTACAAACGTCATAGCATCTGCAGTACAAATGCATACGTCCCAATCTCATATATTTTGAGAACATCATTACACAATGCATTTCGTACATCATGACATTGCATACAGCTAATGCTTTACCTTTTTAGGAAAGATCAATCAACACATATTTATCATCAACAATTTTCAACAGGTCCAGGATTAGCTCGTGAAATAAAACAGAGTAATTATCTGTGAAACCAAATACAGATTTACATGGGCTCATCATGAAGAAAACTTACACGGGTTTCTTCTAACTTCCAAATACAGCTTTACACGGGCTCATCATGAAGCAATCTTACATGGGTTTCTTCTGACTTCCAAATACAGCTTTACACGGGCTCATCATGAAGCAATTTTACACGGGTTTCTTCTGACTTCCAAATATAGCTTTACACGGGTTCATCATGAAGCAATCTTACACGGGTTTCTTCTCCCTCCTTCTGAAGTTTTACACGGACTTATCCTGAAGCAACCCTATCCAGGTTCCTTCTCACAATCTCCAGATGCAGTTTTACACGGACTCATCCTGAGGCAACCCTACCCAGGTTCCTTCTCACAATCTCCAGATGCATTTTTACATGGACTCATCCTGAGGCAACCCTACCAGGTTCCTTCTCTTGAATTACTAGATGCAGTTTTACACGGACTCGTCCTGAGGCAACCCTACCCAGGTTCCTTCTCTTGAATTTCCTGATGTAGTTTTACACGGGCTCATCCTGAGGCAACCCTACCCAGGTTCCTTCTCTTGAATTTCCAGATGCAGTTTTACACGGACTCATCCTGAGGAAACCCTACCCAGGTTCCTTCTCACAATTTCCAGATGTAGTTTTACACTGACTCATCCTGAGGCAACCCTACCCAGGTTCCTTCTTACAATTTCCAAATGCAGTTTTACCCGGACTCATCCTGAAGCTGCCCCATCCAGGCTCCCTCTCATATATCTCCTAAAACAGCGCTACCCAGGTTCCTTCTCATACACTTCCAAATGAAGTCTTACCCGAACTCATCCTGAAACAGCCCTACACAGGTTTCTTCTGATACATTTCCAAATAGCACTTAATTTCATTCTCCCCAGCAAATTACTGCGAAGCCTGGATTTCAACCAGAAAACAACAAACTTTCATCTCCCCAATCCAGAGATAACCCCTCAGTAGAGCCATGGACAACTGAAGTTCCTAGACTCTATTCCCCACAGAGTTTTCCTCAAACAGGAAAACAACAGAAATCAACATTCCCCAGTGGACTCCTCCTCAGACAACAGGAACAGGAATCCCCACAAAGGGACCTCTTATGAAGTCAACATGTACTCTGGATGGCATCTTTAAGCCCATCCCCGACGACTCTCCATCATATTCTCTGGATGGCATCTTTAAGCCCATCTCTGATGACTTTCATTCATCTTCTACAAATGGCATCTGTAAGCCCCAAAGCTCTGTAATAGCCTAGGTTTACATTTTCGCCTTTACCTTTTGCTACTATATTTTATGCAATGCTTAGATTAATAGGATTGTATGGAAAGATAAAAATGAATGATAGAAAAACCCTAATTTTAACATAAATAACCGAATTGAATCATTTGCACACTCGCACCTCTAGGGTAACCTCACTTGTTGCCTTCGGAAAAACAATGTTCATGTCCCTCAAACGTAGGGATACCATTAGCAAAGACCATCGGTTAAAGTTATCATAAAGATCATAGTCCCTCAATGTCCCTCGAGTTTCCTACGAGAAATGATCTTGTACCTCGATGTTGCCTACGAATATATGATGACAGTCCCTTTGAACTACTAAGGTATCCCTATATGTTTCCTTCTATGACCATAACGATGACCCAGGCTTGTCCCTCATACATCCAACGATAGGTCTACCAACTCACTAATAGTAGGATAACACTGTCTAAAGTTTAGGAGGAAAAGAACGACCTTTTCGAGTATAAGTAGATAAGTTCTTAGATGCTTGCTCAAAACAACTTTTTGCACCTACACAAAAACATTTCAAAACACTTTTAAAAACATTCGCCTTGTCAACACTCTTGAGGACTGATACAAGAGTTATCAAAAAGCAAATCCCCGCACTAAGGAATTTTCAAAACACACAAAGCACAAGCAATTTTCAAAACATGAGCTAGCATCTAAGAGCCCGTACAAAACTACGGATGGAAAGGGTGCTAACACCTTCCATTTCCATAATCCACCCCTTACTCAGAAAACTCTCGAAAGGTATTTTTTCTGTTCTTTTCACCATTTCATTTATTGGATAAAAGAAAAATCGGTGGTGACTCTTGCTTACCGCACATTTGCAAATACAAAATGCAAAACCAGTATTAACAGTTGGTTCTACCACCGTATTACAGAACTTGCAAACTCAATTGATCAACTTCAATTCAAAAATACATAAAAAGTAGAAACAAGGATCAATAATTCACACAAAAAATTTCTTAGCCTCTTTGAAGTGTATAGAAGTCATAAAGCAAGTCTTAAGTTCATGAATAGTTGAAGAGGGGATCAAATGAGGCCCAAAGTTCAAAACTAGTTGGCCAAACTACCAAACTAGACAAGCTTTCAAAATAATTTGTGGAAAAATATCAAACTAATTCAAATAATCCAAGAAAAATCAGATTTAAATCCTCAGCCCATCTATGAACCATAAACAAGATCCAAATTCCATTGGAAATCCAGGGCATAATGATTTTTTAATTGAAACTTACACAATAAGCAACAAAACCCTAATTGTTTGACTTTTAATCTTAAATATTAATTAGATAAGATCAAAATTCAAACAATTCAAAACAAATATACATCAATCATGAGAAAACTCAAGATATCAGAATACCTATTTTCCATATTTTTAGAATTAAAGAAAAGTCAAAAATAAAATCAAATTCAAACAATTAATCAATTAAACAATCAATTACATCCCAAAATGAAATTCTAATCAAAAGTCATAAGAAAATCATCCCAAAATTAATACTCAAATATTAGAATTTAAAACAAACTTCTATAATTTTTTGTGGATTTTTTGGATTAAGAAAAATATTGAATTAAAATTAAATACAAACAATTAAGCCATTAAATTGTTATTTAATTTCCAAAATGCAAACCCTCACTAAAAATCAGAAAAAGACAAAAAAAAATTATATTCAAATACTAAGATAAAAAACAAGCTTCTATAATTTTTTTTGGATTTTTGGATTAAGAAAAATATTAAAATAAAATTGTGAAACAAAAAAATCAAATAAAACTTCCAATTTAATCTTCTAATCAAAAATAGGAAAAATACAAAAAAAAATTCAGAATCAAATTCTGAATAATTTTAAGAGTTTAAAACATTTTTTGTGGAATTTTTAGATCAAAGAAAATATTAAAACAAGAATAAGCATTAAACAAACAATTAATTAAACTTACGAATTTTTAAACCAATCAAATTTTTTTAAAAAATTCCAATAAAATTACACAAAATAGTAGGAATTGTTTTGAACTTGTGATAATTTTTCCAGAATTTTTTAAGTTGTTTTGATCAAGAAATAAAAATCAGAAAATCAATTGAAATCAAAATATAAACTATATTCAAAAATTCAAATTGGACCGTTCAGATGATGACACCTCATCATCCCTAACCTCCAGCCAGATAAAAAAAGCGTGCGCCCTCAGTGTTATGCCTCAACTTCGGATTCACCAAACAAACTCGTTTCTCAACCATTTTTCATCAAATCAAGTGCAACTTAAAGCCAACATGACAAGGAATTCAGTGCAATTCGAATCACATCAAGTAGTCAAACGTGAATCTAGAAATCTATGCATGAAAACAGCAAAAACTCACTGAAACCTAGAGTTACAGAGTTCTCAAACAAGCATTGTATACCAAATCAAACCTCAAATTGCTTCAGAAACAATCATATAACATCCACAAACAGATATTCATGCTTAAATTCAACAATAAACAGCTACATCTCAAGAATCAAAGTTGGATGAACCTACCTTAAATGAAAATCCGAATGCTTGATTCCCTCACTCCAGAAGCAAGTCAACGGTTCCAACTTGATCCTCTTTCTCCACTGAATGTGTCTCCATAAAAAGAATGAAGAAATCACCAAAGAATTAGAGGATTCGAAGAAAAATGCAGAGGAAGGAAGTTTGAACTCAGATTTGGGTTTCTTCCAATGGAGGCGTGTGTGGGATCAAATGAGCCTTGCTACTCATTATATAGAATGAGTAGAGGAGGGTAGGACTGGAAATGCAAGCTGAATAACATTGGAGGGCAAGTTTGGAAATTTTGGCCAAAAATGAGGATGCACCTGGAGCCTGCGTTTCATTCGTGTATTTGCTTGCCTTTTGTGCATTTTGTGAGCCAAATGAGGTCAGAAATACATGCTTAAAATTCCAGCTCGTGATTGTTTGAAATGAAAGAGTGTTGGTGAATTTGAAAAATCAGGCAAGTTTTGTATTTTTTTTTTCATTCAAGCAAGTACAACAAGCACATGGGCACGAAATGGTGAGTGTGATGGGCCTCATCATGTCAGAAATTGGTCATGGGCTTGATTAGAAACAAAAATAATGGTTGAAACTCGAGTTCTCGAGAATTGGCCATCTTGGTGTTTGGTCAAAATTCACAAAAATGCCTTGAAATCTAAATTGTCATAACTTGATCATTCCTTTGAATTTTGGGGAAAATGAATACTTGTAGGAAAGTTATTGGCAAGCCCTTTAATTTTGTGGCAAAATGCCTCACATTTGATTCACTTAGGTCCCTTATAAATTGCAATGAAAATCACAAATTTTGGAAAATGACCTATAATTTCACCTTGAGACATGAACTTCCCAAGATCATAACTCTTCATTCCTTGACAATTTGTATATGAGACTAAAAGGAGATGAAAGGTCATCCTCTTAGATTTCCAAGCATACCTCATTTGAATTTTTTGGATCAAGGATGAATAAATGGTGAATTTTTGAAGTTAAGTCCTCATTTTCCAAATTTAGAAACTTTTTAGGGTTTCTTCATGAACAAGTTTCAAGCCAAACTTCAATCTTCTTGATCCAGTGGTCAAAATGGACTTGAAATATGAAAATTACACATTTGACTTGATGGTTGACCAAAAGTTCACTTGGTCAATCTTGACTTTGACTGATTTTGGTCAAAATGACCTTTTTGCCACTTTTAATCAATTGATCCACTCCTCTTTAAAATTGGTGATCAAAACTTCAAACATATGATCTTCCAAACATGTGGAGGCCACGTATAAAGTTTAATCTCTAAATTTTCAAGAAAACCTGATGAAATCCCAAACCCTAGCTTTGGTCAACACCTTAGGAGAAAGATGAATCATCTTCAAAACTCCAAATCCTCTAGATATCTTGGCCAATTTCTTGCACAAAGATATTTCCAATGTCAAAGAGGTGTTGTAGCTTCAAAATCAAGACTTGCACATCCATCAATAGCCTTAATCAACCAAAACCCTAATTTTCACTAATGAATCAAAAGAAAGCGATTCTCCTTATAATCAACACAATCTTTGATCTTCTAATGATCCAATGAGGTGGACAAGATATCCTGAGATATGTGGAACCTTTGTGTTTTAATGATCCATAGGTTTAGATGATAAGGCTCTTCTTGAGCAACTTGTCAGCATAATCAATCCCAACAACTTGAGGAAGACTTGATAACCCAAAATACCTTGATCCCATCACAATGTATGAATGCAATGCAATATGATGTTTATGGTGAAACATAAGCCTAAATCAAGAGGGTAAATTTTGGAGTGCAACACACACACTCACATATGGAAATGCAGATCCACATCCACTTGAGATGCCATTGGTAACGGTTCTGCTATTTCCAATTATGACTTTGAAAATCCGATCTACCAAGCCGAGGACAAAGGTGAGGAAGATTGTGAGGTACCAGGTGAACATGCCAGGCTGTTACAACAGGAAGAAAGGGAAATACACCCCCACAAAGATCCAGTTGAGATAGTAAACTTGGGTACTGAAGAGGACAAGAAGGAGGTCAAGATAGGTGCTAATATGGAGCATAGTGTTAAGGAGCGTTTAATTCAGATGCTACATGACTATGTTAAAATCTCCGCCTGGTCATATGAAGACATACCATGACTCGACACTGATATCATGGTCCATTGTCTTCCGACAAAAGCAAAATTCCCTCCAGTGAAACAAAAGGTTCGTCGTATGCAGCCAGAGATGTCCAAAAAGATCAAGGCTGAAGTCATGAAACAACTCAATGCCAATTTCTTAGCTGTCACATCTTATCCATAATGGGTTGCTAATGTTGTTCCGATACCTAAGAAGGATGGTAAGGTACGAATATGTGTGGACTATAGAGACTTGAATTGGGCAAGCCCCAAGGATGACTTCCCGCTTCCCCATATTGATGTTCTAGTTGACAACACCGCACAACACAAAGTATTCTCCTTCATGGATGGCTTCTCCGGGTACAATTAGATCAAAATGGCACCTGAGGATATGGAGAAAACAACCTTTGTCACGTAGTGGGGCACTTTTTGCTACAAAGTTATGCCATATGAATTAAAGAACACCGGGTCAACCTATCAGCGTGCCATGGTAGCTTTGTTTCATGATATGATCCATCACGAGATAGAGGTCTACGTTGATGATATGGTAGCCAGATGTCAAACTGAAGAGGAACACCTTGACCACTTGCAGAAGCTATTTGAAAGACTGGAGAAATACAAACTGAGGTTGAACCCGGATAAATTCACCTTTGGAGTGAGATTAGGTAAGCTCTTAGGCTTCATTGTCAGTGGCAAAGGTATTGAGGTGAACCCTGCAAAGGTAAAAGCGATACAAGAAATGCCCGCCCCTCGCACTAAGAAGGAAGTTAGGGGATTCTTAGGATGTCTAAACTACATCGCCAGATTCATTTCCCATCTAACCACTACTTGTGAGCCAATCTTTAAATTACTGAAGAAGGATCAAGTAGTGAAGTGGAATGACGACTGCCAGGCTGCCTTTGATAGGATCAAGGAGTACCTTCAGGAGCCTCCAA
Source organism: Vicia faba (assembly GCA_948472305.1). Classification (NCBI taxonomy): domain Eukaryota; kingdom Viridiplantae; phylum Streptophyta; class Magnoliopsida; order Fabales; family Fabaceae; genus Vicia; species Vicia faba. The sequence goes on from OX451740.1 coordinate 628,850,326, forward strand.
TTTTGATGCTTCCAGTTGAGGGAAGACCTCTGATCATGTACCTAACAGTTTTGGAAAATTCAATGGGGTGTGTGCTGGGGCAGCATGACGAGTCTGGTCGAAAAGAGCATGCAATATACTATCTGAGCAAAAAGTTTACTGACTGTGAAACCAGATATTCACTGCTCGAGAAAACTTGTTAGGCTCTAGCATGGGCTGCTCTCCGACTAAGACAGTATATGTTGACTCACACCACCTTATTGATATCTAAGATGGATCCTATCAAATACATATTCGAGAAGCCCGCCCTCTCTGGAAGAATAGCAAGATGGAAAATGGTCCTGACCAAATACGACATTCAGTACACTACTCAAAAAGCAATAAAAGGAAGTGTACTAGTTGATCATTTGTCTCATCGGGCTGTGGAAGACTATCAATCCATGGATTTTTAATTCCCGGACGAGGAAATCATGTTGGTGAATGATTGCGAAGAACTCAGACCGTATGACGGACCTGAACAAGGATCCCGATGGACTATGTTTTTTGATGGAGCTTCAAACGCACTCGGCAATGGCATCAGCGCTGTGATCATATCTCCCGAAGGCTATCATACTCCTTTCACTGCCAGACTGTGTTTCAACTGTACCAATAATATGGACGAATATGAAGCGTGCATTATGGGTCTCAAAGCTGCTATAGATTTCGGGTCAAAACCTTAAGTGTATTTGGAGACTCGGCCTTAGTAATCAGTCAAATCAAAGGAGAATGGGACACAAAACATCCTAATCTCATCCCTTGTAAAGAGCATGTATTGACACTGATCCCACATTTTGAAGAAATTACCTTTGAGCATTTTCCACAAGGAAAATCAACTAGCGGATGTGCTTGCCACTATGTCACCCATGTTTAAAATCAGGTGGAATAATGAGGCTCCTCATATTACTATTGAGAGAATGGACGAACCAGCATACTGTCATGAGATTAATACTGAAGAAGTGGCAGACAAACCTTGGTTCCATGAAGTTAAAAGATACATCGAAGCCCAAGAGTATCCTGAGGGAGCTTCAGTCAACGATAATAAGTTCCCAAGAAGGTTCTCTGCTAAGTTATTCCTCAGTAACAGAATCCTCTATAAGCACAACCATGACTCTACTTTGCTTCGGTGCATAGACAAGAGTGAGGCAAAAAAGATTATGGCTGATTTACACAAATGCATAGCACCCATTCTAGTGGGCATACAATGGCTAAAAAGATCCTACGGGAAGGATACTATTGGTCTACTATGGAAGCAGATTGTTATCAGCATTCGCGAACTTATCAAAAATGCCAGATCTATGCTGATAAAGTACATGTGCCACCGGTTCCTTTGAACGTCTTGACTGCTCCCTGGCCATTTGCAATGTGGGTCATCCATATGATTTGGGAGATCAGACCTACAGCTTCAAATAGACACCGTTTCATCCTCGTCGCCATCGATTACTTCACGAAATGGGTCAAGGCGGCTTCATTTTCTTCTGTTACCAAGAACGTTGCGGCCCGATTCATCAGACATAACCTTATCTGTCGGTATGGTATTCGGAAAATAATCATCACAGATAATGGTACCAATCTCAATAATACTATGATCACCAGACTATGCGCAGAATTAAAAAACCAGCAACATAACTCTTCTCCTTACCGGCCGAAGATGAATGGCGTTGTGGAGGCTGCTAATAATAACATCAAAAAGATCATACAAAAGATGATAGTGACCTATAAAGACTGGAATGAGATGTTACCATTTTCTCTTCACGGTTACCGTACCACGATGTGCACATCAACATGGCCAACTCCTTTCTCTTTGGAATATGGTATGGATGTTGTCCTACCGATTGAAGTCCAGATACCTTCATTGAGAATCATCAAGGATGCAAGTTTGGATGAAGACGAATGGATTCAAACTCGACTTGACCAATTGAATCTGATTTATGAGAAAAGGCTCGCAGTTGTCTCCCATGGTCAGATGTACCAAAAAACGTATGATTAAAGCTTTTGACAAAAAGGTCAGGCGTCAGGTATATCAGGTTGGTGACTTAGTAATCAAGCGCATCATACTTCCACAAGGTGATCCCAGGGGAAAATGGACTCCTACATACGCAGGACCATTTGTGATAAAGAACATATTTTCTGGTGGGGCCATGATCTTAACCACTATGGACGGTGTCGACCTTCCGCGCCCCGTAAACGCGGACATTGTTAAAAGATACTACGCATGAACAAAGACCTGCTAAGTTGAATGGCCTAGGAAAAAATAAGGGCATCCCGGCGAACCCAAAAGGTTCTGGAAAAAATTAGGGATATACATATGAAAAATTTGTACACCCAGCAAGTCGAAAACCTGAAAAGACGGCTTGGGCAAAAAAGGGTATCCCAGTGGACTGAAAACCTGAAAGGGCGATCCAGGAAAAAGTTAGGGATTTAAAACGTATAACTATGTCTCGTTGGATCACCTTACAGCCATTCTCCAGTATCAACTGTCAAACTCAAATGGTACTAATCAATCCAATCAACTTTGGACAAGCAGCAAAGGGATAAGACGCTCGAAGACATAAAGGCATAGCAGAATGGGAACCCCGTGGGATTATTTCACTTAGTTGTCTTTCTATGTATTAGTTTTCATTCTTACAATGACATTCTCTTACTAGGATGTTCGTCTCCTTGTACAAAAACGCTTATTCAAGTTAATACAAAGCTATTCCATTGAAAGTACAAAATTATTTGTTTTTATTTTCCTGTTTTGTTTTCAAAAACGTCAAGTGATTATGTTTGAACATATGCATTTGAATGTGATTACTTCTTACAAATATACGCATAAAAAAAATAAAAGAAAATAGAAAAGATAGTTACTAATGGCTTTAAGAAATAGGACAATGTCTGAAGGCTATTCCACCAAATCCCCATAGGTACTTTCTCCAGCAGGAACAGAGGCAGAGACATCCTGCTGTATGGTCATTGCCATATCTTCGGTATGCAGCCTAATGGTATCAGGTACTCTCATATCCCCAGCAGAGCAAAATTTCCAATTACTGCTCCAAAGATTCCCCAATGAAGTCACCGAGCCTGTCAGGATTTCACAAAATCCCCAAACAATGCACAGAGTTTCTCTTCCCCAACAGAGTTTATTTCTCTAACAATGGAAACCCGTCCATCAGCACTTCAACTTCAACAAAGTATGAAGACTTACACTCCTCATCCCCAATAACAGTCAGGGATTTATTTTCCCAAGTCCAACAACACCGCAACAGAACAGCTGATATGTTTATACATTACATTCATACATCATATCATCGACAACACAAATGCATATATCGTAATCTCATTTATTTTGAGAACATCATTACTCGATACATATCATGCATCATGTCACTACACACAACTGATTCATTACCTTTTTCAGGAAAGTTAGCAAGCAAACAAATATCATTACCAATTTTCATTAATTCCATATTAATACCTAACACAGGACAGGACAACTATCTGTGAACAAACTGATTGTAGATCAATTCCCGAAATAGGACAGGATAACTATCTACATGACGAACACTTTATTCAAGATATCTGTTGGTTCAGTTTAAATCGAACAATGGTTTATCCTGATTCCGTTCCGGTAGACACTTTCTCAAGTTCAAATAAATTGCTTCAAAGATTTATTCTGATTCTTTCCCAGTTAAAGATTATTCAAGACCTCTGCTGGTTCAGTTTAAATTGATCAATGGTTTATCTTGATTCCGTTCCGGTAGACACTTTCTCTGGTTCAAATAAATCGCTTCAAAGATTTATTCTGATTATTTCCCAGATAAAGATTATTTAAGACCTCCTTCGGTTCAATTTAAATCGACCAATGGTTTATCCTGATTCTGTTCTGGTAGACACTTTCTCTAGTTTAAATAAATCGCTTCAAAGATTTATTCTGATTCTTTCCTAGTTAAAGATTATTCAAGACCTCTGTTGGTTCAGTTTAAATTGATCAATGGTTTATCCTGATTCTGTTCCGATAGACACTTTCTCTGGTTCAAATAAATCGCTTCATTTATTCTAATTCTTTCCCAGTTAAAGATTATTCAACAACTCCGGTGGTTCAGTTTAAATAGATCAATGGTTTATCCTAATTTCATTCTGGTAGACACTTTCTCTGGTTCAAATAAATTTCTTCAAAGATTTATTCTGATTCTTTCCCGGTTAAAGATTATTCAAGACCTCCGTTGTTTCAATTTAAATCGATCAATGGTTTATCTTGATTCTGTTATGGTAGACACTTTCTATGGTTCAAATCGCTTCAAAGATTTATTCTGATTCTTTCCCAATTAAATATTATTCAAGATATATGTTGGTTTAGTTTAAATCAATCAATGGTTTATCCTAATTCCGTTCCGGTAGACACTTTATCTGGTTCAAATAAATTGCTTCAAAGATTTATTCTAATTCTTTCCAAGTTAAAGATTATTCAAGACCTTTGCTGATTCAGTTTAAATCGATCAATGGTTTATCCTGACTCCGTTTCGGTAGACACTTTCTCTTGTTCAAATAAATCGCTTCATTTATTCTGATTCTTTCCATGTTAAAGATTATTCAACACCTCCGTTGGTTCAGTTTAAATTGATCAATGGTTTATCCTGATTTCATTTTGGTAGACAATTTCTCTGGTTCAAATAAATAGCTTCAAAGATTTATTCTGATTCTTTCTCAGTTAAAGATTATTCAAGACCTCCTTTGTTACAGTTTAAATCGATCAATGGTTTATCTTGATTCCGTTCCAGTAGAAAATTTCTCTGGTTCAAATAAATTTCTTCAAAGATTTATTCTGATTCTTTCCCGGTTAAAGATTATTCAAGATCTCTGCTCATTTAGCTTTAATCGATCAATGGTTTTTCCTGATTTCGTTTCGGTAGACACTTTCTCTGGTTCAAATAAATCGCTTCAAAGATTTATTCTGATTCTTTCCCAGTTAAATATTATTCGAGACCTCCACTGGTTCACTTTAAATCGGTCAATGGTTTATCTTGATATTGTTCTGGTAGACACTTTCTCTGGTTCAATAAACCACTTCAAAGATTTATTCAGATTATTTCCCAGTTAAAGATTATTCAAGACCTCTGTTGGTATGTTTAAATCGATCAATGGTTTATCCTGATATTGTTCTGGTAGACACTTTCTCTGGTTCAAATAAATCGCTTCAAAGATTTATTCTGATTCTTTCTCAGTTAAAGATTATTCAAGACCTCTGTTGGTTCAGTTTAAATCGACCAATGGTTTATCCTGATTCGGTTCTGGTAGACACTTTCTCTGGTTCAAATAAGTCGCTTCAAAGATTTGTTCTGAATGTTTCCCAGTTAAAGATTATTCAAGACCTATGCTGGTTCAGTTTAAATCGAACAATGGTTTATCCTGATTCCGTTCCGGTAGACACTTTCTCAAGTTTAAATAAATTGCTTCAAAGATTCTGATTCTTTCCCAGTTAAAGATTATTCAAGACCTCCGCTAGTTTAGTTTAAATTGATCAATGGTTTATCCAGATTCCGTTCCGGTAGACACCTTCTCTGGTTCAAATAAATCGCTTCAAAGATTTATTCTGATTCTTTCCCAGATAAAGATTATTCAAGACCTCCTTCGGTTCAATTTAAATCGACCAATGGTTTATCCTGATTCCGTTCTGGTAGACACTTTCTCTGGTTTAAATAAATCGCTTCAAAGATTTATTCTGATTCTTACCCAATTAAAGATTATTCAAGACCTCTATTGGTTCAGTTTAAATCGATCAATGGTTTATCCTGACTCTGTTCCGGTAGACACTTTCTCTAGTTCAAATAAATCGCTTCATTTATTCTGATTCTTTCCCAGTTAAAGATTATTCAAGACCTTCGCTGGTTCAGTTTAAATTGATCAATGGTTATCCTGACTCCGTTCATGTAGACACTTTCTCAGGTTCAAATAAATCGCCTTAAAGATTTATTCTGATTCTTTCCCAGATAAAGATTATTCAAGACCTCCTTCGGTTCAATTTAAATTGACCAATGGTTTATACTGATTTAGTTCCGGTAGACACTTTCTCTGGTTCAAATAAATGGCTTCAAAGATTTATTCTGATTCTTTCCCGGTTAAAGATTATTCATGACCTCCGTTGTTTCAGTTTAAATCGATCAATGGTTTATCTTGATTCCGTTATGGTAGACACTTTGTATGGTTCAAAAAAATCTCTTCAAATATTTATTCTGGTTCTTTCCCAGTTAAAGATTATTCAAGATATTTGCTGGTTTAGTTTAAATCAATCAATGGTTTATCCTGATTCCGTTCCGGTAGACACTTTCTCTGGTTCAAATAAATCGCTTCATTTATTCTGATTCTTTCCATGTTAAAGATTATTCAAGACCTCCGCTGGTTCAGTTTAAATTGATCAATGGTTTATCCTGATTCCGTTTTGGTAGATAATTTCTCTGGTTCAAATAAATTGCTTCGAAGATTTATTCTGATTCTTTCTCAATTAAAGATTATTAAAGAACTCTGTTGTTTCAGTTTAAATCGATCAATGGTTTATCTTGATTCAGTCCCAATAGACAATTTCTCTGGTTCAAATAAATTGCTTGAAAGATTTATTCTGATTCTTTCCTGGTTAAAGATTATTCAAGATCTCTGCTCATTTGGTTTAAATGGATCAATGGTTTATCCTGATTTAATTTCGGTAGACACTTTCTCTGGTTCAAATAAATCGCTTCAAAGATTTATTCTGATTCTTTCCCAGTTAAATATTATTCAAGACCTCCACTGGTCCAGTTTAAATCGGTCAATGGTTTATCCTGATATTGTTCTGGTAAACACTTTCTCTGGTTCAAATAAACAGCTTCAAAGATTTATTTTGATTCTTTCCCAGTTAAAGATTATTCAAGACCTCCACTGGTTCAGTTTAAATCGATCAATGATTTATCCTGATATTGTTCTGGTAGACACTTTCTCTGGTTCAAATAAATCACTTTAAAGATTTATTCTGATTCTTTCTCAGTTAAAGATTATTCAAGACCTCTGTTGGTTCAGTTTAAATCGACCAATGGTTTATCTTGATTCCATTCTGGTAGACACTTTCTCTGGTTCAAATAAATCGCTTCAAAGATTTATTCTGATTGTTTCCCAGTTAAAGATTATTCAAGACCTACGATGGTTCAGTTTAAATCGATCAATAGTTTATCATGATTCCGTTGTGATAGACACTTTCTATGGTTCAAATAAATAGCTTCAAAGATTTATTCTGATTCTTTCCCAGTTAAAGATTATTTAAAACCTCTGTTGATTCAATTTAAATCGACCAGTGGTTTATCCTGATTCCGTTCCGGTAGACACTTTCTCTGGTTCAAATAAATCGCTTCAAAGATTTATTCTGATTCTTTCCCAGATAAAGATTATTCAAGACCTCCTTCAGTTCAATTTAAATCGACCAATGGTTTATCCTGATTCCATTCCGGTAGACACTTTCTCTGGTTTAAATAAATCGCTTCAAAGATTTATTCTGATTCTTACCCAATTAAAGATTATTCAAGACCTCTATTGGTTCAGTTTAAATCGATCAATGGTTTATCCTGATTCTGTTCCGGTAGACACTTTCTCTGGTTCAAATAAATCGCTTCATTTATTCTGATTATTTCCCAGTTAAAGATTATTTAAGACCTCCGTTGTTTCAATTTAAATTGATCAATGGTTTATCTTGATTCTGTTATGGTAGACACTTTCTATGGTTCAAATCGCTTCAAAGATTTATTCTGATTCTTTCCCAATTAAATATTATTCAAGATATATGTTGGTTTAGTTTAAATCAATTAATGGTTTATCCTGATTCCGTTCCGGTAGACACTTTATCTGGTTCAAATAAATCGCTTCAAAGATTTATTCTAATTCTTTCCAAGTAAAAGATTATTCAAGACCTCTGCTGATTCAGTTTAAATCGATCAATGGTTTATCCTGACTCCGTTTCGGTAGACACTTTCTCTGGTTCAAATAAATCGCTTCATTTATTCTGATTCTTTCCATGTTAAAGATTATTTAACACCTCTGTTGGTCCAGTTTAAATTGATCAATGGTTTATCCTGATTCCATTTTGGTAGACAATTTCTCTGGTTCAAATAAATAGCTTCAAAGATTTATTCTGATTCTTTCTCAGTTAAAGATTATTCAAGACCTCCCTTGTTTCAGTTTAAAACGATCAATGGTTTATCTTGATTCCGTTCCAGTAGACAATTTCTCTGGTTCAAATAAATTTCTTCAAAGATTTATTCTGATTCTTTCCCGGTTAAAGATTATTCAAGATCTCTGCTCATTTAGCTTTAATCGATCAATGGTTTTTCCTGATTTCGTTTCGGTAGACACTTTCTCTGGTTCAAATAAATCGCTTCAAAGATTTATTCTGATTCTTTCCCAGTTAAATATTATTCGAGACCTCCACTGGTTCACTTTAAATCGGTCAATGGTTTATCTTGATATTGTTCTGGTAGACACTTTCTCTGGTTCAAATAAACCACTTCAAAGATTTATTCAGATTATTTCACAGTTAAAGATTATTCAAGACCTCTGTTGGTTCTGTTTAAATTGATCAATGGTTTATCCTGATATTGTTCTGGTAGACACTTTCTCTGGTTCAAATAAATCGCTTCAAAGATTTATTCTGATTCTTTCTCAGTTAAAGATTATTCAAGACCTCTGTTGGTTCAGTTTAAATCGACCAATGGTTTATCCTGATTCGGTTCTGGTAGACACTTTCTCTGGTTCAAATAAGTCGCTTCAAAGATTTATTCTGAATGTTTCCCAGTTAAAGATTATTCAAGACCTACGCTGGTTCAGTTTAAATCGAACAATGGTTTATCCTGATTCCGTTCCGGTAGACACTTTCTCAAGTTTAAATAAATTGCTTCAAAGATTCTGATTCTTTCCCATTTAAAGATTATTCAAGACCTCCGCTAGTTTAGTTTAAATTGATCAATGGTTTATCCTGATTCCGTTCCGGTAGACACCTTCTTTGGTTCAAATAAATCGCTTCAAAGATTTATTCTGATTCTTTCCCAAATAAAGATTATTCAAGACCTCCTTCGGTTCAATTTAAATAGACCAATGGTTTATCCTGATTCCGTTCTGGTAGACACTTTCTCTGGTTTAAATAAATCGCTTCAAAGATTTATTCTTATTCTTACCCAATTAAAGATTATTCAAGACATCTATTGGTTCAGTTTAAATCGATCAATGGTTTATCCTGATTCTGTTCCGGTAGACACTTTCTCTGGTTCAAATAAATCGCTTCATTTATTCTGATTCTTTCCCAGTTAAAGATTATTCAAGACCTCCACTGGTTCAGTTTAAATTGATCAATGGTTATCCTGATTCCATTCATGTAGACACTTTCTCTGGTTCAAATAAATCGCCTCAAAGATTTATTCTGATTCTTTCCCAGATAAAGATTATTCAAGACCTCCTTCGGTTCAATCTAAATTGACCAATGGTTTATACTTATTTAGTTCCGGTAGACACTTTCTCTGGTTCTAATAAATGGCTTCAAAGATTTATTCTGATTCTTTCTCGGTTAAAGATTATTCATGACCTCCGTTGTTTCAGTTTAAATCGATCAATGGTTTATCTTGATTCCGTTATGGTAGACACTTTGTATGGATCAAAAAAATCTCTTTAAAGATTTATTCTGGTTCTTTTCCAGTTATAGATTATTCAAGATATCTGCTGGTTTAGTTTAAATCAATCAATGGTTTATCCTGATTCTGTTCCGGTAGACACTTTCTCTTGTTCAAATAAATCGCTTCATTTATTCAGATTCTTTCCATCTTAAAGATTATTCAAGACCTCCACTGGTTCAGTTTAAATCGATCAATGGTTTATCCTGATTCCGTTGTGGTAGATAATTTCTATGGTTCAAATAAATTGCTTCGAAGATTTATTCTGATTCTTTCTCAATTAAAGATTATTAAAGACCTTTGTTGTTTCAGTTTAAATCGATCAATGGTTTATCTTGAGTCAGTTCCAATAGACAATTTCTCTGGTTTAAATAAATTGCTTGAAAGATTTATTCTGATTCTTTCTTGGTTAAAGATTATTCAAGATCTCTACTCATTTGGTTTAAATGGATCAATGGTTTATCCTGATTTCATTTCGGTAGAAACTTTCTCTGGTTCAAATAAATCGCTTCAAAGATTTATTCTGATTCTTTCCCAGTTAAATATTATTCAAGACCTCCACTGGTTCAGTTTAAATCGGTCAATGGTTTATCCTGATATTGTTCTGGTAAACACTTTCTCTGGTTCAAATAAACCGCTTTAAAGATTTAGTTTGATTCTTTCCCAGTTAAAGATTATTCAAGACCTCCGCTGGTTCATTTTAAATCGATCAATGATTTATCCTGATATTGTTCTGGTAGACACTTTCTCTGGTTCAAATAAATCACTTTAAAGATTTATTCTGATTCTTTCTCAGTTAAAGATTATTCAAGACCTCTGTTGGGTCAGTTTAAATCGACCAATGGTTTATCTTGATTCTGTTCTGGTAGACACTTTCTCTGGTTCAAATAAATCGCTTCACAGATTTATTCTGAATGTTTCCCAGTTAAAGATTATTCAAGACCTACGATGTTTCAGTTTAAATTGATCAATAGTTTATCCTGATTCCGTTCTGATAGACACTTTCTATGGTTCAAATAAATAGCTTCAAAGATTTATTCTGATTCTTTCCCAGTTAAAGATTATTTAAGACCTCTGTTGATTCAATTTAAATCGACCAATGGTTTATCCTGATTCCGTTCCAGTAGACACTTTCTCTGGTTCAAATACATCGCTTCAAATATTTATTCTGATTCTTTCCCAGATAAAGATTATTCAAGACCTCCTTCGGTTCAATTTAAATCGACCAATGGTTTATCCTGATTCCATTCCGGTAGACACTTTCTCTGGTTTTAATAAATCGCTTCAAAGATTTATTCTGATTCTTACCCAATTAAAGATTATTCAAGACCTCTATTGGTTTAGTTTAAATCGATCAATGGTTTATCCTGATTCTGTTTCGGTAGACACTTTCTCTGGTTCAAATAAATCGCTTCATTTATTCTGATTCTTTCCCAAGTAAATATTATTCAAGACCTCCGCTGGTTCAGTTTAAATTGATCAATGGTTTATCCTGATTCCGTTCTGGTAGACACTTTCTTTGGTTCAAATAAATCGCCTCAAAGATTTATTCTGATTCTTTCCCAGATAAAAATTATTCAAAACCTCCTTCGGTTCAATTTAAATTGACCAATGGTTTATACTGATTTAGTTCCGGTAGACACTTTCTCTGGTTCAAATAAATGGCTTCAAAGATTTATTCTGATTCTTTCCCGGTTAAAGATTATTCACGACCTCCGTTGTTTCAGTTTAAATCGATCAATGGTTTATCTTGATTCCATTATGGTAGACACTTTGTATGGTTCAAAAAAATCTCTTCAAATATTTATTCTGGTTCTTTCCCAGTTAAAGATTATTCAAGATATCTGCTGGTTTAGTTTAAATCAATCAATGGTTTATCCTGATTCCGTTCCGGTAGACACTTTCTCTGGTTCAAATAAATCGCCTCATTTTATTCTGATTCTTTCCATGTTAAAGATTATTCAAGACCTCCGCTGGTTCAGTTTAAATCGATCAATGGTTTATCCTGATTCCGTTGTGGTAGATAATTTCTCTGGTTCAAATAAATTGCTTCGAAGATTTATTCTGATTCTTTCTCAATTAAAGATTATTAAAGACCTCTTTTGTTTCAGTTTAAATCGATCAATGGTTTATCTTGATTCCGTTCATATAGACAATTTCTCTGGTTCAAATAAATTGCTTGAAAGATTTATTCTGATTCTTTCCTGGTTAAAGATTATTCAAGATCTCTGCTCATTTGGTTTAAATGGATCAATGGTTTATCCTGATTTCATTTCGGTAGACACTTTCTCTGGTTCAAATAAATCGCTTCAAAGATTTATTCTGATTCTTTCCCAGTTAAATATTATTCAAGACCTCCACTGGTTCAGTTTAAATTGGTCAATGGTTTATCCTGATATTGTTCTGGTAAACACTTTCTCTGGTTCAAATAAACCGCTTCAAAGATTTATTTTGATTCTTTCCCAGTTAAAGATTATTCAAGACCTCCGCTGGTTTAGTTTAAATCGATCAATGGTTTATCCTGATATTGTTCTGGTAGACACTTTCTCTGGTTCAAATAAATCACTTTAAAGATTTATTCTGATTCTTTCTCAGTTAAAGATTATTCAAGACCTCCGTTGGTTCAGTTTAAATCGACCAATGGTTTATCCTGATATTGTTCTGGTAGACACTTTCTCTGGTTCAAATAAATCACTTTAAAGATTTATTCTGATTCTTTCTCAGTTAAAGATTATTCAAGACCTCCGTTGGTTCAGTTTAAATCGACCAATGGTTTATCCTGATTCCGTTCTGGTAGACACTTTCTCTGGTTCAAATAAATCGCTTCAAAGATTTATTCTGATTGCTTCCCAGTTAAAGATTATTCAAGACCTACGCTGGTTCAGTTTAAATTGATCAATAGTTTATCCTGATTCCGTTCTGATAGACACTTTCTATGGTTCAAATAAATAGCTTCAAAGATTTATTCTGATTCTTTCCCAGTTAAAGATTATTTAAGACCTCTGTTGATTCAATTTAAATCGACCAATGGTTTATCCTGATTCCGTTCCGGTACACACTTTCTCTGGTTCAAATAAATCGCTTTAAATATTTATTCTGATTCTTTCCCATATAAAGATTATTCAAGACCTCCTTCTGTTCAATTTAAATCGACCAATGGTTTATCCTGATTCTGTTCCGGTAGACACTTTCTATGGTTTAAATAAATCGCTTCAAAGATTTATTCTGATTCTTTCCTAGTTAAAGATTATTCAAGACCTCTGTTGGTTCAGTTTAAATCGATCAATGGTTTATCCTGATTCCATTTTGTTAGACAATTTCTCTGGTTCAAATAAATTGCTTCAAAGATTTATTCTGATTCTTTCTCGGTTAAAGATTATTCTAGACCTCCATTGTTTCAGTTTAAATCGATCAATGGTTTATCTTGATTCCGTTCCAGTAGACAATTTCTCTGGTTCAAATAAATTGCTTCAAAGATTTATTCTGATTCTTTCCCGGTTAAAGATTATTCAAGATCTCTGCTCATTTAGCTTAAATCGATCAATGGTTTATCCTGATTACGTTTCGGTAGACACTTTCTCTGGTTCAAATAAATCGCTTCAAAGATTTATTCTGATTCTTTCCCAGTTAAATATTATTCAAGACCTCCAGTGGTTCAGTTTAAATCGTTTAATGGTTTATCCTGATATTGTTCTGGTAGACACTTTCTCTGGTTCAAATAAACCGCTTCAAAGATTTATTCTGATTCTTTCCCAGTTAAAGATTATTAAAGACCTCCGCTGGTTCAGTTTAAATCGATCAATGGTTTATCCTGATTCCGTTCTGGTAAACACTTGCTCTGGTTCAAATAAATCGCTTTAAAGATTTATTCTGATTATTTCCCAGTTAAAGATTATTCAAGATATCTGCTGGTTTAGTTTAAATCAATCAATGGTTTATCCTGATTCCGTTCCGGTAGACACTTTCTCTGGTTCAAATAAATCGCTTCATTTATTCTGATTCTTTCCATGTTAAAGATTATTCAAGACCTCCGCTGGTTAAGATTAAATTGATCAATGGTTTATCCTGATTCCGTTAGGGTAGACAATTTCCCTGGTTCAAATAAATTGCTTCAAAGATTTATTCTGATTCTTTCTCAGTTAAAGATTATTCAAGACCTCCGTTGTTTCAGTTTAAATCGATCAATGGTTTATCTTGATTCCGTTCCAGTAGACAATTTCTCTAGTTCAAATAAATTGCTTCAAAGATTTATTCTGATTCTTTCCCGGTTAAAGATTATTCAAGATCTCTGCTCGTTTAGTTTAAATCGATCAATGGTTTATCCTGATTTCGTTTCGGTAGACACTTTCTCTGGTTCAAATAAATTGCTTCAAAGATTTATTCTGATTCTTTCCCAGTTAAATATTATTCAAGACCTCCACTGGTTCAGTTTAAATCGGTCAATGGTTGTTCCTGATATTGTTCTGGTAGACACTTTCTCTGGTTCAAATAAACCGCTTCAAAGATTTATTCAGATTCTTTCCCAGTTAAAGATTATTCAAGACCTCTGCTGGTTCAGTTTAAATTGATCAATGGTTTATCCTGATATTGTTCTGGTAGACACTTTCTCTGGTTCAAATAAATCTCTTCAAAGATTTATTCTAATTCTTTCTCAGTTAAAGATTATTCAAGACCTCTGTTGGTTCAGTTTAAATCGACCAATGGTTTATCTTGATTCCGTTCTGGTAGACACGTTCTCTTGTTCAAATAAATCCCTTCAAAGATTTATTCTGATTGTTTCTCGGTTAAAGATTATTCAAGACCTCCGCTGTTTCAGTTTAAATCGATCAATGGTTTATCTTGATTCCATTACAGTAGACACTTTCTATGGTTCAAATAAATCTCTTCAAAGATTTATTCTGATTCTTTCACAGTTAAAGATTATTCAAGATATCTGCTGGTTTAGTTTAAATCGATCAATGGTTTATCCCGATTCCGTTCTGGTAGATACTTTATCTGGTTCAAATAAATTGCTTCAAAGATTTATTCTAATTCTTTCAAAGTTAAAGATTATTCAAGACCTCTGTTGATTCAGTTTAAATCAGTCAATGGTTTATCCTGATTCCGTTCCGGTAGACACTTTCTCTGGTTCAAAAAAATCGCTTCATTTATTCTGATTCTTTCCATGTTAAAGATTATTCAAGACCTCCGCTGGTTCAGTTTAAATTGATCAATGGTTTATCCTGATTCCGTTATGGTAGACAATTTCTCTGGTTCAAATAAATTGCTTCAAAGATTTATTCTGATTTTTTCTCAGTTAAAGATTATTCAAGACCTCTGTTGTTTTAGTTTAAATCGATCAATGGTTTATCTTGATTCCGTTCCAGTAGAAAATTTCTCTAGTTCAAATAAATTGCTTCAAAGATTTATTCTGATTCTTTCCCGGTTAAAGATTATTCAAGATCTCTGTTCGTTTAGTTTAAATTGATCAATGGTTTATCCTGATTTCGTTTCGGTAGACACTTTCTCTGGTTCAAAAAAATCACTTCAAAGAATTATTCTGATTCTTTCCCAGTTAAATATTATTCAAGACCTCCACCGGTTCAGTTTAAATCGATCAATGGTTGTTCCTGATATTGTTCTGGTAGACACTTTCTCTGGTTCAAATTAACCGCTTCAAAGATTTATTCTGATTCTTTCCCAGTTAAAGATTATTCAAGACCTTTGCTGGTTCAGTTTAAATTGATCAATGGTTTATCCTGATATTGTTCTGGTAGACACTTTCTCTGGTTCAAATAAATCGCTTCAAAGATTTATTCTGATTCTTTCTCAGTTCAAGATTATTCAAGACCTCTGTTGGTTCAGTTTAAATCGACCAATGGTTTATCCTGATTCTGTTTTGGTAGACACTTTCTCTGGTTCAAATAAATCGCTTCAAAGATTTATTCTGATTGTTTCCCAGTTAAAGATTATTCAAGACCTACGCTGTTTCAGTTTAAATTGATCAATAGTTTATCCTAATTCTGTACCGATAGACACTTTCTCTGGTTCAAATAAATCGCTTCCAAGATTTATCTGATTCTTTCCCAGTTATAGATTATTCAAGACCTCCACTGGTTCAGTTTAAATCGATCAATGGTTTATCCTGATATTGTTCTGGTAGACACTTTCTCTGGTTCAAATAAACCGCTTCAAAGATTTATTCTAATTCTTTCCCAGTTAAAGTTTATTCAAGACCTCCGCTGGTTCAGCTTAAATCGATCAATGGTTTATCCTGATATTATTCTGGTAGACACTTTCTCTGGTTCAAATAAATCGCTTTAAAGATTTATTCTAATTCTTTCTCACTTAAAGATTATTCAAGACCTCTGTTGGTTCAGTTTAAATCGACCAATGGTTTATCCTGATTCCGTTATGGTAGACACTTTCTCTGGTTCAAATAAATCCCTTCAAAGATTTATTCTGATTGTTTCCCAATTAGAGATTATTCAAGACCTATGTTGGCTCAGTTTAAATCGATCAATAGTTTATCCTGATTTTGTTCCGATAGACACTTTCAATGGTTCAAATAAATAGCTTCAAATATTTATTCTAATTCTTTCAAAGTTAAAGATTATTCATGACCTCTGCTGATTCAGTTTAAATCGATCAATGGTTTATCCTGATTCCGTTCCGGTAGACACTTTCTCTGGTTCAAATAAATCGCTTCATTTATTCTGATTCTTTCCATGTTAAAGATTATTCAAGACCTCCGCTGGTTCAGTTTAAATGGATCAATTGTTTATCCTGATTCCGTTAGGGTAGACAATTTCTCTGGTTCAAATAAATTGCTTCAAAGATTTATTCTGATTCTTTCTCAGTTAAAGATTATTCAAGACCTCCGTTGTTTCAGTTTAAATCGATCAATGGTTTATCTTGATTCTGTTCCAGTAGACAATTTCTCTAGTTCAAATAAATTGCTTCAAAGATTTATTCTGATTCTTTCCCGGTTAAAGATTATTCAAGATCTCTGCTCGTTTAGTTTAAATCGATCAATGGTTTATCCTGATTTCATTTCGGTAGACACTTTCTCTGGTTCAAATAAATCGCTTCAAAGATTTATTCTGATTCTTTCCCAGTTAAATATTATTCAAGACCTTTGCTGGCTCAGTTTAAATCGGTCAATGGTTGTTCTTGATATTGTTCTGGTAGACACTTTCTCTGGTTCAAATAAATCGCTTCAAAGATTTATTCTGATTCTTTCTCACGTAAAGATTATTCAAGACCTCTGTTGGTTCAGTTTAAATCGACCAATGGTTTATCCTGATTCCGTTCTGGTAGACACTTTCTCTTGTTCAAATAAATCCCTTCAAAGATTTATTCTGATTGTTTCCCGGTTAAAGATTATTCAAGACCTCTGTTGGTTCAGTTTAAATCGACCAATGGTTTATCTTGATTCCGTTCTGGTAGACACGTTCTCTTGTTCAAATAAATACCTTCAAAGATTTATTCTTATTGTTTCTCGGTTAAAGATTATTCAAGACCTCCGCTGTTTCAGTTTAAATCGATCAATGGTTTATCTTGATTCCATTACAGTAGACACTTTCTATGGTTCAAATAAATCGCTTCAAAGATTTATTCTGATTCTTTCACAGTTAAAGATTATTCAAGATATCTGCTGGTTTAGTTTAAATCGATCAATGGTTTATCCCGATTCCGTTCCGGTAGATACTTTATCTGGTTCAAATAAATTGCTTCAAAGATTTATTCTAATTCTTTCAAAGTTAAAGATTATTCAAGACCTCTGTTGATTCAGTTTAAATCAGTCAATGGTTTATCCTGATTTCGTTCCGGTAGACACTTTCTCTGGTTCAAAAAAATCGCTTCATTTATTCTGATTCTTTCCATGTTAAAGATTATTCAAGACCTCCGCTGGTTCAGTTTAAATTGATCAATGGTTTATCCTGATTCCGTTGTGGTAGACAATTTCTCTGGTTCAAATAAATTGCTTCAAAGATTTATTCTGATTTTTTCTCAGTTAAAGATTATTCAAGACCTCTGTTGTTTTAGTTTAAATCGATCAATGGTTTATCTTGATTCCGTTCCAGTAGAAAATTTCTCTAGTTCAAATAAATTGCTTCAAAGATTTATTCTGATTCTTTCCCGGTTAAAGATTATTCAAGATCTCTGTTCGTTTAGTTTAAATTGATCAATGGTTTATCCTGATTTCGTTTCGGTAGACACTTTCTCTGGTTCAAAAAAATCACTTCAAAGAATTATTCTGATTCTTTCCCAGTTAAATATTATTCAAGACCTCCACCGGTTCAGTTTAAATCGATCAATGGTTGTTCCTGATATTGTTCTGGTAGACACTTTCTCTGGTTCAAATTAACCGCTTCAAAGATTTATTCTGATTCTTTCCCAGTTAAAGATTATTCAAGACCTTTGCTGGTTAAGTTTAAATTGATCAATGGTTTATCCTGATATTGTTCTGGTAGACACTTTCTCTGGTTCAATTAAATCGCTTCAAATATTTATTCTGATTCTTTCTCAGTTCAAGATTATTCAAGACCTCTGTTGGTTCAGTTTAAATCGACCAATGGTTTATCCTGATTCTGTTTTGGTAGACACTTTCTCTGGTTCAAATAAATCGCTTCAAAGATTTATTCTGATTGTTTCCCAGTTAAAGATTATTCAAGACCTACGCTGTTTCAGTTTAAATTGATCAATAGTTTATCCTAATTCTGTACCGATAGACACTTTCTCTGCTTCAAATAAATCGCTTCCAAGATTTATCTGATTCTTTCCCAGTTATAGATTATTCAAGACCTCCACTGGTTCAGTTTAAATCGATCAATGGTTTATCCTGATATTATTCTGGTAGACACTTTCTCTGGTTCAAATAAATCGCTTTAAAGATTTATTCTAATTCTTTCTCACTTAAAGATTATTCAAGACCTCTGTTGGTTCAGTTTAAATCGACCAATGGTTTATCCTGATTCCGTTATGGTAGACACTTTCTCTGGTTCAAATAAATCCCTTCAAAGATTTATTCTGATTGTTTCCCAATTAGAGATTATTCAAGACCTATGTTGGCTCAGTTTAAATCGATCAATAGTTTATCCTGATTTTGTTCCGATAGACACTTTCAATGGTTCAAATAAATAGCTTCAAATATTTATTCTAATTCTTTCAAAGTTAAAGATTATTCATGACCTCTGCTGATTCAGTTTAAATCGATCAATGGTTTATCCTGATTCCGTTCCGGTAGACACTTTCTCTGGTTCAAATAAATCGCTTCATTTATTCTGATTCTTTCCATGTTAAAGATTATTCAAGACCTCCGCTGGTTCAGTTTAAATGGATCAATGGTTTATCCTGATTCCGTTAGGGTAGACAATTTCTCTGGTTCAAATAAATTGCTTCAAAGATTTATTCTGATACTTTCTCAGTTAAAGATTATTCAAGACCTCCGTTGTTTCAGTTTAAATCGATCAATGGTTTATCTTGATTCTGTTCCAGTAGACAATTTCTCTAGTTCAAATAAATTGCTTCAAAGATTTATTCTGATTCTTTCCCGGTTAAAGATTATTCAAGATCTCTGCTCGTTTAGTTTAAATCGATCAATGGTTTATCCTGATTTCATTTCGGTAGACACTTTCTCTGGTTCAAATAAATCGCTTCAAAGATTTATTCTGATTCTTTCCCAGTTAAAGATTATTCAAGACCTTTGCTGGCTCAGTTTAAATTGATCAATGGTTTATCCTGATATTGTTCTGGTAGACACTTTCTCTGGTTCAAATAAATCGCTTCAAAGATTTATTCTGATTCTTTCTCAGGTAAAGATTATTCAAGACCTCTGTTGGTTCAGTTTAAATCGACCAATGGTTTATCCTGATTCCGTTCTGGTAGACACTTTCTCTTGTTCAAATAAATCCCTTCAAAGATTTATTCTGATTGTTTCCCGGTTAAAGATTATTCAAGACCTCCGCTGTTTCAGTTTAAATCGATTAATGGTTTATCTTAATTCCATTACGGTAGACACTTTCTATAGTTCAAATAAATCGCTTCAAAGATTTATTCTGATTCTTTCACAGTTAAAGATTATTCAAGATATCTGTTGGTTTAGTTTAAATCGATCAATGGTTTATCCTGATTCCGTTCCGATAGATACTTTCTCTGGTTCAAATAAATCGCTTCAAATATTTATTCTAATTCTTTCAAAGTTAAAGATTATTCAAGACCTCTGGTGATTCAGTTTAAATCGGTCAATGGTTTATCCTGATTCCGTTCTGGTAGACACTTTCTCTGGTTCAAAAAAATCGCTTCATTTATTTTGATTCTTTCTATGTTAAATATTATTCAAGATCTCCACTGGTGCAGTTTAAATTGATCAATGGTTTATCCTGATTCCGTTGTGGTAGACAATTTCTCTGGTTCAAATAAATTGCTTCAAAGATTTATTCTGATTCTTTCTCAGTTAAAGATTATTCAAGACCTCCGTTGTTTCCGTTTAAATCGATCAATGGTTTATCTTGATTCCGTTCCAGTAGACAATTTCTCTAGTTCAAATAAATTGCTTCAAAGATTTATTCTGATTCTTTCCCGGTTAAAGATTATTCAAGATCTCTGCTCGTTTAGTTTAAATCGATCAATGGTTTATCCTGATTTCGTTTCGGTAGACACTTTCTCTGGTTCAAATAAATCGCTTCAAAGATTTATTCTGATTCTTTCCCAGTTAAATATTATTCAAGACCTCCACTGGTTCAGTTTAAATCGGTCAATGGTTGTTCCTGATATTGTTCTGGTAGACACTTTCTCTTGTTCAAATTAACCGCTTCAAAGATTTATTCTGATTCTTTCCCAGTTAAAGATTATTCAAGACCTCTGCTGGTTCAGTTTAAATTGATCAATAGTTTATCCTGATATTGTTCTGGTAGACACTTTCTCAGGTCCAAATAAATCGCTTCAAAGATTTATTCTAATTCTTTCTCAGTTAAAGATTATTCAAAACCTCTGTTGGTTCAGTTTAAATCGACCAATGGTTTATCCTGATTCCGTTCTGGTAGACACTTTCTCTGGTTCAAATAAATCGCTTCAAAGATTTATTCTGATTGTTTCTGAGTTAAAGATTATTCAAGACCTACGCTGTTTCAGTTTAAATTGATCAATAGTTTATCCTGATTCTGTTCCGATAAACACTTTCTCTGGTTTAAATAAATCGCTTCCAAGATTTATTCTGATTCTTTCCCAGTTAAAGATTATTCAAGACCTCCATTGGTTCAATTTAAATCGACCAATGGTTTATCCTTATTCCATTCCGGTAGACACTTTCTCTGGTTCAAATAAATCGCTTTAAAGATTTATTTTGATTCTTTCCCAGTTAAAAATTATACAAGACCTCCGCTGGTTCAGTTTAAATCGATCAATGGTTTATCCTGATTCTGTACCGATAGACACTTTCTTTGGTTCAAATAAATCGCTTCACTTATTTTAGTTCTTTCCTAGTTAAATTTTATTCAAGACCTCCGCTGGTTCAATTTAAATCGATCAATGGTTTATCCTGATTCCATTATGGTAGACACTTTCTCTGGTTCAAATAAACCACTTCAAAGATTTATTCTGATTCTTTCCCAGTTAAAGATTATTCAAGACCTCCGCTGGTTCAGCTTAAATGGATCAATGGTTTATCCTGATATTGTTCCGGTAGACACTTTCTCCAGTTCGATTAAATCGCTTCAAAGATTTATTCTGATTGCTTCCCAGTTAAAGATTATTCAAGATCTCTGCTCGTTTAGTTTAAATCGACCAATGGTTTATCCTAATTCCGTTACGGTAGACGCTTTGTCTGGCTCAAATAAATCGCTTCAAAGATTTATTCTGATTCTTTCCCATTTAAATATTATTCAAGACCTACGTTGGTTCAATTTATATTGATAAGTGGTTTATCCTGATTCTGTTCCGGTACACACTTTCTCTGGTTCAAATAAACCGCTTCAAAGATTTATTCTGATTCTTTCCCAGTTAAATATTATTCAAGACCTCCGTTGGTTCAATTTAAATCAACCAATCGTTTATCCTTATTCCGTTCCAGTAGACACTTTCTCTGGTTCAAATAAATCGCTTTAAAGATTTATTCTGATTCTTTCCCAGTTAAAAATTATTCAAGACCTCCGCTGGTTCAGTTTAAATCGAGCAATGGTTTATCCTGATTCTGTTCCGATAGACACTTTCTCTGGTTCAAATAAATCGCTTCACTTATTTTGGTCCTTTCCCAGTTAAAGATTATTCAAGACCTCCGCTAGTTCAATTTAAATCGATCAATGGTTTATCCTAATTCCATTGTGGTAGACACTTTCTTTGGTTCAAATAAACCGCTTCAAAGATTTATTCTGATTCTTTCCCAGTTAAAGATTATTCAAGACCTCCGCTGGTTCAGTTTAAATCGATCAATGGTTTATCCTGATATTGTTCTGGTAGACACTTTCTCCAGTTCGATTAAATCGCTTCAAAGATTTATTCTGATTCTTTCCCAGTTAAAGATTATTCAAGATCTCTGCTCGTTTAGTTTAAATCGACCAATGGTTTATCTTAATTCCGTTACGGTAGACACTTTCTCTGGTTCAAATAAATCGCTTCAAATATTTATTCTGATTCTTTCCCATTTAAATATTATTCAAGACCTACGTTGGTTCAGTTTAAATTGATCAATGGTTTATCCTGATTCCATTCTAGTAGACACTTTCTCTGGTTCAAATAAACCGCTTCAAAGATTTATTCTGATTCTTTCCCAGTTAAAGATTATTCAAGACCTCTGTTGGTTCAATTTAAATCGACCAATGGTTTATTTTGATTCCGTTCCGGTAGACAGTTTCTCTGGATCAAATAAATCGCTTCGAACATTTATTCTGATTCTTTCCCAGTTAAAGATTATTCAAGACCTCCGTAGGTTCAGTTTAAATTGATCAATGGTTTATCCTGATTCTATTCCGGTAGACACTTTCTCTGGTTCAAATAATTCGCTTCATTTATTCTGATTCTTTCCCAGTTAAAGATTATTCAAGACCTCCGCTGGTTCAGTTTAAATTGATTAATGGTTTATCTTGATTCCGTTCCGCTAGACACTTTCTCTAGTTCAAATAAATTGATTGAAAGATTTATTCTGATTCTTTCCCAGTTAAAGATTATTCAAG